>JASCIT010000001.1:25000000-26250000 GCA_036711955.1 Digitonthophagus gazella | reverse complement strand
GTTGAGAAAGTAACCGTTTAATCGAATTCCGAATTTCCTGAGAAATCGGATTACGCGTCGTTTCCTAGGCGCGTATTAATCGTCGAAATAAGACCCTTGTGGGGCTTTCTGGGGCCCTCGATTTCGGCCTAATTGGGGTGGAATCGGGCATTATACCTTAGGTCGAAAATCGTGTCTTTCGTACGGGTGACGTGCTCCTGAAGAGGACGTCCTGCGTAGTCCCTCTAAGTGCCTCCATAATGATGCTTTCGCAGTCTACCGAGAACCACCCACTTCCGGTTTACGATCGTTACTGCAAAAAGAACTGCAGAAACATCCTAGAGACAGTTATACTCCTACCTTTCTCTCCGATTCTAAACAGTAACAGAAAAGAAAAAAATTGGTCTTTGTGTAAGTAGTTAAATATTAATTTTGGGAAAATCTTTGAAATTGGATTACAGTAATACAGAAGGCAAAGCCCGTAGAGTATAACATGAAGGGTTCGCGATTCGCAAATTTCAAATAGTAATCGTAGCAGAGTAAACGTTTGCCATATAAATATGTACACGGCAGTGCCGCCTTCGGAAGGATAGACAATCCGAGAGTATTAAGGATCGCGAGCTTCGAACCCTAAATCAATTTGCGAGAGTATCAGATTCGGCGACGCAAACACCGGCGTCGAAAATCGATTTGAGTCCGCAACTTGGAGGTCCATTGTGCCTATTTAAAGGCAAACTCAAGCTCCGATTGTAACGGAACCGGTCATTATTCGCCAGCCTCTTTCTTGCAGTTTGCGCAAGATCCGTTCTTTCTCTCCCGGCCGCGATAATTTTAATTAAATATTTGCTTTTTGTCGTCTGGCGGCGTTTTGTTGCGGTTTTACTCGAACTTTACCAGGGGAGAGAAGGATCGGCACGGGACGATACGTCGATCCATCTATATCGAAATTGTTCGAATTCCCGACTCGTACACATCCGGATACGGCAGGAACTTTGTTCTTCGCAACTATGTTATTTGAATATTACGTTGTCTACCGAAACTGCTACACATCGGCATCTGAACCGTTTTCTTGCGGTTCACGGAGAATTTTACGATATTGAAATATCTTTTGTCCCAAGGGGTAGACTCTTTTCAAACTAACTTAAACTACTTGTGTATCTACTATCTATGTTACGTATACTTTACCAAAAATATCTTTATCGTTAATATTTCTTTAGATATTAGTAATATCAGTATTTCTTATTTTTGCGAATCCAATTCTGCAAAATGATTCGTCTTGCATAAAATCTAAGGCATTTTCAGGGTTTACAGTCTTAAATCGGAACAAATTTTATGATATACTAAGTCTACATTTCTTGCTTTGATATAGGACTCTTGGATTTAAATTCGTCATAAGGAAATTCTAAATAAATTAAACCCCCGAGGCGATTTAGTGCTAGGGCAGAGTTTTCGGGGTTTAGAGTGTTAAAGGCGGCGTCTCGGCTCCCTCTCAATTGATTTCGTCAATCTAATTCCGAAACGCGGGGCTCCGAATGCGAAATGAGGCCCCTCCGATACCTTTTCGGAAATAAACCGACCGGTGCTGCGAATTAAGCGCGAGGCGCCGTCGGCGTCGGCCCCAACGGAATCGAAGAGCGGCTGTTTTCCCGGTAATTCAATATTTCCTGAGGATTTCTATATTAAGAACGGGGACACGGGGAAACAGTGGCGTCGGGGGAAACGGGAAGTCAATTTCCGTCGATGTTCGGAGTCAACAGTAATATTGCCGAGTTCCTCGGTAATAACCGCCTTAGTACATTTGAGGTTTCCTAATTTTTTTGAGATGAATAAAAAAAGAAGTTAAGTGTGAAACTCGGTTTATTCTTTTTTAAAAGTGTATAAAAATTTTGTTATTTCCCTTTGAGTGTAAAAGTTCCATCTCTTTAATATTAAATTCCTCAATAGAACACCGAAGGAAAACTTTTGAAAGGTGTACACATATACAGGGGACGTCGTCGTTGCGCGTCGTCCGAGAACACTCAAAACTTTCCTAATTTTTCTTTGACAGTTTCCTTAAGTTTATTAATCTACGGCGTCCGGAAATTCCCCTCGCGTACGAAATACGACCTGAACCGGTCGATACTATCGTCCTCACGTGGCGACGAAGGCCGTCGCCGTTTCTGTGAAGTGTAGATTTTTCGCTCTGAGGATTGTTTTCCTAACAACTCCATCAATTTACTTAGAACTTTATTGCCCGCGGAGCACCTGGCGTTATCCGAGCCGAGTTCGCGCAATTTTCACTTAGCGTTCGCAAACAAAGTTTCGGCGCGACATTCAAATGACGTTCTTTTATATTTAAATGTATTCCACTTTCGGGTAGGTACTTCCGCGGGATTAGATGTACACCTGCCGGGGTTCGGGCCGGAATTTTACTTGTATCGTACGGACTCGGCGGGTGAGTTTACATTTTGTTAGAATTTAAAATGTACGGGCATTCGGGAAACGCGACACGACAAATTCCGTTTCGATTAAACTCCGTCGACGGGAACTTTAATGGTGTTTGATTTGCCTAGAAACCGCACGCTTCGGCAATCGCCTCTTTCGTCGTCATCAATTCCGATAATAATCTTTAATCCCACAGGCCAATTTGCGCCGCGTTCCCAATAAAATTTGTGAAAATCCAAGTTTTCGCCGAAGCGGACAAAATTCTGACAGTCGACGAAGTGCCTCTAATTGCAGTTTCGAAGGGGCACCAAACTCCCCACGTTTGCAATCAGTGCTTTTATCGTAAACCGAAAAATTTTAACTTCGCGTCGATTGGAATCAATTTTTACAGGATTTTTTCCTCGTCCACACAATAATTATGGAGGGGGAGAAAAGTTTGATGCATGCAAAATTAATGGTTACACTTCCTTACGTGAAAAAAAAAAGATAATCTTCAAGATTACTACTTCCTCTGTCCGAAAATAGTTGCTACACTTTAGTTTAATGTAAAAATTATCATAAATATACAAGATAAATTAATTTATTAAATATCAGTAGGTAGACCATATAATAATTGAAATGTGCCATGCCCTAACCTCCACTTAGCTATTGCCCACGTTTTGTGATAAGTAATTGTTACCTGTAAAATTTGAATGTTTTTGAATCTTAACCGCTCTGCATCAAAAATGGTTCGAAATATTTCGGAAACAAATCAAAGAAGTGGAAAAAAATGCGGAGAATTTAGTAATGAGCAAAGAAACCAAATTTTACATTCCTTGTTGCAAAATGTGGAGGATAAAATTTGAAAAGAGGCGCGATAAGTGCAGCTGCACGTAAGTTTTTTTGCAGTCGTTCAACAATTTCGAGATTATGGAAACAAATAAAAGATTGTTTAAGCAAAAACGAAATAATTAATATTAACTCCCGTAAAAATAATTGTGGTCGACGTTACAGTCAACAAATTGCTAATATATGCTCTATCCCTTTATGTAAAAGAACCACATGAAGATCGTTAGCTTGTTCAAGTAAAATTCCAAAAAAATACGTTGCATAATGGATTTAAAAATGGAAAAGAAATTAACAGAGTAACCAGTTTTATTAAGCCGTTACTTACCGAAAAAAATAAACGGCGCTGATTAGAGTTTTGTTTAAAATTTCTATTGCCGACGGGGTATTTTGAGGATTTACTAAACTATATTCATATTAACGAAAAATGGTTTTATTTAACCAAAACAAAAAAAAGTTTTTATGTCACTCCGGAAGAAGAAATGCCGCATAGAACTTGTAAAAGTAAAAGGTTCATTACAAAAGTAATGTTCATGGCGGCAGTTGCATGTCCACCTTGGGATTTTCACAAAAAAAATTTGTTTGACGGAAAAATAGGGATATGGCCATTTATAAACTCTTTACCAGCCAAAAGAAATAGCAAAAATTGGACTAAGGGAACACTAGTAACCAAAGCTGTACAAAGTATCAATAAAGAGGAAGTAGGAAAAATGATTTTGAATAAATTGATTCTAGCAGTACGGGAGAAATCGCCTGCTGGTTCAAAAAACATGCAATATTTATTCAGCAAGATAATGCAAAACCGTATTTGTACACTGACGATCCAACATTAATTCAAGTTTTCTGTAGAGATGGTTGGGATATTCAACTGATATCTCAACCACCGAATATCCCCGACTTAAGTGTGTTGGACTTAGGTTTTTTTAGTTCATAAATTATTTTGTATTTTCATTTAAAAACAGCAAACTGTTGTAAATAAAATTCTTCTGTTTTTGATTCGCCTTAAAATAAATAAATAAATAAAATGTAGCAACTATTCTCGGACAAAAATTAAATTAAAATGTAGCAACTATTTTCGGACAGAGGAGGTAAGTTATTTCAAAAACTACGAAAAATTATGAAACCTTGTCTTTATCGCAAATCGAAAACCTCTGTAATTTATTCAAACCAATTTTTGTCAGATTTGTTCCTACAATAATGAAGAAGGGGTGGAAGAAAACTGGATGCATATAGGATTAGTGGTAATATAGCATCAAAAGAGTATCTTGAACCTATACACAAACATTTCGAGTTTGGAAGAAAAATTGAAATCAAACAACTTACCAGTTGTTAAAGATATTTGTCACTCGTTCTTACCGATTTTTTTTCTGATTTTACAAGGTGAGTGCAAGGTTTTGGGGTCACAGATTTGCTTCAAATTTTGTAAGATGGTAATTTAGTCACACCGTTGATGAAAATATATGGTTATAGGGGCCACTACCCAATAGCTTTTTAGATATTTGCAATTGAAGTTGCGATTTTCTAGTTAAATTCAGTTCTGTAGCAAATGATCAACGTAATAGGTTTAGAGTAGCAGCAACAAATCGGCGTTTTTCGTCATTAGGCGCCAAATTCGAGTTCGGGAAGTGTAGTTTATTCTCTTTCAATGTTATGTCTATTTTTAGATATAAAGATATCATCGGTGCCCATAAAATATAATGACATGGATACATTTTTTGAGTGTGCACCGCACTTTCGATTTGTCAGTTAATTGTCCTTTAAGGTGTCAAAATTTCAAAATTAATACAGGAATATAACCTGACAGTATAACCTTCCTGCAAAAAGCCTGACTTAGTCCATATAAATTCGGTTGTTTTTGACATTATCCAACTTTGGACATCCTAACGAGTGAATTGCACCTTCAATTGCAAATATCTAAAAAGCTAGTAGTGGCCCCTAAAACCATATATTTTCATCAACGGGGAAACTAAAGTTACAATCGTATAAAATTTGAAACTAATCTGTAACCCTAAGACCTGGCAAAAGTTGAACTGTGATTTTTCGCATCTTACTATTTTCGAAACCTACTAAAAAAATAGTTATATAGTGGATTTTTCATTTTGCTTAGAATTCAATTAGGAGTCGTTTTTGTCTTCAAATGTGTGAGAATTTATGAAATTGACATTTTTACATCATTCTTTGAACTATTTGAAATTTTTTTATTTTAGGTTGGATTAAAATCTTGTTATTTTCGGAGATTTTTCTCCTGCTTTTAAATTACTTTTACAGGAAACTTTTTAAGTATGCTGATATCATCAAATGTCATGTAAAATTTTGAAACCTGTCCAGAGAATATTTATAAGTTGAGTTATCTTTAGCATTAGCTTGGACTATATTTTTTTGCCTTACATATTAGATTGTAAATTGGCGGTTTCCATGTCGTTAGAAATAAAAGATTTTTGATTTTAATCTGGGTTAGTTTATTTTCATGAAATATAATTCAAATACACATACCATTTTCGGCGAAAGATGTCTCATGCGTCTTTGATTAATTATGTTATCCTAGACAACTATTTTCGGTTTTCGTCTCTCTCTGACATGTACAATTAAATAAAAACAATTATTTAACATATGTCGAGAAAACGGCGACAACTAATGACGCATGAGACATCTTTCGCCGAAAATGGTATATTAGTTTAGCCCTGAAAGAGGACTTCCATAAGAAAATCTAATACAACTCCTGACGCAATTTTTAATTGAATTTTTTATGTTGAGCAAAATTTTTAAGCCCGTCCAGCAGAATCTTTATAAGTTGACTTTTATCTTGCATTAGTTTGGATTGAGTATATTATTTTCAAATACAAATTTGATTGCAGTTAAGAAAATTAGAAAAAGTATAAATGAATTGAGTTAGACTGACATTTCTTCTCATTCGTATAACCTAGATATTTTAAACTTTAATCTGGGTTAGTTTTTATTCATGAAATACAATTCCAATTCAAACGGGTTTGGTCCTGAAAGAGTGTTGCATAAAGAAAATTCAACTGAGCACATCCCAAACTTAAAGTCATAAATTAAAATTAAAACGGAATTTTTTAAAGGCATTATAATAGACAGTTTTAAATTACATATTTTTAGGCCGCTATTACATTATCAAAGATTTTATAAAAGAAATTTTATAGAATATCTTTCTCAAAAGGCTTTTACAGTATTTTATGAAAGATTTGATTAAGATTTATGTCTTGTATTAAAGTTCATTCGACTACATTTGATAAAAGATTTATATTTTATAAACATATTTTTTGAAATCTTTTAGAAAAGATCTTTTATAAAATCTTGGATAGTCTAATACCGCCCTTAAACAACGATTAAAATTAATATTTTAATTTCGTATAGTTAGACATTTATGATATTAAATTGAAAAGAAATATTCTGTGGAGTTCTCAACTTCAACCACCCTCTTTCCCAACAAGTCACCTTGGGGCGATAACTAAGCTCTGTAGCGAAATCTGTCCGACATAGCGCGAATTCCACCGTTATTAATTATTAAATTGCCGGCGCGCTGTGAATTCTAATTTAGTAATTCATCTTGGCCGCCCATTCCTCGGAATTCCTGTTACGACTTTGGCAGATCGATACATCCAATAAAAACTACCAAACCCGCACAATAATTTCGACCGGTTTATAGCATCATCGTAACCGAGCGATATTCGCGTTTACGCAAACAACACGAGGACGTCCTCCCCCGATCCGGCGCCGCCGTATTCCGAAGCAATCGGGTTGGGAAAGTTTCGAAACAGCGCGACATTTACGCTCTATTACGGACCCGATCCGGGCTTTCCGTGGTCCAAACCTTCGTCCAAGTTAGATTGCTGCACGTGTGCGCAAAGATAAAGAGATCCTGTAGGTGTTGGTTTGGCGAAGGTATTGTGTTGTCCGGGCGTCGCGACGCCGGCCCACCTTGTTTACTTGTTCGAACCGGCAGGGCACTTCGTTATATAAGTCGGGGGAGATTTTGGGGGGGTTGGGCGAGTTCGAGAAAGCAGGAGAAACTATGATTAAATTCCGCGTTTATGCCACTGCAACAACCGCCATTGAATACGTTCGCCTTAATTGCGAAATATAATTACCGCCCGGGGGCCGCGTTAATTATGCGGACGATTCCCAATCGAACCCGGCCGAAGGTGTGCATATTTCATCGGAAACCGCACGGATACCGTACCTACCGCTGTGCGCAGTCGTTAGGGACGTTTTAACGACGTTCAATTAAAATTTAATTGAGTGAATTATTGACTGGGAATGTAGGGTTTTGGAAAATTTACCTTTGTAAGGTACCTTGAAAAGCACAACTCTTCATTACGTCATAATTTAAGCTCGATTCATTTAACCTTTATTCATTAGGATGAAACACAATATATCTAGAAGGAAGATTTAGTCGTCCCGGTCTGTATTTATGGCCCTGTCTAGTTGAAGACGAGCCATTTCATTCCTAGTCCTAAATTTTACACTTTTATAGCACACAGACGGCAGTTGTAGCCTCGCGGAATTCCACCTATGGCATTTTCCCCGTTTCTTCGCTAACACGTACTGTGTGAACCGAATTATCCCATGAAATATTCAAGCTTTAAATCGGCATTGATATATCTCGAGCTACAATTCTTCCAAGTCACGGAATGATATATGGCGCCGGCGCCAGTTGTTGGGACAGACGGGGAAAATTAATAGCGATTTTTTCACGAAAAACTACTCATCGCCTTTAAATTACGTTTTAACTTAATATATCTTCTACTCGGATAGTACAAATCACGTATATAGTGGTACATTTTTAGCAGAACTGTTTGAGCTTAGTGGACGAAGGGTACAAATCGTCACTTTTCCGGAAGACTTGCCGTCCCTTCATTAAATCCCTTCGAAATAGCGACGAACTGCCGGATTATCTCAACGATGGGCGGTTCTACCACCCCTCGGGGGCCTTTACCGCAAACTAGATTCGATCTACACGCGTGACACCCGCTGACACATCCTAAAATTCCCTATTATTCCCCACAGGCGGTATTTTCCTTCCTCCCCAAACGAACTTTACCCTTGCTACGCACTCGATTGGGATATTTTCCCAGCAATATCTTTATTACATTACCAAAAAATCTTTTGATATTTTACTTCGAAGAATTCTTTATGAAATTATGAAAATCCAAAGACTTTTTTTACATACACCAATAACTTGAAATAGATGGGTACTCAACTAAACGGTTGGTATGAAACGAAAAGCGCCGTTACAACTCCCACTGATATGACACTCTTTGGGAAATTTACGATCGGTATCGGAAACGGTACATTCGAAGTACCGGAGCATACGCGACGGTAACTTGTCGCGACGTACTTTATTGGCACTCGAGGCGATTTCCAGGCGCGGAAAATATTCCATGAGAATCTATTATCGCCGTATAAATGCGTCTATATCGGGCTCGAGCCCGTTTACGGCTCCGCGAAAATTGCTTCTTTAAAACGGCACACGTCCGATACATCTCGTCGAAGAAAACGGTTTATATTTCGCGACGGAAATCCCGCTTTTGATTCGCGATCGTGACAAGTCGGGACGCGTTCCCGTCGAATTGATTCTAATGCTGAAATAGACGTTAAGTGCCTCGTCGATATGCCAAAATGGAAGAACCGCGACTCGTAAACTCTGCACTCTCTTCTCTCCTCGCTGAAAGCGGCTCTTCTAATTTAATGACGACGTGAACTTTGTTGCCGAGCATCTGGCGAACCTCGGTAGCTCACTCACCGGTAATAATATGATTTTGAGATTGTACCTATAAGGTCTGGAAGTATATTAAAGCGGCACGTAATCGATTTCAGGTAAAACACCAAAGCCTTTCATCTTTATAATTTAAGTGAAAGGTAGTAAAGTGTATGTCACCCATTAAGGAAAGATTTTTTATCCTATAATTTATCAAGTATAGGTAAGAAATTTTTTATTTTAAAATGTAGATAAAGTAAATTTTCATTTTTTTCATTCGATAGTTAATAGTAATATTTTATCGAGAATTAACACAGAGAACGTTAGCTGCAGTGCAGGCGACTCTTAAAAATTTATCGGCATGAAAAATTCAATTATAATTAAGGACGAGATTTACGGGGTCGACGGCGGTCCGTGCATTACGGGGCCAAATTGGGATAAGTTTCGACGGCGGGACTTCTTTATAACGGCTGGGGCATATGGCACCTCGAAGGCCCGGTAATAAAGCCCTCCTTATTTGTGACTGCGCTCGAACACCTGAGACGTTCCTGCCATTAAAACTCTCACGGCCTGGTTATGGCCCGGCATCTCGCGAAATTACCCAACGAATGGACTTTTTGAAACTTCCTTCCTTTTCCAGAACATTATTGAAATAAATTAGAATAGAAAAGAAATTTTGGATAATAATACATTCTTTTTCATTTTAATTTAAACATTTCAATCTTTTTTTTTTGTAGAAATAAAGGGGATGATTATGATTTTTCGTTTCAATATTGATCTACAAGCACATTGAAACTGGCATTTATAGAAAACTGTAGTAGTATTAGAAAATACGCAGTGTGTCCCCGGATAGGTGAATGACCCTTATAAAGGTAAAAAATTTCACCGTGAATAAAAAAGTATTTTATGATAGGTAAAATACTTTTTCCGTTTACTGTACATCAAAGTGTTACTACGAAATTTTGTCCAGGATGGAACGTTATGTCCGTATACAAATTTTTTAAATAATCGGTCCATTTTTATAAATCTCATCATTATTTTTATCAATAGTAGATTACAATTTCTTTGTCGGGTATCATACTTTTTCAGGAGAAATAAGAGAAACGTTCTTAAACTAGCTTAAGAAAACTACAATAGAAAAGAGAGTACCACCGGTGAAGCAATACCCCAAATATAAAATAAAAATAATGATTACAAGGTGTTTAATTATAAGATGCCTTTTTTTAATGTGTTCTATTTTCTGCCGTTATAACTCTTTTGAGTATGAACACAAAAAAAATTAAAAGTGTTCATAAGTTATGGTTTTTATGGCGAGATTTTGCAGAAATAATTACAATCAAGAGAAATTTCCATAAAATTACAACAGTAAAACTAGAGAAACGTATCAATTGCCATTCCTTGAATTAATGAATTATTTTGATACAATCAATAAATATGTAAATTTGAAAATGCAAATAACAGTTTAACAGCAATAAGGGAAAAACTCATAAACTAGGAAATTTGTGTCGATAATTCAATACTTACAAAGAACTAATCATAATAAATGTTAGGATTTCATTTGACAACAACTGGTTACAATGTGGTGTCGACTTAAAAGTGTTAATTTAAGCATGGTGCTTCTAGTCTTTCTGGGGTTTCTTCAGGAGTCCACCCAGCACATTTATTACTTTCAACTCGAACAAATACGATTGTCCTTTCGAAGAGGTTTATCACAAATTTTTGTAGCTTAATACAAAAATTGTTACTGCCGAGCACGGAATTCAGAGATTTGTAATAAGATCTGCAGGATATTCAACTTTATTTGCCAATGGAGGTCCTGATACATTCCAATACATTCACAGAATTATTTCATCGGATTTAACGCCAGGAAATACTTATGTTTATCGTTGTCGAAGTGGTCTGCAGAGTGCTGGTTTAAAATGGTTTCGGATTCGGATTCCTTGTAACCTAATTTGGGTATTTTTGGAAACATAAGGAATGAAACTGCTCAAAGTTTAGGTGATTACAAGAAGAAGGTTAAAGAGGATTGTATGATACTGTTTCACATGTTGAGGACTTGCAAAAATGCAGAAAGTGAAGCACAATTTATGACACAAATCTAATCAATAGCAGTTTATTTATGTACCATACCTGTCCAGCTTATATACCCCTTTACATATTTTTTGTTTGCGCAGCTAAAGAGTTAATACAAGAAACCGAAATCCACACTCGAAACTAACAACGGAGATAATTTCATTTCATGCAGTATAAACATTTTGGCGATAATGTTATTGCGGATATTGATGTATATATTCAATATGTTATTAATCATTTAGGGATTCACATCAAATATTCAGTATTTGGTCTATTGATATTTATGTAATTCATATATAGCTTTATGAAACAACGTTTGAAATGACTAATCAATCTCTTGGAAATTGATAGCAATTACTAGTGGTCTTCTTCATTGAAGCGACCGTACAAATTGAAATAATCCCTTTAATTACGATGCCGTCGACCGCGAACCATTATGCGGCGCTAATGGACGGAATTTCATAACTAATTAACGCGCCCGGTCGGGAATTACGTGTGTCGGTCGACTTCCCGACGGTTCCGGTCACGGCCCCGCGTTTCCGAAACACACAAAACGGCCGGATTAAATAAACGTTTCCAATTAGTCCGGGTCCTCCCGTTGGGAGACCTCTTAGAAAGGGCGCCCGGCAATTAGAGATTTTGCTCCGCCGAAGCGTTAATTAACTCCGAGCGGAAAGAAGTCGTTGCACCGACCCGAAAAAACCACTAATCCCGCCCCGTTCGGTCGTTTCCCTGATAAATTGTACCGCGGCAGTTTTGGTGGAGGCGTCGGTTCAAGGGTCGAAGTTCCGTCTGAAGGACTCCACAGGGAGAGGACATCGCAGGAAGGAATGTCCCAACTCAAATCTACACGTCTGTCGTCGTCGTCGTTGTTAACTGTGAGTGTTCGTCGTACGTGAGCGCTATCGTAAGATTAACCGAAGCCGGAACGGGCGTCGTTTTGTCACTAAACTCGGTAGTTTGGTTATAACTGCGCTGCTTGCTGAATATGCGACTTGTCATCTATGTAGGTTGCATCTAAATGCACACTATTTGCGCATTCTGTCGCTTTAGTCCAACGGTATCTCCGTTAGAACTAAACAAATAGTTTTCTGGGTTAAAACGGGGATGTGTGTTAAAAGTTTATTGTCCAAAATAAATTCTTACTAAGTCTAGGTAATCACTGAAACAAATTAGGTACAGCTATTTTGAGCTTATCTTAATATATTCAAGATTCAACCACTTCTTGGCTCATTAATCAACGGTTGAACGTTAATTTGATGCGCTATTCATTCCAGGACTAGTCGGTCGTCCCGGGATGGCACTGATATTTTTGCTAGTGGACCGTTAAATTGCGCAAAGGGGAGTCCAGACACGGATCTGGTAATTGAACTGGTTTAATTAAGCGTTTTATTAAATTGTTCCGGAAGCACAGGCGCCTGGACAGAGCCGGCAAATCCGATCCGTCAGACGAACAGGATGTATCGGCGGTTTTTTGTCTCGCTAAATAAGCCAGATCGGAATACGTGTGATTTCGATGTAACTACATCACGTTTTATTCGTACGGCGAGCATTCGATTGGGTGTAATTAATAATTAATAAAACCGAATAACTAAATACGCGGCGTGCAGCGGTGGTGGCTATTCATTATCGTGTTTTAAACAGTATTCGGTTTACGAATTAAATTTCATGCAGGTATAAAAAGTTATTTAACGACAAAACATAATTATTTAGTATCAACTGTAAATAATATATTTTCTACATAAAGTTAAATATTGTCTTTACAACTTTAACCCCTTAGCCTCTTCTTACGTTGACTATTCGCGTAGTCGTTATTCTTGTCGACCAAGAACTCGTAGAGGGGATCGAAATACTCAAGAATCGCGGACCCAGAAAGTTTCTTGGTCCCTGTAATCTTTTCTAAAACCTCAGTCCAGTGGACGCTGGCTCCCAAGGATAATCCTCGCCTAGAAACCGAAACAAGAGCCCCAAGAAGAGAAACAAACTTAAATTAATACTAAATACCGGGTAAATTAACTTTACGCTCAAACCGATTCTGATTAACCTTAATTTCACGCTTCTCACCTCAGCAATTCCCCGGCTTTTTTCGACTGGTAAATATCGCACTTATGCAGAGGTTTATAAGGGTTTCCGGGCACGTATTCATCGGCTGCGATGCACAGCGCTTTGTGCAATTGGAACTCCAAGATCCTTGCAAAGAAATAGGAAATATATTGAGAATCAGCCACGACGTGATATTTGGCTGCCGGATCTAAATCTGTATCTGCTTTTCTCTCGGATGGAGAAGATACCTTTTGAATTGTTTCTCTATAATATAAATCTATTTATTTATTTTAATTAATTAAATGTAAATGCTTTCTTCATTACTTGCCTGTACTTCCAATAATGTGAATTCCAATTTTCTGGATCTACCACTCCTTCAAAAATATCCCACCTCCATTTATCTATTAAATATCCATAAGGGAGGAAAGCTACTCTTTCTAAAGCCATATACATTAACGTGTTTAATTCTGCTTTGGAATCGTTTCTTAGTTTATCCAAAAGTCCGACACGATGTAAATGTTTTGGTGTTGTTACAGAAAGAGCTATTGTATCACCTATTGCTTCATGAAAACCTATTCCAGAAAAATAATCTTATTGTAAATATTTAATAATTTGCTTAAAGGTATTATACCTGGATTTGCACCACTTCTGAAAGCATAAGGTTGGTGTTTGTATAACTGATAATATTCAATATGACCCATTTCATGGTGAATTGTCATAAAGTTTTCAAAATTTACTTCTGCACACATTTTTATTCTATAATTTTTTTTTAATTAAATAAACCTATCTAAAGTAGCATTTAAAAGTTTTTTCTCTTTCGTACCTAAAATCTTTCCCATTACAAAAATCCCAAGCAGAAGCATGACATAAAACGTTTCTACCATCGCGAGGTTTTTGAATCACAGCTCCTTTACTCGTGTTGTAACACATCCAATTAGATTCTAACCCGAGCGACTTGTAAAAATCATCAGCCGTTTGGAACATTTTCAAAACCGTAAAATCTTTTTCTAAAAGTAATTTGGTCACGTTCAGTCTTCCTTCTTTGGGATACGGAAGGACGTAAGGAGCTATATTAACCCAATCTTGAGCCCACATGTTTCCCAAAAGATGAGCGGGAATTAAAGTATCGCCCTCGTCAATAAAATCACCGTATGTGACTTTAAAATGATTAAGTACGTATTCTTGAAGTTCGTTGTATAAAGGACGTACTTCTTTCCAAAGTGATTCCATCGTATCCGTAAAGTTAGCATCTTCGTAATCATATCTCCACATCGCACCTTTATCAGGGAATCCATTGATTTTTGCCGCTTTATTCGATAATTGTACGTAATCGTAAAATACTGATTTTACTTTAGAACCTGTAGCACTTCTCCAAGCCAACCAATAATATTTTAATTTTTTATAATCACGTGTTTCAGCCATGATATTGATTAAATCCGGTTCTAAAGGAATTCGTACACCACTTTTAAAATTAGCTTTTTCATAAATTTTCACTGTAGCTGTACTGTATATTTTCGTCATGTTTGAAATAATGTTGGTGAGTGATCTCAAATCGTCGTTGTTTAAAGCAGAATTTCCAAGTACAGCTAATTTAATGATTTGTTTAGCTAAAGTGGCGTCTTTGCATTTAGATGGATCAGCTCTGTGAAAGTACTGAGTCCAATACTTCTTCTCCAGTTTGGCACCTTCTATTGTCGCGTCTACCTGAAACAGTAGCTATTAAGGAAATTGCAGAGTTCCCTGAACCTAATTATAATTAAATCGAGGGCGTTATCACGCAGGTCTCGCGGTGCGATAAAAATAATTGCTGAGCATTTACGCCCCTTGCGACCTCTTAAGGGTGTCGTTGGCGCTCGGAGGGCGTTATTAAAGTGGCCTCTCCACTCTTAGCGGTGGCATCAATATTAATTGGAACAGTTATGGTTATGAGCTTAAGAAAAAGGGAAAGGAATTGCCTTATTTTTTTCTATTTGTCTTTTGTGAAGAATGTTAATGAATAAAATTGTAAACTTACTGCTGCTTTTTCTTTTCTAAGGTTGTCAATATCAGTTAGATGATTCCATTCTGCTTTGGCTTGCTTATAACAAGATTCAGAAGCTTCCTTTTCAAACACTACCTTCAAAAACTTGGACAACTCTTTTTCGGTTAACGCTTTTTTGGATTTTTTAATATCATTTTTTTGATATTTGTCTTGAAATGAATTGGTTGCCATTAACGTTATCTGAAACGAAAAAAAATGTAAATAGTACAAAAAATAGTTTCAAAGGTCGAATTGTGTATCGCTCAACGTTCACCGACGCTAAATTTGCGAGCGTCAATGTTTAATAATAAAAACTGGCAAAGGCTAAAATATTAATTCGGGCACAAAGCTTTATATTCCCGGATTGAATTGCGCGCGGGCAATTGCACAAAACGGGCACGGTAATAATAAAAAACCGACCGATGGGGCGCAGTCGGATTTCTGTGAATTGTCGCTTTCAACGTCCCTCGTCTCGTTTTAATTAAAAGCAGTAATTAATGGCTGATACCCGGCTGTATCGCGAGCGCAGCGTGTGCGTTATATGAGGGAAAATTAAAAACACCAATGCGGACGGGTGAATGGGATTACATCAAAAGTTTTACCGGTTTATTATCAGTTTGAGCTTCAAATTGTGGCAACCCAATCTAAAGGTTTTCCCCCAAAAAGGTTCGGTTATCGAATCCGAAAACGTTAATTAATCACTTTCTAAACGGTGCTTACCAAAATATAAAAAAGAATACTCATAAAGGTTTAGTATACATGTTACTTTGGTCATAATAATGTCATAACTGTCATTTTTGTAGTTGACAATGAATGGAAAATGGATTGGTGGTAATAGGCTAATTAAAAATATGATTGATTGATGGATAGAAAAACTCTTCGAGTCTATGCATATCCAATACGTGGATCAATGCCCTTTGTTGAAAGCCAAATTTTGACGAGAGCTTTTAGCCGGTCCCATGTACTCGAAACGTAATTAGCGGATCCATTTACCAAACAATAGGTCTCGCAGCCAGGACTTGCTTAATCCATCATAGTCTAGATTTTGTCAACGTAATTCTGTCGGCGAAACATGATGCATGGCATCCCAGAGACAATCGCGAAATGAAAGCGCCGTATCCACTCAAAACGAGCCTCTCCGTCGTGATTTACTAATGGACCAGGAACGAAACAGAGAGAGAACGACACGAGATTGGCCCCGCTAGTTATTTGCTAAGTGTATTCGTATATATTATTCATTAATTCGTTCGTCGTTTCGAGGAAAGGCCAGTGAACCGTTAAGGACTGAATCCAGTAATGGGTAGAAGATAGGGATAACTTGTAGAGAGATACCTACGTTGATTTTTCTGCGGTCTGTAAGTTTACGCGACACAAATACATAAAATTGTTGTTGTAACTTCACTGGGCGCATACGCTAACGAGCGCAAAGGTAAATAACTAGGAGATCTTTACGCTTTGGTGTACCTCAGGGAATTCATAAATTCAAATTTCAAACAGCGACGAGCAACCCGAGAATTTACCGACGAGAAATCTCCATTATTTTTCTCTCAGCATAATGGTCATTATTTAACTTTAACGATATTTTTAACAATTTTATTAATCTAAAAAGACGCAAAACCAAAATTTTTGTTCCATTGGTCCATTTTTACTTAACACTTTGATTACCATTGAGATGAACATCATTAAGTTAATTACATAAAAATCAAGGATACATAAATACTAAGAGTTAATCAATACTTTTTCAAATATTAAGAGGATTCCAACTGTACTTGAAACAACTTTTACAGTCTGCAGTGGTCAGGACAATGGCTACGCTTTGTCGCCTTAGAAGCAGATTATTCTATATCTAATTTTTCTCGAAACCGGGATTTTCATATCAACCTGTCATGTTTCAAGCCCTTTCTGAGAGCTTATTCCAAATCAATCTGTCTATCCTCCTCGCTATATCATCAAATTGTTTTTTGTAAATGCCCATTATATTAGCTTTGGTCATTAGGGCTGCACTACTTGCACTTAGCAGTTCAGTGCATTATTAAATTTAAGTTATATATGCGTTCGTTGAATCACATTTCATACCTGAACTAAAGTGCACCAACTTATACTGAATTATAGTAATTCCCTTTTAGTGCTACACGAAACTGCATCTTTGTACCATGATGTAACTTAGTGCGATGCCAGTTTTAACTCAACGAACAAAACTATTATATTACATTGAATGTCAATACTAAGAACTGGTTGCCAGTAAAATATAAAGAAACGGACATATAATGCTTTGGTTTTAAGGCGAAGACTTACTAACAATAAGCCATTTTCGATACTCCAACCAAATATAACCGAAAATAAAAAAAAATATACATAAAATAATATAAAATAAAATAAAAGATTAAAAGCTGAAAGAATTTTATTTAACCAATTTCAAAAAATCATAACGATTTCATTTATAAGAATTAAGAAATAATTGTTTATTTAAATGGAACGTAGGAAACTTTATTTTTGTTTAACAAAGTCAAATCTTTTATAATTGTCACTAAAAAAACAGTAATAATAAATTATAGTTGGCAAAAATTTTTGACAACTGACCAACCCAACTTTTAAAAGAATTTTCTAAAATTACGAAAGAAAGAAATATAAGGCCTTATTTAGGGTGTCAAAGTTAACAGTAACCTTAGCTGTAGCATTGTCTTTATATAGTATAGTCGGTCAACGCGGTTTAGTTCGTTTACTGATGCCCAGGGGGCGTGCTACTGAAATGTGCCCATTCATAAAAATTTACTACTAAAATACTATGAAGCAAAAGTAGTGGAAACCTTTGTTAGTTGAGTTGCCTAAATGAATATTTGAATTTAAATATTTAAGTTATTGTATACAATATTGTTGTGTATAGAATATTAGTAGTAGTAATTGTTTACATTTATTATTATTTATTTACCTACTATTTTTAGAGTTTTGTCGGCCTTGGTCTTTACTTATTTCTTAACGATGTGTGGGAAGAATTCGTTCCTTATTCATCCCTTTCAAAAAAATTTTAACACCTCTGTATTTAATGATAAAAAATACTACATATATTATTAATCTTGCTACCTAATTTATATTTCTATAATTATTTTAATTATTTTTATAATCAATAGTTCGAAGAGAATGAATGAAGAAAATAATCTCTTACTCTTTAGCGTGCATTCGCTGCGTACACTGCATCCTTTTTGCTCCGAATGCGATCTCATTCCTCTCCATACGCATCTCAGCGATAGTCTGTTTCTTAATTTGACAAGTTGTACCTTCGTGGTAATCCTTAAAGGCTTATTCTACATACCTGCCTTAATAATCGTTATAAAAACGCTTTACGCAATAATACATCAATATCATTTTCAAACAGTAATTACAAAGAGAATATAAATTCTTATTAACGTGTTGGATAAATTAAGACGAGGATTTCCGCCACTCACGGGAGCGAAAAAAAATCGTTTTCAATTCTTTTTCTCCATGACTATTCGTGTTAGAAGATTGAATGTTTGGGGAGAGGGTTAGTTCACGTAGAGTTACATTTTGCATATATCTCTGATTTTTACACTGCTCCACATACATCTGATAAATATTCAGAACAGTTTTAGTTATCTAGAAAATATTTTGCTAAAGTGACTTTCAATTCCATAAAAGAATTTCATTTTAAAACGTGGTAGTGGTTATTATATTTAAGTACACTTAGGGAAGGATTGAAAGCAAAAAAAAATGTGAAATATAACGCTTGATAAGGTAACAATACCCTCAAAAATTCAACCTATAAATTAAAAACCAAATTTTGCCAATTTTTGGGTCGTAACTGGGTAAAGCCGAAATCGAAATAATTTATGAACAATGTGGATCATAAGAATTACAGTAGAACCTCGCTAATCTGGGCTCGGTTCTGGCACCCCCGTTAATCCGACCGTGATTGTCCGCCTTAGACAAATTATTTTTATGTTGGGAGATTGTTTATTTGACTTTAAGTACGTGATTATCTGTACTTTCGATAATCCGACCTTTTTTTTGTGTTCTGACCAATACCTCCAGTCCCAAATGTGACGGATTAGCAAAGTTCTACTGTAATTGTGTTCATGTGCAGGCACTAACATAAATTTATGGGTTCCTATTACATATCATTATTTATAAAAATATTAATATATTAAAATTGCAGTAGTGATTTTATGAAATTTGATTTGAACAAGACCAAGCAACGAACAAAAATTGTAATTTTTGTATGCTAAGTTCGAAAAGACCTCTGACTTTGTTTACATATTAAAAGATTCGAGCAGGTATAAGTTTTGTGGTCGTTCGTTTATTCCCAGATACACGTTTCCCAGTTGAAACGACTTGAGACGAGAGAGACCAGAAATTCATTCATTTCCTATGTTTCACATATAATAAATCGGGGGGCAGCACTTTACACGGCCTTAAAGTTGGAATACGAACCACATATTACAGAGCGTTGACCAACTATGTATCTAAAAACAATGGCTGTAGTCATGATTAAATTTATCGTAATTCCTAGACATTACCTAAACGCTACCATTTATACAAAATAGTTGAACTTTTTTTGAATACTACAGTTACTGCTACACTTGCGGTTGCAACCCTTAAGTTTGAAATCCTAAACTCACCCTAAGAGTCCTATTTATTCTAGTTATCATCAACCTATTTTTTGAACACTTGAATTTTGTAATTTGAACAACTTTAAAAATTTGTTCGAATTTATTTTAAGATTTTAAATTCACACTTAAAGATTACCTTCTTTATTATAAAAGTCAAATTAGTTTAGGTATCCCGAAAAAAGAAATTAAGAAAAGAAAAACGAAGGATTTGGATAGAACCTAACCAAACATCAAATTTTTTTATCAAGTGTAAAAAGTCGCGTAGACTCTGTTTACAGGAATCAAGCAATGATTACGGTAAATTAAAGGTTAAACATTTTATTTTCTACATATACTAAATGTCAAATTTATTTTAATTAATACCAAAGTTAAAATTAAGAAACAATAGTAAAACATTTGGATAAACAACTTTTATTCGTGGCCTTTCAAATAATATATGTATGTGTTGGTATTAAACACTGTGTATGTGTTAGAAGAAAGAGCACGGATTTTACTTTTTGAATGTGAAAGGTGACGTACTTTATTTTTTATAAACAACACTCTCTTTTTTTTTACAAAAATTGAACATTACCGCCCGCCTTGACAAACAGTTTGTCGAAATTAAAGAAAATAAGAAATTAAAATTAAAGAAATGCGATAAGTTCCAAGAAATTTTAAAACTAAGCTAAATTAAAGAAATCTGCTTTATCGGCATTGAAAACAGCTGTTATATACCGTGAATTTAGTATAAGCAGCGTAGAGATATACTAGCACGCAACGAACTGACAGTTTGACAGTCTGACAGTTCGACAGTTTGTGGGAAAAAGGTGGTTGGTTGGGCGACTAGGGTCGGATCGGAAAAGGCGTGGTTAAACAGTTATATCGCTCTTTGTTTATCTAATCTACTTCCTATATGCGTCGCTGTTGCACGCATTATTTTCCTATGTCCTCAAATGAAATTTCCAGATCTGTATAATAATATAATTATTATAATTATATAATGTATATAATTGAAACTGAAAATGTATGGCACAGCATACAATACCAAATTAAGGGTTAAAGCTTTTTTTAAAATGATCCTTATGTTTGGGAACACATAACAGTGTTTTACTTCTATATGGATCAATTAACTTTAATATAATTTATTTTGGCCACTCTATAATTAATCCCTTCAAGACACGCACATGGAATGTCTACCACGAAGTTCGCGAACACGACAACTGCGCACAAAAGCCGTCCCAATGTGAGCTCCGAATCCCTTTGTGTTCGCCGAAAAAACCGACGAGTGCTTGTTCGTCGCTAGCGGTTCGTTATTCGCTCAAAGTTACGTCCCAATCTTGAGAACAGATGGTTCGCGAGCAGTTCAGCTCGCAAATGTACTCACTGCTAAAAATACTAACATACTATTTTCAAAGTTGTTGTAGATTTTTATAAGTTATGCCTATGAGAAACCTTACTTGAAATAGTTTGTATTAAAAAAAGTTAGGTTAAGTAATAAATAAGGTATAAAATGTTAGGAAACAGATTTCACCCTAATAAAATATTACCTTATCGTAAAATTGACACTTATTAAAAGTAGGTCGTATTATCGCGATGTAGGACGCCGTTGCTTTGTGGAAAAGTATGAAATTTTTAATAGCAGGGCTTAATGCCTAAAGTTGCGAATTTATGTTCGAGCGTAAGCGTCCGCGCGCCGGCGATAATGCACGCGGGGGCCCGCGCGTTATTATTTATAATGCGGCCGGCTTTAAATTGCGAAAATTACGGGCCAAGTTTTAACAGTTTGTAATGTTATTAACTTAAGTGAATTATTGTTCGGCGGGAATAATTGCCCGCGCGTTTCTAGCTCGAATGCCGACCGAGCGGCCAATTTGTCAACTAGCCGCAGGGCCCCCGTGGGGCACACGCGTTTTTCCTACCCGCACTACGAATCAGATTTCAGTTCAATGTGATTTTTTTAAATTTAAAACTCGATTCCATCTAAAAATAGAAAAGAAGAGAAAAGGTTTAAAGTTTACCTTTAGTTTCCGTTAACTTTAATTAACTAGCTCAGGTCGTTATTTATCCAGATTGAACGGTAGTTACCGTTAGCACCTACAACTTCACCAACGTGCACCCTTTCGCAGATACCGGGGTAGCTAGAGGGCATTATTCACCGCACGGGGCTGTTCGACAGTGCAGGCATTATTTGCGGTTCGCTAACATAATAATAGATGTGTGCATTTCCCCAAGAAGCCCCGCAGCCCTAAAATGATATTCCCTTGAATCGACCGCCGTTATAACCTTGTTCTGACTCGGTTCGAAGCTAATCGCTTGAATTTCTCGGAATAAATCGTTATCAGAACGACGACTGACAGACTGACAAGTTCCACAAAAAAAATCTACACGCACCGGTGGAGAAAAATGGAGAGGCATTAGTCGTGACAACCAGATATCTCCGGAAGGATCCGAGGTTTTCATCCGAGAGGGACGCTATTCAAATTATGAATCCGTGGGGAGGACAACATATGCGCGGAGATAACAGCGCCCTTGAGACGTTTCCGAGAACATCCGGTTCAAGAATACGCAGACAGCGGAAAACCAAACGAAACGAATCGGAATCGATATTCGGACGTGGCCGTAAAGAAAATGCGATACTCTTCCTCTCGACTTAAAATTTAATTAAACGCAATAAGCTAAATTAAATTACGCGACCGGCGAACGTGTGCCTTCTCCGAACTAATGTGTATTCATATATTCAAGGCACGGATTACAATCGTATATTGCGGACCGCACATGTACCTAGCATCTGTTCGTAAACTTTAAGTTTAGCAAATATTTAGGACCGCTGTATCACTGTTACGTATAACATTGTGGAAACTAACGTCCATTAGAAATGACCAGATAACGCTCTTGCAATGATATACTGGCCTTATCGAGGTAACCGAAATTAATTTCAATTCTACCACACCACAGATTTAGTTAGACAATAATTCTCAACAAAGTACGACAAAAATTGTTTACACTTTAAACAATATCTAATAATTTGAATGTTATTTAATTTTACTTGACTCAATCTAAAATTTAGGTGTGATGTAAAAGTAATTCTCTGTTTAACGATTTAAATGTATTCACACTTTAATTATTTTAATAATTATGGTATCGAAATTATTGAATTAGACTTAATGTATAATCCCGACTGATTGTGAAGATCTGTCTCTATACAGAGCAAGATTGGGTTCTTTAAATAAAAAAAAAGAGTTTTTAACCTTTAATTCATTCATTATACGCTCCTGTAACAATTTTGATTTTAATCTCAAAATAAAACAAACAATAATTTAAAATGAATCAAAATAATAAAACGTAGTTATAATCGAAGCATATTTAATTTATTTTTGAGTATTTGTTTAACCATCCAGAGAAATCATAATAACAACAATTGCATTTAATAATCTTTCGGTACTGTGAATTTGTGATAGCAGATAATTTCCGATTAATTTCAAATTAATATAATCGCGCGATGTTTTAATCATCGCCACGCTCGTATTGCATTGTAATATTCCTCACCGCTAATAATAAAAAAAAATACAACTCAATTTATCCGCCCAAATTGAACTGTCATCTACAGGCATTGGCGCGGCGCTCGCCGAAAATTAATTATCACTTTTCGGTTATACATATTGAAACAGTTTTCAATTAATGATCGATTAACGGATTCGGCTGTAAGACAAATATTAAACCGTCGGTCGAGTTGGTTCGAAATTTAATTTATCACGTTAAAAATTCAAAACGCGACGGCATCGAACGTCGCGACGCCTTTCTTACCGCAGGTGCCGGATCGGTGCGAACTCAAAACAAACATTACGTGCCGAAGTTAATTGAAAAATACACAGCCGGCAGAGCGGACGGGTAAACTCTGGCGAAATCGGCTCGCTTACAAAGTTTTCACGGGAAACCAACCCCAGAATTCTAATTGAGCGAAAACTCTTTACTTACTTCATCAAATTTTAAAAGTAAACAGGTTTTAATTTCAACAGGTTAAGAATTTTGTAGTCTTAACGAAGAAATGTGTTATGAAAAATGATTTCTCTTTCCTAGGAAGTCTTATTTTCAAGGAAGACATTTTTAAATAGAAATTACAAAGAATGTCTATTTACTGGGAGAGCGTTGCCTTGAGCGAGTCTTTGCTATTTAAATTTTTTTTGTAACTGAGAAAACTTCGAGAGCAAAATGTCTCCGGTGGAATAATAATTCCTCCGGTGAACTTTTATCTCCAGGGCGTAAAATAACTCAAGATATAAACAACTAACCCCTTGGATCGATTTTTGCGGACCTACCTCTGGACTTTGATAATACATTAGGACATATTCGACCGATATTCTGGACGTGGCGTATACGTGTACCTCTAAGGCGCCGTTTGCATTAGAATCTATGTTAATGCCGTGCGATCCGCTCTCAGTGGAGCTGCAGGATTTGCATAGTTTGGCTTTACCAAAATGCGCTGCTCACGGCGTACGCACGTACGTCTCTTCTCCACCAATTAGCAGAGCAAATTCTATCCTATTATACGCAGTGTATGTGCTCGTCTACCTACAATTGTCGGGTTTCATAGAACAGATTAGATTCCACACTTGGTATGCTTAGAGACTTTCAAATAGTTTAAATAGACACATTTGCTATACTGGTACAAATATGTTTTTCTTAATATTTTGTGGGTTATTAGTAGGAAAGCCATTCAATAATATGTAATAATTGAAAGACTTTTTACTAAAAGAAATGCAAATATAAATACCTACAGTTTTTCTTTGGTGTGAAAGTAAAGGTACGTGATGTTAGTAAGTTACTATTTGCTGCGAAATTAAGTAAATAATATTGAAGACAAAGTCTAATGTAGAAAAACTTATTAAGTATGTTTAAAATCTTTCAACGCCAGTATATTCCACTCAAAAAAGTTTGTTAAAGACATCAATCTTTTTTCTCTAATTTCGAAAATAAATGAAATTGAAGTTTTACTTAGTGTTTACTTCATTGATTTACTGTCGAAAAATGAGACCGAGACATAACACTCACGTTTTGTGTATAGTTTATAGTTTCTGAGTTAGCCTATAATAACACCCAGATAGCTTACACTGTACAGTAAAACCTGGATAATCCGAGCTAAGCGACCGAAAATAGTTCGGATTACCAAATTGATAAATTCGGAGTAAATATTACTATGTAACGAATTCAAGAGAAAGGAGTCACGCTTTGTATGGGAGAGTCTTGCGCTAATCAAACGATTGCCCGAACGTCGGATTACAAATGTTCGGCTTATCAAGGTTCTACTGTATTTAGCTGCTGTCGCAAAAATTTCACGAGTATGGCAGAGTGGGACTTATTATAGGGCAAGTTGTTACATCTTTTGTAACAAATTACATTATCTGCATTTGCAGAACACCGATGAGCTGAGAACTGAACCAACCTTGTGTCAGCGTGAAAGTAAAAATAGAAGCAAGAATTTAATCTATTTTTATACGATTTTCGCATCAGGTAAATTCTTAATTTTTAATCACTCACAAACCTGAATATTTTAAAATTTTATTAATATGTTCACCCTGGTTGTGGGTCACTGGCTATGCTTTTCTTACGGGTGTGGGTCACGCCCGGGCCTGAACGTGTTATGGAACCAATCAAATTCGATTGATATTGTTATGGTAAATTTCAGGTAAATATCTAATTTTCTTACGGGTGTAGGTCTCGGGCGTGAACGTGTGAAGGAAGGAATCAATTTCGATGGATATAGCTATGATTTGTCAAAGTTATAGTTGGATTGTAGCAGTGGGGTAATTGATAAAATGGACCGTGGACAAGTTGATACATTTTCATAACAACTTAGGGCAAATGAGAGAAATCAAAAGTCGACAGGAAGAGGTATTAAAAAGGAAGAAAAATTGATAATAAGAAAAACAGTCGGTATAATAAAAAGACAGCAAGAAGGCTACTTAATAATGAAGTACTAAAATTATCGGAGTCAGAATAAAACGATGACTGTTTTTATTTTATATGTATGGTTAGTATTGGGTACATTGCAAGTCCATTGTTAATATATAACATTTATTATGTTTGCATAACTTGTAATTTATATGTAGAGAATAGTATTATCCCAGAGCAGTAACAATTAGCGCCCTGAAGGGATAAATTGCTACATTTTTTGCAGTTTTCTTTCGTTAACTTTCGTGTTACTTATCATCGAGACGCTTTGTTTGTGAAAAGCTATTACTGAAAAGTGAAACATTTTAAATATATAAACAACTTTCCTAAAAGCTAATAATGTTCATTTTTGAACAACAAGCCCCACGTTCCCCAACCACCGTAACAAAGGCAAATCATTAATTAAGCAATTCTGTTGTTATTTTTAAAATTAATCTGCTCCAACTATTAAAAATACAGGGTGTCTCCGAAATGCGTGTACAACGTAAGACCACAGATTCTTTGGCTCAAAATAGGTCGATTTAAGTTAACTTATCTATATGCAAAGTTGCTTCGTTCCGTCGCCAGAGGGCTT
The DNA here is from genome assembly GCA_036711955.1 of Digitonthophagus gazella. Lineage (NCBI taxonomy): Eukaryota > Metazoa > Arthropoda > Insecta > Coleoptera > Scarabaeidae > Digitonthophagus > Digitonthophagus gazella. The sequence continues at coordinate 26,223,790 of JASCIT010000001.1, read as the reverse complement.
TAAAAATTATATTTTCCGTGCGTTTTTCTTAAATTATTCGAAAAATTTTCATTAGATTTTATTCAGTTTCTGACCACATCTTTATATCAGCTGGGCACAGCTTTCTGTGGAACAAATTCGAATTTCGCAACGTATAGAGTGTTTAGAAACACTCTTACCGCAAATTATTCATCCAAATCTTTTTAACCACCTGTATAATTTTCTAACAATTCTTTTTCTGAATAGCTGCATTCATGTAGAAAGTATTTTCACTCTTACAAAATTCCAGTTGGGCAAACGGTTTAGGCACAAAAGAAGATTTTCCAAATACCTACAAGCCCAAAACGGTAAATTAATGTAACATTAACAAAATTCAAAGTACCAATTTCTTCACGGGATATGAAGATCTTCCAAGAAAACCACATGTTATAGGTTTGAAAGTAGTTTATTGCTTAAAATTTTCAAATTTTCGCCAGCATTTGTGAACGCTTTCAGGGTTATGCCCTTTTAGTCCGTATTATGCAGATTCTACTGTATAATCGAAGGAAATAATGTGAAAATCATGCTCCTGTATACTGGTCAGCAAGATCAGTAAACCTAGCACCTTCTGATTTTGTTTAATGGGTATCATAAAAGCAAAAAGGCAACGAAGAGAGCAAACAGTAAAAATTTTGCACACTGTATTATTTTTGCCCTGATGATGGTCACAAATCCTGGCAACATTTTGAGTAAAAACTACTTCCAACCTTCTAAAATGTGATTTTCTTGAAAGAGCTGCATATCCTGTGAAGAAATTACTACTTTGAACAGGATTAATGTTACCTTAACTTACAGATTTGAACTTGCAGGGAGTTAGAAAATGTTTTTTAGTGGCTAAACCGTTTGCCCCACTGAAATTCTATAAGACAGAAAATAATGTCTAGATTAGCTATTCAGAAAAAGGATTAATATAAAATTATACAGGTGGTTAAAAAGATTTGGATGAATAACTTGTGGTGGGAGTGTTTATAAACGCCCTATATGTTTGGAAATTCGAATTTGTTCCATAGCAAGCTGTAGTCAGATGATATAAATACATAGTCAAAAAATGAATAAAATTTAATACAAATTCTTTAAGTAATTTAAGAAAAACTCATGAAAAATATTATTTTTAAAGCCTTCTAGCGACGAAACGAAGCAATTTTCGATATAGATAAGTTAACTTAAATCGACCTATTTTGAGCCAAGGAATCTGTGGTCTTAAGTTGTACACGCATTTCGGAGACACCCTGTATATTAAAATTAACCCACAGCACTTACTCGGATTTGTAAAGATTCAGAAAACATTTTTTTGTGGATAAACCAAGAAAAAATAATTTCTAAATTGAAGTAGCTATCCAGAAAAAATGATAGTCATCATTAGAGTATTAGAAAAGTTAGATGGATAACTTATCGTGCCCGAATTTTTGAATATTTGTAATTTTAGAAATTGAATTAGAATTTGTTCAAGAAAAAGCTGTAGTCTACTTGTAAGTCTTCTACTTAGAAGCAAAACTAAGCAACTTTGTATACATAAAATTGAGTTAAATAATTTTTAAACAAGGTACTTCTAGTTTTCAGTTGTACACGTCACCTTCGCACAGCCAGTATAATTTAAAAAAAATGAAGGAATTATGTAAATTTTTCGTTCAAAAACAAAATTTTTCATAAATAAGTACCATGACAGCTAATGGGTTAATAATATTTCTTTATCCACTTCTGAATCTTGCTGTACTATAACCCAAAATAGAGCCGCACCATGAACAGAAAAATGAAAGAGTACTCGTAATGTTACGGAGAAGAGGTTTGTTTTTTCATCTGTATTTTCATAGTGCAACTCCATTTCAGGTTATAGTACATAAAAAGTAAGGCTAGAATGACAGAGTTGGATTGTATTTCTATATTGAAATGATCCTCTACCATTTGAAACTCACAATCCGACTACTTTTTACTAATTTGGTTTTCTTTCTTGTTTTAACTGTGATATATTTGCTTACATAAAATTGAGATAATTTGTGTTTATGTTCTTTTTATTAGTGTTGAGCTTTACATTTTATCCCACAGCTTTCAAATTTGTAAAACAACCCCACTCTATTTATATATTCCCCAAACTACGAATCTCCCTCTTTCATTCCGCGTTAATCTAGATCCGCGAAAGCAACAAAAGGGGCCGCGCGCTCTGCAAATTTCTAGATTAATACGCGTCCCGTGCATCCGGACCCGGCACGAATATAAACAGACGTGTAATTCCAACGTTGGGATGCGTTCGTTTCAGACTGATTATTTAGCATCCAGAGAGTCACGAGGCAAAACTCGGGGACGAACGAATGGACGTGGAGCATCGCGACGCGTGCGGCGTCGAAAACAATGAAAGTAGTCCGTTTTTCAGCCGATACTATTCCATTTGTTCGCGACCCGTTGTTTTTTTCGTTACCCTTCGAAAAAACAAAAAAAAATTCAAATTCAAAAAAGATTGTACAAAGGACGGCGGGCGTTTTATCGTTTCGACAAACTGGCGCCCGCGTCCGATAAAGAATGCAGGCGATCGGCGGCAATCCTTTACGAAAATAAAAATACATCAATGATTTCCCGAGGGTTCGACCTACGCTATACGCTCGCGTACACGGTGCGCCGTGCACGAGATAATTTATAAATGAATCGACCCGGAACCGGAATCGATAGCGCCATTGTTATTTCATTCACCTTTATTGAAGGGGAAACAAACGCTGACAATGGTCGAAACGGCGGTGCTCAGCGTATCGCTTTTCAGGAGGGTTGAATTATCTGCGCCCTTTTTCAATTCTTCGTCGCCAGCCCGGTCCGGAGGCAGGAAATTAAAATATCTCTTAGGTCCGAGAGTTTCGTTTTCAGAAACGATACGACAACGTAGCGGCGCCCTCCATAGAATTTAGATTCGATTCGACTGCTCCCCCTTCATTGTCGTTATAATAATAATAATGAATTGATGCGATTTACATTTCTCCGAGACGGAGTTTCGTGATAACTCGATAAGTTTTCCGCTATTGTTGCCAGCGAGTTGTAAGGAACTGGGGAAAAGTTCTTTTTGAAAACGTAAAATGATTTTTAGTTTTGTTCGTTATACAACAAAACTTTTTCTTAGATTAACTACAATACATTTTAGCCATTGTAAAAAAAAATCGCGCGTTTCAGTAAAAAAAAATCATATAAAATTCAACCCTCGGTACTTCAGAATAAGTAATCGTTTAGAAATCGTAAAGATTTCAATATTAAATCGTCGCCTGAATGCTGAACTATACTTTGTCAAAAAACTAAATTTTTCAGCGGACGATTTTTTCTTTTTTAGGCTTATTATACTTAAGTATTTTAAACTACAAAACCTTAATTGAAGTGGAGGGGAAATTGAGCGCTGGGAGTCATAATACTTCTGCATGCAACGAAGCGCACTATTAGCTATTACACTAGCAATTACTGACCAAAACCGATTTTAAGAAAATATGGACTTACACTGGTTCTGCATTCAAGCGATGAAATGTGATCGTGTTTTATGCATAAATAAAACGAAATTAAATGGCCTTTCGCGATGTGTTAGGCGATCAAAATGGGTTTTAAGTGCTGTCACTGTCCATTCGAGTAGACGCTCTAATGGAGGTGACGATGACGTGAAAAAAATTTCATCGGACGCTTGGTGGATGATGGTGATAGAGAAATACGTCGGCATCGGGTGCCCCCGGACGTCCTGGAAATAAACCCATCGGTTTTTTCCGATATAAATTATGATCCGCGGCGGCGCGTTCGTTTTTTCCTCGCCGTTCGTCCTGAAGATTTATTTTAGTTCGAGATTAGTTGCGGCCGACTGCTGACTGGCGAGCAATTTTGCCAAGTGCGAAATACAATCCGATCTGGGCTTCCAGCCATCCATTCTAATCCCAGAGCAGACGATCGAGTCGTTTGGTCTTCCCCAAGGTCTGTCGAGTAATGGTATAAGGTTGTCCAACTCGACTGGCGCCGTGTTTGAAGGGAGCGAGGCGGGCGTGACGTCATGCTTGTCCGGCGCGATGAAATTTTTATCAATAATTCTTACAACAAAATATAATAAAAAGGAAATTTTACATATTTTGAAAATAACGATAATTTACTGATAAAAAATGATTTTTAGTGGGTGAATTTTTTGATTTTCCTTTATACTGAAAATTTTTCTTTTAAAATATTAACTTTTTTTAAAGTCTAATTTTTGTATTTAAACAATTTATTTTAATAAATAGCCTTTTTAATATAAACATTAATTATGTGATGAAAATTCTCAGGAAAATGTGGAATAATTTTTTATACAATTTTTTTACTATTTTTTTTTCCTGCGGTTAACATTTTCCCCTAAATATTTTTTAAATTCCTTTTCCAAATTCCCAATCAGTACTTTAAAGGCAATACGTGAAATAATAACGTGAAATTTACAAACAACGCGTATATCGCGCGGACGGCTAGGACAAGGATGACGTCACATAATCGAGAACTTGGGTATGTGAGGGGAAATTTTGCTTGCAACATAGGAAGGATAGGGAGTTGGACAACCTTATAAGCGTTACTCTAATGACCTTGGTCTTCCCCAACGAATTTCACACAAAAAATATTATTCAATCTCATAACGATACCCGAACGTTGATCTTTCATCCAATATCTATTAGTTAATAGTCGTTACCGGTTTGTTATTGTTGCGGTTGTTATTGTTAATAATGGAACGAGGGACGGCTCGGTTCAATTCATTAATATTTACGCGTAGGTGACTAATGCGTTCCGGGCCTATCTCATTTTGTATTCAATTACACGGGCAATGTTAGCTAATTATTAATTGTCACGTTAACCGGCATGTCAACACCGTAATCTGTAAATTTGTTCGTTGGTTGTACTACTGGGACATTCTAAATAGCCGTATCATCCTATAGCAAATTATAACGGTATAATTTATCTTTAAAACTCAAAAATAAAAAAAATCACTAATTCAGTTTGTAAATGAGCGAGCCAACCCAAATTAGGAAGATATATTGAGGCAATAAAATGCGAATTATATACTTAATGGGTTTCTTTATTTAATTATTTCACCTAACCCGTTTCGCCCTTATCTGGCCATCATCAGAGACGCTATCTGAGCATACACGATAAAATTAATTAAATATTTTTTACAAAACTATTGTTGGTAAAAACTTATAAAATAAAAGAAAAGTAGAGAGAATACAGCAAAAGTATGTAATCAATTGTTTATAATAATTTCTAATCTGAATTTTTTGATAGGGGTTGGAAGGAAGTCCTAAAAGGGGACATTTTTTAGTTGTAACTTTTTTTGATATCATGAATAGTTTAGGAGAAGAAATTATTTTCCAATAATTGCTCAATTTACAGAGGCCGTTTTCATCCCTTTAAACCATTTTTGAGCCAATACGGAAAGTAGGGTTTTACTTAGGTTGGAACCCTCTACAAATGTGCTGATCTTGAAAACAATTTGTGTGTTCGGGTTCGGTATGAATCGAAAATCTCAATGTCAAAATGTTATATTATGCTCCGTCAGTTTACAGAGGCTTCACAAAGTTCGAAATTTTAGCTTGTAAACAAGCATTTTTGTTCTATATTTGTTGATATGGAGAACTGCTATTTAAACTAAAAAAGACTTGGTAGAATTTATCCGTAAACCTTTTCTCTTCGATTAAGAAATTTGTTTCAAACATTTTTTCTTAAAAAACATTGCTGGAAAATAGTTTTAACAACGTTGTAATACAATTTTTTAATATTTACTTTTGAAACTCATGTTTTTAAATCAACATTTGAAGCAACCCAATTTTTAATCAAGCGAAATAATACCAAACGATTTTCTGTGAAAATGCAACGATTTTTGTCATTTTTGTTCTAACAATAAATGTATATAAAAAATAAAATTGTTGCCATCTGTTAACTGTAAATGGGAAGTACAAACTTCAAGTTGACGGCAAAAATTAACTTGCGTCTAAAGTGCGATTTGCTTTTTTAGGATCAAATTACCGTAAAATTTAAAAATTGGAGCCGATTAAGATATTTGGCAAGGTGTTTACCAAATTTTCTCTTTCTTTTTTATCTATGGTCTTTACAGACCTTCCTAAAGGTGCATTGTCAATCACGCGACTGCAGCGGCGATCGCCGCGTGGCTGCAGACTCGTGACTTTTCTAGCGCTTTTACAGCCGCCTTATTAAGTGTCAATTGCGCGACAATAGTCGCCTTTGGTTTTTTCTCTTTCGGATTATCCATATATCCATCCACGTATCCATATAATTCAATGCAAATGAGTGGCTGGCGCAAAGTCGCCAAAGCCGCGCGACGATCGCCGCTGCAGTCGCGTGATTGACAATGCACCTTTACACATTAAAAGACGAGAAACACGTTTGAAAAATCTGTCGTGGCAGATGTGAAAGAGATTTAGGTAAGTACGGCCGTGAAATGTGAATGGACGTCTGCAATGTTACCAAGTTTACCCATCTTTCAACAGGCTCCTGAAGATGTATGAAGCTTGATCCAACATTCTGCTGTTAAGAATTTCTATTCAAAATTGTACAAAGAATGTCGCCACGTATACCTATTGAGTAAATTTATACACGCCTTGCATTTATCCTGATTATTTTTGACGTAAACCACAGCCTTTAACCCTTTCAGTGTTGAGTTGCCCAATGTTAAGCGTACGTCGTGACTTCCCCGCTCCGTATGAATATGGTTGTGGAATGATGCATATATGGGTTCATAACGCTCAAAGGGTTAAGATGTATATGCTGGAAGAGGTAAGGATACCCTGCCTCCCAAGGATCTCTGTAAAACACGCCACACTACCCCGTCGAATAACCTTATAATTCACTTTTGCTCCACAAAAAGATGATGCCACTCAGTATTACTGGTCGACCAGAGACTACTGTAAGATGAAAGTAACTGAAAGGGTAATAATATAATAGTGGCTAAGCATCTAAACTATGTTTAAATTTTAGTAATTAGTACCTTATTTTTTGTGAACACCAACTGCTGCTAAGAGCAAGAGGTGTTATTTTATACATTTCTACGAGGGGATCAACGTTGCAACAAAAAGTAAGGTAATGGGGAGTTAAGGTCAAAATATAGTCAAAAGTACAGAGTATTTCAAGGTCAAATACAGTTCCTCGTTGGATGCTTTAGGAATTTTCATGTTTACCTCCTGCCGCCTTGACATCTACCTCCTAAATTCTAAAGTCACCAAACCATTGTCGTATAAACTCCAATTCAAATACATTCAAATATATAAATAAATGTGTCAAATAATTTCAGCGACTCATTCATGTGAAGCGACGCCCTCATAAAGAAGTTGATTTAACTAAAAGGCCATCTCAAAGTATCCCAGAACAATAAAATTAAATTACATCAGAAAATTTCGTGCCGTCTTGTGTTCACCCGTCTATGGCTAAGTGGTGAAGGAATATTTGGATTTTTTGTGATACCAGTTTTTGGATATACTGCCCAAATGAGCCACTGGCTTTGGCATTGGAATACTCTGTAAAGTTAGATGAAGTTACGGTTAAGGTTAAAATAAAGCTCTTGACTTTCAATTACATTTGTCGATTAGGAAGCCTTCCCCTATGAAGATCAAAATAAAGGCGGTGACCTTTTTTATTTTATTAGCCGTCAAATCTACTACTGCAATGTAAGCTGAAATTAACTTTTTACATTGTTTGTACAGGAGTCTCCAAAATGCATGTACACCGTAAGACCTCAGATTCCTTGGTTCGAAATAGGTCGATTTAAATTACCAAATTTTGAAAATTTTGAACAATAAACTACTTCCCAACCTGTAACATAGAGTTTTCTTGAAAGAGCTTCATACTTCGTGAAGAAATTGTTACTTTGAATTTGGAGTTGTAGGGATTTAGCAAACATTTTTTTGTGGCTAAACTGTTTGCCCAACTGAAATTTTGAAAGAGAGAAAATAGTTCCTAAATTAATTGTTTATTGCAATTTACTATTCAAAAAAAATTGATAGAAAATTATACACGGTGTTTAAAAAGATTTGGATGGATAACTTGTGGTGAGAGTGTTTTTAAATACTCTGTATGTTTTAAAAGTCGAATTTGTTCCGTAGATAGCTGTAGCCTGCTAATATAAAAACATGGTCAAAAATGAACAAAATCTAATTAAGATTTCTCAAATAATTAAAAAGAAACTCACTGAAAATATTATTTTTAAAGTCTTCTAGCTGTTAAACTAAGCAACTTTGTATATAGATAAGTTGAGTTAAGTCATCGTATTTTTGGTCAAAGTATCTGTGGTCTTACGTTGTATACGGATTTCGGAAGCAACTGTACGTGATTGAAAACACATAATGGCGTTAATGCATAAACCCAGAAAATTTATTTGTCCTTTTGTAGGAAATACTCAGCAATGTACCCCAAAGGATATTACTTAATGTCCCTTTAAAGCATTGAATAGTATACTCGGTTGGAAATTCAGTGAGATATAATAATTAGCCTAATTATTTAGTTTGTAATTACATCATCATTCCTACGAGTTAGGATTCGTCATCGCGTGTAAGTTAGGTTCTGATTTCCTTTAGATCTGCCTTTGGTATCCTTTGACTGAACGGTCTCGTTTTCACCGCTACTAGTCTCTTTGAAATCCATTCTGCGGTCCTCCACATACGTCCCGGAGAGCGGCGAAGAAGGAAGACGAGTTGAATTCTCGTTTCGATATCGTCACCGAAGCGAATCGATGCAGCAAAGCCCGAAGGCTGGGTAAAATTTGTGTGTTCTGACAAATACCGGCAATCCAACCATACATCACATTATAGGCGGGACCAAAACCGGACCGGGAACTTCCTAACCCAAATATATTGACCCGCGCGTAAACACGCTAAATCCCGCTCCGTTCCGCGCTGAATTATCGAAGCACGCAGAGTCAGTTCGGAATATTTTAATCCGGCTAATTTAATTTCTGTCACCGACCTCGGGGCGCCTTTCCCTAAATTTATGGGATTCGATTGGATCCTCGTTGTGTATCCGACTCAGCACTACCCCTAGTTGCTATTGACCGATAATTACTACACGCTTATTAACCGACAAGGCACCTATTGCGTCTACCGGTGCCAGACTAGGTTCAATCCGGGTAATAACCGGTGAAATATGTCCTACTGTCCGCCATACGTGGTCGAGTTTGCGTAATATATGGATAATTCAATTAGAAGGTAGCTTGATTATCCTTTACGAGTCAATGAACATTAACTGATTAACGATTTTTTAAAATTTTGGAAACATGTACAGAAGTTAAATGGTTTTATTAACGTTTTTTAGTATAGAATACAGTTAAAATATTTATTAAATCAATCGTATGTCGAAATTACTAATAAAAACTGAACACGTCGAATAATTTTTCACTAGGATTCGCTTTAAAAAACAAACCTCCTCCGTTAATACCGAAGTTCGCAGGGAAAATATGTTTAAATAAGCGCGTAAAAATTCATTACGTGCCACAGCCGGCAAACGGGGAGCGCTTTTACCGGGCATTTTTCTATTTTATTTTTAGGTACCGTCCGAAACAATGGACGCGTGGAAAACAAAAGCTACGGACGGCGTTTGTTTATTATTGCCAGGCGAAAATCAATAACGTGCGACAATATTTATCGCGGCGATATTTGTGACAGTGCGCGAAAACGCCGCCGAACGGTCATTACGGTTTAAAGCAAATTGAAAAATATTATTTTCTCGCTTGAACGCGACTAAATATAATAATTGCCAATTAAGTTACGTTACAGTTTTAGGCGTTTCGTTTGTTCATGTTTGTCGACGCCGGTGTATAAAATTTAATAACGGACGGCGCGTGTATCTCGTTATTTTTTTATTTTAGTTTTTATTAATTCTGTTATTTTTTTTGCGATCCTTGTCGGAAAAATCGGCTATAAATTTCGACACTCGCGTAAATAAAAGTGTCAGGAGCATACCTTTTTTATAGTGAAAATAATTTTAATCCACCAACCCAATTTCGCTACGTGAATAATTGAAAAAGATAATCGCGAATGAAAACGATTTGATAGATAACGCTTTCCATTTTGATGAGGCCGACTGCCCTACATTGCTGCGTCAACAGTCGACAATAAAACGATTCAATATCTCAAAAAGCTAAAAATCAGATAAAACATAAAACAAAATTTAAATGTAAACTTTAAAAAAATTTATATTCAATTTCGTTCTCATATTACTGACTAACAATAAGTACAATAATCCGTTTAAAATTGAATCATTTCCGATTTAGTCCTATTACATTCAGTTTCGGAATCATCATAGTACCACACACAAAAAAAACATACCCTGGCGACATGACAGGATTTTAATCAAATTTAAGCGGAATTATTGACAATAAAACCTGTCAATATTAACCAGTTACGGTTTTTAATTAAATTTCGTTTGAACACGCATCCCTACCGCCTCTAATCCGGTAATAATTCGGAAACGTGCAAAAATGATCGATTGCAATTTGCATTTATTAAATATTAAATGACCTTATATGCGAATAAATTGACTCTAAAAATTAAAAATAAAATTTTAAGGTTCTAGGTTGTGTATATTTTTAACCAGCACGCCTCTTTTTATAAAAATACTCCTTTCCTCCTAATAATTTGGCCGGTTTGCTAAGGACAGGTCTGGATAAAATTTATGAAGTATTAGACGATTGCCGACGCGTTTACACGGTCGTAAATACGACACCACTACCGACGGCTGACTACTAAAAATAGTCACCCTCGCAAGTTACGCTCAATTTACTCCATAACGAGTCGGCGAGTGCACTTCAAATTGAAAATTTAGGTCGGAACAGGTGACGAGAAAATAACCGTTTACTTGAACATCGCAAGACATTTAATAAAACTTTAAAACACATTATTTTACTGACAACGTTCATTTATCTAGACAATATAGACATAGAGTAATTAGAAATATTTATTGCAAACTCCCACAAAATTTACGATACGAACTTCTGTGTATCAATTACGTAACACGATCGGATTGATAGATGACGGTTCTAACTGTCCGTAACGTCATTATTTCGATTTATTTCAGCAATTAATTATTAACGTGTCATCTATGATGGGATTGTGACAAATTGACATGAAAAATTAATTGCTCAATAATTCTTAGTTCCACCAGATTTAAGTTTGTTACGCTTTACATTTATTTTTTAACAACTTATGTAGATAACCTATTATTGGTCATTCACCTAGAAAAACGTAAATGAAAAGTACAAGAATAAAAAAGCTTCGTGTAAATTTTTTAAAATCTTATTAACTTTATAAAATCGTAGAAAAATTATTTGAAGAAATTAAAAAAAAAATGATTTTTACACTAAATTAAAATTTAAAGATTGGAAAAAATAATAAAGATAAAAAATGGAAAAATTTTAATCCAACCTAACAATCATCTGTTTTTAAACCACCATTTTTAATTAATTTCAAAAAATCATAACAACTTTATTTGTTATAATTAAGTAACAATTTTTACTTTAGATCGAATAGAAAATACTCCATTTTGATCTAAAGAACTCAAAGTCGTTGTTTTTGAATAGCTACATTAATTTAGAAACTATTTTCTCTCTTACAAAATTTCAGTTAGGCAAACGGTTCAGCCACAAAAAAATATTTTATAAATTCCTACAAGCTCAAATCGGTAAGTTAGTGTAATATTAACAAAGTTCAGAGTAGCAATTTCGTTCCACAATATAAAACTCTTTCAACAAAGCAAATGTTACAGGATCAGAAGTAGTTAGCTTAAAATCTGGTGACTAAAAATGATAATGCTCACATTTTTACTTACAAGGAGGCTACAAGACGTTGTATTCACCGATTTTGATGAAAGCGGTGTCAATCGATAGGTATTGGTACACAATACAAATCTGTAAAATATTAGGGCGCACTATTCAGGGATTCGCGAGTAAATTGCAATATTAGCTCGCGATTTAAGGCCACACAACTTTACGTCATCGGTTAGCCACTCCCTCTACGACCGGCCCTGGCTTTTTTTTAATTAATTTAAATTTAAAATCAAAGTAAAAACGAAAAAGTGTGTTGAATTATTTGTTTTCAAAACATATAACAATAAAATATTAGAAGAAATAAAGTGAAATATTAAAAATGTTGATTATATTAAAAATAAAAAGCAGTTACGTCATGAGGTTCAGACCATCTTGTTCCGCATGTGGAAGGCGATTAGTGATGAATCAACAAGAGAAGGGGTCGGGAGGAGTACAACCATTGACTTATAAGCTGTGTGGCCTTGAATTGCGACCGAAAATCGCGATTTACTCGCGAATCGCTGAATAGTGCGCCCTAATATTTCACACATTCCTACTATGTACCAGTACCTATCGATTGGTACCACTTTCATTAAAATCGGTGAATACAACATCTTGTGGTCTCCTTGTTAGTAGTGCGACAGTATTTAAATATGGTAGAACCTTCATAAACCGAACCAGATTAATCCGAATCCTTATTTACTCCTTATTTCTTGGATTTAATAAAAATATGTAATCCAAATTTAATAAATTGATAGTCCGAATCATTTTTGGTCCTACAGTCTGTATTATGCAGATTTTACTGTGCGTTTTATCTTAATCGGGGGTATGAAGAGGAAATTATGCTCCTATGAAATTCTCAGCAAAATCACCAAACCTAATGTGTTGTGTTTTTGTTTATGGGATATCATAAAAACAAAAATGCGACGAAAAAAGTAAACTGAAAAAATTTTACACACTGTATTAATGTTAGTCCTGATGATGGCGAAAATTTGAGAATATTAAAAAATACACTACTTTTAAACCTGTAACAGTTGATTTTCTTAAAAGAGCTTCATATCCAACTGAAGTATGTCCAACTGAAATTTTATAAATGAGAAAACATCTTCTGAATTAACATAACTATTCAAGAAAGAAATTGATAGAAGATTCTGCATGGTGATTAAAAAGATATGATTGGATAACTTGTCGTGACAGTGTTTTTAACGCCCTGTAATTTTCAAAATTGGAATTTATTTCACATAAGCCTGCAGTCTATTGATATAAAGACACGGTCAAAAGGGGGATGAAATCTAATGAAGGTTTTTCGAGTAATTAAAAAGAAGTCATGGAAAATATTATTTTGAAATTCTTCTAGCGGCTAAACTAAGCAACTTTATCTTTTATTTCCGGACATTCTATACTTGTTTTTTTATGTTTGATATCATCATAATGTTGGTCCAAGTAGATAATTTGATATGAAGAATGTTAGGAAGATCGTAGGACATTGAAATTTAAATTGTATCAGAATCGATCCTTAAACGCAGTAGTTTCCGGTTAAATATGCATTACCTATTCCGGTAAAGGAATAGGTCGGTGAGGAAGGGACAGCGGAACGCTAAAAGCCGAATAATATTCGCGTTTGGGGCGAAGTTGTCCCCATCCGTTAACAATGTTTCGCAGTTTAGGTCGCCCGGTGACCCTAAAGTTCGAATCTAAACGATTTAGGCCATAATTCCGTTATTAAGCGGTATACGTGCGGATTGGTGAGGGTTAAGGCGATTAGGGGCCAGTTTCAACGATGATTGTCGATATCGAAACCGTAAAAAATACGTTAGGGATCGTTGGGATAATTAACGGAGTTTTTCTTTTAATGGTGAATGTTAAAATTATTTTATAATAATTTTTCGACCATTTCGATTTAAAACGCAAATAACGCTTTGATTAAACTCGAAGCATAATTAAATGATGGCCACGCCAAATATTTGTTTTTGATTAGTTCCGATTGTTAAATGTTTAAATACATCTGACGCCGGCGGCATGGCTATCGCGCTATTGCGCTTTTTCCCCGAATAAAAATGCCATTGGTATTGAGTTTTCGTTTTGAAACGCGATGCATCACTCGGTGATAAATTATGTATATAGCCTGCATCAAAGCGAAAACCGAGTACCTAATGAACACTCACTTATTTTACACTAAATATACCCATAAATATTCCTGTTAAAATAAGCTTTTTTTCCGAGTCAATTTATCGAGTCCGTTTTTAATCAAAAGGAAAAACTAACCGAAAGGTTTTACACAACGTTAATATTGATTAGATTCGAGAACCGAGAGGCATTCCTCTTTCCATTTTGATTGAATTCGTTCAGATCGGTCCGGATCCATTTCTCACGCCGCCGAAACGGTGCCCTAATGAAAAATTGTTCGAATGGTATTGGATTAGGCTAACGGACGGATATCCGGATCCGTATTTAGCGGAGGAACCGTCCGGGAAGGGATTGACTCGAATTGACAGGTGCGCAACAGATGAGATGAGATCAGATGGCTCCGGTACGCCAGTCAATCATCTGCCTTCAGACGTGAAGGAGGAGCTTTATGGTCGTTATGGGGATATTAATCATCCGAACGTATTTTCCTAACCAGTCATTTGATTAATTATTAATTTTTTTTTTGATAATCCTCTCTTTTCTATTAAATTATAAAAAAATGTTTGATTAACACTTTAGTGGTTTTCATAGTTGTTCGGTAAAGAACCCTTTTCTGGTTTAAAAATAAGAACGATTCCATTAGTCGGATGGTCAACTAGCGCAACAACTTTATGATCCCGAGGCAAAACGTGTCAATGAAATGCATTCAATTAGCAAACCACTTTGAAGCGGCGATGCGAATCCGCCGGCGCCGAGATATAATTCAATTCCGAAATGGAGAGCGGCGCGACGTCCGCGGCAGTTTTGATTAAATTAATTACGCCTCAATTAGAATATTAGCATTCTGCGGACGGAGAAACCTCCGGAACAGTAATGTACGGGTGGTTTTATGAGACTTTCTCGTGATCTACGATCGTCCCGCCAATAATAACTGACCTTTAAAACGGGAATTAACGCCGAGCTGACCCTCGAGGTCCTACCGAAGGATACGATAATTTACGGCGACTTCATTCGACCGGGCCAAAGGCGAAATTGAAACTATCACTCACCGTGACTTTAATGGACCGTTGGGAATCTACACACCTAACCAAGCTACATCCTAAACCTCACCAGGTAAAGTGCGAATTAGGAAAAATCTCTCTTCATGTTGGAGTTGGAATAAATTGATTAATCGTAAACTGTGTGTTGTAACTAGTTCCTGTTCGAGATCGGCCACGCGAAAATCTCGTTTTGGCTGGACGGTTACACACGTGCGGTGTACTTCTCTGGTGGAAGGACAAGCACCGTTGCAAGAGCAACACAATCTGGTGCGGTGAAAAGTTCGCAATGGAGGCCTGTCGACAGAACGACCGCAACCGTACGATATTCGCCCTTTAACGCGACAACGAGGGTTTGTCGACGTCGTACGCCCGACTATTGACGTAACTTTTAGCGAATGGGAAACTGTAACTGGCCACAATGTGGACACGAAATTATCAACTAGTTAGAGTATCCGGCTTTGTGTCGGCACGCAACAGATGACATTTGACTTTACAAACTATAACTTTAAACAACAATACAAAAAAAAACTTACTTTACTTTTAAAATGATTACGATACTGAAAAAAATATATACATCAAATTGAATTTCTCTGTGAACATTTATCCGTTGGCATTCATCCAAATGGCAAAACCCCATCAAATTTATCTCTGAATAATAGAAACCCGCGCCGCAAGATTACATCCAACAACGACCCGTTCGGTCGAGCGATCATTTCGTTTATTTCAGCCGTCGCGGGCGAACAATACCCAACAATAACAGCGACGAGCGTCGACACATACCAACAACAATAATAATAACAACAGACTCGTACTCGCCTTTGTACTAATTTAAATGAATTATGTCATCCTCCGCGCGCGGCCGTGATACCATGACATTGTATGAAGCTTCTCCTCCGTTCCATTCAATTGGAATGGAATTATGCGCGACCGGAATTTGTTACATGTCGAATCTATAGATTTCTATGTATACGGGGTACGTTTTTAGCCCGTCGAGGCTCGTCCGGCCTTCGGAAGCGCCAGATAAAGTGTCACGGACGTTGAGTGACGCCCTTTGTGCTCGGAGTCGAGAGCGTCGACGCGACAGTCTCACCCCGTAAAGGAAATTACAGTAGACTCGACAACGATAGGTGATAGAGCGTGGAATGTAAATACGATGGAATTGTCGCGATGGGCCCAGCGACGTGAATAGTGCAACCCGGATGAATCCTTTGGTCCTGTCAATCCCAAAGCCTGTATAGGTACCTCTGAATTGAAGTCACTTTGTGCTTTCGGGAATCTAATGTAAAATTGGCAATGAATCTACTTTAATTAACCTTTTTTTTTTGGTAGAACACATCAAAAACTCTCAAAAAGGTCACTCCCATAGGATCAGAGTTTATTTACTACGACTTGAACTTTCACTTTTAAATCCAAATTATTGAGGCTCAGAACATATCCTCTTTTGAAAATAAAATTAATATAAAGTACAATATGAACATTTTTAAATATTGTAGATTAACGATCGCTCAGAATCAAGTAACACAACAGGTCAAGAATCTTCAGGTCAAGAAAAAAGGTCCTTTTCTGTCTGATTATAAGAAACTTTTATAGTATATTAAATTGAAAAAAAAGGTAACACTGTGGATCATACTAAATTTCTCGATTTTTGAAACATCGAATAACAGTCTAACCTCGGTAAGTACAACTTCTAAAAAAAAATACCTCGATGACTGGAACTGGTTTTGATATATTTTAGTATGTTTTTGGCCTCAGTTTCTTTCTGAGCGAGTCGGTAGTCCGTTACCCATATGAAGATAGCAGCAAACCTTCCAGCAACAAACTTTAACCATTATATACCTATCTACTTTACGTCACGATATCTTTGCTAATAATAAGAATAGCGAAAATGTAAGTACACCATCGGAAAGCTTAATCTTTTCTCTATGTAAAACCTGGTTTTCGTCCGCCGTTATGTCAACACTAACGATAAAAAAATATATGATACGCTTCGCCTCACCTACAACACCTTAAAATTATCGGATTTCAAGGCCTTGTGCAGTGGTTACTAGAGGAACATTAAACAAATGGGCTATAGATTCTGAAAGGTATGATCTAGGACCATCTTAATTCGAGTTTTCGTCCGCGAATATCTTTCGTCGTCTGCAAAAAAAACGCGCTTACATAGAATCTTACCTGTGACAGCCCACAACTACTTTTTCTTTGTTAATTTCATTATTTGATAACGAGAAAACTCTAGGACACCATCTATCATATAGGAAATTATCTGCTGTTTCCAACGGTAAGCGTCACATTTCAATCGGACGTTTGCATTAGCGTGTTTTTGGTCGAAACCCCCCTAAACAATGGGTTTTCGTTGCGGCTAATCCATTTTCGAATTAATAACTTTCTTATTTGATAGGGAGAAAACTCCAAGGCACCATCTATCTTATAGGAAATTTTCTGGTCTTTCCCACGGTATGCGTCACATTTCGATCGAACGTTTTCAAAAGCGTGAGAGGTCCTTTAGGACCTCTCTTTTGGATTATTTTTTATAATAAAATTCTCAAAATTAATCTCGAACCTAGTACCCATTTTACTGCTTACACAGACGATCTTGCACTCGTAATTACGGACTAAGATAGTACCCTTCTGCAAGGAAAGGCTAATTATGCGATACAAAAGGTCACAAAAGAATTTAAGAGAATAGGACTTCAAGTAGCACCGTAAAATCAAAAAATCATACTACTTCAAGGATGAAGAAAACTAAAAGAAATTAAACTAAGAATAGACGAAAATGATATAAGAAGTGCCAGGAAGGCAAAATATCTGGGAGTCTACTTAGACAAAGATATGAGGATGACCAAACATACAAAGGAAATATGCAAGAAAGCTAATGTTATGTTAAACAGTTTATTGAGAATTACGCCAAACATCAGAGGACCGAAAGAAAAGAAAAGGAAACTCTTTACTTCTACTGTTCTTTCGGTTATTCTGTGTGCCGCTCCAACATGGAGTATAGCTTTAAATTATAAATACTGTCTGAATATGCTTTCCTCAATTAATAGAAAATTTGGAATCAGGATATCTTCTAGATTTAGAACGATTTCTACGGTGGGTATTGAAGTAGTGGCTCGTCTACCGCCCATTGACCTGTTAATTAAGGAAAGATGTAACCTATACAGTAGAGGTAAGGAACATAAAAACCATTTAGAGAAGAGTTATTGGAAAAATGGAGCAGGAGGTGGCTTCACAGAAATAAATGGATTAACGTATTAATCAAAGATTTAAAGAATGGTTTAAGAGAACATTGGGTTAATTAAATTATTACTAAACGCAATTTTTAACGGGCCATGGAATCTTTTATAGTTATTTGTTTAAAATAAGAAAGAAGAAGAAAGGTTTTTGTTGGTTTTACGACGAAATAATTATTCTAGAACGTACGTTTTTTGTTTGGAATAGTTTTGTTGAGAGAAGTAATACTTGTTTTAATAAAATCGGAAAAAACAAAAAAAGGAAACACCATAGATATAATGCTAGAAACGCAGAAATACTGGAAAGCCGTAGATGGAATGTTAACAAACATCATGAAAAAGAAAAATACAAAAAAGAACTGTAAAATTTATGAAGAAAAAATGTACAGCAGACCCCCAAAACCACATTTTTATGCCTCTGAAGTTATACCTTGATGAGTGATTCTAGAGGGGGAAGAGAAAGAGTTTTGGTTGGTCGACGTATTCAAGATGAGTACATCGCCCCAACACTGCGTGGTCAACGATACGGTCACTTAGGTAGTGATTCGGACTTCTCGTCTGTTAACTTACCTTAATTTCTTAAACAGGAACAAAGAAAAAAGCAAAATTCCAATGTATTCTTATGATAAACAAATATGTTACTGATTCTTGAATTTTGATAGACTTTATATTTCACGCATTATACCGATTTAACGATTTTGAATATGGTTAAGCTGGATTAAATGATCTTATTTTTACCCTGTATTGTTATTATCAATCTTTTGAAGACACACTGTAGCTTAATAAAGTTATCATTTATATTTTACTTATGAGCAAAAACTTTTAAATATTTTCAAAAACATCAAGAACCTTTGAACGAACCTAACATTATAAATTTAACTAACCATTAAAAAACTATGTATATAAGTACTTATAGAGTTTATCTATAAAAAATTAGAAACAAAAATAAAGACATAAGTAAGTATAACAATAATTTCCTTTAATAATTTGTAATACAGCGACAACTTTTATTTAATTTGTATAGTACCTAAACAAAACACGTAGAAAAGCTAGAATCTGTCGTCCAGCAATAAATCCTCTTTCGTCGCGAGCAAATTACAGCCGTAAAACGTTCCCCTAAACCATTATTAGGTCCCTAAATAAAATCGGGAAGCAAGAAAAACGGAGGACGGCGGCGTGCGGTTAATGCGAAAACTTTAATTCGAACTGAACCGGGGAGGCGACAACGACTGGAAAAAGGAGGTCCCGCGATTCGCAGTGATTGCCTGCGGAGGAGGCGGTAAATTGCGAGCAGGTGTGTACCCGGGGCGGTCGAATTTCCCGAATTTCCCGGGGCAAATTGTCTCTGCCTGGAAATTTGAAAAATTAAGAAGAATCGTGGATGCAGCCGTCGGACGAAATGGGCGGGGTGGAAAAGAGGGAGCGTCGCCAAGAATGGGGCGAGTGAATCTTCCGCCTTGGCACGTAACACGGACGTATCTACCGAGACCGTGTTACGGTCAATTGGTCCAGTATTTCACGGACCTTAAATGGATTAAAGAGTCGTAAGGGGTGAAGAATAGTACTAGATTCCTCGTCCCCTTTCCTTTTTAAACCGAAATCAAATGAAGTGAAATTGATGAAACATGAATTTGAAACGAACCTTTTAAAGAAACACTAAATTAAATGAAGTGTAACGGATTTGAAAACAAAGACTACCTAAAATAACACCGAACCCTCGGTCCAAATGTATGCAAATATATTCACGTGTAGTTGTTATTTCTGGTGATTATTTCGCGATTTGACTAATGGAATAATCCGATAATGCCAGCAGCGTTCGTGCGAGCGATTATCCACCGAGCTTACACGTACGACAAGGCCCTCTGACGTCACTAAAAGCTCGCCCTTCATTGGATATTTCCCATATTTCATGCAATATTAGTCTCTCCTGTTTTTCTTTTTTTTTTTTGATAATTTTCGAATAGTAATGGATCGATTAAACCGAAAGTAGTAAACGTGTGGAGATATAAAAAAAGGGTTTTAAATAGAATACGGGAGAAAGAGAAACGGCCCTTACGGCGACGAGGGGCCCATTCATGTAATGGATGTGGAATGCGATATGAATTGTGGAAACATGACTGGCTTTCAGATTCCCCGTTTCTGTAGCCGCTTAAGGCGACGCTAGAGACGAGTTTATGGGCTGTTATACGTACGGCGGAAGGTCCCATCACATAATAAGGTCATTTTATAAACATGAGTTTGTGACGATCGATGTATTTCAGACGAAAACCTTTTGAAATTATTATGTAAGGATTTCGTCGCCAATCTGTTATGAGAAACTGATGGAAATTGGCGGAATCAAAAGTACTGGAATGGCAGAGGAGTTGAAAATATGACAAAATAGAATTTAATGGAACTGGTAAGACGCGGCGCTGTCCAAAGCAATACCGATGAAATGAAATCCTCCTTCAGGCTGTTTCGAAGTCGAACAAGTTAAATTAACAATTCCCATCAAGAAATCTTTGCCGCGACGTTCTCGAAACTTTATTCTTCGCCGCGCCGTCCCTACTTTATCGATTCATCATCTCTCACAACTCGTTAAAGTCACAAAGTCGCTCTGGCATTCTTTTAATCCGCCCGTTATTACTCCGGACCGCGGATAAGAAGTTAATTTGTGGTAATTAATTAAGTGTGCGGCCAAGCGAGGCTACCAACTCCGCCATCGGGCTACAATCACAACTATTGCGGGGATACTTTTCCCGGCCGGGAAAACTTCGATTGACTCCCGGATAATGCCCGCCCTAGTCCAAAGGAAGGGACTCGGGCTTTTTCAACGGCCACCACTCGACAGTCGTTAGTGGGTTCTTTATGCTACTGCACTTTTGCCCGGGAAGGCGGTAAACGCCGCCAAAGCTGCCAAGTTGCCCACTTTATCGATTTTCTTTTGCCGAATTCCTAGCTTTTCTTCCAAACCTTTATTCAACGTTAAGTCCAACTTCAAACAAGACTACTAAAGTGAATTCGGAAGGATATGATTGATAATATACTCTTTAAATAATACGCCTAAAATACTGATTCGGTCATAAAATTTTAACCGCCATATTCCTGACATCAAAAAAGAATCATGTGGATCGTCCTTTGTTCGTTTATATAACTCACATTGATAAGCCTTTTTAATCAAAGTGGTTGATATTTCACATGCTAAAATACAGAATCTTAAGTGTTATGGTTTTGACAAGTATCTGTGATTACAAAAATTTAAAGCCTGGATTTTCAGAGGAAGGCCAAAATTTGCTCCAACTGTACATCTTCACAAAGAACAAGTAATTTTCAGATGACTAATTTTAAGTAATTGCCCTAAAAGAAAATATCTTTAAAAAATGCATCTTGCATTGTATCAAATTTCCCGACACTCTCTTAACTTTGAGTACAAAGAAAGGGATGTAATTAAAAATGCAAGGAACCCCCCTGGAGTGCATTTCCTTTTCGAAGGTGGGGCGGACGAACGCTTACAATGGTCGTTCGCGTCCGTATTATTAAATCAAGTCAAACACAACTATAAATAGAGACGTTAAGCCGGCAAAGGGTTTTGTTCGTTTTGACGTTTACACGACAAAGCCGTGTCGGGACCGGTTGCCTGACACGGGCGAGATAAGGTTCCCCAGCCGAGAAGAGCTTGGGACTGCATTCAAAATTTTACGGCAACGCTTGGGACAAGTCACGGAGGTCCTATTAATATGGATTAAATCGAAACGTCGTCGTGACGACAAAGAGAAGTGAAGTTACCAAGCTAGAAGAAAACGCATCCTTTTGTTGATTTGAATAAAAGTCTTATTGATCGTGGGAATACAAAAACGACGAATATAATTCTGATGAAATGAGAAAAAAGGCGAAAAAGTAAAAACAAAGGGTCGATGTGTTTGTTGGCTTGTATCGACGTCCCGCCGATGAATCCTGACGCCCAAAACAACAACAACAAAAAAATGATTAATACACCGGGTAAATGGAAAAAATGCAATGGTACATCGGACGCTGATATGAACGAATTTCCCGTTTTTTCCATATCGTACACCTTCCCACCAAACTCCATTTTGGTATCTTTGAAAATATTAAAATCAATCTAAAAAGAAGAAAAAGACATCTTTTCTTAGAAAAAAAAAAGTCGTCATTAAACTAATTGCTCGCTAATCCGCATTCGAGGTAACGAATAACCTCCTGGTTTCCCCCCCGGATTCTTATTATCCTGCGAAAAAGGGGTCTGGGGGAGATTTCCATTGGCGTCGGCGTTGGATACGCTTGCAGATGCCGCCTACCTCTTGTCTGATGAATAATTCAGACGAGAAATAAAAAGTAAACACTCGACTCGATCCCCACTTCTTGTCGTCAATCCTTCCAGGAAATTTATCCTCGACTTGGTGTTTGTTTTTGAATTCTAACCGTTGACAGGGAAATCAAGCTTTTCACAGCGTTATACAATTTTAAATTCTAAAAAGAGGTCGTTTATCTAATGAAATTAAAATAAATAAATATTAATCAGTAATTTAAAGGGTTTGGATTTAAAGTGAATCAAGTGTGACAGATTTATTCTCAAGAAAATAAATTTTAAAAAGTATTCGTTGTAATAAATTAATATTAGTTGCAATTATAAAAATTTCGGCATTGTTTTTATAAGATCTTCGCTCGACCTGTTTCACTTTAATTCCCAATTCTCGTATTTATTATTCAAGTTAATGAAATTGTTTGCTGCAATTTAGTTAAACTTGTGCACCTTATTTACTCCTAAGTTGGGTTGAATAGGTCGATTTTTTAATAATATAAAATATATTTTATTCAAATTACTTAAACCACTTTGAAATAATATAAGGTATATTTTTCCTTAATACCGATAAGGTAGAAATTCATACTTGGTAAACATATAGTAAGGGGGCAACGCTTATCTACTGATTACTCGTATTTCTGATAACGCCGACTTACAGATCGGTTATATTCCGTCGTTTCTTACCATAGTGTCTTGTCTTATTGTGCCGTCCACATCTGTGTGCTTCCACTTTTTGTAATCATTTTTTTATTATTTGTTCCATATTGTCACCGTTTCACATTATTTCCCGTTTTTGCACATTGTGATCGTTTTCTATTTTTGTGTACGTAATTTTTCTGTATATTTATTTTCCTGCGCCTTTGTCGTGTGACGTGTTGTGCCTTGTTGTTGCTATATTTGTGAGGCTTTGGTCGATCAAAGGTAAGCAAATCCCGTTTAGTTTCCAAGCATGCTTACGTACCACATCTATTTTCCGTTTCAATATGCGTGTAGTGGGCGTGAAAATACGAAGGTGTTATCTAGAATAAATAACAATTTTTATTTACCCGTGATTTATCATAATGACTTTCACAACGACAAATTCGTTTAATGTAGTGTTAATAATGAGAAGTAGGATGCCGGTTGTATAATAAAAGTCAACGAAGTTTATTATTATTATATCCGTCTATAATTTTTTTTATATCTAGTATAAATAAATCCTTAAAAAAACTGCTATAAACCTCTCAAGTTAATAGTTTTAAAGAAGGCGATTCGCCGCAAACTATTTTTATGTTTCAGGTATCTTTATTTCCAACAATGAAAAATTTCGATATAAAAATTAGTAGTGCGTAACGTAAAATGGGTTAAGTGCATATTATGTTGTGAATACGACGAAAACCTATAAAGATAACATGTACAGCCTTGACGCAAACTGAAAATACCTTCGAAATAATTACTTACTTGGCCGATTTAAGTATTACATCAGAAATACCTGGAATATAAAAATATCCGGATGGTTTTTCATAAAACACGTGTGCCCAATTTACTTTTTTTTAATTTCATCTTAAAATATATCACCTCGGACGTTAAATCATAATCTTGTAAATATAAATAAATTGAAATTAATTGTTCTGAGTTTACAACAAAGTTGTTCAGATGTATTTCGTTGCCGAGGTCAAGGTTCAAATATAAGGACTGCAAAGGTTATCTATCCGTTGTTTAGTTGGGTTATATCGTGTATTTAATACACCAGTGCACCGTAAATGATTTCATTTATTAGTGTTCAATTTTGAAAATGTTATTCGTAGAAAATGTGATTGAAACCTGGTACGAATTTAACGATACGAGGAATTATTTTTGATTATTTTTCAATATTAATTTACGTATGTTCACATTATATTAACTACAAAATAATTATTTATAAATTAATATAGTCGAAGCTATATTTATATATTTTTGTTTCATTTAATCCTCGTTATACCAATATCTAAAATTGATTGTGAGGTATATTATTACGCAAAGCATATTTTATTATTTTAATATCACTACAAAGAAAATATCTACATTATGTTTGTTTAAATTAATTTGAAACTCTCGTTAAATATGTTCGAAACATCACGTATATGTGTATGAAACAGGTGTATTTGAAAAGCGGAATATCCCCGTTTTGTCAGTTGTCAAAAGCTTCATCCCCATCCCCAATAATTAACCGGAAAAGAAAAGTACGGGTACAGATGGTGCTGTCATTGGTAAAGTAATTTTCCGGCGGGCGAATACGCGATTGGTATACGAGAAAAGGGAAGTGCAGAGCAGGGAAAGCAGCTCTTCCTTTGATCAGAAAACTAATTTCCACCGGCGGCAGATATTTATTTGCGATAAACCTGTAAATGGGAAGACGCGAGGGGGCCGGGAGACTCCGAGCCGGTTCGATTCAATCAGCCAACCGTGTTCGGGACATCAAACAACGTCCGAACACGCGGAAACGGAAATGGAAAAATGCCTACCGCCACTTGTGCTGGTGCCGAAGCAGAAAAACGTTCTGACCGAACGCTAACACAAAAGCAGAAAAATATATCTCGTCGAATAGTTTGAGAAATTTCCCGATAGTTTCCACTTGCAATATAAACTCATACCTCTTTGTATCGAATTCCCTCAACGACATTGTGAAGATGCACTTAGCGGTTTCTGTGGCCGTTCGCTTTTATTCCGGAATGTCCTTCAATACTGTTATTATAATGGCTCCTCCTTTAAGAGGATAACGCACACGTGACCGGTGTGAATTCGGCGAGTGAATTTCCATGACTCACTCGGAACGGCTGCCTTTCCGCCTTTTCCAGTTCTGGGGCGTTTTGGTCGCGGTCGTATCCATAATGGAATCCTTCCCGTGGCCGTATTGAATTTTTATGAAAAACGTAAGACAATAAACGCCCGCCGAGCCGACGACGTCCCCTAACAATGGGTTCCGGTTCGACGACCACCCGTGGGCCTATTTCTGTGGTCACGACACGTTGTCAATGCTTTTACGAAAGAAAATAAGAGAAAAGTCGCTCTCGTTCAAAAACAGAATATACAGAGATGCAGATAAAAGGCAGTATTTATCATTAAAAATTATTGTTAGATTTTATTAAAATTGTTGCATAGATGGAACTGTTAATCCCAAAAGTTGCCACTTGTTAATTTTTATTGTATATAGTAGAACAGAAAAATGTGATTTTATATTTTTTGGACTTTTTTATTATAATATGACTAAAAAAACAGTTTAATCCGTTTTAAATTGTAAACCAAATTAAACGTAAAAAAAATTCAAAGTGATTGTTTAAAATTACAAAAATTTAAAGAATAAGGTAAATTCAAGTCAATTCTTGTTTTTCTTCTATCTATTTTATGTGAAATTGTGACCACTTTCTAGCAATCAACAGGCGTACATGTAAAATAAGCTTTGGGAACTTCTAACAATAACTACAGTTAGAAATACTCATCTAAGGATTTTTTAAATGTTACTCATTTTGGCAATTAGTGCATTTTTAGTGGCAACCCCTTCAACAATAAAGAATGGACTACAAGATAGTTTTTTTATGTCAAAAACATGGTGGTTAAAATTTTATGGTTACAAATGTCTGGCTTCTTGAGAAAAAGCTTATCGTTGGTTGTAAAACGAAATAAGTATACAGGTGTCTCCGAAATGCGTGTACAACGTAAGACCACAGATTCCTTGGCTCAAAATAAGTCGATTTAAGTTAACTTATCTACATCCAAAGTTGCTTCGTTTCGCCGCTAGAAGGCTTTAAAAATAATATTTTCCAAGAGTTTTTCTTAAATTACTCGAAAAATTTGTACATATTAGATTTTATTCATTTTTTGACAATGTCTTTATATCAGCTGACTACAGCTTTCTGTGAAACAAATTCGAATTTCCAAATATACAGGGCGTTTACAAACACTCTCACCACAAATTATCCATCCAAATCTTTTTAACCCCCTTGTATAATTTGCTATCAATTCTATTTCTGAATAGCTACATTAATTTAGACATTATTTTCTCTCTTATAAAATTTCCGTTGGGCTAACGGTTTAACCACAAAAAAACATTTTCTAACTCCCTGCTAGTTCAAATCTAGGAAGTTGAGGTAACATTAACCCAGTTCAAAGTAATAATTTCTTCATAGGATATGCAGCTCTTTCAAGAAAATCACATTTTAGAGGATTGGAAGTAGTTTTTGCTCAGAATGTTACCAGGATTTGTAACCATCATCAGGGCAAAAATAATACAGTGTGCAAAATTTTTACAGTTTGCTCTTTTAGTTGCATTTTTGCTTTTATGATACCCAATAAACGAAATCAGAAGGTGCAAGGTTTACTGACCTTGCTGATCAGTTTACAGGAGCATGATTTCCTCTTTATTTCCGTCGATTCTACAGTAGAATCTGTATAATACGGACTAAAAATGCTAAACGCTGATAACGTTCACAAGTGTTGGCGAAAATTGGAAAATTTTAAGCAATAAACTACTTCCAAACCTATAACATATGGTTTTCTTGAAAGATCTGCATATCCCATGAAGAAATTGGTACTTTGAATTTTGTTAATGTTACCTTAATTTACCGTTTTGGGCTTGTAGGCATTTAGAAAATCTTCTTTTGTGCCTAAACCGTTTGCCCAAATGAAATTTTGTAGGAGAGAAAATAGTTCCTAAATGAATGTAGCTATTCAGAAAAAGAATTGTTAGAAAATTATACAGGGTGGTTAAAAAGATTTGGTTGAATAACTTGCGGTAAGAGTGTTTCTAAACACTCTGTATGTTGCGAAATTCAAATTTATTCCACAGAAAGCTGTGCCCAGCTGATATAAAGACGTGGTAGAAAAATGAATAAAATCTAATGAGGATTTTTCAAGTAATTTAAGAAAAACTCAGAGAAAATATTATTGGAAAATGGTGACTTGAGTAGTTGTTTATCTAACTTTTTTGCATGTCAACTTTTTACTACCCTGACTAACAGTTTAGATATTTTAGACCCTTTTAATAAGAGCATGCTCATAATAACAGCAACCGTTTTCGAATATATCAATTTTGAAGACCAACTATTTTCACTTTTGAACTAATATGGAGGCCACACGACCTTGTATTCACCGATTTTATTGAAAGTGGTACCAATCGATAGATATCAGTACATAGTATAAATGTGTAAAATATTAGGGTGTACTATTCAGCGATTCGCGAGTTAGTCGCAATTTTAGGTCGCAATTCAAGGCCACACCACTTATATGCCAATGGTTGGCATCCTCCCGATCCTCCTCTTGTAGACTTACCACGAACCGGTTTCCACATGGAAGTAGATGGTCCGAACCCCATGACGTAACTGATTTTTATTTTTAACATAATGAAAATTTTTAATATTTCACTTCATTTCTTCAAATATTTTATTGTTATATGTTTTGAAAACAAACAATTCAACACACTTTTTCGTTTTTACTTTGATTTTTAATTTAAATTAATTAGAAAAGAACCAGGGGCGGTATTAGAAGGAGTGGCTAACCGCTGACGTAAAGTGGCGTGGCCTTGAATCGCAAGCTAAAATTGTAATTTACTCGCGAATCCCTGAATAGTGCGCCCTAATATTTTACAGATTTGTATTGTGTACTAATACCTATCGATTGATACCACTTTCATTAAAATGGGCGAATACAAGGTAGTGTGGTCTCCTTGTAAGTAGAATTTTGTGCTAAAAATGTGTTAACACCGCAGTATGTCTATGTGTTCTAAGATCGTCTACTTTACTATTGCTCCTTTCAACAAACTGTAGCTCCTTTAGGCAGCATTTTTCGACCAATGTTTACTTGGGCCTTTATTCTTATTTTTGAACGTAGAACAGGTTGGTAGCGTATGGACGTCTAATTTCGGGGCACCCTCCATAGGTCAGTCTTTATGAAAAAGAAATCATTACCCTTAAAGCAGTAGACATAAATGGAGATGTAAATTTCCAGTTCCTGCCATTGTATATTCAGAAATTAACTTATTTTAATTTAAGATTAAATCTTTTGTTACATTTCAAATTTCTAGGTTGTAGTCATTTATTAAAATAAATGTGTTAAGTTAATATGGCACCAATAAATTATGTTTCACTTTATTAAATTGTAGGTAGTTGAAGAAACTTTACTTGCCGTGTGTTTCCTGAACCGTAAAAGTTGTTTACGTGCCAGTTCCGTATGCCGACGTTCCAACCACGTCATTTAGCGGGGTTCCAGTAGATAAAGATGTCGCGGCGCTTCCCGACGAATTTATGTACCAAGTTTACCAGCAAGTACCCCCAAAAGATACGAATCTATCTCACATTAGCTACTTTGTGGCAGTTTGCGTCTGTGAGTTCACCGCAGAACGCCATCCGGACTGTTACTTAACTTTAAATGCGCTAATATATCAATGTGGCAAGTTTCTCTATGCGTACTTATTCAAGCGTTTCGCGCGGATTTCGCGGTAAAAATGTATCGCAAAAAGAGATAACGCTTCGTTTTATTTGCGCTTTTAGCTCGCCGAGCGCGATAATGTCATCCCCTTCGGCTAATAAAGGGAGCGGGTTTCCAGCTGCAGATAACTACTAAATTATTCTATTTTGGACGCCGTAATGGATACTTCAAACCGTAAAAGTGACGTACGCGGTCCTCCCTTTATGAAACAGAGTTAATTTCGTTATGCCATTAAGTGCGATAAAGCTCGGGATGGTAAAAAGTAAACCGCGCGCGTTCTAACTTCTTTTGTTGCCCAACGTGTTTAAAGTTTGGTCTCGTAAATGGAGTTTTGGATGATCCGGGACGTTGTCGTCGTGGAGGAACATCAATTTCAACTTTTATATTATAAATATAGACGTTATTTTTTATATTTATTTTTAAGTCTGAATATATACGTGCAGGGTTAATTGCAAACTCTGAGAGTTCTAAATGGGAGGAGGAAAAATGCGGAAACTCAGTTTGTTTTTTTTATTATTTTATTATATTTAGAGCTCGACCGTAAAACAGAAGGGAAACTCGGTAGAAACAAAAGTAGTCGGCAGGCGCGGAAATTACCCAGAATAAAATTCCATTTCGGTAAACATAATTTCTTCATTTGCCTGGGACTGGCGCCCATTACCACAGCGCCCGAATTTAGTGCATATTGCGAACGAGTTTTTCATATTTCAGCGGCCGCTGGCCATCCTGTCGGGCTTTCACATTAAAACGGGCACGTCTAACCGACACTCGGACCCTTCGCGAAATACACATTAAATGTATTCATTAAAATATGCATCCGGAACTGCGCGCTTCGCCGAGTTGGGTTCGCGAAAATGAAGATAATATTTTCCGGTACTTTTCACGCGTGTACTGCTTTTTACGGTTGGTTTCTGCTTTTCGTTATGCAACGGGACCGGAATAACAAACGTTCTTGTAGTTTCCTTTGAACTTTATAGTATATTTAATTTTTTATATTTTTTAAAAACTTGTTTTTTGAAAATGCTTTAGACGTAAAATCATAACTAAAGAATATTTACCAGTTTTCCCCCGAAGCGCTCATCAATTTTTATTAGAAAACGTCTCTTAGAGCATTATGCATGGCCCGCAGCAAATTTTCTACTCGCAACTCACTTCTCCACGCCGTAGGGGTGTTTTTAATATTCAGTAAGTGCATTAGGGCCGCTTATTTTGGCGAGAGCACAATGGAGGAGCTTTCCTCGCTTACGACGGCGTACGCCACCTTTTCCCCGTTTCGGACGTATTAAATGGCAACCTCGTGCAGAAACGCGCAGCAAATTGAATCGGCGACTGAAAGCGCGGGTCCGTGTATAAATTAAAGGGGATTGTTCTCCACTAGACCATAACGGCTTCCGACGCCAGAAATTTTGGCGTAAATCAGCGAATTTCGCTCCGGACGGCGAATGCAGGTCACGACGGTTTGTTTCTGATCCTAACGACAAACCTACTCCTTTCTACTTGACTACATAATTACTTAAGTAAATCAAATAAAACCCAGTTCCTTTATTTATGGCTTTTTCGCAATTTCATACATTTACCACTTTAAAGAAAGTGCGGTAAAGCCAACTATTTATCAAAAAGTATTCCTTCAGCAACCCAACAGATCTACGTAAGTATTTACTATTTAAACCACACCTCTATTGATGAGTAGTGGACTATTTCTGTAAGTGAAAATGATTATACTATAAATATCGTGGGATACTCTCTGTTCATCGACCCAATCTTATCGGATGTAGAACTTGTACGTGTGTCATACGGGTGGTGGTCATATGCTCGATATGGTTTTTCACGATTAAACATCAACGTTTGCTGAAGAGAATGGCGTGCTGTGGTTACTTCTTCTAAATAAATAAATTCAATTTTTAGTTGCTTTAAATCCGGTGTTCTTTTTTGAGACACACTATAAATCGTAACCTATGCATGACGAAGTTCAAATTAGAACAGCAAAATGTGACATTTGTAAAATGTAATAATAAAATATGAGTGTCAATAAACTCGTGCTATACTAATTTACTTTTCAAGTGTATCTATTAGCAATAGTAAACGGCTGGTACTCTATGTTCTCTCCAAAGTAATTAAGATTTGATATTAATTTAACATAATGCAATATTGTCATCTTAATAACCTCAATTTTATGGTTGGTTGCATATTTATAACTTATATCCGTTGAGTCTACTATGGTACAGAATAATTTTATTTTAAAGTACTGAACTAAAATAGTAAACGATTCAACAAAGACCTGTTGACTAAAGCAATGATATGTAGTATCTGGAAGTACAGTGAAGGCGTCGTGGGCGATAGCTGGATGCAATTTGGCTCAATAAAAGTGAAACGATGTAGTGGTTGTCTGAGGGCGTGATGTAGGATGATGGATGCGACCCGGTTGGCGCCGCGACGCCTCCGACGGTATCTTTCGTGGTCGGACGACGTAATAATAGAGACGTTTCTCTCTCGTGCAGCCTGCTGGGAGGGAAAATGTGCGGACGGCCAACACGCGAAAGCCTTCGGTTCGGAAACGCCTCTTGCGGTGATCAAGATTGATCTTGAGGCGCCGCGGCGCCCGCCTTATCTTCGGTAGCCACGCGTTGGTTCATTCCGAACCGTTGTTCGTTCGGTTGACCCCCCAGAGGAACCGGATAAAGCCACTTTGTCACTTTTTTATTAAACCCGCGCGGACAATATGATGAATCGGCGAAGCCGCAGGAAGCTTTTAGCGCTGTTTTTCCTGCGGAGGTGCGAGCTTTCCTGAGTTTTTAGTCGGGCTGTCAGCGACGCCGTTGATGTTTTCTCGAATAATATATAGACGACGTGGTGGGGTATATTTTCCCGTCTCGACCTTGACTCGTCTTCGATGGGGGAATGAATTTTATTCGTAAAGGTATAAAACGAGTTGCGTAAGAGGCCCCCGAAACGAGAAGAGTTGAAAAAAGCTCTTCATAAAATTATTCGCGGTCGTAAATTTCGCATTTCTTAAGAAAAGTCGTAAAGCAGCCCCGTTTCGCCGATTTATTATGGCACGGTTTTCTTGCGAACTCCTAATTTAGGACGGACACGACTTTAATCTGTTTACAGACCGTTGACATCAAACTTTCATACTAAAAAAACTCTCCTTTTTATATTTAACATAACTATTTTATATGTTAACAAACATTTTGAATTAAAATCCGTTTTTTTATACCCTCTCCATTTTAAAATCCATCGCAAAACCCTACAAGAGAAAATCGCTGTACGTAATTTCCGGGTAGGAATAATGGAATAATATTTGGTCCCGCCGCGTTCCATTTCGCTCGGTGACAACGACTGTCACGCGGGGGACGACGCCCCAAAAGCCCCGACCGACGGTGTCGCGACGCCGACGCCGCGTTCTCAGACCCGCGTCGCTCTCATATGAAGAGCCTTGATACGTGGAGTGTACCTGTCTATCAAACGGCCGAGGGCCCTTCAACGGGCCCGCGCCCCCGCTGTCTGTGACGTCGAGCACCCCGTCGGTCTCTTCCATATTTTATTTCTTCGGTTTTGTGGAAAACACGCGTCCTATACGCGACCGGGATCGATACTTCCCTTATTCGTTGACAGAGTTCGCGTTGAAGTTCAAATGAACAAACCAGGTATAAGAGTAGAATAATAGATACGTTATCTATTAGAAACTATGTTATTTCAATTTAACAAATTTTTAGTAGTTTGTTGGAGTATAAAATGACTTCATAATTAGTTTCAACTATGTGGAATTTATTTCAAGGTGTAAGATCACCCGTTATTTTGAGGATGCAAGATACGTCTCACACTGAGGCCACCATCAACTAGCAACCAGCAACAGGCGATATTGCTATTTATTGACATTTTACATATAATGAAATGATGTCTCTCACATTGGAGCAATTCGATATCGCTAGATTCAGAAGCGATATCGAATTGCTCCAATGTGAGACGTTTGCTTTATTTCTATGTAAAATGTCATCAAGTGGAGATATCGCTTATTGCTGGTTGCTGGTTGCTAGTTGCTTATTGTTGGTTGCTGGTTGCTAGTTGCTTATTGTTGGTTGCTTCAGTGTGAGCCTAAGGAAATAAATACAGAATATACAGGAGGATGTATTACCTCTATAGGGAAAATTTAGACTTATTTTATTTTAGTAAACACTTAATGTAAAGAAATTTGAATGAATTTGTGCAAAATGGGCTTTAGAGTTTTCTACCACAGTTAGAAATACTTGTCCAAGAATATTTTAAATGTCAATCACTTTGACAATAAAGGGATTTTAAAGCCAGTAACTTTAATACATAGAGGGTAAATTCACGATTTTTTTAATGCCAAGAATGTGATGGCCAATATTTTATAGCCCCAATGGTATGTAAAAAAGTACTATTAACAAGAACTAATAAATCACACTGTATAATTATTGTTGGTAGGATTAATAACTTTTCAATTTAAGTTATCAACCTAGCACAAAGCTATTAAAAATAATAATAAACCTGGAAAAACGTTTGTTAGTAACGTTAATTGAGTAAAATAATTTGAACAATGAAATATGAAATATTGCAACACCGTTTAACAATAAAATAACCACCGGTGGCGATATTGGTCGTATTAACGGTCACCCAATTCAAAATTTTGAAATGATTTACACAGTTGTAATTTATAGTGAATCCAATATTAATTAAAAGTGATGTAAATCAGTCCAAATTTCTATGATTAACAATTATATTAAATGTATGATACATACATCTACCTAGCTGGGTTTATATTTATAGTATTAAATTTCCGGCCTAAATTTCATTAAGTTTCCTCATTTTATCTTGATTCTTTTTTTTTTGTAAATAAAGAATAAACCCAGAGGCCATTACGTTTGTACGCGTCGAGGCAAACAACTACATCCAATCAAACAGCCCTAACGCCGTCGTGTTCCGGCGGATTAATGTATCTAAATGGTCGTAAATAAATTCCCTTTTTCAATGCGACCGGAGCCATAAACCTGGCGATTAAACGATCGCCCGGACGCGCAACTTTTACGTCCGTAGATGGCGTTTATGGCTTCCCCGATCGACCGGACGAAAACAACCGTCGCTAATCGTTCGAAATGCGTTCGTTTCGATCGTTCACCCCTAAATCATCCTTCCTCTAAATCATCTACAGATTTGCGTAATCTCGCTTCAACCGAACAAACCGATAAAAAATGGATCCGACATCGCCTTCAGCAAAACCCGTAATTATACTCGTTTGTATCTACGGTATTG
This sequence comes from Digitonthophagus gazella, assembly GCA_036711955.1. NCBI lineage: Eukaryota > Metazoa > Arthropoda > Insecta > Coleoptera > Scarabaeidae > Digitonthophagus > Digitonthophagus gazella. Next base: position 26,189,596 of record JASCIT010000001.1, on the reverse strand, counting down.
TCGGAACGCAAATTCATGACTTCCCGTTATTAGCGAACGCATAGCACATCCGACCGGCCCCGGCGTCCCAACGCTCAAAGCGTAATTGTAATATTAGTCTATTTGATCCTGCACGCGGGACGTCGCCCGTGTTTGAATGGGCAAGTTACAGAACGCGGGATAATTCAATTAAATGCGTGATTAATTGGAATCCTATTAATTTCCGGTATTGGCCGCGATCTAGGCACGTCTGCGAACCACACTGGACGGGGGTGAAAAACTTGACCGCTATGGAATTCTACGTTCTACATAGCGCAATGGACAATGCACTATAGTCGGTCGGTGTTAACCAAATGTTTATGCTAGCGTTTAGTTACGGGTGATCGTAAAATACCGACCGAATACGGACTTAATATCTGGCGGTGTTATTTGTAATGGATGGCTGAAAATTAAGCTGTTAGTCGTTAACTGAAAATGGTTGAACAACATTATTTGTTCGGAATACTATTCAATGTTTGTTTGTAATTGTTTGCACGATAAATAATTAAATAATTGAGTTTATTTTAAGCTACATATGGAACATAAGTCAACAAAGCCTTCGTACTCAATCAGAAAAAAAGTCCAATTTAAAATACTATCATCTCTTGTATTTACGACCGTATATACATAAATGGCTGGGGATAACGTTTAACAATAATAATACATCATGGTGATATATGCCAGTGAATATACATAACGATACATTCATACAAATGTATCGTCCATTCCGGTTGATTTATTGTTTTTAAGTACGACCCCCGTTTTCGATTAAATTATGAAAGACATACGTAACAATAATAATCTAATTTAATCACTTCCAATAGGAGTTATAAATCACTTTATTAAAATTGACGGTACGTTTCTTATATTTCCAGGAAGAAAAAAGCACACGATGGAAATGTGGCAACATTCTCAAAGGTAAGAACTTTTTCAGGGGGTTTCACGATATCCGGATAAGTTAGCTTGATGTAGCTTCCTATTGAACGTGCTGAAGTGCATTAAGCAACGGGGGTGGTGAGAACGTGGGGGTGTGTTTCTGATACAGCCTCGACAAAAACCGGTTATTTCTCCATCTCTGTTTTGTCGGAGTTGGCTCCGTTCTCGTGCATAGAGGGGCCGCTCCGACACTTAATTCATGAGACGAGCTTTCATGCTCCGGCTGCCTCAGTGATGCTGGAACGCCACACAAACATGCACCGCAACAGTTTTCTCTGCTCGCCTCATCAATCTTCCGCAGGTCGGCCCGCTAATGGTATGCCAGGAAAATGGAAGAGTATAAAAATAAAAAAATAGTAAAAGCTTAAGGTGGGGGCAACATACGGTTTTGAGTGACCAACAAAATTTATGGTATAAACTTTGTTTGCCGTCAAAGAAAACTTGAAATCAATGAAAACCAGAATAATGAATGCTTTTTGTTCTGGAGTATTAATATCCGCCTGTATAGCAACTCGAGTATTCAAGGAATATTAATACCTTTCATTTAAGGCGATCTTTGGAACAAAGGGCATTGCGGGGTGTAAAACGGGATTAGAGATGCTCCTGGCATTGTGTCGTTACATTATACGATTATGAATGCGCGTAAAACGAACGTGAACGTAAAAGTAATGTCGACGTTGCCGTACTCGCATCTTTTATTGAACGAGGTATGACGGATATAGTAGAAATAGGCCTGTTACGACGTCAGGATGCATCGCATGCCGTACCGAATGTAGTAAAATATGCTGCATTGTTGTTATTTTTCTATGCAAGATGGATTAAAGTTTAATATTTTTGTTTAGTAAAGTGTTACAGTAATAAATTTGACATAGTCACTTTAATAACCAATTTTGCTTTTTTTTATATTGACTACAGTTTAATATTTGTTTGTTTCTTAATACAATTTAACAATTCTATTCTTTTTTTTTTTTTTTTTTTTTTGACAGAAAGTATGGGTTTAAACAGAAATGAAAGAATGAACACAAATTGTGAAAAAAGTTTGTTTTTCATTTGGATTATTTTTAAAATTCTGCCAAGTTTGGTTGAAAATTTTAAAAAGAACTTTTTCTTTAATTTGCTTAATATAGTTTGGGATTAAACAAGTTTCTGAAAAGTATCTGTCTTCCGTGTTAGAAATAATTCCTGAGAAAATTTTAATAAAAAAATTTTGAATTAATAATTTAATTGTGAATAATTGGAGAGCGAAAGAAGATGTTCTTGTTGAGAACGTGAAAGATTGTTAATATTATTTTTCTATTATACAAGGTTCCTGAAAAGAATGTTCAGATGCTTTAGGGGTATATTGTGCAGTCGAAAATAAGCTAAAAAGTTTTAACAAACATATGGCCAAGAATTAGTCGTTCAGCATACAGGTGTCCCAGACCACCCGTACCACCTGATTTACTCGAAAACTATAAGTCCTAGGAACTTGAAACAAAAAATTTGATACATAAATAGGGTATAAACTTTCTTATAAGTGGGAAAGGAACATCTAATATCAACCGGAAGTATGAGTAATTGAAGGTCACTTTATAATTTAATATATGAAGGGGGGTTAATTTTGGTATTGTTGGAATGAGCTTTTCAAAAGAAATAACTTTTATAGGAAGCATTTTTTGATATTAATTACTGTTTTTTTTCAAAATCGCTTTCAAAATTTCGATTTTTTACGAATGTTTCCTGATATCATCACTAGTTGTCGCCGTCGGCTATTTAAAAAAATCAAATTGCTTTATGTTATTGGGCTTAAGTGTATTAAGTTATGAAGTTTAGTTAAGGGTATTACATTAATTTGTCGTATTGTTAATAAAATTATTCCTTGTGACTTACTATCACTCGTCATATCTAAATGTCATGATTTTTTAAAATGTCTAACAGCGATATCTAGTCGTGACATCAAGAAACACTCGTAAAAAATCCAGATTTTGAAAGCGATTTTGGATAAAAATAGTAAGGCTGGTTTTAGTGCACAACCGACGGTCGGTACCGACGTCGGTCGCGCGTAGCTTATCAACGTATTTATATGTGGCTGTTTAGTGCTGCACTGATGAACTCTACGCGCGTACGGTACGCGGCGCGTATGACAACTGTCGGTCGAACGCGTCTGTATGTACGTCAACCAACTGACAGACTGCTGTACAGTCATCGTGAAATAATGAGCATAGACACAGAACGATTAATAACCGAAGTCCGGTTGCATCCGGAATTATGGGACTTGTCTCATAATTTATATAAAGACAGTGATGCACGGTTAAAGAATTACAGAACAATGAAATATCCAAGTATCGTACAATTTGTTAATGCGCCCATTTTTCGTGAGACTGTACTAACTGACGGTCAGCGCGTTTTGACAGATTTGTCTATCAGCTAAGCACCGAACAACACAAACCGACGGTCAGCGCGTTTCGTCAGTACTGACGATCAGTACCGACCGTCGGTTGAGCACTAATACCAGCCTTAATAATATCAAAAAATGCTTCCTATAAATGTTGTTTCTTTTGAAAAGCTCTTTCCAACAGTATCAAAATTAACCTCGCTTCATATATCAAATTATAAAGTGACCTTCAATTATTCATACTTCCGGTTAATATTCGATGTTCCTTTCCCACTCATAAGAAAGCTTATACCTTATTTGTGTATCAAATTTTTTATTTCAAGTTCCTAGGACTTATAGTTTTCGAGTAAATCAGGTGGTACGGGTGGTCTGGGACACTCTGTATATCCACAGTAATAAATTTGATATCGACAACGTTTACAGGTTACGTGGAAAAATCGAAATAATGAACTTCCTGAGGTCGGGTTTAGTGCTTAACCGACGGTCAGCGCTGACGTCGGTCGCGCGTGGCTTATCAACGTATTTATACCGTGGGCACGCAGGTGAGCTGCGGATACGTTTAACGTAAGTCGAACAAGAACGATAATAGGGCTTCCATTAGTTAACACAGGACAGATATACTACGTTTACTTATCTGGCCGATTGGAGTTGATATGTGCCTCTTTATCTAACTCATTAAAATCGTATGCAATTCGATGCCTTGTCTAACACATTGACCTGCCCTATCCGCAACTCGAATATGTGCAGTCTGTATGTAGCTGTTCAGTGCTGCTTTGATGAACCCTACGCGCGTACGCTACGCGGCGCGCGTGACAGACTGTTGGATTATATTATAGCGTTCAGTGTTTGGCAGATACGTCAGTGCGTGTACAGTCATCGTAAAAACAACAAAATGAGCATTGACACAGAACAATAAAATACCCAAGTGTCATACAATTTGTTAACGCATGCATTTTTCTTGAGCCTGTACAAACTGACAGTCAGCGCGTTTCGTCAGGTCTGTCAATTAGTTGGAAAATCTGTTGGATTTTGAATATCTATTTGGGGTTCTTGAAAAAGAAGTTAATAATAAACAGTATTATCCGTGCCATAAGTTAAGTCAAAGAAATTGTCGATGCTCGTACTCCTAAAGTTATCGTCGAAAAAAATCGGGGTAAAGACTATTATGATCAGATGATCATTTCTGCGTAACATAGCCAAAATTCAAAATCGTAGGTCCCTTGATTTAAGAAATATCTCGAGTTAAATGAAAACGGACCGGTTTTTGGACTGGTCAACGGAGAACGTAAACATGGGATTTTTTTCTCAAAAACCGCTGAAGAAAAAAAATTGGGACCTTTTGTAGGATGTAGCCTCAGCTGTTTAATATAACATGGTATTTGTTTCTTTTTAAAAAATTCTGTCTATTTCGGGAATTAATTTTTTTTGCGAAAATAGGCGGAATTTTTGAAAAAGAAAAAAATACCATGTTATAGCAATCGGATGAGGCTGTATCTTACAAAACGTCCCAATTTTTTTTTTTTTTCTAAACGGTCCGGTCAAGAAACCGGTCGTTTCTTCATTTACCTCACGATATTTCCTAAACCGCGGGACCTATGATTTTGAATTTTCGTTGTGGTACGCAGAAATGTTTACCGATCATGACAGTCTTTACCCCGATTTTTTTCGACCTTTCGGAGTACGAGCAGCCGAAATTTCTTTAATTTGACTTATGACACGGATAATAGTACAAATGAGTAGAATTTGTAGCTTATTTCTAAACATAATACACACCTTCAAAGCCCTAAACGTTATTTTCTGGCACCTGTATTATTTCATAGTTTTAGATTCTTAACTAAATATTATTTATCACGCTGGTGTTTCATCTCTTAAAACTATAATGATTTATAATGACATAAATAGCAACTAAGAAAAATTAGAATGAAGTCCGTTATTGCATTAGATACCCTTACAGAGGTTTTATTTTTTTAATTAAACCAAATTGACGTTTAATCTCTTAAAGCTACAATGATTTATAATTACATATACAGTCACTAAGAAAGGTTAGAATGAAAATCCGTTATTGTCAGGAAAATCCGTACGTACGGTTTGTGGGGAATTTAATCCCTAGCTTTTTCCTTCTGTTTTCAGAGTTTGCGCTCCGCCACCTTTCAGAGATAAACGCAGGTCGGCTAAAACCACGGCTGACCCTCCGAATTTATTAGCCCGGTTACGGAACCGTTCGTAGCCACAAATATAAACGGTGAATTAGAAGGTGAATTTAAAACTTAAAAAAGTTCAATACGTATTTAACTATTTTTGAGTTTAACGATTGAATTCAGTTTATTTTTAGTCTAGATAACTAAACGAGGATACGTAAATTAACAATTATATTAAAACGTTGCATAACCGGGTCAAAAAATTAAATTTCCAGTTGTCAATAAACGATTATTATATCATTCGCGTCGGTGGTGATCTGAAACCCGCTCGCTAATTATCAATAAATTGTCCGTCCGCTCGAAATTAGTACAGTCAGCTAATTCGATTTTAATGGTATATTTACGCGCCACGGGCCGATAAAAATGGCAGTCGGCATTAATTGAAATAAAATATACGTTTCGGTAGGACACGCGGTACCGATATTAAAACGTATGGACGGTCGGTTATTAACGACCCCGTTCTGTTAGTTTACGATCGCCAAACGCGAATATCGATTTTATCCAAAAATTCGACCCAACCCCGTCCAATTTCACGTTAATACATTGCGGATAATTACTCCAACACTGTCTCTTCGCCGAGAGCTATTAGTTCCGTTAATGTACCAGCTACGGCGGGCCGTTAGCTCCGACGCTGACGTTACAAGGAAAATATTGAAATTGTACCCTTGGGGCTGTTGCCGAATGCTCTTACCTCGCGATATTGCTTCTATACATTATTCGACAACAATTACCTCTAGCAATTTTGGCTGGCGGGTCGCGTTTCAATGCAAAAATCGCGTGATAAACTTCTCGTGCTTGAAATTTTCGGTAAATAACATCTCAATTGGTTAAATTATTATTGCTCTTGTTATACACTATAAATAAATTTATAAAGTAAACTTACTTGTAAATATTCTTTCGTGCAAAATTACGTGAATAAATTTCAATATTTTATTATATCGTTAGATCAAATTAAAATAACTCATTATTAAACTTTTTTTCGTTTTTAAATCTTTTTCGTTTATAATACTCTCGAGTTTAATCGCCGTAAGCTATATTAGTTTCGTTTCCTCGATAGGTAGCAAACGACGTGTGAAGCCCCGACTGAAAGGGCCGTACCGACTACTACGTATGAAACGCGCCCTGAAAAATTTCATCACGCCAGGTTCTGCCGCCCCACCTGACAAATTGAAGGGTGTCGCCCCTGTTTATGACACACGCGGGGATATGAAATTCGCCGCCCGCCCTCGGATATTAAAAAGTGCGTTTGATGGCCCCTTTCGGCTTCGCGCCACGTAAAAAACGCACTTAAAATTATATTTTTCGGGAACCTCCGGCCTTTGTGTGCTTGATAACCGAGTAATAAAATTTTCTTTTCGACAGCTGAGGTCATTTTATTTCTTACGCCTCATAAATATAATTTATTTTATATACTCTGAAGATGTTTTTGATGGTTAATCAGTAGTTAATCGTTTATTAAAAAAATTAATCAAACTGTATTTCATTTGTGGATAAAAAATCTTCTATAGTTTTTAATAGATATTTACTGCTTTTTAAATTTGCTTTAACTATAAAAAGCACATCCAATTCAGTTTAACCCATCTTCTTTTTCCGTCTCTTTTTTTGAACAAAAACAATACAATACAAACAAAGAAAATGATTAAGTTGTTGATTTCTTATTTTTGTTCTGTAATAGTTAATTTTTTTTTAATTAAATTATTGAAGAACGTATAAAAAGCCAACTTAATGGACATAAAAAGAAAAACCAACTCATTTTCTTTGTTATTCACCTCTTATTTATTTCAATTAAAATGCCATCTGATCTTTTAATAATATACATAATATACAGGGTAACCAATTTTGATTGGCTAATAATTTACCGGCGTATTCATTGGCTAAAATAGGTAAAAAAGTTCTAATGAACATGGGCCCAAAAGTGATTGGTTTTCAAGATATTGGAAGTTTAATTCCACATGTTTTCCTCTTATTAACATAATCGAAGTGAATTATTTAAATTAAATTATTAACTCGTTACGATGGTTTCAATGAATTGTCATTGTTAGACTACACTGGTTATCTACAAAAGCTTTTCGAAACAATCGCAACTACCTAATAATTTAATTTAAATGATTCACTGTCATAATGTTAATAATGGGTTAGCATGTGAAATTAAAACCTTGAATATCTCGAAAAACGAAGCACTTTCGGACCTATGTTAATTAGGATTTTTTTTTGTTTGCTTTTAGTTAGAGAATATGCCAGTAAAGGATCGGACAATCAAAACGGGACAGCTTGTATATGTACCCGGAAATAATATTCGTATATTTAAGGAAATAACTGTAGAGCAAAAAATATGAATAAATGTCTGCATCTCTTTAAAAATGATACTCGTTGTGTGTGTGTATGTTTTTTTTTTTTTTTTTTTCATTATTTCTCAGATTTTAGTACAGAGTTAGATGATAAATTGTGGAACATCCCGTAAGATACAAAAGAAATATAATGATAGTGACCGAAGGGGTTCTCAATAAATAGGTTTTCGTGTTGAGATTGAACACTACACTGAAAGTACCGTTTTCTATTGTTGATTGTTTTTGGGAAAACAGACCACAATAACGTAATATTTAGACCAAGTACACGAAATACGAATTAAGATACGATGTCCCATCATGTACCCTTTTCGTGACATTGAACTTTAATGCAGTCGGACATATAAAATTTAATCTTCCTATTTCTAAAAATCATAGCAGGTTCGCGGCATACTACTTATTGTAGATGATTTTAGATACTATCACCATATTTCTTCTGTAAATCTTGCGGGATGTTTCAAAATTTACCATCTAACTCTTTACGATAAGTGAAATAGGCTCTTTTAGAAATCATTTTCGGACATCTGTTCGTATAAACTTTTTGTTCATGTCTTTTGATGTAGAAGTACTCTCTTAAGTATAGGAATATCATTTCCGGACATAATATATGTCTCTATTTTCTTTAGTTAAAGTTAGTTTTTATGAAACAAAACATGTGCTAATTGAAGACAAATTTGTTCATTATACTTCAGGCGACCATTTTCGGATTGACAAATATTTTTGTAACTAACAAAATTTTTACTGTATTTTTTACCTTTGAATATAAAATTGTTGAAGTGTAGATAAATAAAGTTATTAGAAGACTCACATAATTGGTACAGTGGTCCTATACACATCTTTAAAGCTGTTTGGATTTCTCACATATTGCAACACAAAGTTAAATTATACGCAAACAGTACGTTGTTTTAACTCCTCTGTTTATAGTGAACTGTAGACAATTCCTCGCATTTTGTTTGTGTTCCTGGACTATTACTACACTTACATGAGTCCAAGTTTCCATATAAACAGTCTTTATTAGCTTAATGTATTTTAAATTTAAAGCGGCAAAAATTAAATAAGTCTTGTTTTCAATTTACTCTGTGTATTCTAGGAACGTTGTTTTTGTTGAATATTTTTATTGTAGCTTTTACTGTTAATTCCGTTATTATAAGAAGCTTCTTAATTTTGCATCATGAATTTTAATAACGCTTCCATAAAAGCCGAATGAAAAGAATATTTTTTTGGTTTTGGGTTCGCAATTAAACATTATCATAATTAGGTTTTACGGTTATTAAACATCAATGGGGAGTAAATGGAGCACAAAGCGTCGGCGGATTAAGAAACAATTCTATAATTAAAGAGCGAAATGAAGAAAAAAGAGGAAAAGACCGGTGTTTTCGTTCCGGTTCGGATCCCGGATTTAAAATCAATTAGCGTCCGCCATTATTAATGGAGGCGGTAGTATTTTTCGATTTTTCCGAAAAGGGCGGTTCCGAAATCGGAAAGAAATTACCATTTAGAGACCGTCCGAGGTGCGGGGCCGGTATTAAATTTGAATGAATATGTAAATTTCGGGAAGCCCGCGAGTAAATTAAAGGATTTGAAGTTTCATTGTGGATGGGGTTTTCCCGAAAAGTTGCTTCCCACCTTTTCCGGTCCCGCACCTACGTCGGACCCGTGTCTGCACATATCCGTAATTGTTTTCGGGGTTAAACGTTGAATTAATAACCATGCGGTACAACGGAACGCTTTCATTATTAATTCGGCCGCCGTGTTTCACCTTTTTAACGAAAGTTAGCTAGTTGGGTAGGTACGATAGAACCCCGAAAACGGTCGTTTTTCATTGCCGGTAGATTTCCCGGTGCAATAAATTGCGCGCGGAGTCGCAGAAAAGCGGAGACACCGCGACAGCTCGTGTACTATTAATTACTGCACATGTTTGCTTTGCCATCGTCGGCCACGTGGGACTGGTTACGCTGAAAACTGAAATATACGCACTACTGCAATCGCCTGCCTTCATCGACACTGAAATATTGAACCCGTTACGTTAGTTTATTGTTCGGGGACTGTTTTATGAGGACATAAATTAAAAAGAAAATTTTAAATTGGATTTTTAGAGATTTAATAAAAAAGAACTTCATCTAATTACTATACAAAGCAGGAATGTTAAAAAAAAGATGAAAGGGATTCTTTTATGCAGTAGTTATAAACAAATTTCAGTTATATAGGTACGTTGGAAAAAAATATTAAAAGAATCTTTTCCTCTGTAAAGCAAACCAGGCTTGAAATAATTAAACAGCGTTAATACACTCCAAGTTGGGTACTCCGTAACGGAGTAAACACGTGTAGTAAGGGCGGTTAGTAAATCCCGCGGGCCGAATAATGCCGTCATTAGACGTCGTTTAACAAACACGCTGAGCGTTTCATTAAAGGGGGTAACGGAACGGTAAACTCAACCGCACGGTTATTATTTTAATTGCGGCCTTCTGCTGGTTCACAGTTCAGATCTAATAAAATATTGAACGGTATTCACCAACACTGAGATAATAGAATATAATCTTATTTTAGGTATCTATCTAACTACACTACAAATTTAACCAACTTAACCAACTTCCAATCGATGGAATTAAGTAGCCTACACCTAAGAATAACCCCGAATGAACTTTAGTTTGGTTGAAGAATAGTTTGACATTGAATTCGTGCCAAGATTGTATCTACGCATGAAGTACAGTTGCGCCCATAAATTGTTGTCCACTTTCTGACAATCAGTAGACGTAAGCGTGAAATGTGTTTTAATGTGAAGAACCTTATGGCTTAAATTTTATGACCTCAGCTTCTCCAAATATAACTTTGTATAATTCTTGGACATTATTCTCATATTGTACATAGGTGTGAAGATGAAAACTTTTCTCTCCTGTAAAACACGAATAATATAAAAATTTTATGTTAACCAGTGATTTTCAGAAAATGTCTCTTTCTACCATTGTGAAATTGTGAAGAAAAATTTGAGGGTGTTAATTCTGAAAATGAAGAAATCCATTTTACACGATTTACAGTCGTTAGTTGGGGTCAAATTGACGCGGAGAAATGGATGACATGATATGAAAATAGAATAAAATTATGCGATAAAGACAATTGTATATTTGTAGAGAAAAAATTGGCTCAACCTAGAAAATCTGATCATGAGCATAAATTCAGAGAACGAAAAAATCGGAAAATAAACTCATTTTACACGGTTTACAGTAGTTATTTGGAAGGGATCAAATATACCTGGAGAAATAGAGCAAAGTTGACGAATTATTCAAAAATAAAAGATTCAATAGACATCATCATGTTTGCGAAAATGTAATAATTGCGGTTTGTTTTCTATTGGTCAAACAGGTAGAAAATTAAAAAGCAGATACAAAGAACACACTTTGGGGTCAAATAATTCTGCATTTAAAGAACGCCTTAAGGTTAATAAACACTGTTCTAATTTTAACAACATAGACATGATTTAAAAATAAATTACTTCATTGTTATTCTACTCTTAACAATATTAATGACTTTAACCCCTTTTTTTACTACTGTAAATTTGTAAATTTCCCGCGACCATCTGCTAAGGCCCTGCAAGCCACACAGTAGATTTCGTTACACCCTATCGCCCAAGTTTAAATCATAAACCTGGCCTTGTATCGAATCAAGGTAATATTTCTGTTTTTCACTTTATTTTTCATTTTCATTCACATTTCGTTCATAAAATATTTTCCTCTTGTGTTTTAGTAATGTTTTTCAGCTATTACTTTTAATTCACTTTCACGTTTATATTCCTGGGCCTATCGATGTTTAAACTTCATACACTTTAAGTTTTTGACGGTAATATATGTAGCCTTGATTTTTATTACACTTATTCTCTCAATCCTTATATACTTTTTAGATGTGTTGGCTCTTAAAGAACCTTGAGTTTTATTTTATTCTTATTTTAATTCCACGTTGAACACGGAGTGTATACTTGCCACATCGTCATATTTATTAGTGATATTTGATAAAACAGGCTGTTTGTTGAGGAAATCCGAATTTTACAAATCTCGGCTTTACCATTTAAGTAGATAGGGTAAATTCACCTTTTCTCGGTCATGCGCCTAAAGTCGGCCTTCCAGTTTTTCTATATAGTTTTTCATAGAAAGGCCGACTTTAGAAAGCATTTTTAGGGGGCCGACATTTGGGCAGTTTACCCTATCTAGATGCCTGTTCGGTCCCATCTAGATTTATTAAGAAGAATCCTACTGTATTTTTTGAAGAAGGAATTAAATAACTTGGTTGAAGTTTTCTCGACGAAGTGGCAACAAGGGCGAGGCGGGAAACGACGAACTTTGAAAATTTAATGCAGTGCTATTCCGCGACGCCGTCGTCGAAACCTCGACGACTTAAAACTTGAAAATGCTTAAAGTTTCATACGTCTTCGGACCGCAGGAAGCGCCGTTGCGACTAGTTACATAACTTGGTCTGGCGCTGGATGCGTTCCAAGAACGGCTCCGGCTGACTCCTAAGTAAGTAAGTTGTTGACCACCAGTGCCGGGTCGAGTCGCGTGCCCCAGAAGTTCAACTGCGCCACGGTGCTATTGCCCTTATTGCCTTCGTGTTCGACCCGGTTTAAATCCATTCAAATCGACTTCGAGTTTCAAAATTACACGCCATTTAGTACCGGTTCTAGAGGATATTTGTGAAAACTACACAAATTACAAACCATATTACTAATTTACCTACAATTTGTTCACCGTAACACAATAACAAACACAAAAACCAAAACCTAGATCAAAGTGATGGTATTTACTCTAGCAGTGAAATTAGTATCAGCATAAAGCGGGTTTACGGGTCGCCTTCAGACGTTGTAAAGCGAAACTAACTTAATTTGCGCGGCCCCGGGACCGACTCGGCGCAACGCGCTCGATAAATTATATTAACCCAATAATAATAAAGCGGCGTACAAATTTTATGCGCCCTTTGTTCGTTTCGAATGCGCGCTTTTGCCCCCTTTTCGACGGTCGCCGCCGTTTACGAGGACGACCGGCCGAGCCGCCTTTTATGGGACTCCGCCCCGTTTCACGGGGATTCATAACTCGCCCCTGGCGCTTTTCTTAGTTTTTAATAAGGGGAGACTTTTTACGACCCCCTACAGGAACCTACAGTGACCAGATTTTTACTACTTTTACTACGGACGACAAAGACGCTTTGTTAAAATGTCACATTCGACAATTAAAAAGTTCACTCTATATTGATAAAAAAAAACATATTGGGTTGTTTATAAAAACAAGGTGGAATACGTTTGAAAAATTATTGATGGAATTCTGTCCATTGAAAGTGCACACAGTATTTTCGATGCCGTTTCATCAGCCGTTGGCCGGTTCAAAGTGGAAATTACACATCCGCTTTGTCCGACGATTTCGGACCAAAAATCGCGACGAGATTATTGCGATTTTTTTTTCGGGGGGCGCTTCACCTGTCGCGATTTACGGCCGTGAGTTGTCGATTTTCGCTCGCTTTGTGCGAAATATAATAAAGAGTGCTATCGGCGTGGGCAGAACACTGCACCAGACAGCGGTTCCCGACAGAAGGATGAAAAAAGTGCGCGAATTTACGAAGCGCCGCGGTGCCCCCGCAATATGCAATATATTGTCTCCTTCAAAAGGGAAGAGCGTTTCGACGCTATCTAACTATTATATATCAGGCATTGTGCGGTGGGCGCCCTTTTCGTCCGCCTAACGCCGAAGTAAGGCCCGATCGTTTATTTTTTGATTTCCCCGGGCGATTTATAACGTGTTTAGGTCGGCACCGCTCCCTAATAATTTAATTCTTCGGGATGAATCAACAGTTTTCGCGAGCGGCACCACCATCCATCATTTTTATAGACTAGGGAAAATTCAATGGAAATTCTATCTTCCTAGGGGGGACGCTGAACGACAACAACAAGTATTTTATTGCCTTGATAAAAAGAAGTATACGATCGCTTTTCAAAGATACTTTTGGTAGACAACAATTCCTTAGAAGTGACATTCTTAAATCTTAGTAAACACTTAAAAATATTTACATAAAAGTACAGAATGTCAATAAATATTACGGTAAGGTTAAAAAGATAGTTCGAAATTTACAGACACGAAAATAAAAAAATTCGAAGTATTTAAAATTTTTATGTAGTTTTTGTTTTAGTTTTTAAAAGCTTAATTTATTTTGAATTGAAAACTAAACAAAATTGAACATGGTATTATTGTCTTTTAGTTTCGTCGAATCTAATCATGGGATAAATAAAAAATAATAATTCTACATCAAATCTTAGAGATTTAAAGGTAAGAGAGCTAACATATTCCGGAATATCCATTTTTCCTAAAATGGTTCCCTAAAACCTGATTTTCAAAATATGGCTCATTTGCAAGAAGAATGTCATAACTTAAAATTCCTGTTTTTTGAGATTTTTGTTGCATTATAATTAAGATTTGTGTAACTTTCTTTCGGTAAGATAGAAATTTATGAAATCCTTTTAATAACGGCAAAAACAAAGATGTTGTTGCATACTGACAGTTTCATAACTATTGTATTGAAGTTGCAGCGGACGCTAAACCACAATATAAGAAAGCTACGAGCCTTAATTTCGGTAAAGTGCAGTTTAGGTAATGCTGACAATACCGCAAGTTATAGAAAGACCTATAGACTGTTTGGCGAAAGATGTCTCATGCGTTATGACGTCACCGTTTTTTGAACATACGTCAAACAATTTTTTGTCCAATTATACATGACAGACAGGAACGGAAACCGAAAATACTGGTCTACCACAACACATTTATTTATAATTAATAACGCGTCAGACATCTTTCGACGAACGGAATATATGAAAAACGTTTCAATGAATACGTAGATTCCTGTTCATTGATATTATATACTTCGTTTGGTTTCTCGATCTTTTTGCTCTTGAGAACAGTTGGAATGAGCTTAACTTCTTAGGCCTCCTTGTGTTTATAAAACGTACATAAATGAAAAAATATATTGGTAAGTAGCAATTATATCCTAGCGAAATATGGAAATCAAAAATTAATAAGACCACGTCCATGGGATGTGATGGGATGAAATTCATGAATGAAAGGTAGTGCTGATTTTAGGGGCTCCCGTAGAGTATGTTCGATCAATACTGTTAATTTTGCGATAAACAATGTTTCAGTAAGGGTGGCTTAAAAGCCTAACTGTATTACTTTCAGAAATGTTCTGGAAATTAATAAAATATTTTGCTTTTTTGAAAACGTTTTCGTTTTATTGTTACGGCATAGTTGAAATACTAAAATTCAATATTAAAAAAAAGTACAATAATGATTTCAAATTTCACGCCTTCTGATAGTTTCAGATATTTCGGTAGAGGGCATTAATTTGCATAGGGCGCCAAACCGAACGTCGCGGGCGTTTTATTAACTACTGGAAACTAATTTTAGCAATCTACAGGGAATTGACCTTCTATATTATACACTGCTCGCCAAAAAAACCTCAATACCCAGAAAGAATGGTCGTACGAACTTGAAATGTTAGTTATACGTACAGCATATGCGATAGTAAATGACTAAAATTTGGTCATGATCAGTAAACTCTTTAGGGTTTTCTTCTGGTGCTTTATGTTTCAACAGACTTATTTCTTTTAGAGTGTGTAGTTATGTTACTGATTACTGGCAATTTAGACTTTTGTCAAACCTTTCACTTGTATATGTGTTATACCCCGTGTCAACCGAAATCAGTCTTACATTCAATTAACCTCTTTTAAGGAGAGTCAAAATATGAAAATGCATGAAGGTTCGAATGTCCTTACGCTAAATTGCTAGAAAATTAAGTCGAAATGGCTTTACTATCATTTAACCATGGAGTGTCTAGTCCAGTGAAGTCTAGAAAACACCTAATAGAGGCGGTGGTCGATCACAAATTATGAAAAAACAATAAAGGAAATATCTGCGCCGAATGTCTTAATTATCCCGTTTGAGATAACTGGGAAGGTTACTTAGAATGCTGTTTAGGGAAGTCAGGTATCATTGCAAACAGTTTATCGAAGAATCCATTGCAATGGTTTAGCGTCACACCTACAAATTTCTCAAAGTGATTTAATCCCGAAACACCAACTTTTCAACTTAACTAGTAAAGGTTGAGAAGCATCAGGTCAAAGAATAACACCAAATGATCTTAGTAATAAATATCGGTTTTGTCTATAGCAATTCGATAGCCAACTGTATTTCAGAAGATCTAGAGCAGAAAGATTAAATTTGGAATTTGCTTTTAAATGTTATTCTTGCTTAACATCTGGTGTTTTTGATGGGTTGAAATGCAGTTTGGAAACCGGTAACCTTAAGACAACATTCAAGAAAAGTCTAACTGCGAGCTGATACATTAACGAAATTCTAGAGCTAATTTTATTACCATACTTTCAAAAACCTTGTAGCAATGTTTTTCAACAAGACCACACTGACTACGCCCAGTACAATTCATACTATCATTTTTAACACATTGCGGACGGGTCACGAGAATTCTTGCTTTTAGCAAACTGAACGTTGCTATGCGAGAGGCTTCATTACCATAGTAACGTAACTAAAATATATGCGGCTCGTTGTTTAGTTGAAGACTGAATAAAAAAAGATGAAAACGAAATATCTCGTGACCCGTCCGCAATGTGTTAATAAGAACAATGTCAATTTACTGTCAGAACATACACAATCTTCAGATCTATCTTTTAACAGAAATTAATTGAATGAAAGGCTGATTTCAATGGTTACGGAGCTTAATACCAACACAAGTAAAGGATTTTACAAAGTTTAGGTTGCTGGTGATCACTGGTATAGCTACACCTTGTAAAACAAGTATACCTGAAAATACTAATAATCAGACAAGAAACAACTAAAGAGTGCGCATATTGACCAAATTTTAATTATTTACTATCTCGCATGAGCTGTACCGGGTGGCCAACTAAGAATGATCACTGGCCATATCTCAATGACGGATCATCCTATTTTAATGAAACAAAAAATTTTATAAGGAAAGGGGCCATAAAAAATCGCTGGAAAATATTTTCAAGTTTCTTAAATGGCCGCTAGGGGGCGTAACCTAAATGACTGAACAGAAAATCACGATTTTTTTCATTTTCTTCAAAATTAAGGAGTATTGAAAATAAATTAATTTGAA
This sequence comes from Digitonthophagus gazella, assembly GCA_036711955.1. Classification (NCBI taxonomy): domain Eukaryota; kingdom Metazoa; phylum Arthropoda; class Insecta; order Coleoptera; family Scarabaeidae; genus Digitonthophagus; species Digitonthophagus gazella. Next base: position 26,172,566 of record JASCIT010000001.1, on the reverse strand, counting down.
AGATAAATGAATTTCGACTAATATGTATGAAACACCTTTTGTCGTATCTCCAAAAATAAAGTGGTGGGGATGAGTTGAAAATGTTCATTTTCGATGGCCGATTACTCCGGTCATACTGAACAGAATTTAACAAACTTAATCTCGTTGGAAAGGGTTTTTCGTGGTCTACTAACGGCTCCTTACGCTGTTTTGATATGAATATTCGTTTCGCCGCCAGAGGGCGATATCTAGAATTTTGACAAATATTATAGCTTTTCTCAAAAAATTTAACCCTTTGGCCTATAACCACGAGTCTGACTCGTGGTAAAAAATTTGTGCCATAAGCAAAAACCACGAGTCTGACTCGTGGTAAAGAATTTGTGTAATAAACGAAAACAACGAGTCTGACTCGTGGTAAAGATTTGTGCCATAAGCCAAAACCACGAGTCATACTTTTGTGTCCTATTGTCCCTAGTTTTTTTTCTCGCCAGTTCGGGTACACGGCTAAACGGTTAAATGTTACGGCGCGCGATCTATTTTGTAGTATATTATGGCACGCGCAATTGGCAGATGTTGTGTAGGCCAAGGGGTTAAATGGAACGGTATGTTCATTTCTACACGATAAAATAAAGAATTAAAAGCTTAACATGACGCTGAAAACCCGAGCTCGCTATCTTGCTTCTAACGGAAGATATTAGATCAAAAGCTATAGCTTTTACCCCTTATTTTAAAGGCGAATAATAACAAAACTACCCCGCGGAAAAAAACGAAATCGGTGTCGTTTTTAGCGTGATTTAACTCTGTATTATCAGTAGAAACTTCAAATTTTATCTCCCACTCGTATAATAATTATGACAGGTTTAATAAAAAAAATGTACCCAGTTTTGGGCTCTCGGCGCAGTATCTCAACTTTGCGTTTTTTTTTACACGGGAATAGCTTGTCGAAAAAGCTTGAAATTTCAACAACACATTATGTGTAATAGCGATATCTCGATAGGCCGTTACCATAGAAGTTTGAAACTGGCACTATTCTAACAGTCATATTAAGTTGAATCAAAATTTAATATGCGTTATAAACCTCGTATAAAAAAAATAAATGCGAAATAGTTTTAGTGGGTGTGATGAGTAAGGCGTGAGCACAGGCGAAGTCGAACAGTCGGTCGGGTTGGCTAGCATGTAAATTGGTATCAAATATCAAGTAAGTTGTGGAAATCAGACGCTAACAAAACGTATGTCAAACATATGTCAACAATGTAACATCGGTCAACTAGATCTTATAATGCTATAGTTTTTGCCTTTTGGCTAATATCTACCGTTAGAAGCAAAATAGCGAGCTCGGGTTTTCAGCATCATGTTAAGCTTTTAATTCTTCATTTTATCGTGTAGAAATGAACATACCGTTCCATTTAAATTTTTTGAGAAAAGCTATAATATTTGTCAAAATTCTAGATATCGCCCTCTGGCGGCGAAACGAATATTCATATCAAAACTGCGTAAGGAGCCGTTAGTAGACCACGAAAAACCCTTTCCAACGAGATTAAGTTTGTTAAATTCTGTTCAGTATGACTGGAGCAATCGGCCATCCAAAATGAACATTTTCAACTCATCCCCACCACTTTATTTTTGGAGATACGACAAAAAGTGTTTCATACATATTAGTCGAAATTCATTTATCTTTCAAATTAATTTATTTTCAATACCTCTTAATTTTGAAGAAAATGAAAAAAATCGTGATTTTCTGTTCAGTCATTTAGGTTACGCCCTCTAGCGGCCATTTAAGAAACTTGAAAATATTTTCCAGCGATTTTTTATGGCCACTTTCCTTATAAAATTTTTTGTTTCATTAAAATGGGATAATTCGTCATTGAGATATGGCCGGTGATCATTCTTAGTTGGCCACCCGGTACATACCACCAACATTTTAAGCTCGTACGACCATATTCTTCTGGGTGTTGCGTTTCTTTTTGGCGAGCAGGTTATATTATTTTTTCTATAATAGCACCTTTTTGGTTAGTAACTATGATAATGAAATCAAATGGTCGTTCCATTAAAAGAATTTTAACAAACAAGATTTACAGGTTAGGATAACTTGACATGGAAGCAACAAAACTGACAAATTACTAGCCAAATGACAGTTCCACCGTAATAATTTGTATTGTAACATGATTTACGTGAGCAGTATCTAAAATGTGGTGTACCAAAACTAAGGGAATCATAATTTTATATTATTGTTTTTAAAATTTTTGTGTTTTGAAAAGTTCTTATAAACTATAAAAAATCATATAGAATTTATTTTTGGAAATTGAGAAACGATTTTTACAATAAATTGAAGCTTCAGGATTCTATTTTTTGCTTAAAAATATTAAAAAGATCCCCTTCTGTTTCTACTAATTTATAAATATGGGTAAACTATTACTTAACCTATTAATCTTCATCTCTACATATTTGATTCCGATTCCACGTGAAAAACGTCCTGATTTACGACTTAAAGTAGCCACCAATCAACTTCAACCCTTGCAAAGGAAAACGGGGTCCTTTCGAAACGTCCTTACCGGATGCGGGCCGGTGGCGTCCCCCATTACCGAATTGAGGCCCTTTTCTATATATGGCCACCGTGGCGGAGCCCATAAATCAAGCAGGCGTACGTATTAATCCGGGGATCGTTTATCACGCGAACAACGACGGTTAAATTGGGATCTGCGTTAACACTTGGCGGAGGAGCCGGGGTCCTCGCGTCCCGCAGGACTCCCGACCGTCGCTTCGAGATTCACCCGTCAATAAGCCGAATTAGATTCAATTTCCAGGGTCGGAACGACGACGCCAGCCCTGCTCACGTCCGGCAAGAGGGCGAATTTCAAAATTAAATGTAACTCGCCGGTAAATCGAGTGTCCTCGATTGCAAGTGCACCGAGCAAAGGGGGTACGTGACCGACGCGACGCCAGCGTCCCGGCGCCTTCGCCTGGACACCCTTTGTCCCGTTAACGGTTCTACCCGGGTATCGGCGATCCCTTATCTAATCTTTCCTTTACGCTTCCGGATGTCCGCGTTTGTTTATTGAACGGTTCACTGGAGAGAACGAGAATGCTTGTATTAGTCGTGGCAACAGTACTGGAACTAGTACTTTAGAAGGCACGGTATCCACAATGTTTCTCAAACAAAGAATAAGGTTGGCTGGAGAAATGTTTGTTCTTCGAGTCTAACGTAAACCGACGGTACGTGTGATTTAAGATTAAATTCTCTCAAGCCTTCTTAGAGTAGTAAATTCATTAAAACAAATATACGTTTCTCTTGCGCTAAATCCTACGGCTTCAAGTCGGAGGTACCGCAGGAATTTGCCGAGTCTCGAACCACGAACTTAGCGCTATAACTAATTTCCTGTGGCGGATTTAGGGCAAGATGCGAATGAAAAACGTCCATAAGACAAGTCGTCGCCGGCAGGAAATCGTATACCACGGTTAGGCAATTCTCGCGACGATAAATACCGCTTAGGGTGCTAAGCGCCGCGGCGTGTGCGAACAATAGCGCAAAGTTGCGGCCGACAATAAACGACTGCTTTACGGCCGTCGACGAGAACGGCGACGGTCGTCGGATTTAAAAAATCCAATAACACTAAAGACCGGAATTGCGCGGGTGTCTACCACTGCGAGATCCCGACCGCCTTGCGAACCTCCGATATAATTTGTACCGAGACAATGGTTAAAGTTTACGATTTGCCACACGAACGAAATTGAACATATTTTGTGGTCTCAATACAGAAATTGAGGATTTAAGGAAAATTTTAACAGTCATCATGAAAAGGGTATTACTATGTTAATTGATCTCCTAAAATTCAATAAATTTTGAACAAGTTTTAAGTATACATATTTCAATAGAGAGTAATACAGAGTAGTTCAGATAATTTCAGATTTATTAATAGAAGAACTGAAAAATTTCATTATGACACTTTCAAACCAGTTGAGACTCATTTTTTAACTTTTTATTATTGGAGATTTGTAATGAAATTCATGCACCCATGAAGGACATTTATGATAGGCAGTTGAACGCTGCTTGAACGACAAAAGTATGACTGGATCAAATATTCTATCACAAAGTAAATTGAAAGGAAGGTTCTCACTACAATTTTCATTCAACTTTTGTTAATCAACTAAAACTGGTTAACTGAACTTGATTTATGAGAACACGTCTTTTAACCTAGAATATCAATTCAGATTTAATTAGTTAGGTTATCAAATTCCTTTTCTGTAAAAAGTCTGTAATGAGGATTAGCAGAGTTCGGATAATAGTAAAGGGATAAATAAAATAGGGGTAAATGTACAATTCAATAAACAAACAAATAAACACTTCGGCAAAATTTCTGCCTGAATATTTTGAATCCTGATATCCTTCATCTTGCAATTTTTAGATAGGCAAAGGATCAGATAGGTACAGAAACAGACCACTAGAAAAGTTATTTAATATCTCTTCAATAAACTATTTGTAATTGAGAGTTAATAGAGTCCAGACGTAGTAGATGCCAAAAGGTCTATCTAACTAGATAGTTGGATACAACGCAAATAACTGAACAAATACTTTGGCAAAATTCACCGACTCCTTATAAACAAACAGACAAAGCAAGAAACAGTTAAGTAGGTAAACAGGCTGCATTTAAACTCGTCTGTAAATAATCGATGATAGAAGCTAGCTGGTGTAATAGAGATGTAATAGAACCTAATCTACCTATCTAGCTGACCAGATATAACATATAGGCATGTAGACAACCTAAAGTGCATTACGCCGTAGACATGTTACATACCTATTAAATCGTATATCTGTCTGCAAATCTATTGAATTGTATGCTTTCCAGACTGGATGATCAGTTGGCCCCAAAATACACTTAATATACTAATCATATTAACATTAGATTTGGAACAAATGTGAAAAGTAGAAATATTGTTTAAAAATAAATTTCTTAAAGCTGTACCTCGGGGGACACGCTATTACGTTCTATTTTTACCGAGCGAGTCAATTTCAGGGCGTAGGGGTGTAGCTCCCCACAGCACAGCAATCTGCGGAAACTGTGGCCGTCCTCCTGGATGAACCCGACGTGGCCGGTGGACCGTAAAGGGACTCCGTTCTCGGCGCTGCTGCGGGAGCAAAATACGGCCGCGGCCCTCGATATTGCGGACTCCGTCGGCTCTAAGCTTGTTTGCAACTCCATCATATTGTTCCGATATGAACCAGATGGCTCCTGCACTGCTCCACCGATTTCGCCGATTCTACCGGCTGCGGGCATAAAACTCCTGCCGTGCCGGATTTATTTACGTCAATTGCAAGTGTTTGCGATTTGTTGTGTCTCCGATACCCATGTTCCCTTCTCGTCGTTCGGATTTTCCGCGAATTCCCGTCATCGATGGGATTTAACTCCCTAGGAGATACTTACCTGGTTCAGCAATTTCGATTTGTAAGAAAATTTTTATGATCCCTCTCATCAACGCTTCTTCCTATTGATTTAAAACACTAGAGCTTGACTGGTAATTTTGAAATAAAGGTAAAACGTGAATAAGCATTTTTTTATTATTAAACAAACTTTAGTTACCACAGGAATTTACTATTAACACCGAATATAATTCGATTAACAACTGGCTACGCGAACGCGGAAAGTTTTCTGGCTGAAATATTATCCGCCTCAACTTCCGCGACCGTAATCCTATCCAGAATGTCGGCCCACGTCCGCCACGTGCCATTGTTCCTGGGGCAGCGTAAAGCCGACCTCGTACGAGACGTGCAGCTAGCACACGGTAATAATACTTTAACGTGTTCAACCGCCTGCACGTCATGGCATATCGCCGTTTAGCGGTGTCGTGTTAATTATTATAACGAAGAGCAGCGTGGTTCGTAGATTTTGACGTTGCCATAAACGAGCTAGGTACATGAAACTTTAGGGCTACGATGTCAAAGTTTACAAAATGTATTATCACATAGCTACTATTACTTCTCTAAAAATTGGGAAATTGGATCAAAAATAGTCAGATTCTCATGAATAGAGTTCCCGCGAGCCTAAAGGTCACAATGTCGCACCAGCGGCCTACACCAGCCTTGTTTGCACGAACAGTCCAATTAGATAGGGTTCGTTTCGGAGCTCATCCACATGTAGATTGTTTTTGCGATGACGCCCCACGAGAAATCGGAAATACGGTCGCCTATCGAGGCGTCCCAGTCATATGATTGCCATAGACGTCAAATTTGGCGCTAATCCAACAATTGAGGACGAACTGGCAGCGAAACGTTTCTGCAATTATCATCGTTGCACTTGGATTTAATACGTACGATCGACCCGTATGTGGGTCAATGTAGTGGGATTGATCAATCGTCCAAAGAATACGACCGAAAATACAAACATTCCCCCTATTTCCGGGCGACACGCACGTCGATATTTGCTCGACATCGAATGCATTTAAAAATGAATCAAGTTGTCGGCCATACGATGAGAATATACACGGTTTGATGGGGGAATGGGGGGCTTAACACACAGGACTTATCGATTCTGTAATTTTGACGGGTTTAAAAACTAGGTCAGTTCGGATCCCTTACGGAATAATTCATCACTCCCACCGCTAATTATTAATTGACCGATCGATTTTAGTCGAAAGCTGGCATGAGGTTTGAAAGATCTCCCAATAGATGTCATATTTTATTAAACCAACTCACGTAGATTTTAGTTATTAACCTAAAAGTTAAAACATTAAAAACCGTCACATTTAATGTCATTCACATTTACACATTTTAAACAAAAAAGAATATATATGTGTAATAATTTAATGTGTTATTAAAAATAAACAGGTTTATTTCGAGATCTGTTAGTAAAGAAAATCTCCCAAGGGAAATCCTGAAAAAGAAATCGACGAAAATAATTCTATCCAGATGTTGGTGCTAGCCAATAAGCAATAAGGTTCCCAACTGACCTCACCGCCAGAGAAAATGTTGGTTGGACACAAATCTGTAAGATAAGTGTAATTTCATAATTGCCATAGATAAAAAAGAGAGTACAACTAAAAAGTTATTATGAACGGAATATGCTTGGATTGGATTTTATATTGAACCATGTTAAAAATTGTTCTTTATCCTTTAAACTAAAACAAACTATTTCGGAAAAAAAATTCGGTTATAGTAGTTATATACGTACTAATAATACATGTAAATATTGTTACAACAATTTTTAAACCCCATCAGTTTTTCTCAAAGCTCCTCAGTTTGGTTTCAGTATCACAGGGGTATCAAATGTATGTCCTTAAATACTGATAATAAACCTAAAACGTTTAGATGAAAAATAAAATAATATCGTTGGTATACAAGAGATGGTGACCAAGTCCACACATAGTACTTTTCAGTTATTAGGATTTTAATTTTGATTTCTAATTATAAAATCAATTATTTCGCTTAAGATTAGTTTATAACGATTTTTATAATCAAAATATTATACAAAAATTCATTTCTTCCATAAAAATAATATTGAATACATGAACATTAAAACCTAAAAATCTAGAATTTTGGTCACTTTCTCTTGTATACTGACAATATATTTGCACTTTTACTAGTTTCATTAAAAAGGTCCTCACATATTTTGACTAAAAGCCATATTCAGAGGTAAGTTACCTCTGTGTAAAGAAAAAGTTAAAACAGTTAACATACAATGATATTTAACAATATAAATAAGCTAAATTCCACCAGATACATTTAAAGTAAACGAAGTAGACAAACGAAGGTTCGTGGAAGGATTTTTAGTAAAATCAGTACTTAAAATCAATTTTTAGTACTTTAAGCTACTCTTCAAATCAGTTTTCAGATATTTTGCGACTAGTTTTAATATGCAATTTTGAATGTTACTAAAAGTTTCCGTGGCAATACCATTATATTTATTGAAAGATAAGATTTTCATTAGCAATGTTCTAACTAGAAGTTGATGCAGTACATGGAAGTAAAATCTCAACTATAAATAGTTCTAAAACTAGGGGGTTGAATTATAGAAGTGTTTTCGGAGGCGATGCGTTCCCTTCACGGTCGATTGTCGAGAAGGAACCAGTTCTGGCGTGAATAAAATATCGCCAGCAAGATATAAAATATCGCGTGGCGGCATCACCTGTTCTCGGACCGCGCGCATCGAAGCGGCGGACCAAAATGTGCGCCAGTTCCCCTGTAAATAATTTATGGGGTCCCGTTTGGCCGGATCCCTACCGGTTCGGACAAAGAAGTAGTCGGCTATCGCAATTAAAGTAATTACTCCCCCCTAATACCAGAGACAGACGGAGGAGAAATCAATAGGACGCGACCGGTCTGCGGCGATATCCCGGGAAATAGACGGGAAATGATCGGTCGTCATAAGTGTTTACCGAGCCTTTATACTCGGCAAACGGAACCCCCTCGCTCCTCTTTCATTTCTTCCAACCGACGCCGGCGTCGCTCCAATCCTCGGTCGACTTCCGCAGATCCCGAAAGGAAATACCGGGTAATTTGCTTTCGTGACTGCTTCGACGGGGAAAGGGAATTATCGATGTTATTACAAATCGTCGCCATTAGCCAGTGACGGGCCTTGCTTTACAGAAAACGATATTTACCATGGTTAAGTGCGGACGTCTATTTATTGCTGTTTACTCGGTATTAATAGAACTTTACCTTAGGTAATAGCTTAAAGGCGATGTTTGTAGCGCGATGCAGATCGATACCATTTACCCTCACTACCACTAGTACGAACTCAACCCGCTGTATATCTTTTATGTTTATCATTTAATCTTTGTAGTAAATGATGGCTCCTTCGTTTGGTTCAAGTTTCCTCACGGATTCGATTACGACAAGTCTCGAAGATTGACGACGGCAAATCTTTGTCTCGACGATTGAAAAGCCCCCGGCGGCGAATAGGTCAAGTCTCCACGAACCCCGTCATTGGGCTTCGTCCGCCCTACATAAATAGATTCAAAGGAAATCGATGGTCCCCATTCTGGATGCAAATGTTGCCTTCTCTAACATCGGTAGGTATTAGATGGCGCTGTTCGAGCGGCCCTGAACCCTCAGCGAATACTATAAATGTGTCGTCCCGGATGTAAAATCAATGGGAACAAATCGAAGTGAGCGTCGGCGACGGCGTCTCGACGCCGGAACCTGGCGCGTAACGGAACCGCAGGTGCCGCTTAAGGTAGCGACACAGATGCTCTCTCCGCTTCGGACGTTCTCTATCTCGGTTACTAAGGGAACATCTCCCTTCCGACGTAATCCAGTTTGTTTATTACGGAAAATCCCGAAACGGTCCACGAACGGTGAGGGTACCTGCGAAGAAGAGACTAAGGGAAGCGATTTAGGCTTAACCGAACCAACAGAAGCCGTTTGTTTATCGAGTAATTTCGTATACGTGCCCGTAGCGCGGATGAAAGAGGTGCAGATTGACATCTTTCCATTAGCTGGGGCGGTGGAGTTCGGAACCTTTAAGGGGGCGCTCCTCCGGGGGCTTTATCTTGCGTAACCATCGAGCGTGAATTCACCGATAAGGGTGTATGTGTTTCGGTGCGTACCTACATATCATGGGGTCGGTCAACTAGAAATTTATCGTTGTATTATGGGGAACTACTCAGTGTACAATAGAAATGGGCAGGAAACGAATTTTATTGATTTAGTTACTTGATACTTCAATTTAATGGTAGTAATTGGAGAATTTTAAATACATATCGATTTACAAAAATTAAAGTGTGTATCGGCTATCAAAAGCCATGACACATGGAATTTTTTCGACTAATTCCAACACGAATTTATAAGAGGACTTGTTTTGAAACTTTACTTTTTATGGAGTTGAATCATGGAAAATAAAAGAACTAAACTAGATTATGTACTTATACATAACAAGTGTTCATTTAAATTTATGCCTAAGCGTGTTTTAAAATTTTATCAGACGAAAGTAGAAAGATAGTATTGCGACCCTAAAATTTTGGCCACCTTCTGTTAACCAACAAACGAATATGTAAAACAGGTTTTATAGTTTTCTAATCATAAATTAGAAACACTTACCAAAGAATATTTTAAATGTCAATCACATTTACAGTAGAGGCATTTTGATGTCAGTCACTGACTACAAATGGTTAACTACATGATTTTTTTAATGTCAAAAGGCTGACAGTTAAAATTTTATGGCCGCAATGGTACGTAAGAAACGTATATGCATTGTAAGAAAGACTCTTTGTTTACTGATGCAATGTCAAAAATACGTTCATCCTATTAGATTTCAGCAATCTAGGGGGAGTTGACCTTCTATATTATACAGGCTGTCCCACATTTTAATCCACAAACTTCACCAGGACATAGTTCTTATAAAAATAACACAAAAGTTTTATACAAGGTGAGTCGGGAGGATTGCACCAAACTCTATGAGTGTATTACACACGTGAAAATAATGTAAAAGAAATCATATGTTCTTGTCCGATTCTCATTTGTTTTCAAATTATACCATAGTAACAAATAAACAAGTTTTACACATTAACATTTTATTAATCATAGCGTTCTTTTAATAAATGTTCAAAAATACCGCCATTGACCTCTAAATTTTTTCTGCTTCGTCTACGAAGAGCGCTTGTTGCTCTCCGAATTGATTCATTTCTTTCTTCTTTAATATGGGCTGCAGTATTCCTAATTCGTCAAATTAATGCATCCCGTGTGTTCACTTTTATTTTGCACACTTCATTTTTGATCCAGCCCCATAAACGATAATCTAATGGTGTGAGGTCTGGAGATCTTGCAGGCCAATTAATAGGAGCTCCACGACCAATCCAATGCCCTTGAAAACGTTCGTCCAAATGTTGTCTTACCTGACGAGCGAAATGAGCAGGAGCTCCATCGTGCTAATCATCTTGTAAAAAATTAAGGTAGTTGTCTCCTATGAGGCGATTCTCCGAAATGAAAGGGCCAATTAAATAACAGTCGACCATACCACACCACACGTTTACAGAAAACTTATGTTGAAAATTGCTTTCAAGTGATGCGTGGGGATTTTCGTCGCACCATACATGATTGTTACGAGTATTATTAATACCGTCACGGGTCAATGTAGCTTCATTCGTAAAAAGTATACGCGAAACAACACGATGATTATTATTTATCCACCGACAAAACTCCATACGGTTAGCAAAATCTTCTGGTTGTAGGTGCTGTACTGTTTGTATGTGGTACGGATATAAGCCTTGTTCATGGAGTGTTTTTATAACTCTCTTTTGTGGAATTCCCAACTGAGTAGCAATTCTTCGGGAACTGGTAGTTACATCTTCTTCTACTAGATCCAGAATATTTTCAACTTCTTCTAAACCTTGTCGAGTTGCTCGTTCAGATGTTATGTTAGCACTTAGAAGCTTACCAGTCTCGCACAGTTTGTTGAAAACTCTGATAAAGGTGTTTTTATAAGGATGTCTTCGATGTGGATAACGTTGACGATATTCTTCAACAGCAGCTTTAGCATTATCATTACAGAAACTATAAATGAACACCATATTGGCATATTCTAAATTTGAGTAAGTATCTGGCATTTAGCAACACTAATAATCACATAAATTCGAAAGTAAACCTTCATTTACTGTCACTGTACACTGACACTTCATCGCAGACGAAGCAGAAAATGTTTAGAGGTCAATGGCGGTATTTTTGAACATTTACTAAAAGAACGCTATGATTAATAAAATGTTAATGTGTGAAATTTGTTTATTTGTTACTATGATATAACTTGAAAACAAATGAGAATCGGATAAGAACATTTTTTTACATTATTTTCACGTGTGTAATACACTCATAGAGTTTGGTGCGATCCTCCCGACTCACCCTGTATAAACATAGGGTCGCAACTCTTTTGTTTTCGAGATATGGCCGTCCAAAGTTAGAGGAATTTAATTTTTATTTGAGCTATTTATAAGCACAGGAATGTGAACTTTTACAGTTATATACTACAGCCAAGCATGTTACTTTCAAACCTTAATTTAGCTACCTCGGCGTGCCTTAGAGGGTTGAAATTCACGATCATCACTACATTTTCCAAAAGAAATTTTTGATACGGAAAAAACTTTAACCTAAAAAAATATGCCTTAAAAAGCTCATTACTTAGCGAGACTTTTTGTGTGTTACAGTTTTCATATAAAACTGATAGATTTCGAAAAAAAAAATCTTAGGGCGTGTCGTACTGTACCACTTCATCCCTAAGCAAAAGTTCTTTAAAAGTTGGTCATGGTTTTGGTCTGATGTGTTTGTACTGATGAACTGTACGTTGACCAAAATAGAACGTATTTAATTTAAAGTGTACTTGTTCGTCTTTTTAGCTTATTATTATTGTTATCACTTATTACTTTAAAACCATAGCCAACTTGTAAAGAGCATTTGGTTAGGGGTGAAGCAGCACAGTATGTAAGCAAAAAATGTAAGAGACAAAAAAATCTCGCTAAAGATTGCGCTTTCTAAGGCATATTTTTTCATGTTAAAATTTTACCAAGTTAAAAAGTTCTGTTGGAAAATGTAGTGGTGATCGTGAATTTCAACCCTTTGAGGCACGCCGGGGTGGGTTAATTAAGGCTTGGAAATAACATGCTAGGCTGTAGTACATTACTGTAAAAATTCACATTCCTGTGTTTATAAATAACTGAATTAAAAATTAAAATGTAAATGTTTCTTCCAACTTTGAGCGGCCATATCTCGAAAACAAAAGAGCTGCGACCCTATGTTTATATAAAACTTGTGCTATTTTTATGAGAACTATGTCCTGGCGATGTTTGCGAATTAAAATCTGGGATACCCTGTATATTATTTTTTCTATGATTTAATATGTAGAACGTGATGGCCAAAGTTTCATGGCCGTAACCATCACACCCCTTACCGAACCGTAGCACTCAAAATTTTACAGTCGTAACATACTTCTTTAAGGCGTTATACTACCCAGCAAAATATTTTTTTTCATTTTTTTTTTTTATTGGCTTAAATAATGCTTATAGTACCTAAGAATCATATCCAAAAACAATTTTGAATGATAAGCGACTGAAAATATTTTTTTAGCTTATTTTCGTAAGTGTCTGAGTACCGTAGAACGTTTGATACAACACCGCCGCGCCGCTTTATTAAAACTTTGAACGGTTTTTTCTCGAAACTATGTTTTTCACACTTACGTTGTCTGAAACTCAGTCAATTTTCATAAGATTTACTCAATATTTTAATTGTATCTTCACAGATAGATTATCTATCGAAGTACATAGGGATTTTTAGGTTGATAAAAAATTACATTTGCTATCAACAATTTATTGAAAATTTTTTGCCAAAAAGCGAAAGAAATCTTAAAATTGGTGCCACTTTGCGAAATGTTAAAAAATATATATAACCCTGTGTACTTCCAAAGAAAAACTAATATAGTAGAAGAAAAAAAAATACTTTTTGCTCTAGGTGGCAAATGAATGCTGAAACTGACTACGCAGCTTTCCTTTTCGGAAAAAAACATACTTTCAAATAATACCGTGCCACAACGCCATTTTATATCGAAAATTAAAACAAAATATATTTTTATATAGCTTAATACATGCGCAATAAATGTTCGAAATTGCATTTTATGTCATTCATTAGTATAAATCGAAAAAAAAAATCACAAAAAAACTTCATTTTTTCAGTTTGCTTGGGTAGTATAACCCCTTAAATTGAATTCGGTTGAAAATACCAGGAATAGTTTTGTAACCTTTTTTAATTAATTACATGTATAATTTTGTAAAATTATAGGGAGGGGGATGTGGGTACCTTTGGGACGGTGGTATGTTTGGGAGAATTAATCTAAATCAAAAACTTGTTTAAATTTACCCCGTCCTCTTACTTTAAATTTACTAATACTACCTACAGTGCCATATCGTCGAAACTTGAAATGCAGTCAGTTATTTTAACCTTAAAAATTGCACGTTTGCGTTGATGTTGTTTCAAAGTAAAAATCGGGTGCATCAGGTAAGTACTGGTAATAACTATGTTTATGTACAAAACTTAATAAATTATTATTGGTGAAGTCTACAAACTGTTTTTGATCAATACACCTTGCTGTCTTTTATTTGCGTCCTATACTAAAATTAAAAAAAAAATGTGTACAAACTACAATGAGGTATGTTTGGGACATTGAAAGAAAGGGATATTTGGAACATCCCAGATATACCTCCTATAAAAATACCGGCTCTTGGTAATGGGTTCTTGAATAACCCGTCCAAAACAGTTACAATTTGCAAAGATATTACAAAGATATTAACAAGCACACCCGAAAACCTGTTAATAGAAGAAGCATTGAAAATCAAGAATGAAAAATTTCGAAAAAGGAAGAAACGGTTAAACACAGCGTAAAAAAAATTAAAGGTGGAAGAAGATGAAGAAATCAATTACGCTTCCGTCATTTTGTGACTGTCCCATACATACCAACGCAAGATATGTTTGGGACAAAAGTACATATGATCACTACTACTACAACAAAACTCTAACCATTAGAAAAAGTGACATCAAATAAATACCAAAATACAGTATAAACAGTAAGCTATTCGATGGTATACATTTTAAAATTTTTATGTTGCTGGTATGGCCACAATTAAATGGATTATAAAAAGTGTCCTTAACATACCCACCTTCCCCTACTATCATCTTTATCTATTTAAATCATTTAAAAGAAATAAGACAATTTCACTAATATTCTAAGTTTCTGGTTATCAAATTACTTGCAATACCTTTTATGAATTGTGCACCCACACGAAAGTTTGTTGTAGAGGATAGAAACGAAAGAGGAGACGATAAATGATTCAGATTTCGACGCAAGACGCGAGGAAAATGTAGCGAAGCCGTTTCACTTTTATGGGCGAGGAGCACCAAATTTTGTCCGGGCTTGTTATTTCTTGACGCGGGGTCACACGCCGCATTCCTTCGAATTAAAGTATCAATAATTTACGAAGACCGTCTGTAGGCCGACGCCGTTTTACGATGCGGACGCTTAGTATCGTAAAGTCGGCCCATTAAAGATTCATTAACGCATGCAATTTTCAATTCCTGCCGAAGAGATTGCAGCAAATTCCCTCTCAAAATTCGCAGACAGAACCGAGAGAATATAGAAGTGTTCTCCTCGACTGACTTTTTTTTTCTATTTCGGTCAACCTTTATGGTCGCGAACGGTTCTCGTAGGAGCCCTTAATGTCTTCGCATATAACCGTGACCGAAAGCATAAGATGGCACGGGAGTCGCTTCCACCTACATACATACATACATACATATACATGAAGAGCCGGAAGTCTAATGGCCAACACATACATTATTCGCAAATGGCGGCCCAGAGACGGCGTGCTAAGTAGGAATCCGAACTCGTAAATTCCTAGCAAGTTGACACGTCTTCGTTCTTAAGAATTTCAGTCGTACGACGAAAGGAAAAACCGGGCAGGGAGGTTAATTTAAAAACGGAGTGCGAAGCGACGACGGGGTCGCCGTTAAAACTTTTCGCAACTAATTTAAAAATGAAACATCTCCGTCTGGCGGCCGATGCGATGCGCAACTTTCGAAACTTTGTTTATTTCGGGACGCGCGACTCTTCCAGGTATCGGAGTGCTTCGTTATAAAGTTTCGCAATATATTTTGATGCTTTAGTGATACGCGAGCGACGTCTTAAGTGCTCGTTATGTTCGGATAACTCGCTTAAGTTTTTCGCTTATCAAAAGAAACATTTTTACCATCCATACTTAACCATAATTGGTCGGATTTCCTTAAACTTGGTTATAAATTTTACTATCTGATGTTTACCATACGTAGTTCGATTTCAATTTAGTTACTGAACTTGGAAATGGATAGTTGAGAGTTACAAAGTGAATCAACTCCATGTGTGGCCCATTTTGAACTTTGCAAATATTCTCATGACAGAACAAAAATGATATATTTTCTACATCTTCTGTCCTATTTTCGTGAAATTTACTTTCTCATGAATTAATCTCTTGAACTTCATTTACCTTAGTTTTGAAATTGTAACTCTCCATTTACAATGGAAGAATTTCAAAGTGAAGTATATCGGAACGTAGTCTATTTTTAATTAACTTTGCAAATGTTCTAATGACAAAACCAAAAATAATATATTTTTTATATCTTCCGTTCTGTTTTCTTAAAATTTGCTTTCTCGCAAATGAATCTTTGAATTGATTTACTTTAAACTTAAATTACCAATATAGAGCAAACTGTTATAATGTGAATCATGTCTTCTATTATGTTTTATTAAAATCTGTTTTCTTAGGAATAAGTCTAAAGTTTATTTACTTTAAGGGGTTAGACCACTCTAGAATTTTCAAAAAATCGAATTTTTGTTTCTTGCGCTAAAAAGTGCCTTATGGTCTTAAAAATAAGATGGAATGTTAGTTATAAGTGGGAACAGTTTTTAAATGCCTGTATTTTGATTCTGAATGTTGTCCGATAACGTGTGCTCGGTACAGGTAAAAAAACTTTAAATGCGTTTTTCTCTAAACCACTTTTCTTGAAACGGCCGGAAACATAACTCATACAATTCTTTACCGATTTACTTGAAATTTTAACTGCACCTTCCAAGTAGCATTATCTAGAAAAAGACGTAGGGATTTCTTTTTCAACTGTTATCCCACTTAGATTAGTTTTGTAAGTGCTCTCATGGCAAATCAAAAACATCACAGTAATTTCCTCACGGATGAATCTCTCCAACTTGATTTACTTTAATCTTAAAATCATCAATTGAGAGTGAAGAGCTATAAAGTGAATCATGTCCATGTGTTGTCCATTTTGCACTCACTTTGTGGAAGGTCTTATTATAGAAGAAAAATACTGTACTTTATAGAAAGTACATATAGAAGTTCTATTTGGTTTTCTTGAAGTCTGCTTTTCAAGGAATGAGTCTCTTAAACTTCATTTACCTTAATCTTGAAATTTTCAATGGAGAGTAAAGTCTTGTAAAGTGAATTCAGTCCATTTTGGTCTATCTTTGCACAAATGTTTTTATGGTAGTCTAAAGATGCTATATTTTCTGTATCTTCTGTTCTTTTTTCTCTGTTCTTTTCTTCTTTGATTTATTTTAATTCTAAACCCTTCAAATACCCAATAGATTAAAAACTCAAGCGACGATAGTTTTACCACATTACCATTTTTCTATTAGTATTGTAAATTCTTCTAATTTTTGTGTTTTTCTTTTTGTAGTATGTTCATCACAAAGTACTATTAGCATTATCTTCCGAGTTGGAATACTTGAAATTCATAGTAACTTCGCCCCTTGGCGCTGAAGTTCTAGCGATTAGCAACAGGTCTCGGTTGAGGGCTTCGGTTGAATTCTTTCACGCTCGACTCAGACGTTCCCGGCCTTTTTATAGCAATTAACCCTCCGGCCACGGGAATAGAGTGGTCCGCACTTTCTGGACGGTTCTGCGAAAACAACGAGAGAACCGGGAAACGAACGCCCGACCAACTCAAACATTATTAAGCGCAACTAACTCGATCGGCAAACTCGATCCCGACTCCTAACACAAACAACAATATTTAAGCATCTAACGCCGACCGCCGACGTCGCTCAACAGATGTTAATTGGTTAATCTTCAAACTGTTTTTTAGCTTGCAAGTAGTTTATCTGATTTCAAACACGCGAGGTGTCGCACCCTCAACGACCCGATTAGGCTAATCTTGATAATTATTCTTGACGTGTGAAATAAATCAGCTTTGCTTTATGGGAGTAAAACTTTGATGCGTGACTCTTAATGGTAGACAAATTGGTACTGAGTGTTGAAATAAACCTTTCAACAATAATTTCATGTTTTATGACATCAAAAATACTACTTCTAAAACTACCATTTAAGTCGTTAAATCAAAAATAGAACGCCTTTTAAATTTAATTTACTATTTATAACAAGGGCATGTTAATTATTTTCTCGTTAACTTTAAATTTAGTATAGTTTAACAAGCACACGTAACTATCACCGAACTTATCAGGAATCTTAATAATTTCAGTAATCAACTCGTAGACATGGTAACGCGCTCACCGAACCCTTGCTCATTATGAATATTGCATGGTCGCATAAATGTCGAAGTTGAGGTACTTGAAGGGGACGAAGAGTGGAGCAAGAGCGGTCAGCATGTCAATTCTATGGGTGGCGCCGTGGAAAAATATCGATTTGAAATGGACGCCGTACGTCACGACGCACATAAGTATCTCCGGGGGGGCGAGAAGGGTTCGTAATGGGGCCCCCTTTATCGATTCGGCCGGTCGCGTGTCCGAGTCTTGATGGAAACACGCAAGCCGATCGACTCGGCCAATATTGTGTCATATATATCCGGTTCTATCGTCCAATTAGTCCGATCCGAAGCCATTCCGACTTGTAATGGAAAAACTGGAGGAACTGCCGAACCACCCCTTTCCGCCCTCTGTCCGCAAATCGAGCGGAAACTTTCCGATCGACACCATGAAAATTGCATTTACAAATCAAGGAGGCGCACGGCGCCGGCCGTCGGAGTTTAGACGTTCCCAACTTTCAATGTGTACTCGAAGACCCTCGGGAAGTTAGCTGAACACACGATCTTTCACCCGCCCCTTCTCCGCTTTATCGCTTGAGGGCGAAAACTAATTCGCTAAGTATTCATTTGACATTTAGTTTATTTGAGGGTCTTCTTAGTAGACAATTTTAACCTAATCTTCCCTAATTCCTTTTAAAGTATCACTAGAAATTCATTACTTTAAAAGGTTCCTTCTTTTTTAAATCTATATATTCCTTTCTTCCCTCCTTAAGTGATAAACAAAAGAAAAACTATTCAAGTAGATAATCAAAAAACGTCCAGACGAGTTCATGTATTTTCAATCATGAATGGGTGCAAATATGATTGAAAAAGCAGTTTAAAGTGTGTGACCATTTGCAGAAATAGCTAAGGGCTAGGAAGTGTATGATGTTCTACAATGCTCTGTTAATTGAATCTATGCATGTTTTAGATATTTTCCTATTAATTAAGTACAACTAATATGGAATCCAGCAGTCTGCTGTAAAAAAATCTTTGAAATTTCATTCTTACAATTTCTTTTGATAGCTTATAGAAAACCTTTAGTTCACGAAGGACTTGGTCTTTCATCAAGAGTAAACCAATGAATCATCAGAAATTTAAATAAAGCTACTCAAAAAATCTGGTCTTAATTATGAATTCAACGTTTTGTTTCATTTCTATATGTAATTTTAGATGAATTTTCTTTCTGTTCCTGATGTTATTTGATTTGAATCAATCTATTGTATAGTTTTCCAATATCTATATTATTAGGTAATAGAGATTTTATACCAACGATTCTTGGTATGATTGATATTCTTGGTAAATTCTGTCTTCAAAGTGCAGTGAACCGTCAAAAATAAACCAATAAGTTACTGCAGTGTATTCATTATTGTGAACAGAACATTTTATTTATTCATTACATGTATGTAGTTTCAGATGCCTTTCTTTTTTTTGCTTCTTAACTACAGTGAAGCTTCGCTAATCCGGATCAATGAAAACCGAGGCAATCCGAATTAGTAAAACATCCGGATTATTGGAACCTTTTTAAAAGTCACAAAAGTATGTTAAATACATGTAGGGATTTATTAAATCAAAACACACACTACTAACATATTGAAAATCGTCGATGTACCAACTCCATACTTACAAGGAAAGATCCCCAACCCGAAAATTCAAAAAATTATGAGAATAGGAGAATATGTAGAGTACATAGAGTAGATTATTATGGCATTTTCTTTTCCTGTCCAAAATCGGTTTAAAGGGGTGATATCAGCCCCTAAAGGTTTCCGCTATTTTTGAATTTTATTTCTTATTTCGAAAACGAAAGGAGATACAGAAAAAAGTTTTAGTAAAAAATTGTGGGCCTTAAGTAGATCTAATAAACTGCTGCAAAAGGCACCTATTGCTTATAACATTTAAAATTGTTATAAACAAAAATATTAATATTTTTTAGTAACAAGGAATGCATTGTAGCATTTGATTTTCTAACCCCTTTTCAGTCTTAAGGGGTGATTTGTTGATATTAGGGGTTGCCTACAATTTTCACAATTTTTCTTAAGCGTATCTACTAGTATGCTGAAAATGTGCTCATTCTCTGTAGCATTAAGAATGAGCACGTTGTTATAATGAATTAGCAAAGTTCTTGTAGATAGACGAAAAAGTATAGACAAAAACTACTTGCGTAGATTTATTAACCTCTTAATAAAATGATAAATAGTTTAAAACAAGGGAGCTTGTTTATATAAATAAAAATAAATTTCTTTATCTTAACAAAGAAAATAAAATAGTAGCTAAATGCATGTTGTTTTGTCATTGTTTCAACACATTTCATTGTTTTAATGTTAATAAATATCGACAGTTACTATAATTAAGAGTATTACTGAAAAGTGTACAGTACCTTGCGGTATACATATCGTTAAAGTAACGAATATTATTTAAATTCGTAGCTTGCACAGTATGAACAATGGTTACTATAAATCCTGCGATAGTTGTGCGTTTATTGATGGTAACATTTATCATTATCGATAATTATAACAGTAAACAATCTGCTAACAGTAAGGAAATAGAACTACATGATATGATAATAGAAATGCTTATTGATTCGCAACAGAAAGCATCTTTTTTATTTGAAACAGACACAACTTTAGAGTTTTTACAGCCGTTTCGACCGCAACCAGTAGATTTTGTAGATGAAGCTTACTCACCTACACGCGAAGAACTTTTAGAAGCAATAGAGAATGAAGATCAACTTTGTGTACCAGAAGAAGGTGGTATATTGACTTTAGAATATAAAACTAACGTTGTTAATTTTTGGAAAAGTGGGAAAAGAAAGCATCTTTCGTTGGAAAGTGTGCAGCATATATTTCGGAAAGTTAAATCATTAAACCAATTACATAGGTGAGTTACTAATATGTTTTCAAACGTTGTGTGCAGTTCAGTTTCTTCTTCTGTTATTAAATATACAGGGTGTATCCGAAATGTGTGTACAACGTAAGACCTCAGACTCCTTGGCTTGAAACAGGTCGATTTAAGTTAACTTATCTGTATCCAAAGTTGCTTCGTTTTGCTGCTAGAGGGCTTTAAAAATAATATTTTCCCTCAGTTTTTCTTAAATTACTCAAAAACTCTTCATTAGATTTTATTCATTTTTTGACCACGTCTTTATATCAGCTGGGCACAGCTTTCTGTGAAACAAATTCGAATTTCGCAACATACAGAGTGCTTAGAAACACTCTTACCGCAAGCTATTCATCTAAATCTTTTTAAGCACCCTGTGTAATTTTCTAACAATTCTTTTTCCGAATAGCTACATTCATTTAGAAACTATTTTCTCTTTTACAAAATTTCAGTTGGGCAAACGGTTTAGGCACAAAAGAAGATTCTCTAAATGCCTACAAGCCCAAAATGGTAAATTAAGGTAACATTAACAAAATTCAAAGTACAAATTTCTTCACGGGATATGAAGTTCTTTCAAGAAAACCATATGTTATAAGTTTGGAAGTAGTTTCTTGCTTAAAATTTTCAAATTTTCGCCAGCATTTGTGAACATTATCAGTGTTTAGCTCTTTTAATCTGTATTATGCAGATTCCACTGTAGAATCGAAGGAAATAAAGGGGAAATCTTGCTCCTGTAAACTGGTCAGTAAGATCAGGAAACCTAGTACCTTCTGATTTTGTTTATTGGGTATCATAAAAGCAAAAATGCAACGAAAAGAACAAACAGTAAAAATTTTGCACACTGTATTATTTTTACCTTGATGATGGTCACAAATCCTGGCAACATTTTGAGCAAAAACTACTACCAATCCTCTAAAATGTGATTTTCTTGAAAGAGATTCATATCCTGTGAAAAAATTACTTCGTTGAACTGGGTGAATGTTACCGTAATTTACAGATTTGAACTTGCAGGGAGTTAGAAAATGTTGTGAGAAGTGTTAGAGAGAAAATAATGTCTAAATTAATGTAGCTATTCAGAAAAAGAATTGATAGAAAATTATACAGGGTGGTTAAAAAGATTTGGATGGATAACTTGTGGTGAGATTGTTTGTAAACGCCGTGCATGTTTGGAAATTCGAATTTTTTCCACAAAAAGCTGTGTCCAGCTGATATAAAGACGTGGTCAAAAAATCAATAAAATCTAATGAAGACTTTTCAAGTAATTTAAGAAAAACTGATGGAAAATATTATTTTCAAAGCCTTCTGGCGTCCAAACGAAGCAACTTTGGATATAGATAAGCTAACTTAAATCGACCTATTTTGAGGCAAGGAATCTGTGGTCTCACGTTGTACACGCATTTCGGAGACAGCCTGTATTATTTATATTAGATGGAAAGAAACCGTGAATAGAGGTGGTACTAATCGAGAAAAGTTGCTGAAAATTTTCGAACATATTTATAATGAATTTGTTAGATGTGCTGATAATTCTGCAATAATTTGGACAGATTTGGATCTCCGTAGATGGGCTTTAGAGGCTAATAAGGATGTAGGTTTAGACAAGTTTAAGGCATCTAGACACTTTATATGGAATTCCAAAAGAATTTACAAAATGGTATCAAGAAAAATCAATAAATTTATAACAGTATGTCACAGACATTGAACCACTAAATGAAATTGCTTTAAATTTTGTTAACACTGCGAAAAATCACATTAGCAAGGTAGGAGCAGACAACACATACAATGCTGATGAAAGTGGCTTCAACCTTGAATTACACTCTGGGCGAACATTAGCTGAACAAGGGACTAAGACAATTACAGCAGTTGTAGGCTCCATATCTGCCACTACACATAGCTACACTATCCATCCTACCATATCAACTTCTGGAACATTGGTTTCACCTTTATTTATTGTTTTGAAAAAGCAAAGAAAAAGTTTTGGACCACGCGTAAAACAATCTTTATTTCGACCTTGAAACGTTAATATAGCAGCATCAAAATTCGTTCGACTTCCTCAATGTTTAATATGTGGAAAACCTGCTATTATCCGATGTGCGTGGTGAAATAATTTTTTATGTTTTCAACATTTCTTTGAAGAATATCACAATCATCACGAGTGATCCTTATTAAATAAATTCTGACAACCAGTAATTAAATAATTATTTGTTATCCAAAAGGATGTTATTAAAAAAGTACTTTTTAACTACTAAATTTTATACTCATAATTTACATATTTTTATACATATCTAATATACACAAGTGATACTTTACTTTAAATAATGTTGCAACCCTTTTGATACGCAGGATTGTACAGTTTGCAGGAGCGTACATTTTGCAAATGTAAATAGTGGTTATATTCTTGAACAGTTAATAGCTTTTCTTATAACTTTATAATTTCTTTCTGTTTCTTTTTTTATATGTAAATCGTAAAGTACTTTTCAGTCATGATGTTTTCTAGTATTTGTGGGTATTAGAACAAGAAATTAATTAAATTTAACAGATTAAAAGATGTACTAAAGGAGAAAAGTTTATCTCTATAACCTTTCTTGTACTATGTTTCATTCATAAGAAATAAATACACCTGGAAGAATCACGGAGACTGTAGAGCAGTGTTTCCCAACGTGGGGCGTAGGCCCCACAGGGGGGCAATTTGGGTTTTTGAAGATGTGTTTAAAAAATTTTGTTTGTCCGTTTCGAAAAAAATTTGGTATTGATTCTTCGTAAAAGGCATAAGAAAAGATTGCTATGTGAACATTTCCATACAAAAAAATTACTTTCAAACCTGCGACCTTTTTTTTTTTTTTTGGGCGCATGGATGTGTCCCATGACATATTTGTAGGTACATGTTATATTTCAATTTTATATTGTTTTCATATGTTAACACCCAAATCAACACATTTTTTCTTGGTGGGGCCTCGCGGAATCTTAGGGGGGGCATAGCAATATTACAAAACCTAACATGGGGCATGGCAGATAAAAGGTTGGGAAACACTGCTGTAGAGGGTGTTGATATTACCCCTTTACACTCAAAATGGGCAATAAAATCAAATGCTCTAATACATGACTTATAATAACAAATAATACAAATAATATTAATATTTTTGTTTATAACAGTTTTAAATGTTATAAACAATAAGTGCCTTTTGCAGCAGATTAATAGGTCTACTTAAGATAAACAACTTTTCCTTATAACTTTTTTCTGCACCCTTCCTCATTCGCGAAATAAAAAAATAAAACTGAAAAATTGGGGAATCTTTAGGGGCTGATATCACCCCTTTGAACTGAAAACAGACAACAAAACCAAGCGCTACAATACTTGTCTTCACGTATCGCATTAATTTTGATTATAAAATCCAGACTGAAGTTTTATTGCTAACAAATATTAAGGTTTTTGTTTATAACAATTCTAAATGTTATAAACAATTAGTGCCTTTTGTAGCCGTTTAATAGATCTACTTAAGGCCTACAATTTTTTACTAAAACTTTTTTCTGTATCTCTTTTCGTTTTCGAAGTAAAAAATAAAATTCAAAAATAGCGGAAACCTTTAGGGGCTGATATCACCCCTTTAAACCGATTTTGGGCAGGAAAAGAAAATGCCGTAATAATCTACTCTATGTACGCTACATATCCTCCTATTCTCATAATTTTTTGAATTTTCGGGTTGGGGATCTTTCCTTGTTAGTAGCCAACACCTTTCCACTAACACCATTTTTTAATTTTTGCAATACATCGTGTTTTTCCGCTAGAGTTAATGTTTTGTGTGTTCTCTTTGGCGCCATGATGCTTTTTAACGAACTGCTTTTTACATGAACAGCGTGACGTACATTCATCGCAAACTGCGCAACCTACGATCCGGATTATGGAATCACCAGTAATCCAGAAATCCGGATTATGGAATACATAATGTAAATAACTAATATTTCAATTTCGTCCGGATTACTGGAGATTCCGGATTATTGGAGTTCGGATTAGCGAAGCTTTACTGTAATTTGTTCCGTCTTACAAAATAGGCCCAACAGTTTTGTAAATTCTTTAAAATGTTCATATTTAAATTGAATTTATTTTAATTTGAAGAGAAATCATGTCTTGATTTTTCATTAGAAATCCTTTATGTTTAAATGTTTCAAGAATCAACCCTACGGAATTTAGACGAAATTAACTCGAGGGCACTCGATATTCAAGGAAGACTAGAAGAAAAAGGCATACGGAGGAACAAAGCGGTCCAAGCCAGTCCGGACATAGCAAGCAGTAGCGAAAACTAATTTATTTCGGAAAACAAAGGTCACGTGAAAGCAGTTCCGTTTCGTGCCGTAACGGCGTCGCCGTCGCGAGCGTACTTCCGCTCCGAGCAGGTGAATGGGAACGGGGTGCGGCCAAGAAGAAGATTTAATTAAATTTAACACAAGTTTTGTGTACCCGTTTGTTTTATTCAGATATTCTAATTAATTCCCGCTCCGGAACCGGTTTATAGATACTGAACGGAGCAAGCACCGTCTATCGCATAATGAGAAAGTTATTGCTGAGTACTAGCCCGGATTTTATCACTACTTAAATCGTTATAGTTTTAATAGTTATTAATTAAATCTAAATGTTTGTGTATGTAATGTAAATCACATATTTATACGTGCATTGTCTGCATTGTTTTAATGGTGAAATGGAATGTTCGCTAAGCAAATTACTATTGACTACTTTTGACAGTCGCACAATTTGACTGAAACAATCACGATCCTTAATGGTCCGTGCATAAATAAACAATGTGCTTCAATATACCTTAATCGGGAGGCCTGTTCGATAATTAACGGGTATGATAATGGGTTCGCACGGATCCTCGTCGATTATTATTTCCATTATGCCCTTTGAACCGAACGTAATTGCGCCGAACCGGACTGCGCGAGCAAAAACCGAAAACGGAGCGGTTCTGAAATACACACAAAGCGCGACGTAAATCATCGACTTCGTCCCGACACAAATTAATTCCGTACGTACCAAGCATAATAGATTCAGTTAGTCCACTTTGTGCGTTACGTTCGCGTAACGACGCCGACGCCGGACAGTATTACGTTTATTAAGGCAGTTTATCATCCTGCCTCGGGTCGCGCTGGTCGCCTTTTGTTGTCCATGTTGCGGTTCTTTGATGGGGCTTTTCGGCGTCATGCGAACCCCGCTCGGTGACGGCCGCCTGCAAGAAACGATGCCGTCAGTTTCTGCCACCGATATTGCGCCGTCGGCGCAAAAAGCTTCCCGGAATTGCCTACCGCGGGCGCCCTTCGCCCCTCGCCTCGCGGGGACCTGTTGCTCCCTAAAAGCATTAAGCTAGATGCATGCCAACCCCTTCCCTATGTGCCCCAAAGAGATTTTATAAAACGACCAACAATAGCACGATCTGAAGCTTGGTACACAATGGAAACCTACGTTATGGTTGCTTAACTTCAATAGAATACTTATACTGAGGTTAAAATTGAAGCTAATCCAATTAAGAACTTCCACAGTCCTTATAATAGATATATTTTATGAAATTGAATTGTAATTCCTTGATAGAATATATCGCCGTTCCGGAAGAACATCGACATAACTGCAAAATAAAAAATTTTGCAGGATAAGGAAAAATAATTAAGATCAACATTTTTTGGATACATTGATGGCCTTAACTCATTTTATCAAAAAATTGCAGTTACGTCGATGGTGTTCCGGAACGGCGATATTTTAAGGGTAAATGAGTTTGAAACTTTAGATGGGAAAACAGTAACAAGAAAAAACTAATTTTGTATTGAAAAAAAGAATTAATAAATTTTCTTTCAAAAATAATGATACAAAATTAAAGCTATAATAACGACTAAAATCACTTAAGTGGTTTTCGTAGATGTCAGGTTAACTCAAAAGATCTATTAATTACTTTAGAAACCTGTATTAGTTTCATTTTCGCGACAGGCTATCTCTGGAGGCTCTGGGAACCGTGGAGATGGCGTCCGCGGTTTTCTCGGTAATTTCTGCACAGGAAGTCGCCAGGTCGACGTCGAGAGACGCCTCGGGCGGCCATAAAGGCCTCCGGTCTCCGGGAACTTTACACGACTACTCCGGGAGCTCCGGTTTATGACCTGACCCTGACAGATTAAGTGGCTACGTGTGGTCCGCTCAAAACTTACCAATCTAGAGCTTGCTTTAGACGTAGCTCGCCTTAACGCAGCTCTAAGTTCCCTGCCAGAACAGTTTCGCTCGAAAATTATCCCAACGTAAAAAGTGGCAAAAAGAAAAAAGTGTTTAAATAGAAGACGATCGATTTTAATGACGAATTATGTTATTCATAGGAAAAGACGTCTGTCAAGATTTATGTCAAAATTCTTAGTTAATGGCGTTTGTGTTGCTGTTCTTTTAATGTACGTCAAATTTGTCAAAATTTCAAGTAAATGGCGATTGAGTTGCGGTCAGCTTGAGGCGTTCCGAGAGCAGTTTTGGCCAAAATTTCGAGTGTAATGAGCGCAGGCAGTGTACGCGAAGCGCACCTAACGGGATGTGGGACACATGCGATGACTATTATGACGAAGGGTGTGTCGATGACGCCCTCTACGTCTTACACCAAGCTACCGCCAACATGAGGTTTGTTCAAAATTAAAACTAAATCCTTAAAAACTTCTTCATTCACTGATATTATGCTGTAGGGACAAACATATATCGTTTACATCTAAAGATAGTTTTGTAATAAAATACCTACTTTCTTTTTTCGCTTGGGAACCCCCAATTCCAATAAGGAGATCCATCTCAAATAAAACCGAACCGCGATTTGTTTTGGAACGACCCCGAGTTCCGATATTCCTACATAAAACACGCCGTTCCTTGGTCGAGTCCTTTGTATTATTTATCTCTAAATGTACCGTCCTTATCAGGGTCTATATACCTGCGATTTATATCAACGGCGGGTCTAAGTCAGGTCGAAATGATATATTTTATTGATTCCAATTGTGCGGTCCACCGATCGACATTAAAAATCCTCTTAAACCATTATTTACTGGCAAACAATGGCCGTTCGAACGACGAAGTTGGTTCAGGTTATTATCAAGGGGAAATTATACGGCCGCAGAGGAGGTTCCCGTTATTTTTCATTGAATCCCGGCCCCAAATCGGCTTTTCTATACAATTTCTCCAACCTGCCGTTCGCCCTTCGTTAAATAATTGATGTACTCTTATCGATCACTCGCTAGAGTGGCAGCGTATTGCGTAACCGGCTTCGATTTCTAAAAAATGCAGCAGAAATGTTATGCTTGAATTTTTTCTGTCGGGATTGATTGCATAATCCGAACGACTGAAAAAAGGACGCGTGAAAAAGATAACTGGAAAAATCCATCACGGACACCCCGGTTTTGGACGAACACGGGCTTTTTGTCGACCTTTCGCATTGTTTGACCGTCTCTCTGTAGTCTACGCTTTCGCACTGTTGGGAAAACAGAGGACTCTTTCGGCGCTGAAAGCCAATCCGATATCCAATATTTCAGGAACGTTATCAAGTCTGGTTTACAGGCATACAGTTTTAATTCAAATCATGCTGGATTAATGTGGAAGTTTTTGCTTTCAAAGTAACAGTACATTGTAATTCATATGTACATAATAAAGATTTATTGAGTATTCGTAAAAAGAGCTCTCTGGTGAACTTAACCGTACGATTACGACCTCATCGATCATCATAATAATCCAATTGATACGTAAACGCAAAACGGCCGCTCTTTTGCCCCTCGCCTCTCTATCGGAGGGCGCAAACAAATGGCGTTTTCTGATAAATGCGCTCGGCGGGCGCTTCAGGTAGCGCCACGCCGCTATTTTGAGGATTAAACGGCATACGCGATGCCCCGTTCGCTGTCAGATTACCACGTTGACGAGATGGATCCGACTGAACGTAGCCTCATGAGCGCCATCTATACAAATCTCTCTATAACGCTAAACAAAAGTTCTATATATCCCATATTATTATATGAAATCTTTTATCTAGTGCTGTACATTGAGATTATCCGACTGCCCACATTTCATATTCACATTTTCTTTTGTATCGGTCGAGTACGTTCTTTTCGAACTTTTCCACAAAAGAGAAAAGCTGGAGGGGGTTTCCTTCGATTGGTACCTCATCCTGTCAATAGCTGAGAGCGACTGAGGATTTATGTCAAGACGAGACTAGCATGTGGCGGCTTGCATAAAGTGCGGATTGATCTTTCTGTTTCACTTTGTTTATGGTCCTTTGCATTTCAATAAATGTGTAGCGGTGGAATTTGTAAATGTAGGCCATTTCACCTTTGTCGTTGGCGTGCACGCGTGGCCGATAGTCAATAGTAGCCGGCATCCGGTCGCCACTTAATTGGTGTCAACCGCAACGGATGCTAATCGACCATCCGCACAGCAGGCCCGACGCGTGGCGTCGCGTAATCCGTTTTCTGCGCGAAACACTGACGCCCAATTGCATTGTACGGTAATTTAACATCTATCTCTTCTCTTGTTGCAGTTCTGACGTCAGCGAGGACTCGGACGCGTCCGGGTGAGTACATTATTAACATCATCATCAGCGACGTCGTCAGCAACACCCACATCATGTTGAAACTATGCGCTTCCGGGCGTTATATAACAACAAAGCGAAACGTTAAATAGGGTTGAGTTTTGAATAATTAAATTAAAAATTAGCAGAGATTTTTTTATTTTACCAACTTGTGTGATATTTAGAGCTTTGATATCGGCTCTAAAGTTAGGTCGTAAAAAATTGCAATTCCGGAGGTTGAAGGCGAAAATTTTCACGTATAATTCAGTCTCGCCCTCGCGAAACTTTTCGTATAAATCGGCTCTGCGACAAATTTTTCCGTCCGGCGCCGGATATCCGTTTTAGATTTGAACGGAAGTTTCCCCCCTTAATAATAATTGATTGTCGGCGTCCGTTCCGTTACTGTTCCAATTTCTGCGTCGCGGCGCGCCTGCACGTAAAAGTTTAATTGTGTGGCCGGCGGATGAATCGATCGGTAGAAAAAGACCGTTTGTCGGTACTATCGGTTTCCTAAGTTACGGAATACCACATTCTAGTTAGTCAAAACTATCAAGGCTTATTAATTTTCTATGTTTTTATTATATGTAATATAGAGTAATAACTTGGAACTTAACGATTTTGAAATTAGTTTTACATACAAAATTTACAAGGTTTTGTTAATATCAGAACGAAGGTTACATTGTGCCTTATGAAGGGTAACAGAATTAAAGGGCTTATCGTCATTTTTTACCAAATTCGTTTGGTAAAAATTCAATTTGAAAATTTATTATAGAAAATGAAGTATTTAATCCTTAACTTAACGTATGTTATTTCTTAATTCTTAAAAATAAAACCGTTACGATTTTTGAAATTTGTCAAAGACTTGTAAGGTTGGGTAAGGATCAAATAAAATTCTCCAATTTATAAATTTTTTCCTTTCTTGGCGTTTTCAAGAATGTGTAAATTAAGGGAATTGCTAGTATTTACACGACTCTTCAAATGTCCTCACAGAAAAAAATCACAGATTGACATATGTGCAGACTTTTAGGACCATCTCTAACTGTGAAATGAATTTTCAAAATAAATAAAATGGCACACTAAGCTCAATAAATTGTGTAAAGCTCCATTCTGATGTTTATAAAATCTTATTTTGCAATTTTTTTGTTTGACTTATTTCAAAATGACCCGGTTCCCGATTGTTACCCTGAATGGTTTAATAAAAAAACATTTTTAAAGTACTGCAAAAATCTTGAATTTGAAAATAAACCTGAGCTTAAAATAAAATTATAATAATACTTATATGACGTGCGTTTTTATTGAAAAAGAAACCAAAATTGCTCTAAAGTGAGTTTTAATAGATATTAAAAATACTATTCTTGCAATTTTAACCATAGACTATGTAGTTTTCGTTCATATTCGACTCTATTATCACATGCTCGTCGTTCCGAGGTAGTTTTATTCTCTTTCCGAGGGCATCGTGACGCGTTCGTCCCTAGACACCACTTGATATTATGCAAATATTGCCTCTTTCCTCCAGCGTTCCGACGCTGACGTAGTCGTCGGTGGGTTTGGGATGTGCGAGTTCCTGCCCAACCTAATTAAGGCTCCCCGCGTCATCAATCATGCTCAGATTGTTCATTGTTAGGCGATTTTGACGGCGACGGGCGAGTGTATTTCATTAAAAAGCCATCGTCTCATCGGGAAGGCTATTTGAACATAAAGGGACACAATAATTGGATTAAAGGCGAAGAAATCGATATTAATAACGTAATAATTGTTGTTAACGTGGAGTCGGCGGATTCCGCCGACGTCGGCAGCCGTTAGGTTTAGGTGGGTTGGCGATCGATGTCGGTGTAGTAGTAGATCTCCTGATTGTTCTAATTGAGCCGTCAGTGTTTAATTAAACCGTTTCACGCCGCCGTCCATAAATCTTAGTTTGCGCCCCCCTTTGCAGGTCGAAATTCGTCCCTTCTAGTGTCTTACGGTTTTCGGATTGGGCGAACGATTTTCTACCGATTCAGCAAGCGCACATAATAAAACGTAAACACCGAACGGCCACGTTGGTATATACGTTCCGTTAATTATCATATGCACACAGGGCGCGTGCGGTTCGGCCAATTTAACAGGATCCACAGTTTTCGCGCGCACTCCACGTCGATTTAATAGAAACTCTCTCGACAAGATGAAAATTATACACCCGCGCTGTTCAACGGGGGACATTCCGCACGTTAATTCCCGCTGTGCTTTTATTGTACTCGAGCCGTTATTACGGCGGAACAATAAATACAATGGAACAGACCGGAGACACGGACCCGTGGAATTCCTGATGCCCCCTTTGCTGATTATTAAGGGAGCAATTAAAAATTGGTCCGCGCCCGGTACAAATGAAATTCTCTGCGCGAGCGCTGGATATTTAGTGCGGCACGTGCTTTAATAATACGACCGCATCTGCTTGCCAAACAATTGTTTTCGTTACTACCACACTCACGTACACGTGCAAAAGAATTTCAAGAAATTACAATGGAATATTTTTAGTTTGTAAAAATGGGATGCTTGTATATGTTTAAAATTAAAATGTACAAGATTTTTTTGGCTGTATTAAAACTTTGCCAAATAAAATTTGCCAAGTAACCCAATTTTAAGGAAAAGAAATTACAGTGAAATCTCCCTTGTTCGGATACCAACGAGACACATCAAAAGTGTCCCTTCAAGAGGGGTGTCCGCAAAGGGGAATTTTTATATACAGTGATATAAAAAGGTTATTCGTTATTCTTCCTTATAAAGTTGTAATCCTATAAACGTTTATCATTGACAATCTTTACTGTCATAAACAATTCCATGTATTTTTCAATATGTATGTAAATAACATTTTTTCTTAGACTTGCTTCTGCTATCACCTACCAAAATTTACCATAGAACTAAAGCAATCAAAATTTGTAATAGATAATAAAAATTTAATCTGAAAATCTGATTCTGATAAGTCATTAACATTTTTACTATTAAAAAACAATGTACAGGATGTCTCAGAACTCAGTTGCCAAACGCTGACCACGCATTCTAGTGCTGATTTCCATTCAGTGCCGATTCAACGAAAAAGTTCTTATCCGAGGTTGTTTCCTAAGAGAACTTACCCTGGTAGCGCTTAACACCTTTACGATGGCAATAAGAAAATGATTAGGAAATAAAAAATTTTTGTACCATGCTGGTTATTATAAATTTTGTTGTCTTACTAGTTTCGGCGTTAAAATGCCATCTTTATTATAAAATTTCGTTATTATAAAATTTATAATAACCAGCATGGTACAAACATTTTTTATTTCCTAATCATTACTACTGGTTAAAATGGATCAAAACCACATTAATAAAAAGATTGTTTTGTCAACAAA
Organism: Digitonthophagus gazella; assembly: GCA_036711955.1. Classification (NCBI taxonomy): domain Eukaryota; kingdom Metazoa; phylum Arthropoda; class Insecta; order Coleoptera; family Scarabaeidae; genus Digitonthophagus; species Digitonthophagus gazella. The sequence goes on along the minus strand of JASCIT010000001.1, from coordinate 26,139,765 downwards.
CGATGAAGCATTTCGAAGTTTACAAACGCTCAAAACTTCCTTGTGATAGCTAAAAGCGTTATTAAGATATTTCGAAAAAACTTGATCAGACACCTCATCTTCAGGATGCTCTAGTTCTCTTACACTGTTAAAAATAAGGAGTTAAATTTAACTCAATTTTAACTAAATCTGGAAGTTCCCTCGCGACCATCCGTTTCGGAGACAAATTTATATGTAGTGAAAAATTTAACTAATATAATTTGTGACATGTAGTAAAATTCCTTTTAAAAAGTAGTTAGGGTTTACACAGAGATCGGAGGAAAGTAATTCCAAAAAAAATGTAATTAACTACCTATAGTTTGTTGCTCTAACTAATTATAGTTTGTTAATGCAAGATTTTTCGGATGTTTTAAACTCTTTGTACGAATACAATTTACTCCTTTTTGTAGTTAAAGATATCTTTAGGCGTGTTAGGTACAACCCCTTAAGGGATAAGTCGAACTCTTTATTTGTAGTTAAACTTTATATTATTCTAGTTAAAAGTACTCTAGAAAGAGTTACATATCCAGGTCAGCACTTAGGTTATAAAGGTTTTTGGATAGGACCGTATTGAAATAATAACAGTTATGTTTACTTTTTAAAAATATATTAAACAAATAATCATTTATTACACCAGCCGTACCTTTACCACGTTCTATTAAAATGTAATCATTATTTCATTTTTCTTTGTTTTTTCTTTCATGAAATTTGAGCAAAATTATTGATGATCCGACAGCAATGAGAAACGGTTGATCTGTTTTCTTTTCATGTAGAGCCTCATCTAAACTTTTGGTTAACTAAAATATTAACATTATTAGATTTATTGGTGGCTAATAGAAACACACTTTCACCTACATCATGAAAAATAATCAATTTATGACTTGCATCAGCAATTGATTCCTTTTTTGCTCCTCCTCTTCCTTTTGCATTTGGTGGTAGTAAAGTCAAGATTGCATTTGTGTTACTATCCCAATCTGTAGAAAAAGGATATCAAAAAAGACGCACAAGAGTTTTACATTTATTATTGTCTTTTGGTGGTTCCTTATGAGTTTCAGATCTGTAAATATTCAAAACTTTTTCAGTATATTTTGGATAATTTTCCCGTATTGTTCCAAAAGTTTTAAATTTTAATCGAAAATCTAATGTAATCTAAAAAGAAAAACAAAATTTTTATTAGGAAAACTGAATATCTATCTTGGAATACACGATGATACGTCCAATGAAATCGTAAACGTCGCCGATTTTTTGTCTTTGATGGCGTCGATGGCGCCAAACCATACCGACGCGACGCACGGCATCTTGGCACCAGCATCGGCGAAAATTTTTAATTTACCTTTACAATTTGCATTAATAATAATAATTTTATTGAACATAAGCTCAACGAATAAACCTATGTATCTAATAAACAATATACATATGTGTAGTTTACCAAAAACTCCTTAACTAACAATACAATAAAATAATTCTGTACTTACCGGTCACATCAATTAAATCTGTAAATAATTGGTTTCCACTTATTTTCACACACTTCTTCCGACCAGAATACTTAAAACGTATATACCAGTGGTACATTTCCATTGTAAGAATAGGTAATGTAAGACACTTCTAACAAATCAATTCGTTTACGCTCAACGATCATTCGTCTAAATAATCGCTAACCGCCATCATCGATGTAGAAGAGTCGAGCAAGAATCACGTGATATGATCATGTGACTATAACAACATAATGTAGGGGTGAAAATCGTATTAAATGTAGTTAACATATTTGTATTTTAATTTTAACAAACACGTAGAGTTAAAATTTGTTAAGTTCATCTCGGCGGAGTAGAAGTGTTAACACCGTATTGGTAACACTTTTAAACAGATGATTTTCACTCTGAATGGAGTTACTACTTATCGGAATTTAGTCAAGTTTAACATTTTTTCGTGGTAATATTCCACCTTATACCAGCAGAGTTAAATAACTCCGTAAAATTTTTAACAGTGTAGGAAGCAATTTTGGATAAAGACTTTTTTATTGAATCGGCATGAAATCAGCTTTAGAGTGCGTGATTAGCGTTTGGCAATTGAGTTCTGGGACGCTCTGTATAGAAGCCTACAATTTTTCCTCACCCATATAATTTTCTTGCACAATGTTAGATGGCTAATAAAGAAAGTGTTGAGATTTTAAGAATGCAGAAACATACAGATCGTTACTGACCGGTTCTGTTAAACAATATCGTGTCTAGAACGGACACGGGTACATTAAGCGGGGGAGTTATCTAAATGTAGAATCTTTCAAAGCACAGACCACACTGTGAAACGCAGAAAACGGGGAGGTTACACTGTTTTTCTTCTGTTCACAGTCGGCTTCTATTAACACAGGTATACACGGCTAATGGTCGTGTTTACTGCTACAGGATATCCTGCGGAAAACTGCCTGCGTCCCGCGAAAACACCGACGAACGGGACGTACAATGTCCCTTTACGACGCCATGTAAAGTTCACAACACGTTCCCTAACTGGGTTAGTACGAAAGCGAAAGTGTTATTTCGCAATATACTTTACGTAGTTGTAATAATACTCAAAAAGATCGTTTAAATTAACTACCCTTTAACGCATATAACAACTTGAAACGAATGAGGATGAAGAATGGCGTTTTCTGTAAAGAAATAAAAAAGGTGACCGGTCGACGACCGGGAGAGATTTGATAAAGCGGGAATCGGGAAATCGAGAAGGTATGAAAGGGGCGGTCGATATCTTCTTCGGCCTGTTTTCCGCTGGAGGCGCCCCGCAAATCGAATAGAATCCCGCGTACGTCATCGGGACGAACGATAATTGACGGCGACGTGGTTTTCTATCTCCCCGCGCGCTAAACTCCATTTGGTTCTGATGCGTCATTTCACGGCCCCGCTCTCTATTCCTGACACGTTCTCAATAAATGTCAACCGTCATCCGAATTTTATGTCGCTCCCCTCGGCGCGAAAGGCCGACACTCAAAAAAAAGCGAGTTGTGGGGGGACCAATAATTAACGAACATTCACGTAACGTACGGATGTACTTTGTAAATTGAATTAATTAATTTAAAGGTGCGTGGTGCTATTTCTCAAATTTCTAGAATAGACAAAGTGTCACTGCGTGTTCTGTATTTGAATGAAAGCTTGAATTTGGAACTTTACGAAGAGAATCTATTCTTTTTCCAAACTTTCTATAAAATATAATACTTTTTTAATAAGAATTTTCTCAATTTTTCAAAAAAAATCCTTTCTTTCTTCGAGGAAACCAAGTTTGAATTTAACACTTTTCAGTTAAACTTCTAAATTTCCAAGAAATATTTCATTAGTTAGTAGAAGTTAACTTTAGGCGATTTAGTAAAACATGAGTCATTTTAGGTAGAAATGTAAATGTTAAAAAATTCTTTTCAGAAAAGTTTTATAACAACTAATAAATTCTCATGTATTATTTTCAGGAACACATTTAAGTCTACATTTTTCCAAAAGTATCTGTTGTTGCTCTCATAATCTACAGTATCTAGAATCTTAAAAATTGTTTGTCGCTGAAGGTGTTAAAAACCTTTCAAAAATGGATGGCCTATAACAGCCACAGATGATAAGACTAAAAATTATTACATTTTTCTACAATTCAAGAACAACTACAAACTTGTTTTTGAAGAATGTTGCAACATGGCATATAAAACGTCAAACGCCTTTTCAAAGGACTGACGACTAAATTCAAAAGCTCCTAGTTCTAGGTCTAGTAGTAGAGTTAGTGCTAATGTTAGTTTTACTCTTATTATTAGTTTAGTTTCATATATTATTTTAAAGAACACGTTCAAGCCTGTGATTTTCCAATAAATCTTTCCTTATTTCATATAAATTGGTTTTGGACAGAAAATTCAATATTCTAGAAATGAGCTAAAATTAACCAATATTCTCTGTAATACACGAAAGAAACAGGATATACCTGTATACCGGACGTGTTTCTGTTGCGGTCTAACGGAGGGTTAGAGACCATCCGGGGGTAGCAGGTAACAAAGCGCGTGAAATATTTAACGCGAGGCTAAACTAATGAAGTCCGTTGTACGCCTAATGAGATTAGGACGCGCTCGGGCGTCCCAAACCGCCCCCGCGATTCCCGCGCGCCCCCCACGTTTCTCTTCGTCCTACGGCGACGCCCCCGTGACGCTCCGGATAACTGGGTGAAGTGATCAAAGAGAAATTCTGTAAATATCGGGTTCGCGTGGCCCCGGGAACGAATTGAGATCGTCGACGCGGCGTAATGAGAATCGTCGGCGCTTTGTTTCACTTTGCGCCCCTTGTACATAATGCAGCAGACACGGAAGGCGCCCCACGCGAGCCCCGGCAAAACTGTACCGCCCTGTACTTTATCATTCGAGCTACCAAAAAAAGAAGTAGTGTGAATAACAAAACGCCTAGACGCCGGCGTCTTCAATTTAAATGAAGAAGGATGTTTTCTGAAAGTAGGACAATTCGTTTTGTAATATTTAAACCCGTGAAAAAGTGTGTTCTTTGGAATGCACGAAAACAACCCGCTACGGTATTTAAATGTTTTACCTTGTAAGAATTCGCTTCTATTCGAACGGGCAATAACAGTAACAGGAAGTCGCACCCGAGGGGGCGGAATGTGTGCGGCGCATCGGGTGTCGCGGCGCAATTGGAAACTCTGGCGCAATTGTAGTGTGGCGGCTTTAGGCCGTGTAACGACGCCCAGAAGTGGCTGATTTACGCGAAACACTTTGCGGCTGCGGGTCCATTCGCGAAAACGCTCCGACGCCAGAAATTTACTAGGTTTCGCCGTGCTGGCGTGTCGTGCAATTTATGGCGCTGGTGAACTGTGCGCGCCGGCCTTTAATTGGAAAATTTCGGGCTCAGACGGTAAATTAGACCTTGTGCCCTCGATACCAAAGAGAGACGACCGAATGTTACCCAACTTGCGGAACACCGCATGAACCGACTTAGAAATGGATTTGAAACAACTCAATTTACTTTAATTTAAAAAAACTCTTTGTTCCAGAGCTTTGTTCAGGCCCTAATTTATTTCTTTTCTGAAATTTTGTTGTTAAAAATTTTAAAAGAAAAAAATTTGTTATTATACTGAATCGCCTGTATACAGAGTGCCTCACCGGTGTGGGCAAGTCGAAATATCTCGAAAACTACATGTCGATGATTTTGAAATTTTATACACAGATTATACAGTGTGAGTCTCTAACTTGGAATAAATTCACTAAACCGAATACATTGTTTTTTTCGGAAATATGCTCTAACACGTCGATTACTATTTTATTCTGTCCTATTTTTCATGTAAGAAAATTTTATACAGCGTGTCCCAAATCTGAGATATGACGTCATCAACAATTTTTTTTTAATGGCAAGCCTAATTTTTTTAAAGTATTTTTAAAGGGTATATCAAGTTGAATATGCGTACTAAATTTCAAATTTTTATTCCTTCTCATTAAAAAGATATTATTCACAAATTGACTGATATTATCACTGATAAACTTACTAAAACTAAATAACCGACTTGTACACACGATGTAGAGAATTAGAATTGAAATTGAATTGAGAATTTGTGTGATTGGTTAATTTTAATTAAGAGCTTTGTCCATCTTTTAAATTTGAAACATTCTTTGCTCGCTTTTTAATTCTCAAAGGTATAAAATTTGGTATTGATATTAAAGCAAATCGAATACCCCGATTTTGATTCTTTTTCCGGTGATTTTCAGTGGTAACGGTTCATTGTTTTATAAGCCACTGTTCAACTACAGCGTGGAAAGCAAAATTTGCTTTCTCCATACTAATCGAATTATTCCAGAACCTTTAATTATAATAGACAAATTATTAAACTTTTTGATTTCTTGAATAACTTGGCTTATTTTTTATAGGAATTTTTATTAAAATAAAGAAAATAATTTTAAAGATGAACAGCAGTAAATATAGATCTTTTGATATAGAATGTTACATTAAATCACCTTGTATATAAAATAACTTCATATTTGCAAACCTGCCAATTTATATTGAAAAGACTTTTTTAATGCAGAATCAATTTATACAACCATTGATTTTCAATCTCAGAAATTAGACAATTTTTGGTTTTCCCACCTGTAAAAAAAATACTCCTACTCCTATTTTTTACGTATAGTACATTGACCTTTTCTTGAAACTTTTCCCCTTACTTTACTTTACCCTTCTCTCACGACTTCACCCTGTAAGGAAATCCCTGATCCGACTTTGCACTTTCACCCGAAATTTACAACGCGCCTCTGAATAAAACGGGGTTATCGCCCTCGGGGAGGTTCCCGAAGGTGCGTTTTAATTCATCATAAGTTCCTCATATACATTCGCCGTCGCGTGTCGCTAACTAGTTTCCCCCCAACTCGGGAATACCCGGCGGGGCGGATTAGCGGTTTAAGACAATTAGTGCCGCCGCTTCTTCAACAACTCGGTCCTGGGAAGAGGTGGAGGAGCGCGTCTCGGCGCGAATTAGTTAATCTTCCTAAGTGCATATTCGCGCCCGGGAAGGCTTAGGGAAGGAACGGAGGAGCGGCGCGATTTCCGCCCTTTCCTTGCGACACAAAGATGGTTGGTGCACAATCGGCCGCGGCTTCCGCCCCCGCGACCAATTTATAAAGTGCCCCGTTTCCGGGAGCCCCGTATTCTCCACTGACGCGGCTTCGACTCCGCTTTCAATTATTACGGCAGACAACGGGTCCCCGAACACCCCCCTTCCGGAAAATGAAGGCTTCATTATTTCTGGATGTCGATGGTCGCTTGTTGGGGCGGACCCACCTTTTGAATTTCGTGTCTTCTGCCTTTGAAGAGTCCCCCAATTATACGTTACTTATCGGAGTATCGGTTGTCTTTTGAAGTTACCCCAATTATTTTTGCTAATTTGTGACCGTATTAGTAAAAAAAGGACTTATGTAAATATCAAAGGAACAAAGAATACTTTTGAGAATAAAGAATTTTCTTAATAATATTTTCAAGGAAAATTACAATTATACTTTCTTAATAATTGAGGATTCTGCTTATCATTTTCACAAGAAAATGACAAAAAACTTCCATAAATACTACAATTATTATTTCCATAGTTTCCAAAAGTCATTGATTTGTCAAAAAATGGTCGGAAGAAATGGTGTTAATGGTTCAAGTTTTTGTTTTAAAATATCGGGGATGGTAAAATCTAAATAATCCAAAAGACAAAATTATTTTTTATAACTTCTCATTCTAGATATTTTGTGCAGTCAATTTTGCATTAATCTACGTTCCAGGCACTATCCCAATCCCCAAAGAAAACGTTTATTATTCCAGAGATATCATAGTTGTGGCAACTATGTTATTTTTCTTCGTAGAAGCTGTATTAGGAATAGGAGCTGTTGTTGGTTCATGTCCACACATGGTTCAATTATACTCATTATTCTTAGGTACGGTGTTTAACATAGTTTCTGGAGCATTATGTTGTGTAAACTACACCAATGAAAAAAATGATTCTGATGCTTCTCCACTACCAGTTGTAATGGGAGTTATAGCTTTATCAACTGCTGTAATTATGATGGTCGATTTCGGACGCGAATATTATTCGGGAAAGGTCTTCAATGTGGAAAATTGATCGGAACAAAAAAAGTAAAAAATAGATTAAGTTGAAATTATACTTATTTTCCACTACGGACGACATTTGCCGTCTTAGTCGAGCAACGTGTCGCAGTAAACAAGCGATAAATCACCTGGTGCTCTCCAGACGGCGTTCCGTGGTACACAGCGCTGTGCTTTGCACTCCGAAGCCCGAACTGAAAGCTCCGGGATAGATTTCCGTCCGTTTTCCGAAGTTCGCGGTAACGCGCTCGCCGATTTCGTGTAGATTTATGACCGTAATGAAGCGGCTCCACTGAAGAACCTCCCCCCAAAACGAAAATTGAAAAGTAACCGTGTTTTTCAGGAACATCGATACCAATTTCTTTTTGAGTTATATTAATTTAATTAAAAAATAAAAATCTAAAAGTTCTTTAGGAGTAGTATTGTTTATTTACATAATATCCTTTCAACACCCTTCTGATAAATTATTCAGTTGCGTGTACGATGTCATTGACTTACATTGTAGATCGTGTCGCGATTCACTGATTATGTATATTTTAGTAAGGTGGAGTTATTTTTTTATGTATACGAAGAGTATTGATTGTTTTTCTTTGTTGGAAAATTGTGTGCTTATTTTTTAGGGTATATTTCGAACAATTTGTATCTTTGAAAAATGATCTCTTTGAAGTCTTACAATTTTTCATTGAGGGCTCAGGAAAATTTGTGCTGAATAAAAAAATGTAACTTATACAACGAACGACTCGAAAATATTGTAACCATTTTTTGAAACTACAATAAAACTTCTTAATAGAGGACGCAAAATTTTATTGAAAAAATGACTGCTATAAGGGGAGCATTACTTATGGCGAGTTCGATTGGCAGAACTAGTGCGCACCAGTGCATAACAGCGTGTTCTGTTGGTTGTTTCGTTGTATTCTGTTACATTTTATTATTGTGGTTTATAAAACATTTTAAACATCATCAAGCCTTGAACACACTTACAAGTGATGTTATGATTATGTTTGATTTCATCGCGTTCTGTTGAATTTGCCCTTTTTTGCACTAAGCTAGTGTGACATGTCACATTTTGCACTCAACGAGTGCGCACCAGTGCACACTAGTTTTGCCAATCGAATTCGCCATTAGTTTTTTACACGCATCAATCATCTGTTTAATATCTGACGTATACATTCCTGATTTTTCTAAAGTAATTCGTTGAATTAATTGACCATTAATTTATTCCAAGAATTAATCCTGCTAATTTCCAAACTGCGGTTTTCATTTAATATACCGTGTGCACACCGATGAGCTGCGGATAGGACAAGTCAATGTGTTAGACAAGGTATCGAATTGCATACGATTTTAATGAGTTAGGTAAAGAGTCACATATCAACTCCAATCGGCCAGACAAGTAAACGTAGTATATCGGTCCTGTGTTAATTAATGGGAGCCTTACTGTCGTCCTTTTTCCACTTACGTCAAACGTATCCGCAAATCATCGGTGTGCACACGGTATATACCGCGTCAGCCACTATGATGCACCAAGTTACTGCCGTATACATACGGCACCTATCGTAAAAGGTTTAAAATCTTCAGGCTCCTTAACCGTTCATTGCACCATTGGAGTAAACATAATCTAACCTCACGCGTACTTTGCTAAAGTCAACATCAAGTCAATATATGTCCCACAGTTCTTCAGCGTTCTTGCAAGAATTTCTTAGCAGTCAAATGGCTAAACGAGAGCGTCACCATAGTTTACCAATAACTTCTTTATTTATTAATGGGTTGAACTGATTTTTTTAATCCAAGTTTCTATAACAATTCTGCATCCGGCGACACAACGAAAAGCAGATTTTAAAGAAAAATGACTCTATCTCTTAAAGTATTAGGATTTTTACGATTTTTTTTTAATTTTGCCGGACGTAAAATAAAAAGAAAACTAGAATCAATTGTCCTTTACTATTTTTATGAAATATCAACAATAGGCACATGATTAGTAAACAGCGGTTGAATATCAAATTTAAAGGTTTCGGAATATTTCTGATTTCGAAGATATCACGAGTTGTGATTGGTTTAAAAGAAGTGTGGACTGACATATGGACTTCTCTATTGAAATCACTGTGTAAACAAAACAAGACACAAAAACTATTTCTTTGGGCATGAATAATATCAACTCAGGTATGTATTTATTTCTTTCGGTCAGTTGAAGATTTTCCTATTTTCTGGGTTCGTTTCAGAAAAGTAACATGTATGATATTTTAACGTTTTTAACAATTATTGATGAGTATATAAATACAATCAAAATGTCCCTTAACAATTGAGCAATTTTTGGAAAAAATACTTTTTTTATCATTACTTTTACTCATGTTCTTACACAAAAAAAGAAATTGTAAAATAATTATTCCTATTTAAAAACAAACCTTATTAATTTGTAAGTTCTCCTCATTTTCTAATCAAGACAAACAATGTTTTTATGGGATTCTTGTCCGAATGCTTCGCCTGTTTCATAGGATATAATCGACGGCACAGAGAACTTTTTTATAACCATATCTCACTTTTCGGCAAAATAACACTACAATAGCCTCTGTTATTTCTACTCCTCAATTGCTATAAACAAATTCAATTATTTACATAGGAAAGGTGCCTCATATCCCAGTTTTGGGCTAATACTAATACAACATAAGTAGGTAACTTGCTGTTTTTCATTTTGAACATATCTATACAAAAACATATCTAGAAAAGCATAAATGATATTGAAAAATATTTAAGGGGAGATATCAGTGTAACAGGCTGAAAAATGAAGTGTTTTTTTGGGATTTTTTTCTTTTAAACGGCTGTATCAAATTATTTGGGATTTTGTCTATTAATTATTGAAGCATTAAAGTATGCAAGGAAATTTTCTTTGAATTTATATTACGATCTATGAAGCAGGGGAGCAGCCGTAAAATGACGTCTCAGAAAAAAGACCTCCCGACGGTTGACAACATTAGAGCCACAGCAAGCATCTGAAATGAAAAATTCGAAAAGATTATTAAATTATAATAGTATAGCTATCGCAGCATCGTAGAAAATTTGAAAATTTTGATTTAAAAAGAAATGGTGGCCATTAAAAAAAAAAAAATTCGGATTTTACACGAAAATTTTGCAGTAAATCGTGAATAAAAAAAAAAGTAAACAATTAAAAAAAAACCTCTACGATGCAACGATAGCGATAAGTTTTCTGAAGAGAATCCATTTTGAATAAAGTCGATTGGACAAAATTTAACAGAGTAATGCTGTCAACCAGGTAAAAAAACATGGTTTCGAGAAAAACGCGTTTAAAGTTTTGAGAGGATAAAATTGAATGATGTAACTTGAATATTAATATAAAACAAGTTCTTACCGATTATTCTGCTATCCCTGGACCATATAGAAGTTCATCTGCGTCCAACAATAACATTTCCTCCTTCTCACGTCGGTTTAAAGAGTAGCGTTCGGCGTCCTCGATACGTTTTCGGTCGATTTCGTGGCAATAATTGAACAGTTTCTCGCCGATGGAGGTTCCCAAGTCCTCAACAACATTCAACAAAGCCACCTGACCATCGTTGAATATGATAGTAACCAAATTAGCAGCTGTTTTGACTTCTTGGGCGCCACAAAAACACAGTCTTCTATAGACTGCTCTGAAAGCGTCGACGCTTGACGCCAATTTCGAATACTTCTAAGCCGAATATTGTTTAAACATTTTGTAGGCATATTCTTAAAGGACAAAACTAACTATTTAAGCAAGAAAAGAAAATCGAATATTTTTTTTTCACACTGATATCTCCCCTTAAGAGAATAATTGTCTTGTTGTTAATTTCCAAAACCTTTCTCTTTAATTATTATTAAAAATACCGCTTCATTCTTTGTTTTACACTAAAAAAATTGGCTCTAGTCAATGTCCCTTCCTTTTTGTATAAAATAAATAAACAGAGCCAATTCCGATAACTTCTTTTGCCGACCGGTTACTGATTGTGAGAGTGGTACTTAAACGAAAACCAAGTCCATCTTCTTGGTACCGAGCGTCTCAATCCTGCCCTCTCGGAAACTTTCGGGGCGTAGATACGGAGCCTTAAAATTTTGGGATAAATAACGTTATTTATAATCTTTAGAATTGTTCATTTCGTAATGTTGAGATTAGATCGAGGCTGGGAGTTGAAAACGAGAAGTACGAGCGTCTTTTCCAGTCGGTCCACGCGACAAGAATACGCGCGTAGTCGGGACGCGGATCGTGGACGGGCCGACGACGTCTAGCGTCGGTTGACGCGTGCGCCAGGCGTCGCGGCGCCTTCGGTCCTCAGTGGCCGACCGGCAAGCAGTCAGTGACGTCTGGACCGTCGGTTCGTTCGCCGGGTACGTCCCGGCGGGTTCGCCGCCGAAACAGGACTCGCGACGGGACTCGGGACTCAGCCACCGGACCTAGAAAATTATTTGAAATTAATGTAACTTGAAAAAGCTCGGAAAGCGGCTCGTCCGCGGGCGTCGCGACGCGCTGGCCACAGTGATATTATTGCAGTTCGGGCCGGCATGCAGCGGAAATGTCTCAGAATCACCCGCTTGTCCCTACGATAAACTTAAATTCGACGGGGGCGCTTCTTGTATCTACTTTTCTTTTAGTTCGTATGCCCGTCATGGTACTGCTCGTCGCTCAACTCGTTTTTTTACTTAGTGTCCAGTGTGCTCTATGTCCTGTTCCCGTCTCGATCTGTCTCAAAAAATATATATAAACGAACGTAAAGCCCGCTTACGTGTGCTACATTGCTCCATAATCTCTATCCGTACCACTAATTTGACTCACTAATTTACCACCGGCACGTTTTTTTAATCTTTCGGAAAGGTACTTTAACTTTACACCAAATCCATGCACAATAATATTTGTTTAAATCGATCACCAACCATTAATCTACGGAAAGGTAGCTTAATTCATTCATAAAGGTAGGTTTGTTGTAATAAACTTTAAATTTGTACCACCGAACACCTTATTGAATAAACATGAACAAACTTACATTATCACTTGTTATTCGTTACATATCTCCGAGATATCGCATAAATTCTAAGTCCTAAACTACCATCGTAAAACATTAATTTATACTCTTATACCATATCTATCAGTATTAATACGAATTAATCTCAGCGTTACAACAGAATGGTTAAATATTGCTTCAATATATTTAGTATTTTTAATAATAGTAGTAGAAATAATACACAGTTATTCACTACTGTTGAAATTGGACACACTTCACCTTGATTGATACATAAAAATAAACATTACATTTTTCCAACATGTGTCATCATTTCCACATTCTTTAAAAAGTTTCTATACATTGGCAAAATTATAACCAATAACGATGATTCATTTCCGAAAAATACATGTCTTAAAAGTCACAAAATCGATTCTGATAGAGATTATGGTGTGATTTCGCTGTTATGTAAAATCTCTGAGCTTTAAAACTAATCTATCTGTGCTCTTCCAGGCGCTACATGTTTTGTTTTCGTAGCTACAAACATAAACACAAACAGAAATCGTAAGCAGTGTTAGAACCGGCTAACAAAGGTGCGTTAACGTGATCGGCAATAACCACCCCAAAAAAAAGAGAATTTACAAAAAAGAATAACGCGCAAAATCCGATTTTAAAACATCGCCTGTGTTTCCCACATATAGTTATTCTCATCACACTCAAGCTAAAGCTACTTTGTGTTGTTTTCAAGCTCGCTCGTCATTTGTTTTGCGTTTCTTGTTTGAAAACAAATCGCGATCGGTCGATGAACAATGTTTAACCGGTGATGAACAAGGTACGCGATGGGTTGATCCTTCAAGTCATCATTTTAAAGAGGCAGAAGATTTGCTGTTGGGGCTCTAAATGTATCAGTAATAAATATATCGAATATGAAAAGTAATGGTAAAAATACAGTGATGTGTGTTCTCCAGAATAGATAACAGGTGTGTTATCGCTCGCGGCTATCTTATCTCCGGAAAAAAAGGTAGCACAGGTGAGGCGATCTCGCCAGTCGTGGCCCAAACGGCACTCCGGACAAGTCATGTTGCATTCTTTGGACACATTGGCAGGAAAGCTGTCTCCCGGCGGATCTAACCAAAGTAGTCCGCAGTCATCTCTTCTAGATAACAACGCCAACAGGGTCAGGCCCTACAACAAACCGCATAGTGGTACCAACTCGGGTGTTCCAAATCATACGTAAGTTCACTAAAAAATCGATAAGATTTGTTATGTTAACTCTACATCCTCAAAAACATGCTTTATATAACACATGTGAAAAACTAAACGGAAAAGAGATGAAAGATAGTTGGTCTTTTTAAACCGTGTTGCATTTTTCATCATCTCGAATAATTTATGACTTAACTCATTTATGCATCTTTTTAAAGACATGATTTATTTTATCTGGTGGGAATGTTGGTTCGATAAAGTTGTTTTTAAATTTTAAAATTTATCTTACATCTTCTCCTTCTTTGTAATAAAGTAATTAGAGCGTCCTATTAAGGGAACGATAATATGTGTCGAAATCCATATACCTGTACCTTGCACGAGAATTAATCCCTAGGGACTAACGTTCTCTCGCCCGGTTGTGCTCACGTGTAACAACTAATTACTAGTTTTGATTAGATCTGCAGTTCGCGATCGCGTTCGGTCGGCAGGTATAAGAAGTTAGCAGGTAGAATTAGGAAGTTGTAGATCTTACCGTTATATATTCGCCCCGAAACAATCGGAAGGTAGCACGAACGGCTGTGGTGCAGCTCGCGCAAATTAGTCGTTTATCTTATCTTATATACACAAAACGATAACGTCGCTCGTTGCCCAATTTTTACGTTTTATTAAAGAAAAAAACTGTTTGTTAACTGTCGAATTAATCTGGGGTATCACAGGATGATTGGGATTATTGAAAAGTTCAACTTTGAAAACTTTGCCTTTAGTCTATGCTAGGTCGCCAAAAAGTTTCGAAATTAAAAATTTACGAGTTTCGCTCTAGGATTTAATACCTGGGTGACGAAATAAGACGACGCTCTTCTCGTCTTTACCTTGAATAAACACCTTGGGATTCGGCTAGTAATAAGTTTGTGTGTTTGCGAGAAGACGCTGCGGTGTCAGACAGAGACGGGACCATTACAATATTTGAATTTAGATGTGTCTCGTTGTAGCGATAGCGGCTGAACGTAGATAAGATGGGCAAATAGAACCGGGACCCGGCACACGTTTGCCAAACTCGGATCCACGACTGTTGATGCACTTATGTTGATGTTGTGAACGCTAAGTAATATTAATTATTTCACGCCCCCGGCGTTTGAGGACCGCCCGGTCCTCCCGGATCTCCAAACACGCTGTTAGGAAACTGAGTGAATAGCGTGCACGTTTTAGAAACTGTAATAAATTATTAATTGGCTGCCCCGTTCGGTTTTGAAGACTTGTTCGTGAACACACGCTTCGTATAAAGTTGAATGATAAATTACTAACTAATGTAAACCCTTAACCGAGCGCGAATGTTTCATTTTGACTTATCATGAATTTATAGGTGGAGAAATTATAAATCTGAGTTACATTAAGATTAGTAGGTTGGCAGAATTAGAGACTATTAGGTTGAAGAATTATCGGCCACGTCACAAGTACTACCAAAGTTACAAATTGGCTTTAACACTAGTTTTATCTGTCTTTTCCCACATTAATTTCTTTTATTGGATTTATTTATCTCTCACTTTAAGGACCAAATATTTTTTTATTACGTAATTCATATTACTTTTCCCTGTTTGCTGGGTGACTCCATAATTTTCTAAAAATTTTGTGTAAAGCACATCTTTCATAAAATCAATCTTGAGAAAATCATTAGTTAAAGACATTAATCAGGGTTCATTTGAAAGGCCTATAAGTGTTAACAAACGAAATTTTGAACTTAACCCAACGTATTGTTAGTCAAATCCAATTATGTTTTTTAGATCAATTTTATCTGTGTTTTATTCATTTCTAAAATACATATTGAGAGATAAATTAAATAGATAAAGTAAAAAGAAGATAAATTATTCTAAATCATGTTGCAAAATGTTGTTGAATCGATGAACTATATTAACCACTTCGGTACGCATGTCGACTATAGTCGACGGTCACAGACGACTCCACTCAGCCGAATGTCGACAACCACAGATGATCCCACATATGTATGCCGGCTATGGGAAACGTTTCGCGGTCGATAGGCGCCGTACCGAAGTGGTTAAAGATATTTTTCCAATATGGAAAACCGTTATACAATAATGTCAGTAGTCCTTCTGGGGTTGAAGAGATTTTTTATCAATCTTAAGACAAACAGTATAAACAAGAATCATTCATTTACTTTTTACAAATTTGTACTTAAATTTTTATCAAGTGTTCAGATCTATTGGGATTTATAATAGCATAGTCTAGAAACGTTTAATCATAATTTTAGATCCCGCAGGAAGTATAAAATCGTTCATTTTTGTTTCGGCATCCTGTCCGTCAGAACGCAAAGATTTATTACGAGCCTTACGGCTCTATCTCAATGCGAACCGTGGAACAGGTTGAGCGCATCTGTCGCCACGCGAAACCGTGTAAAATCGCGTAGCAATAACGGGACGGGGTCACGTGTGTGCCAACACCAATTTGTTCTTGCACTTATAAACCCATATGTCTCCGAGTCGCGTGCCACACGCTCAATTGCCATACGCTCAAACAGCCTTTCCCTTTTTATTTTGTACGAACTTAAAAGACGGTTTTGGTCGTTCATTTTCAGGTTTCGTTCAAATTCCGACTTAACCTAGACACGAATAACGATGTTACCACTTGAATTTAGCTACGTGACCGTACAATTGCAATGGGGTATGAATAATATTTGGCAGGAGTCTTTGTGGACCGGACCTGCGGGATATAGAGGTCGAGAGGAATCTTGTTTTTACCGTTTTTATAAATAGTAACGACTCTATGTACGTCGTGTTGTCCGATTGTATTCACTTCGCAAATGCGCGTTTTTATAATGTTAGCTTATTATGAAATGAGATCGCGACGAATTTTAAGATTAATTTGGTCGGCCCCAAAGAAACCGAGTACCTATAAACATATTGTCTGGCAAGGCAGGCGCTATCAATTAATTACTGTGATGTTTCTGGAACGTGCCTGACGAAAAACGAACTAATCTAAGCGAGGTGGTTTTAATAATATTTTGGGTGGCCCATTACACACATTGTTTCCAACTAATTTGAACACATCGAACACATCGTTCTATTTTTGAAACTGCAGCGTAGTACATTCTTGTAAATATTATTTATGGAGGATTAAATGACTCGTATAAATTTATTTTTTACTGTGTAATAACTTAAAAAAGATAATTTAAAATCTCGTATATAATTTGCTTACTTAATATTGTAGTGGAAGTACATAAGTAATTAATACAAAAATCGTGTCTCTAATCGTATTTATGAAGGTATATTATATTTCAACAAACTAATCTAAGTGCCAAAGCTTTAATAATACTTCGACGCCCAATACATTGTTTCAGACTAATTCGCCAAACATATAGCGCTATTATTATCATCAGAGCGTAGTAAAATTCAGTAAATATTATTTATACAAGATTAGATGAGTCGTACAAATTTAATTCCTGTTGAAATGTGTTTCTACATCAAAATTAAATTTATGATAAATAGTTAATCTTGTAGGTAATCAGTCTTCTTTATTATATTGCACCTATTTTCTATTTATACCACTGTCATTGAACTACATAAGTAGTGAGTACAAGATTCTCTTTTAATATCCTTTTAACTATTTATTAAATGTAAGAAAATATCTTATATTTTATAAATGATCGTACTTAGCGAATAAATCGTTAATAATATATCAACGCCGAATACATTGTTTAAAACTAATTCTTCGTTGTTATCTGACAGTAGTTAATTTACGTAAACATGCCATCTCTATCACAATAGTAGGTAAAACATCTTATAAATGATGATATTTCCTAGGGGTATTTAACCAAATAATTAATCATTAACACACCGTTACCACGGACTATTGACGTGTCATATTCGTTTCGTACGGCTAATTAACTCAAGCTTTAAAAGCGGTCGTGTTGGCCGTACGCCAGGTAATCACATCTGAGGTAATGGGCGGTATTAAATTAAATTCGTTTTCTCATTAAACGCGGTTGGTTTCGGTGGTGATTATTAATAGGTATATTCTTTGCTCTGCGGTTGCCAATTTCCGGTTGTTTTTTCTAACGATAACGTATATTACAAATTTTAAAACCAACTTATCAATTTAATACGCCGTTTTAACTTTACATTAAAGTGAGAGTAGTTCTCGTTTTTAGGATAATAGGTTGGGTCGGTTTCTACACTTAACGCGTAATAAATCATAGTCTAGAGGTCTAATAATACCTATATGAACACGTTTGAGTGCGAAGTATTTATTAACGTTCCTTTTGATGTGACAGGATTGGCAAATCCATTCCACCGTTTCATTAATCATAAACGCAAAACTGCATTTCGAAATAAAAAAAAAATTAAACAGAAGACAATAACTAGAAATACCCTTTCAGTAATTTCTTCTCGTCCCTTTTTCTGGATAGCTGTCCTTCAGGTGAGGACCTTCCTTACTCTTTCCAAAGTCAAGCAAATACTCAGGAATTAATGGGCGCCCGTCATTATCGGGCGAGAGCTCGTTACCCTTTTCCACCCTTTTCGAGGGGGCGCGATGTCGACGTCGTTCGGATTTTCCAAACTTGAAGCGCTCACCTGCGACATCGCGATAAATAACGCCAGAAGGTATAAAACTGGGAAAATCCGGGGGGAGGGTCGGAAGCGAAGAGAAAGAGACGCCCCAATGACTCATTCGGCTGCTATGAGAGAATCAACGTTTATTTCAATTAGGGCTCGCTCAGTGTTTAGTGAGATTTAATGACTTTCTGACCGGGCCCGGGAGGCATAAAGGGGCCGAGGGCGGATTAAAACCTGCACCTTGTTTGCAGAATCGATAACTGGACCGGATGATGTCGTATGTGGGGATTTTTGGGGTTCATTTGAGGGAAATAGGATATGTTTTGAACGAAGGGAGAGACGTCGATGAAGGGTACATTTTAAACCCTACAAACGATAGCACCATAAAATATATTCTATTGTAAATTACATACGATATTGCCAAGTAGAAACATAAAAATACAAATACGATCGTCCCGAAGCTATGTTTACGATTTACAAAACACACTTTTATATCTTCGTTTTATTTTCTTTAAACCGGACCTATCAAAGGACGCACAAAAGGATCGTCCTCTTGTACAAGAAGAGCAAACAGACTCTACCATCGCCGGGGCCCCGGCAGTAATTCCTTACACTCGACTGACTGTACGTTCGGGAGCGTCGTTCGGAGTCCTGCAGGAGGAATAAAAATCCGAAACAAACGGTCGGTCCCGTCGCTTTCCGCGCGCATTACTGCACGTGATATCCTGCCAGACATGACGACAAACACGCCATCCGACGGCGGCCGCTCGATACGGCCGGGCAAACCCGGTCCTGCATGAAATATGCACGCGCGTTTATACGCGATCCTCGAAATACCGGTCCGGACCGGCTTTTGACTAGAGTTGCATTAGTAAAGAGACTCGTGGACGCGCATGTAAAGCTGTCTTGGGCCGTAATGGGCTGCGTTTAATTTGGCGACCTCGTACGTCTGTGATTAATGAGTCGCCGATTGCGAATTAATGGAGACGATCACGTTGGAATAGTTGATAGTCAGTCCCTTTGAGTTAGTTGAGCTAGAACTTTATGTGTCTATTACCATTACTCGTTTAACTGTTAATACAGTAAAGACATGAGCTTTGAAAATAAATAATATTTATTAAATAAGTTGAACTAGTTGAACTATGTCATCCTTTGAAGTTGTGCATCCAAGTTATAGCAATCTGTGTCATTAAGCTATAGTAAATTGATGTACGATTTTCAGTCTAGAGGAAGGAGTAGTGATAATTAGTTCTGCTATTTAGCTTCACTAATTGGCATATTATGTCACCATATTAAATATCTAACTGAAGTAAGGTGCAAACATTGCTGGTTGACCTCTTACATCTACACAATTTAAAGGAGTGGTAGGGTAAATTCACCCAATCTCGGTCGGCGCTTAAAAACAGCCTTTACCAATTATTTTTGTAATAATAAGAAAAATATTCCATGTGGTCCTATACATTTAATAAAAATTTGAATTTTCATTATCCTACGTCAGGTGGTAGTAAAGTAACCGAATTTTCTGTTCAAGAATTGATTAAATAAGGATGTGTTGTGACGGTGGTTTTCAACTTTCACAATTTATTTGGAACCACTCTATTCAGAATAAGTGTTCATTTCAACATTTTATTTCGTATAGTTAACGAAATGAACATATATTATGGTAAATTGTTATGTACTACTTTATACGATTTTTCTTACCTAAGTTGGTCGCTTTATTTTTTATAAACGTTTTTCCCTGTTCATCAATGGTTTTCCTGTGTTAATTCCAAAAGTCGGCCACCCTTAAATTTTTTTCGGCAGTAACCGATTTTACCTTCATTATGTCTTACAAGGAGACCTGACGACTAGGTTCATCGATCTAAAAAAAGTGGTAGCAGTGGATAAGCATTACTACATATAGTACAAATGCGGGTTAGCCGCTTTTTAAAGTTCCCAACGCCACGCCGGCTTATGTCAGCGGTTGACCACTCTTTTATTAAGGTAAAAAAACGAAAGAGTGTACTGAATTATGACTTTCCATAAAACTGGTAAGGACCTAGTTGTAAGGTCTCCTTGTTAAACTCGGCCACTCAAGATTATTGTAGATCTGTTCCAATACCTTATGAAAACTGCTTTTTATAACCACACAAGGTAGGCACATTGTGACGTAATTGTTATGAGGAGTGTCATTCATAAAGTAATCGGCTATTGTATACTCTTTTCGGCTAAAGATGTCTCATGCGTAATTAATTAATTATGTTATCCTAGACTATTTTAAGTTTTCGTCTCTTTCTCTCTGATATGTACAATTAAATAAACAAAAAAAAATAATATATGTCGAGAAAACGACGTCAACGAATGACGCCTGAGACATCTGTCGCCGAAACGAGTATAATTAATCGATATCAAATCGATTTTATAGTCGGCTGCACCATAATTCCGAAGCTCGATATGGACGACTATAGTTCGTCCATTAAGCTATAGTAAATTGATGTACGATTTTCAGTCTAGAGGAAGGAGTAGTGATAATTAGTTCTGCTATTTAGCTTCACTAATAATAATAATAATTCCGAAGCTCGATATGGACGACTATAGTTCGTCCTACCTATTCAGTTAAGCTCTGAATACCAACTTTAGGTAAACCTGCGGTTCGACAAATAGAAATGGGGACCGACTTTTGGAAAATGTACTATATTAAGATAACTTCACTGCATATTATTCTTCCATGACATTTACTTACTTCTACAATATATAATCATTTAAAAAATAAATGCCGCAACCAAAAAACAGGTAATATTGTACCATCAGTGCTCATAAAATTTTGGGACACCGAAATTTCTTTTAGTTTGTATCCCACTTTGAAATTGTCAGTTAATTGCCATTTGATGTGCCAAAATTTCAAAATTAATAGGGCAATATAACCTGACATAACCGTCATTCAAAAAGGTCTAACTTAATCGGTATAAATTCCGTTATGTACACACTCGGACAGCGAAAATGTCGCCTGAAGCTCTGTGCGAGAGCGATAGCTAGAACGGGCTCGGGCACGGTCGGCCATTTTCGCTGTCCGAGTGTGTACATACATTATCCAACTTTGAACTTGTCCCAGGTTTTTTTGTGCACCAATAGTACTCAACGATTGTTTATTTTAATACTATAAAGGTTGTAATGTGAAAAAGTTATTAACCCCTTAAGGACCGATTTTTTTTTAAGGTCATTTAAACCCTACACTCCATTCCGAGATATCTCGGGCCTGGTCCTTAAGGGGTTAAGAGGCCAACTTTTGGCTAATTTACCCTACTTTAATTACTTAACGGCGACCAACTAATAAATAATATAAATCTTTATATAATAATGGCTAAACTCTTTTAAAAGAACTTATTGGTATCTAATTGAATACTGTACGTCCTGTGCAATCGACCTCAATTTTTGGCTATCAGCCAATACTATCCATTTCCATTTCGTCACAAACCATCATGCATTTTAAAAATAATCTCTGTCTGTCTATTTATAATCTATATTTGAAAGAAAAACTGCAAAGTTTATACAAATACTGCAACTAAGCTCACTTATTAATAAAATATTTTGGATACATTTCAATACATTGCAAGAAAAACTTGAGCTTTTTTCGTTAACGATAAATAAAAGAACTCGATTTTAATAAGGGCGATTGGCACGAACATCTTCGTATATTTTATTACCATATCGTCTTTTAGAAAGTTTTTGCATTTTTTTGTAAATTTATTTTTTTTTTTGGTCGTACAGACACAAAACAAAAATCTTAAAAATTTTAATAATTTCAATCTCTACAAAAAGGGTGATTATTCAAAAGTGATGCAGTGTGCTTCATGGAAAAGTAGAAACTGTACTGTCACTGAATTACTTACTGAACTGAAATCACATACTGAAGTGGTAACCTAGTTAAGGTGTGTTCTCACAAATCACGTTTAGTTGATCAACAAAAGCTAAATGAAAACTGTAGTAAGAACCTTCCTTTCAATAAAGTTAATCAACTTTGTAGTTGATCAAAAATAGTTTGAAGTCAAAATTTTGACCACAAGTAATGAGTGATCATGAGTTGCTTTGAAGTTGAAACTAGTTTTGAAACATGTGAAGTGGACAACTTGGCATTAACTAACCTTTGTCGACTCCTGAGCACCCTTAAACGCAACGCGTACTTGCGGTTTTCTTTAATAATAATAATCTATTATTGTTATTCACCTTTAACTTTTTTGAGATTGTTCGTCGGATCACTGTATCTTATTTTTATGCTGTAATCCTGAGTGTAATAATTAATTGTGAACTTTCAACAACAGTTCATCAAACTTTTTTCAGACATTCTTAAATGATCTTTATATCTTTCTGTATCCCCCAGTATATTTCTTGAGATCCACTGCCTCTCAAAAAAAAAAACGCGTTCTTTGCAACTTTTAATCTATAGAAACTGAAACGGTTGTTCAGTCTGTAATGAAATGTGTGAATTTAAAATTTGTTCAGATTTATTCCACTTTACATGCTCAACTAAAGTTGGTCAACTAAACTTGATTCATGAAAACACGCCTTTAGTTAAAAGTGTTTTTGAATACTGAATTGTATGGTGGTGAAATTTTATATAATGAAATATAAATCTTGAAAAACTTAAAAATATGCAGATAACCTATTTTTCTACCATTGTAAATAAGGTATTAATTTAACTAATTATTCTGCATTTTAGTGATTCTAAATCTTTGTATCTATACCAGAATATCTATGTATACTACAATGTTATTGATGTCATTATAGACGAACAGATTCTGTTACGAAAGCTCATCCGTTCGGAAATATGAACGTGATGTACTTGGGTTTACGCCACACACAGGACGTACGCGTAATTGTCGGGGCGCGTAATTTTATCTTATCTACGGTACACACACATACAGAACCGAGCAAACAGAGCCGGACCGCGTTGCGTCCAGGTCCGGAATAGCCCCGACGATCGCCGGTAAATATTTGTTAATAACGGCGTTATCTTCGCTACGTTTAGCACGCTGTCAATTAAGTTTATTTTCATTCGAAATCCTGTGGACCGGGGTTTATTAACGCGAGTTCACCGCACATGTCATAAATTCGCTATGATTTTCACGGAGGATGAGTTGGGATTTAAAAGAGAATCTTTTTTTAAACGAAATCTAATTCGGTCGTGGGATTTTATATTTAGATCTTTTACTGAAATATTTATCGTTACATATTATTTCTTGGAATTTAATGTATTATTATTGTTTTATTATATCTTATAAAAATAAAGAATCGTTTACAAACGTTTGTAAAGAAAGAAAAAATTATGAATTTCTACTATTACATATTTCTACATCGTTTTATAGTTAGTATGAGGTGCTTATTAGTTTGTTAGAACTCCGTCGCGGGGTTATATCTGTTCAACATTGTGCTGGCACCGCTAATCCTGATCTCTTCTCTTGTCGACTACAGGATTCCCCCGAGTTTCCCCCCTTTCGCCGACGAATGCAGCGTAGAGGGAGTTTAAACTCGGGCTAATTCCGGCCTTAATTCCATACAAACAAGCTTAATTTCGGCGAAAGGGCCGGTCGGAGCCTCCCGCGGGGGGACCGAATCGCGAAAAGGCCAAGTGGGGGGACTACTAGTACGCGACCACCACCTCGCCACTTAAATCCCGCAGATTTAACGAAATTATCGCGCGCTGCACCCGCCGAGCCGTTTCGAAGGTGCCGGAGCGTCCCGACGCTTATCTCCGGCAGCGCCGGAATCGACAATTTATTAAAAGTAACGCCGCGTAGTTTCTGCTGAGCGAGTTAATTGTTTTTTGCGCTTGGAGATCCACTACAAACGATAAACGTTAACCACTAAACCTCATTTAAAGCAGTAGCTTTTATTGTAGCTTTGCTTGCGTTACACTTTAAACTTTACTCTTAGCGAATGAGTAAATGTAATTCTTCTATTGCAATCTCAGCGTAGGAAAAGGTCAAAAGGGGTTATGGTTAAGAGTTCGATTTCCAATATTTCCTTACCCGAGCGACGTTCGATGATTCGTTAAACGTGACGTGCCGGCAAGAACTCTCGCCCCCCAAGTCGTGGGGTTGGTTTCAAGGGTTGCAGGGATTTGTCGGGGCCCGTTCTTCCGAAAACCACGCTCGCGTTCGTTTTCACAGAAGGGGAAAAGCAGAATGACCCTTCATGTAGCTTCCCTCGGTGACACTAATACTACGTAGAGCCACTTTTTTTCGGGAAAATTTCCGTTCCGCCCCGCATGGTAATGTAATGGACGGCGAACAAACCGCCCCACCCTGAAAACTGACGGTTGTTTTGCATAAAAAGAACGTTCGCAGTCGATCTTTTAATTCTTTCGACGTCGGCCGTCGCGCTCCGGCGACCCATTAATCGTCTGCTCGAACCGCCGAGAGGTTGTAGAGAATTTGTATTTAATTTCGTCAGTAATTCCCGGAGATTTTTCGTGTTACCACTCAATTTTACCCATTGCCAAAAATATATGTGTTAGGTAGGAGAATTATCTTTTTACAAATGCGTTTTAGCACAAATGAATTTTCAATAATCAATTAGTGTGTAATAATAATTTAACCCGATGGCGAGAAAGCTCCATTAGTTTCAATTCTAAACACCATCAGCATTGTACGTGAGCCAGAATGGGGTAATTAATGTCAAGTGGCGATGAGTTACACACGTTGACCTTCCGCTGACTCATGATTTAAGTGGTTTCACAATAAATTCTATCGATGATCTACTTGTTATCCCCCCAATTTATTTATCTAATATAACCACGAACGCGAAAAAGAACAAATTTATTATCAATATCACAACACCCATTTCCCCCTTTTTAGGACAACCGTTCCAACAGTATTTCGAGCTGGCAATAATCGGCGCTCACTCCCCGAAACGACGTTAACCAATTTCGCGGGGCGTCTCCAATTTACTCCACGACGGCGTCTGCATCGTCGCCTCCGCCAGCAGCGGACGGACGCCGCACGTCCAACAGACATCGATCGAGACCCGGTGCTGGTTGTGGGCCCGATCGAAGCACGTAACGTGCGTTTCGGCACGAATAAACAGACAAATATATCATCCGGTATTAATTGCCGGGGCGAGGGAGCGTCGGGACGCCGCCCGCCGGTGGCACCGTCCTTCGACGCGATATCAAATTATAACCGGGCGTCCGTAGCCGCTCGCGCCCCGTAATTGATCGTTTAATGTTGCAACGTTGCGCCGCCAAACGGTCGCCCCCCGGAGGGTAACGCGTCGCGACGCCTGTGACCGCTCGCGCGACACGTGCGAGGCCCCCGACCGGCGTACATACGACGGGACGCGTAATTGATTGCGTCCCGACGTTAATTATCCTAATCGGCATCGCGTATTGCGTCGACAGTTAGTACAATTGAGGATTATAACTACTTTTCAACTTAAGTCATTATGTACTGGGTATTTAACTAACCCTCGATTTATATTACTAAACCTGATTTTGATGAATTTTGGAAGTTTTTGTTTCAAAGGATAATAATTACATTATGCTTCAACAATTTCTAGCAGTTCAATGAAATTTTCTTTGCTTATTAGTTATTAAATGAGAGAATATTTATTGATCGATCCATAATTTTACCAGTTCTAACTTTAGAAATAAAATTTTAAAGAAAAGTGCACTTTTACTCTTATTATAATTTATTATCATCTAACATGATAATGTTTCGATTCACATCATCTTCAGAGACGAAATTTAAATATCTTGTCCGAAAGTTGACAAAAAAAGTTTTGAATTTGAAAATATCAACATTAAATCTAACTCAAAATAAACATTTTAAAATTAATTAAAAACGTCATAACAATAAAATGTGCACGTTGTAAAATCTGACATGACAGTAATATGCATATTACTGTTACAGTATTACATACTACTGTCATACATATTACTGTTAGAGTACTACATATTACTGCTACAACCTATTAACTATTTTTAGTTACACCTAATGTTGATATTTTCAAATTCTATACGTTTTATGTCAACTTTTGGAGAAGATATATAAACTAGTGATGTGACGAATAGTAGTTCAACCGAATAACTGAATACCGAATATTCGGCTAAATTTGAACCGGATATTCGGCCTTTGTTGACTGGCGTGAAAATAATATTCAAAGAAATAGAGAAGCAAAAAAATTATTTTATGGCAACGTCGTTGAATCTCCGATATCTCTTAAACTTTTTTTCACGTGAGAACATATCCGTTATAAGGCATAATTTTTTTGGAGGCACTTGGAAGAGATTTAGACTCGCTAAACTCCGGAATCAGTAGTAGCGATGAACGTGATAAGATGAATATAAACACAACCATTCAGCAGTTGTCCCGTACAACAGGCAAAAATTTGAATCGAAGTCATTTTGCGACTGCTATAAAATCATAGCCACATCTAGTAAGGCCGTTAGTGACTCCAATCCAGTCGTTAGTGAACTGGACCGTTACTTGTATGAGGAATTACTAAAGAGAGAGCAAGTTCCATTTGTTTAGTGGAAATAACATAGCTTGAAATACCCAAAAATAAGTAAACTGGCGAAAGTGTACTTATCAGCCCCATCAAGTACAGTTTTCAGTGACCAGTTGTTCTCTGAAGCAGGAAACATACAAAAAAACTAATCGACAATTGCGCAAAAATCCATTGTATGCTCATTTCGACCTATCCAACGAAAACTGTCGTAAGTCAAAAATGGTGATTTTGAAAAATTTGAAAAGAAAACAGAATTAATTGCTATTCTTCTATGGTGAATCCTTTCGGGATCCTCTATATAAGATATCTATAGCAACCAAGTAGGAAATTTTTACGTAGAATATTTTATCTCTTAAATTGCAATCTGTTCGAAACCTTTAAACGCTTATATCTCACTCAGTTCTATCAAAAATGACAATAGTCTTCGTTGCATAGGTCGATTTAATGTATTCTTCGAATTTATTAAAACTTAGAGCAGTCACATAGACAACCGAATATTCGGTAAATAAATTTAATATTCGGCCGAAAACCGAATATTGCAAATGAAGCCGAATAAGCCGAATACCGAATAATTATTCGGCTTCGGTCCCATCTCTAATATAAACTCCCTCTCTGAAGATGATTCAAATCGAAACATGTTAGACGATAATAAATTATAATACCTGTAAAAGTACAGATTTTCCTTCAAATTTTGTTTTATTAGTTATTGCTTATTACACGTTTATATCAAATTGAAGCTAAAAAAAGAATATTGCAAAAAATCTAAAAGGTATTAAAAATTAGTGAATGTTTAAAAATTGTATAAAATGTCTTGAAATTATGAAACGATTTTTGCATTAAATAGAATCTTAAACATTTTAGTTTATACAAAAAAAGTTACATTGAATCAAATTACAACAAGAAAATTTGGAAATTTTAAACAATTCAGTAACTTTTTGTATACATTTTGAGCATTTTGTCAAAAATGGATGAAAACTCAGGCACCATTGTAGACATTTTCAATTTTCACTCTAGCGTATTTCAAATCTACCAATCATTTTGTGTGAAAATTAATATAAATCTTTTAACTTTTTTAGACGATTTGCTCAAATTCAGTAAATTATCTTCAACAATTTCAAAAAATTTAATAATTTTTGTTGAAGAAAGTTGAAGGATTTGCTATATTTTGCCCAAAAATTAATGAAAAACCGTAACTTTTATGGACAAAATGATGTCTTTACAAATTAATAAAAGTTCTCTTGTTGGTCTAATTTCTTATTCTAGTCCTTTAACAATACGAAATTTTTTATTCTTATTGTTAGAAAGAATAAGAACATGTACTTGTTATAAAAAATTGGAGATATTTTAAAATCTGCAATTAAAAAATATCCAAAGTCACCCAACTGATCGATTGTTGAGAAAGTAAACTGAAATTTTGCAGCACAGTGTCAGTAAATAGAAACTGTTTTTTTAGAAAAAATCAGAACCTCTACAATACTCGATACTTAAAACAAAACAAAGTACAGTAAAACCTCCATATAACGGACTTCGATAGAACGGACAAAATATTTTAAATTAATTATTTTTAATAATGTAAATTTGTTTTATATTTTTATATATAAAATATATAAACAAAAATTAAAAAGTAAAAGACACGAAAAGATCCGAACCTCTGCCACTTAGCTAAAGGACAGATTTAAAAAAAACCACCTCGCGCCCTCCCCTTGTCAAATAATCACCAATGTAATTGGGTAATTTTCAAAAAATAGTATAGTTAACTACTTAGGTATACTTTTTTTATTTTGTTATAATTTAGAAATGAAAAAAAAAATCCGATGAAATTAAATCTTGAAGATGTATGCCAACAAGATTTGAAAATGGTATCGATTAAGTAAATGCCATCATTGTTGATTATCATTTGAGGTTTTATTAAAAATATGGACGGTTATGAAGTCAACTGCTATCCTTCAAGATTACAAAAGTCTGTCGCTTGTTTGCATAGGCGCGTGATTTAAAAAAAATCTCTGAAAAAAAATTCTGGGACGATCAAAATTGACTATCTTGCATATCGCCTCTAACATGCCGGTTATGAAACTCAATTTGACCGCTGTAGACTTATTTCGTTGGATGTTTTTGAAGAATTAAAGATCAATTGACAACATAATCGTTGACAATTTTTAACAAAACCATTTAAAATGGCATAAAAAGAGTCCAAATCAAACTTTTTTATTTTGTTATAATCTAGAAATGTAAAAGAAATTCGATGAGCTTTCTTGTAAAATTTTAACTAAATCTTGAAGATTTATGCCAACAAGATTTTAAAATGGTATCGATTAAGTAAATGTCTTCATTGTTGATTATCATTTGAACAGCCTTTGCACCATCTTGTTTGGTATAAAACTTAAAGGTTCAAGTAAAAATTTAATAGACCACCCATAAAAAATCTCGTTTTATTTCCAAATTATTGTCAAACAAAATCAAGTGATTAATTTTGAGGCATCTTGTATTTATCTACAAGCTAGTGAAAGATATTTTGACCATACTCACCAGCATTTTGAATTGTATTGTGGAAATAACTGCAAATCAATAAGGAAGATTTTAAAAGGGTTCATCTACATTGGAAAAATTTTAAATTTACCTCATATTGTGTTGATTGATCATGTGGTACAAAACTCCCCAACGTGATTGTTTAATTTTTATTTCTATATTTTTTAATGTTATACTCTAAAAAAGAATCAATTGTAAATCTGATCTTTAGTATCTTTTTAACAATTTTTGTGATTATCTATACAAAAAAGCTATCTTTTGTCAAAAAAATTGCACGATTTATAGGTGATCAATTATAAAAAATTAACCTGTCCCTACATAAATTTTATTAACAATTCGGTAACAATCGTAAATAACAAACAATTAGTTGTCAAATCAATAAAAGAATATAGGGTCGTTTGGACAGGTTCGCCCGTCACATTTTGATTGACTTTATTACGATTTTCATATGCACGTCCCGGGTAATGGTATTACATTGTCACCAATTCGTTTCGACGGTATACAAAAAATAACCAGCCGGTCGGCGATCGTTGCCGCTTAATCGCATCGCATAACTTCGGTGACAGTTTGATATAATGACGCCCTGTTTATATATTCGAAAATGAAAATTGATGAATTTTTCGCGGGAAATCGGGCGGAGCTCCGCTACCGCCGACGCCGGAACTGCAAACACAATTACCTGATAATTGAAAACGTTTTGTTAATGTTTGCCGCCGTTTGTCATTGAAAAATTGTAATTTATCGAACAAATATGGGAGTATTGAATCAATAGTAAAAGCCGCGCCACCCTCGTCAGATAACTATACCACCAAAAAAAAATATGTTCTTGTTTGCGTAGATCTACCGGTCGGACCGTTTGTATTTGTTTCTGCTAATCAATATAAATAAATATTCGACCGGTAACGTTTTGGGTAAATACGTGTGTATTTACTCATAGAAGAGACGCGTTTGCGCATAAATAAAATCAACCGAAGTTTGACTTATTTCGAATTCGAAATTCCGATCGCTATTTGCAAGGAAAATACCAAAAGAAATTCTTCACTATTTCTGGTACTTGATCGATTGCCAAGGCGTTACAATAATAGAGCTCCGGAATGGAACAATTGAGCAGTTCGCATTCTTTTCCGCTGCCGTGACATTTAAATCTGCAACGTGCATCTAAATTAAGCCAAACGCAAATGTCAGCGATTCATTTATCGTTTAAGATCAAACACATCTATCAAATAATCAATCACACCAAACACTTAATTAAGAAACCAGCACAAAGTTAAATTTGCAATTTCAACCGGAACTAGATTTATTCAGGTAAACCTAAAGGTGTCATAGGTGGCGCTGCAAACGGCTGTCGCCACCGGTGTAGCGATCTAGTTTGCGTTCCTCTCCGCAGCCCAATTATGCGGTTATGCAGTTGTTTGATTAATTAGCCGTTTGGTTAATGGGCCGCTCGATTTAATTATCTTAACACAATGCACTGTCAATTGCATATAATCGACGCAGCATTTAGGATCGGCCATAATGGTACCGAATCCGTCACCTTAAACTTTTCGTACAAATAACGCTTGAAAAAAGTAGTATTAGCTTGGTAATCGCAACTAATAGGAATTGAGGTAATTGCATTTCTTAAGGTCACCTACCGAGGAAAAATATAACATAACGTTTTGTAACGTTCATATCGCACCCGGCGAGAATAGTGTCACAACTCAAAAAATGACCAGTTTGAAATTACCATCAGTAATGATACGTATGGTGTTAATTTACAGATCCTTAATATTATTCTTTATATTAATAGAATTTACTGCCCAAAAATACTTACCTACCTGAGATTTAAAACAAACTTATACTATTGCAATTTAAGTTTTATAGTCTTTTCTTATTTGTTATTACTCAAATACTACATTTTTTAGTTATGTCATTGTTCTTGCCGGGGTGTGATATGTTAGAATATCCACACAACTCAAATATTGAAGTTACATGACTTTAAATCAAAACAAGTTGTAGTATAGAAGTAGAGGAAAAGTGGCATGAAAGAGCCAGTTTTAACCCGGCGTGTGTATACTATATTTTTTGAGACATGGTGTGTATACTGGGTCTTTTAGGGAACAGGCATATTTTCAAAGTTTTCTAGCCTTTCAAAAATTCTAGAAAAATTCTGAGTTACTTATTGAAGCGTCTACTACATGGCCAAGCAGTTACCAAATTCAAAAGTTTAAAACTGTTGTCAATAAAAATGAAACAATCGTCTGAATTATCTGAAAAGTCAGAAAGACGGAAATTTTGACTGTTCCTTCAAAGACCCAGTGTACACACGGAGGGTTCAAAGAAGGCCAATATAGTATAAAAATAGGTAAAGACTTTTTTATGCTCTAATGTAAAATTGGGGTTTAGTTATTAATATACATAATGACATAAACCAAAATTATAAAAACCAACATGATAAGTAGATAGGGTCAGTGCTTTGGTTCTCGACCAGTTAACAGAAAAATCAACTTTGAATGTATTTTACATATCGAAAAGTTATACAAATTTTATTACACCTAGACGTCAACGACTTCTCAGTGAGTTGTCAATAGTGTGCAAGTATGTTTTTTTCTTTCTTTCAACAACATTTATTATAATTTCAATAAAAATCAAAAAAGTACAATATCACTACTTCTCGAGCACTCGGCGGAGTTCTCGACTATTTTATGTTAGTTCTCGACCACCACAAATTGGGCTAATTTTTAAGCAAATATATTTAGAACAATGGATTCCAAACAAAGTAACTTTAATCCATTTCGTTGCTGCAGTGGTTGAGAACTAAAGAGTATTAAATTTATTTTCGACCACTGATAATAAAAACGGAAAAAGAAGAATACTTAGGTCTAATTTAATGATCGCAAACTAAAACTTAAAAAGTAGATATATAAATTAATTGAAGTATACACGAAAATACCAACAATTCTTAAATAGGTGATATTACCAAAACAATTAAATGTGTTAAAAGCATACTGATTCTCGACCATTTTGATCGAGAACTGAAAAAGGCAATTATTTTAATATTGGTGGCCACCATCAAATATTAAGCAAAAAACTTACTGTGAGCCTATTTTTTCTTTTAATATATAAGCAACTATAACTAATAATAGATATAAAACATAATATAATCACCTAACATGTTTAAAATCAAAATTATTTATCATTTTCCGGTCGGGTTCGCTTGACACTTTTTTAGGCTATACATGAAACTATGCTGACTTGGCGATAGACATGTGTTTGTTGATTTTTATGACACATTTTGAGAACAATTTTAAAAGTGCTATAGAAGTACAAAACCAAATGTGCACACCTTTTTAAAGTATATGGAATACATTTCTAGTTACTTGACTTTAAATGGCAAAATGGTCGGGATCCAGTGCCGGTCGGCTAACCAGTGCATTTACCCCACATATTTATTTAAGTATAAAAAAGTTGCATTCGGCTCTTTCATAACAGAATGGTATTGGAAGAGCCACTATTTGTTATGAAAGAGCTAAATCCGTTTACCACCTCTTTGACTATAAATTAATACTTTTATCATTTTTAATTAAATTTAAAAGAAATTGAGTAATTAAAAATAATTTGAGAAGTGTTTTTTGGTTTTCTCAAAAACCATCACTTGCAATTCGGTTATCTTGCTATTTATTTGAACAAACGAAATAAGTTTGCGCACATTCAAATACCAACTTTCTTCTTTTGTTGCCTTATAAAGCCAAAACACATTTCTGTAGTGAACGTTGTTGGTCTTACGCGTTTTTTCGATCAAGATGGGTTTTGGACTGACATTTACGTAAAAAACGTAGAATAATTTTTTTAAATAAAATTTCCTAAAGGAATTTAAACAGAAAATAAATTATGTTCAATTCAATTATGCCAGTGTAATAGATCTCCTATGTAGCATAGGAGATCACATAATAAACTGCTTTCTGGTCAACATTTTTTAGTCTTCAGAAATCCTGTGATGAAAGAATCGGCGTTTTCATAACCGAGCAACCTGGCTCTTTCAAAACATTTCTTGTCAGAAATTATAACTCACAAAAGCAATATAATGTAAAAGTTTTAAGTACGAGACATATACATAAATAGAAGACGAAATGTCTAAATAGAACCATAGTATGATTATTTTATCATTATTTGTTTATTCATTGCCATTAGAAATAAAATAAAATGAACACAAATAAGTAAGTATTTGTTTTTGATGATAAAAGTATTAATGTGTTGCCCTAGTGTTGTTTACATCCGGTGAACTGTAAAACTTTTATGGGTGATAAGTGTATTGCACTGTAAAAATTTTTTTTTAATTTATAAATTTAAACGAGAGTGGCTCTTTCAAAACGTGGCACTTTTATGCCACTCTGACCCTATAATTTTTTGAGGAGTTCTATCATAGTACTGTGTGGAATTTCACCATTCTAAATCAATAATTTCAACACAATATTCTTAAAGACCATTAAGAAACTTCTAACTGAATACCAAATCCGACCATACTTCGACTAAAAATAAGAGTTGCGTCCATTGAAAAGTCGTGTTTGTCGATTGTTTTTTGGGTTAAAAAATCGGTAACTTCAAAGAAATTTTCATATTTTGATGACCTCTCATAAATTTTTTTCTCTAAACTCTAAAAAACCAGAATTTTGCCATTTTCAATCGAAAATATTCACGAAATATTTTCAAAAATCGAGAAAGAAAAGTTTAATTTAATACCAAACACGATCACATTTCGACTAAAAACAAAAGAATTATCTCAATTTAAGGATGGCTATACATAAAGATAGGTAGTGTTTGTACATAAATTAAAGCAAATTTAATTTTCTAAAGATTTCTCATAAAAAATTGATTCTAAAACCTTTTTTTAATAATTGAAAATCAAGCCAATTTTAGCCAACTGTATATCTGACTAAATATCGTGAGTATCATCACGTACCGAGTTTACCGACTTCATGGACTTTTATTTATCGTTACTTGAGATCCGTTTCGAGATTTTAGTTGAGAAATATCAAGTGTACTTAAAGCTGCTCCCAAAGAATATTAACCTCAATTCTTGGGTTATTACGTAGGATATCAAGTATCCTCTCCATTCTTTCGGCAGTTTTGTTAAAACATGAACTATTCAAGTGAAATATCCGGGTCGAAACTTCCGCCCGAACTTTTCCAAACAAGTTTATGCACCGTCCTTATCTCGACACCCTCTTCTCCCCTTGTTTTCCTTCGTCGCTCGAAAAATTTTGTACGAGTGGGGACACGCACTGACATTTTTAGACAGAATAACCCCGTGACTCCCAGCGGTCGAGATCGACGCACCATTTTCCTTCCTACTTAATTTTCGCCCATCGAAAACCGTCCGAAAAGATGTTTGGCGTGCCGTTTTTCGACGACATCAAGATGACCCCCTTCGACAAGTAAGTACCTAAAGAAATCGGAAAATCGATCGGTTTGATGAAATTCCAAAGCGGTCACGTGCCGCCACGTTCAACGTTTCCTTTTCGCGACCTTCCAAGATTGGATTTGCATGTGTTTCTTATTTACGGAGGGCCCCAAAGACCTCCCGGCGCTCCTCATCTCTTCGCTTTTCATGGAGCGTACGAGAACGCCCCGAATAACACAATGGATCCCGTTTGATGCCCTTTACATGCTCGGCAAGGCGAAGTCTGAGTGAGTTTCCCCATGTGATATAAAAATAACTTCATATTACAGAGGGGGCGGTTGTAATTTTTATTAAAAATTGATATGTTCGTTATATTTAAGAATGGTGAATAAAAGTTACAACTGGTAATTTTTTTATGTTTAAAACACATGTTTTCACAGATGTTTAAAATTTCCAGTTTGTATTTAGGTACTTGTGGCTATTTAGTTTAGATGGCTTTGTGTGTATTAAATCTTCATTAATATTCTATATTCATTAATGTAATGAAATCAATTAGATTGTTATTACTGATGATTAGGTAATGTTAATTAATCTCCTCTTCAATTATGCAAATAACTAATATTGATGAGTGACTAATTACGATAGATACAGTATTTGCTTAATTAAAATCTTAAAAAAAGACTCTTATTTTAATTTTCATGTTTCAAGAAAATATTAAATTATTCATTCACGATTCTTTAGTTTTCGTCAAAGTGTGGAGACTGCCATCTCCTTAATACTTTAAAAGACACGCCCCGAAGGTCACCGTCTATCCGCATCTCATTAACACAGAAACTAATTTCGCTTTTGACCCCTTTTAATAGCCTTCGAGGTGGGGGCGGCAACATTTCTTAAGGGGGAGTTTCATTAAGCCGACGAAGACCCTCTCTCTATCGCCACGTCCGCCTAATTGAGAAATATCTCCGCGTAACAAGTTCCGGAAAACTGCGATATGAAAGACTTTGGACACAATGGGCGAGCATCTAATTTTTCAAGCGGTGAATTCGATGTTTTTTCTTTCGAGTTTCTTGTGTGCGTGGAACCGTAATCCAGTACGTGATTTTTCGGCGATTGTAATTGCGTTCGAGGGCTCGTTTCCTATATATTTTCCTTCGAACCGTCTCCCTTAGGAAATCACCCTCGATGACGAGGCAAAATTAGAAAGTCCCAACTCTCAGAATCTTTCCTTTCTCAAACGTCCTTTCGTATCCGATTGACATGAAATCCGTTCGCAATCACATTGGAAGATAATAATACAAAAATTAATTTCTATCACGAAACGGAGAAAATACTAATAGTCTTTTTGATTTGTCATAATCTACAGAACAATTATTCTCTTTGTTATTTGATTCTTTGACTCACAAACCAGTATAATAAAAACAGTACAACTTAAAGGTATGCATTCATTTCGCATAAACTTTATTTTAACGTCCATTCATAAGTGATTGACTTGAAATTCGTTTACATTCACATTGGAAGATGCAAAACAATTTCTCACCTTTTTGTCTTTGATTTTATACTGTCATATTCAATTATATAAAAAGTCTTCAACTAATCTTCAATAACCAACTTCTATTTCTCCAGTTAAATGTTTTCTCGCATTTGATTGAAATGAAATCTGTTCGTGTTATACAGTGGAAGATAATATCACAGAAACCGACCTCTAGCAGTACAACGGGAGAGCAATAATAGGGCTTTTGGCGTGACATTGTCTACAGGACGTCCATGGTCTATTGTCCATTGTCCATCGGCGCCGGTGTACGCGTCGCGGCCGTCCAATATCGAAGCTTTGCCGGCCGATTTTCGGTTTTAATCAATGTAAATTCGAAGTGGCGCTCGTGCCACCGTGACCGCTCAATTTAAATAAGTACTTTGACACAAAGGACCGCCCCGAGGGCGGCTTTCCCGCTTTATGTAGGGCGAGCGGTATATTTCGCGTCCAACAATCGCTCGGAATCGTTTACGCTTCGCCGCCGGAACCTAATAAATCCATCATGCGCCACGACGACTGCACCAATTAAACGCCAGGAATGGCAGTTGTATACAGGTGGTCCTAACGCGACTAAAATTATTACTGTTTCAATTCTATGCGAATACATAAAGTTTATTTTACATGTCAAAGGATTTTAGAATGTCCAAGTCGAATAATATTGTCCTGGGAAAACCGCAAAGCCTTACTAGCTACTAAGAGATGCAGATCTCTCAGAAACCGGGGACAATAATCCCCACTCAAGGTTCCCTTTAACTGAATAACCAACTAAAGGATTTAGGCCTTTTCCCCCGTTTTTCCGGGAAAGTAGGCGCGCCGCGGCACCGAAATCCGATCAGAGCCCGCAACCCGCGCAGGCGAACGTCATAAAGTATTCAACAAGTTTTCCCTCGGCGTGTGCTCCCTCTTCCCGTCTCCGTTCCCAAATGTACCCCGAACGTCAACCAGACGAAGAGTGACACGTGCCGTCTCCTAGACACGTCCTTCAGATCGCGACCAACACGATTTTCCGGTTTTCCGCTCCCGTGCGACGTTTCGTCCGCAAGGTGCCTTGTTCAGAGCAAAATTGGAAGCGCGAGGAGTCCCGAGAGATGCCACGAAATATTAAAACTACCGGCAAAACTCACGGAAGCGATGTTTGCAAACGCTGTCTCTCGGGGAATTGAGTTGTTCATTATACACTAAACATTCTTTTATATTTTTTAACATTTCCTTACATTCATGAATTAAATAGATCTTTTCTAATATTCAAATATTGCCATATGCGTTTGTATATTTGGAGTTCCGGCAGTGTACGTTGATGTCAGTTTGTTCGGTTGCAGCTCCCTGGCGATGAACAACAATAACAACAATAACCTAGCGCTGAACAACAACAACCTGAACACGACGACGACGACGGCGACGACGACCACCGTCTCGACGCAGATGAAAAACGAGAATGAACTCGACCAACCGGATCCGGACAATATCAAAATGTTCGTCGGCCAGGTGCCAAGATCCATGGACGAGGAAGACCTTAGGAAGATGTTTGAAGAGTTCGGCCGTGTACATTCCATTAACGTCCTCCGAGATAAGGTTACGGGAGCGAGTAAAGGTCAGTAACAATTTTCCATCACCATAATCTATTTTCGTGTGTACTTTGTAAAATTGTATCGTTTCTATTACCTTTGGTAAAATGATTCCGACAAGAAGTTAAAGTGTACTGCAAACTGGTACAATTTCTCTTTCTTTACCGGAAAAGAGGATGACGCGCATCCTCTCTGTAAGCTGAGAAAGGTGCGAAACTTCACGCCCTACATGCGACATTCAGTAATTAAGTTCTAACCTAATTAAGGAGCTTTACAAAGCTTCTCATTTGGCTGTTTTCCGAAACTGGATAGAAGATCCCGGATCATTCGTAAAGAAATAAATCTAAATAAATAGTTTAAGTAAAGAACTTTAGAAACTATAATAACATTAAAAGTTAGTTTTTTAATTTTAGTCATTTTTTCACTTATTTTGAATTTCATCACAATCTATTAAATAAAACGGTGCATGAGTTATGCAACCAATTTTACGAAGCAGTGAATAAATTTGAAAAAAAATTTTATTTCAGTTCGATTTTGTATGCAAATATTTCAAAATTTATTATAGATCATTGTTGTAGGATTTACGGACTTTAATACAAGTTTAAATAACCATTAGTAATACAAATCTATTACCTATTTCAATAATGCTTTAAATCCCAAAATTCACCGTGAAACTCTACATTTTAGTTATTGTTATGAACGTAAAATAGAAGCATTATCAAATCCATTCAATCACATCAATAATACCGGTTAGTTTTAAATCCTTAAAGCACACCATATTAATGGAACATATCAGTTACAAAATCCATATTATCTATCTAACTCGTTTCATTTGTAATTAACTATAAATTACCATTCATTAAATATATTGGATTCGGGAGGGAGGAGTAGGTCGAAGTAGTAACCCATTCCTAAGGTTTTAATCGTCGGATTAAGGAGGGCCGAAGTCGCTAATTTATCGCACTCGAAGCGAACTTCCTCGCTGCGTAACTTATCTAATACTGTATAATGCAGCGCCCCGGTAGGTGCCCCTCACCAAAGAGGGCTCCAGTTGACGTTTCTCAGTGGGAACTCCGAGGCTCGTTAGGGCGGCTCCGTAATTTACGAACGTTAAGGGTTGCTCGGCAAACGAGGCGCGTTCATCTTGATCTGCGTATTTATTAAGGGATCCGCTGACACCACACGAAACATTAGTTTACATACGAGTCGAGGTTGAAGGGGCCCTTTCGTCTTTAGTGGTATTCGTAATAATTTATTTGATACCTAACCGCAAGACACAGGTTTTTTTTCTTTGGGATAGAGGACTCAACTGTAGGAAGGTTCAGGTTCATTGATGGACAGCTTAATTCAACAGTTGAGAGCATTAGCGTTCGTGCCACGGTCTGCTAATGGGCTCTAAGATTTGCGGACCGAGATTATACGGCGCCCTGGCGTCTAAGGCGTCCCGACGCTGTGTACAAACCCGCAGCGGATAGTCGGAGGGCGTTGCGTTCAACAGATCCGAGATTTAATTCGAGGAGATAGCATCCGAGAGCCGCAAGGGAACGGAGAAGAGAAAAATAAACGACAAGATTGTCTGGGAAGTTTAGCTATTGATCGTTACTGTACGAGGAGGCGCTTCGTCTTCTTTCGGTTTCTATTAAATTTTCCTGTAAATTTCATTCCGAGCTAATAGCGTATCGTTTACTAGACGTGAAAGGTTCGGACAGAATACAAAGCTATATTCCATGATTTTAGTCTTTGGCGAAGTTTTTCTCAAGCTTTGTACTTTGATATAAAGCGTTCATGTTTTCATGAAATGCTTAAAAAGTTGTACTTCCTCTGTCCGAAAATAGTTGCTACAATTTAGTTTAATGTAAAAATTATCGTCAATATACAAGATAAATTAATTTATTAAATATCAGTAGGTAAAACATAAAATAATCGAAACGTGCCATGCCCTAACCTCCACTTAGCTATTGCCCACAGTTTGTGATAAGTAATTGTAACCTGTAAAATTTGAATGTTTTTGAATTTTAACCGCTCTGCATCAAAAATGGTTTGAAATATTTCGGAAATAAATGAAAGGATGGGAAAAAATGCGGAAAATTTAGTAATGAGCAAAGAAACCAAATGTTACATTATTTGTTGCAAAATGTGGAGGATAAAATTTAAAAAGAGGCGCGATAAGTGCAGCTACACGTAAGTTTTTTTGCAGTCGTACAACAATTTCGAGATTGTGGAAACAAATAAAAGATTGTTTAAGTGAGAACGCAATACTTAATATTAACTCCCGTAAAAACAATTGTGGTCGAAAAGTTAAAGATTACAGTCAACAAATTGCTAATATATGCTCTATCCCTTTATGTAAAAGAACCACATGAAGATCGTTAGCTTGTTCAAGTAAAATTTCAAAAAAATACGTTGCATAATAGATTTAAAAATGGAAAAGAAATTAATGGCGAATTCGATTGGCAGAACTAGTGCGCACCAGTGCATAACAGCGTGTTCTGTTGGTTGTTTCGTTGTATTCTGTTACATTTTATTATTGTGGTTTATAAAACATTTTAAACATCATCAAGCCTTGAACACACTTACAAGTGATGTTATGA
The DNA here is from genome assembly GCA_036711955.1 of Digitonthophagus gazella. Classification (NCBI taxonomy): domain Eukaryota; kingdom Metazoa; phylum Arthropoda; class Insecta; order Coleoptera; family Scarabaeidae; genus Digitonthophagus; species Digitonthophagus gazella. The sequence continues at coordinate 26,099,352 of JASCIT010000001.1, read as the reverse complement.
TTATGTTTGATTTCATCGCGTTCTGTTGAATTTGCCCTTTTTTGCACTAAGCTAGTGTCACATTTTGCACTCAACGAGTGCGCACCAGTGCACACTAGTTTTGCCAATCGAATTCGCCATAAGAGAATAACCAGTTTTATTAAGCCGTTACTTACCGAAGAAAATAAACGGCGCACAGTGGGGCGAAATGCTCTAAACTCGGACATTCATATAAAAATTAAGTTTTAGAAAACTTATACTTTCGACATTTTTTTATATTCTAGATACTTGAGTCTATTTATAAATGCATTTGAAACATTAATTTTTATCAATTTTCCTATAGAAAATATTTTTCAAATTCGACATTTTCAAAACTAATGAAGTTTCGTTGATTCGACATGTACTGCTTTAAAACGTTCTTCCATCAAAACTAAACGAAGGGGGTAATTGAAATTTTTATAACATGAGGAGTAGGTTTCAAACTTCATATTATAATTATTATCATTTTGTAAAGTTGTTTGTATATTCTTAATACAACTAAAACTAATGACATTTATATAATAGAGATCACATATTTTAAACGACCAAAACTTTTTTTGTCCAAAACTGTCCAAGCTATGCAATACATCAAACGGTTGCCAACAGGCTTTAGTTTCTAAAAGCCCTTATTGTCCATCCACCTTCATCCACCTTTTTATGAAAATTGCATTTAAAGATAAAATATGTCAAATTATACGCTATTTGTCATGTAAAACCAGTTTATATTAGGATAATTAATTACATAAAATCATCATTTAAAACCTTTTTTTTGTATAATGAGAATAATTATGGAAAAATGTTGATATTTTTAACAAGTTATTAATTTCTTTGGAGCCTATAATTCTTTGGATGTCCAAAGTTTGCACGAGAAAGGAGATTTACACAAAAGATTTTTGAAGACGTGGAAAATGTTTTATTTTATTATATTAAACTTGTAGATATCGAAAATGAAGTTCTTTCGAAATATACAACATTTATAAACCATAAAATATTTTTATCAAATATCTGCATGCTGAGGTCAATAACCACAAGTAGGTATAGGTTGTTACAATGTTCTTGCATTTATTTTTGGTGATACATGGTCGTTTGTTAACTACTTAACGTTAAAGATCTGTTATAATTAATATTATTTCTAAAAAAAGTTACGTCCTGTTTGGGAATTGAACCTGCTTCTGCAACAAATTTGACTTTTTTTTCATTAAACACAAGTCAAGTGTTATTTTCTTTAATAGTAAATGCTCGCTTTTTTTATATACTAATTTATACACCTATTTTACTCATTTGCACTCAATTTTGTGGTTGTTCTATTGAAAAAAAGAAAGTTATGTGGCGATGTCCGCAATTTAAGCATGTCGCCCCACTGTGCGGCGCCGAATAGTTTTATTTAAAATTTGTGTTACCGACGGGGTATTTTGAGGATTTACTAAACTATATTCACATTGACGAAAAATGGGTTTATTTAACCAAAACAAAAAAAGTTTTTATATCACTCCGGAAGAAGAAATACTGCATAGAACTTCTAAAAGTAAAAGGTTCATTACAAAACTAATTTTCATGGCGGCAGTTGCACGTCCACGTTGAAATTTTCACAAAAAGAAAATTTGTTGACGGAAAAATAGGGATATGGCCATTTATAAACTCTTTACCAGCCAAAAGAAATAGCAAAAATTGGGCTAAGGGAACACTGGTAACCAAAGCTGTAGAAAATGTCAACAAAGAGGATGTAAGAAAAATGATTTTGAATAAATTGATTCCAGCAATACGGGAGAAGCGACCTGTTGGTTCAAAAAAACACACAATATTTATTCAACAAAATAATGCAAAACCGCATTTGTATACTGATGATCCAACATTAATCCAAGCTTTCTGTGGAAATGGTTGGGATATTCAACTGATATCTTAACCACCGAATAGCCCCGACTTAAGTGTGTTGGATTTAGGTTTTTTTAGTTCATAAATTATTTTGTATTTTCATTTAAAAACAATAAACTGTTGTACATAAAGTTCTTCTGTTTTTGATTCGCCTTAAAATAAATAAATTAATAAAATGTAGCAACTATTCTCAGACAAAAATTAAATTAAAATGTAGCAACTATTTTTGGACAGAGGAAGTAGAATATTAAAGTAGTTTGGACGGATATGGGGCTTGTAAACCGAAAACAGCGCAGACTATTCGATATTGTAGTGGAAGTTTATTTCTTCCGGCGCCTCCGCCAATTTTAAAACTTATTTTAATTCTCTGGGTTTCTTCCAGTAAAATCTAGTAAGAATTGTCGAAAACAATAACTTTTTAATACAGACGATTCTTTTTTACGCTCATTTAATTACATTATTTTTCAATATTTAATCATTTCACTCATTTATGGACAAAATGTTATCTTATTAAAAAGTGCTTTAGAAAATTCTGAAATCAACTCAATTTAAAAAAAATATCAAAATATTATTTATAATTCTTTTAATTAACTATTTGCAATTTCATTAAAAATTTGTTTTATGCTTTCGCACCATTAACGCATGAGCACGAATATTCAATATTACGAATAGCATCATTATCCTGTAATGGGATTTCGAGGTCATTTCGGCATGTATTCAGAGCATTAGAGGTCGTTACCAGTTTAGTAATTATTTAATGAATTGAATTTTGGTCTTTTTGAACTTTAATAACTTTTACCACATTGATGTTTTTATTTTCCAACCTGATACTTTTTCAAGTAAAAATATTAAAAAAGGTTCATGAAATAGAAGATATATTGTATTAAAATTTTCATTATTTTAATACATAATATTTTAAAAGCACTCAACCAATGAGTTTAAAAGGAATTTAATAATTCATTTTATCTGAATTTTCGATTACTAACCTGACATTGATAATTCAAGTTAAACCGAATAGTAAAATAATTTTAAATGAAATACACGAGAACCGAAGATTAATATTTAATGTAATAAATGAAATTCTTATGAAGAGATCCTTAATCCAACCGAGAGCAGTTTAAAGTGGAATTTTCAACTCGCCCTCGAGTGTGAGTTCGCTAATTCTCCCCTTTCGCTCGCTTAATTTAATTCACCTGGATATCGTAATTAAAAATTAATTCGCCGCGTAGTACTTTGATCAATTACGAAAAGTTACTGTTGCAAATCCGTCGAAGGGCGGAGGCGTTTTTTCCAGGTGACAGATCGTCCGTTCCCTTTGAAACGAGAAACTGAAGAAAAGAGGGGCGAGTCTCGTTTTAATCGAAAAAGATTAAACGAAGTCGGGGGGTAATGGCTAATAGCAATTAAAAGTTCGATACGGACGGTTATTAGGGATCGTAACGGAAAGTAAGAGTTTTCTTCCGAGGGAAGGAGGAACTCCTTCAGGTAACGCAGTAAGTGCAAATCCCTATTAAAAGGGAGCAGTTCTCTTTTACGACGGGCCTCGCCCGCGTAAGTGTTTTCGGTTTACCGCGGCCAAGTCTGCACAGTTTTTTCACTTTGCTCGAAATGGGCTAAAGCTGTAAATACCACGGACCGCCCGCGGTCGTAAAAAAAGTAGAACATTTCGACCGTTTCCTCGAGATCTTAAAATTATCTTTCGCTTCCTTCTTGCATAATTCATTCGCATACAGGTAGGGAAACACTCAAATTTCAAATAATCCAATCGGACTACCACATAAATGAAGTATACACATTAAATGTAAAGTATGCCGGACCCTTGTTTGAACATTGGAAACAGAACGAAATCCCAAGCATCCTAATAGAAAGTCCATAAAAAAGAAAACGAGATCCGATTTGGACGTTACGAATTCAAAACAGAAATCAATCCATTTCGGACGCCGCTGGGACGAACGCGACGGATCAACCCGGACGAAGATAAGATTCGATTTATGATTGCGTCCAGCGAAGGCCGCCGATGTAAACGACGCTATCTATCCGGCCACGCTTCCTACTACGGACCGACAGACCGAGCACGACAGATATACGCGCCTATTTATGTTCCCGTAGGATAACAAATTCAGTTTGCGCGGGCAAACCCAACAAATCGACGTCTCTCGAAAGATTGACCGATCCCGACAAAGTTTAGCTTTATACAGAAGAGAAAACACTATTGGTTTATTACACAGTGGAAGGTTTCTTATCCCAATTCACCAAGGTTTATTTCAAAAGAGTCTAGAAATATATGTAATTATAGTAATAATAATAATATATTTACTGCCAAGAATTAAGTAACAATAGTAATAACAATACATCAATTACGCTAAGGTTGTTGTTGACCGACCAGCTTACGGTCAACAGACGAACGACTAATACAAGACAAATGGATCAATTTATCGCAATAAAGCGATATCTTCCAAAACATTATAAATTAATGGCGGCTTTGTGATAACAACAAAAAAACACAATGCAAAAGAAGAAAAGAGAAAAAACAAAATGCTTCAAACTGAAATGGTAGAGACATTGCAATAAACACAAAACACTAAAAACTGAAGAATCAGGAAAGGGAAAGTTACAGGGCAAATAGATACCGCAGAAAGGCATTTATGTTAGGGCATGTTTTGTTAGGGACATTGCGGGTTTCTGTAAGTAAGTCATTCCAAAGCGTTATTGACTGCACAGTTGATGATTTATGATAAGTTTCGGTACGATGAATAGGAAACAAAAGGAGACAATCTGACCGCGATTTAGTTGGTAAATTACATGATGACAGAAAATGAAATTCCTTGGATGTTACATATAGTTACATTAAGATTAGTGAGGTTGGCAACGTCTACTATATTGGTTAAGAATAAGAGAGAAACGTATATAAATACGTCTGTATTTTTATTAAACATTCAAGTAAGAATGTAACATTGGACAAATACGTTGGAGCTTGACTGCAAAGAATCTTATATAAAGTGGTAAGCATACGAAATGATCTGCGCGTCTGACAGGTTAGCATTTGTAAATAAGTACGATAAGGTGTTATGTGCTGTTAGGGTGTAATAGTGGTGATAGAAGGAACTTTTTAAGGGATATAGAATGAATGTGTATACTAGAGGTGGTCATAGTTTTCTTAGATCTTAACTTTCTATCTTTCTCACAATCAGTACACACGCTAATTTTTCATTTTTTCTATAATTCATTGAAGAATGTAAACATAAACGGAAATCTTGTTTCAAGGATGGTTTGCAACTTAAAAGAAATTTTTTTATAAGAATTCAGATTATTTATCTTAAAGATATTACAAATCTGGATATGGTGGTGATGGAGAAAGTTTTATTTGTAAAGAAATTTCTCATGGCTAGTTAAACAACAAAAATATCCTTGTACTAAGTTGGATTTATCTTAAACACGTTAGAAATGTGGCGAATATGTAAATGGAAGAAAGTTTCATTTTCAAGCAACATCAACTTTCTTTTCATAATAAACCTTCCATAAGCTAAGTTTCCATATGCAATAAAATCTGGCTACACTTGTATGATATCATAATGATATACACGAAAACGGCAACATGTCAATCACTTGCTGTGCTAATATTACTGTATAGCAACATGTGCTCTGGTTAAAAACAATTCAAATCTGTTTGTGTAAATACCTTTGTTTATAAAGACCTCAACTTTCTAGGTTTTCATTTTCAGCAAGGACGTGAATTTTTCTTTTTTTATATTTCATTGAATAATGGAAACTTATTGTTAGTTGTTAAGATGAAAGTTTTGTTTATTTATTTATTGCCATAAATCTTTCGAAAATAGTAATAATAAGTAATAATAATTGTACTTGAATTAGTACAATAGCGTCGTTGTTCGAACACTTCAAGACAAATGAATCAATTTATCAAACTGAGCGATATCTTCCAAAAAATTCATCATTTGCTGTGTACAAGTTTTTGTATTATATAGCAGTTAGGAGGATCTTTGAGCGGAACAAATATTTTTGTAATTTTGGAACTACACTTTTGAAGAATTTTTCAATGTTACCTTTGTTTTCCATCAGGGCTCGAAGAAATGTTCTTCACATACAACGATAATTATATTTGATTAGTTTTTAAATTTTTAAATTTGTTGTGTCTTTTAAAAAATTTTTAATTTGTTTGGTGACCTGATTTTTAAAAAACAATTTTTTATGTATTTTATAACGATTGACCTGAAGACGATCTGTAGATCGAAACCCGGTTAGTCGAGATCATTAATAAAAATTATTTTCAGTACAATTTCAAGTCTTTCACTAATTTAGAAGGTTTCCCTTAAATATGTAAGAAATCTAGTGGATGTGAGTATAACGGTAGAAAGTTTAATTTCTATACAGGATATCCTGGAAAATGTGGGAAACCTCTTGGATTCTGGTAGAACATTAAAAAATATGATTACAAGTTCCCATATTTTTTTTCTAGCGACCCTCCCCCAGGAGATACGGCCTCCTAAAAGAAGCTAGTGGAAAACAATTTTTCTTTAATAAGTACTTAAATAAGTTTTAAAGTACTTAATTTAATTTAGTGACAATTTAATATGATAAACAGTAGTAAGGACGTCTTAAAAAAATTACCTTAAAACATAATCAGTCTCTTTAGTTTACCAGGGGCGTACTAGCTTGTACATTTTAATGCTTACATTTTTAATACCCTGTATGGTAAGGAGTAAAAAAAATAAATTTACATACCTTGAATAGTTAGCTAAAGAAAAGATACTCTTGTTCAGTGTCGATTGTACCTTTTTCGAGAAAAAAATTGTAAAAAAACCATGTACTATAAATTTTTTGTCTGCAACAAATAAAACTATTGTCAGTATTAAAAAGGCTCTGTTTTTACCAAAGTTACTATGGTATCTACGAAATATTAATAAATTTTTAGTCTTGATGGTTTTTTACAAATTTTTTTTCTCGAAAACGGTTCATTTTATCGACACTGAACAAAAGTCAAGGTATCTATTTAAGGTATCTAAATTTATTTATTTTTTACTCCTTATCATACAGGATGTTAAAAATGTAAGTAGTCAAATGTACAAACTACTACGCTCCTGGTAAAGTAAAGAGGTTAATTATGTTTTAAGGACATTTTTTAAGAGGTACTAATGTTTATCATATTAAAGTTTCATTTCAAGTACTTTAAAATTTATTCAAGAAAAATTGTTTTATAGTGGCTTCTTTTAGGATGCCGTATCTCCGAGTTGAGGGCTGCTAGGAAAAAAATTATGGGAACTTGTAATCATATTCTTTTAATGTATTATTAGAATCCAGGATGTTTCCCACATTGTCCAGGACACCCTATACATCAATAATTTGTAAAATTTGTATGTTTATGTAAATAATTTCGTTTACAAAAAACTTATGTAAAAATTTTACTTCTACCTACAAACGATTTGTGAATTATTTTACATTGTGGTATAACTAATATATTTTAGAATACCTATTTATATTTATGATAAGAAATATCAAATATCTGCCAAAATAATATTTTAGTCGTTGGGTTGGGATCGTTTTGTTGCTAAAGTTTATAACCACATCATTGTTAATAAAACCCCTTTATGCCTTTATAATAAAATTGTTTATCACTCATAACATTAACGTCAGCTATGAGAAAACTAAATCGCTATGATAGCATTGAAATATTCAAACTATCATTTTCATATTGTTTGCCTGACGTGCATTTGAAAAAGACATTATTCTTAAAAGCCCGGCCTTACTAAAAGATCATCTCCAGAAAGAGAACATTCGATAAAAGTCGTCTTGATGTACTACCCTCCACGAGGCCATTACACCGCCACCCGCCAGGAAATCGTGTATGTGAAGATAACTGGCCCATTTTACTGGTCGTAATGTCCCCGCGCTCGGGGGCGCGACACGTATAGGGAAAATGATAATGGTACATCAAGAACGGCTGCTCCAAATTTCTAAAGAATTACGTATTTTCGGCGTAATTTTCAAAGAGTTCTTTTAGACCGTTATCCCTTTTGCCCTCGGGGTGCATAAAACTTTTCCCACCCCATCCCAGAAAAACACATCAAAGCGACCCGAAGAGTTCGGCCGTTTCCGAGATCGGCCGTTATTTGAATGTCGGCGGGGCTCAGCGGCGCGTGTGTCATTACGGGGGTCGCGACCGGACCTTTTTTGTCCACTGTCGGGTCTAGGGGGGCGAACTCTGCGGTCGTTCCGTGTCCAACGCCTATAAACAGCACAGAAGGATCCGGGTAAAAACTTGTCCTTTTGTTGTACATCGCGGTTCTAGATTAGAACCGTATCGTAGATCACCTCTTTGTTCGTCAACATTCGCTACTTAGAACCTCCAGTACAAAGGCGTAAATGGCAAACAATGATTCTGTTTGTAAATTACTCAGAGTAATTAACCCGCAATGTTATTAAGTTTCTTTACAAAGAAATTACGTTGTTTAAACTGATTTAAACCAACGCTAAAGTTATTCTTGTCCAATTTTTTCACAATCATTTAAAAATAGTGTAAGAAAATTTTGGTGGAGGCGCTTGCATAAAGTTTTTAAAATTTTAAAAATTGAATACATTAACACCTAAAAAGGTTAGATTTGATGTTTTATCATATTTATACAATATTACATAAAATTAAAACGAAATAAACGCAAATTAAACCCGGCGCTTCCACCAAAAAAGAAAATTTCGTTAACCCCTCCTTTACCATTCAAATACCGTCCTTTAAAACGCAAATTCGGACGTATTTTATTCCGCATCTCTGCCTGTTGAGCGTCGAAAATCTTCCTTTTGCCCAGAAATGCAAATTGCGATTCTGTATTCGGCGACAACGTGTACAGCTTTCGGCTTTCAGCGTCACGTTGACGTAATCGAGCCAACCGGACCGTGATCGGCGCGCGATTTCAGCGTCCTCGTTGTTTTCGGCCGGATCCACGGGGGCATTAGGGGGTAGTGAAATGAGCGAGAACGGGTCATTCGGCGATTGATGCCGTGTTTATCGACGTCGATCCATTATCATTAGAGCGACGCGACGCGCGTGAAATACGCTCCATACCAAAAAAAGGAGCTCGGTCCGAGGGTTTTCGACGAGATTGCCGCTCGGCGCCGATATAAAACTCAATTAAGCTGAAAAACGTGGCTGTGCTAATAAAAATATGTTTACTCGCGCAATTAGTCACGCGGCGCGCTCAAATAGCTCTTTCTCTCATCCGATGCGCCTCTGTCATGCGACGCAAACAATAAACCGAGCGTCGTCGTTGGGCTTTTATTAAAGCTTTTGTTTTTGTTTTTTTTCGTCCTTTTTTTTAATTTTTATTTCCTTTCAAACAAACTTGGAAATTTTTAATAAAACACTCCACGTTTGTAAATTTATTCTCGGTGAATAATATGGACATTCATAAGATGATCATTTTTTATTCTATTTTTAACAGAACAATATAAAATCTTCAATGTTCTATAAAGTGCTTCTATAAATTTATTATATTATTTAAAGTTGAAAAGATTTAAAAAGATTTTTCTCCTCTTAAACGTCGTTACCAGATCTTTTCGTTCTCCCTTACAAATCTACGCAAGCACGAACCGTCCCTATTGAGAATTATTAGACCGAGGCCACCGGCTGTACTCACAAGGAGGACGAGTATTCGCAAGGATTCGCCCGCCATTAACGGAACCGCGGTTTGGCGACCGCGGAAGAAAGCTAAAGCCCGCGTTCGGATATCCCTTTGTTGGGCGCAGCAAAGGACCCTTTGTGTAGCAGTTTTAATAATGCGCCCTCCGGCGACGACGCCCGCGATACGCGCTCCGCGAGGCTTGTATTGCTCTCTTTACGCTGTCGTCGTCGACGACGACGACGTTGTTGTCTCCGCGGAGTTGAGAATTTAAAAAACCGCGGCGAATTAACTTCGCGCAGCAGACGCCACGAGCTGAAGGAACTGGTTCTCTTCAGTCCCAAGTATAGAATTGTGTAGCAGTAACCGATAAACAATGCAACATGAGGACCGGAACTGAGGGGCCTCTTTACTTTCAACTGCACCACTCCAAGGGGCAATTAAAAGAATGTGTTATGTGTAGACTGCAGTTTCTGAGTTGAGAATATGTACGGAAAATTAGCACTTTTACCCTAAGGAATTTTTCAATTTACAATTTTTTTAATGGTTGTATTTAACTGTTTCAATAATTTATACCTACGAAGAGTATATGAAACAAAAATTTGAAATATCAAGGATTTAAATCAAACTTCACAATTTCTTAATCAACTATGAATTTTAATCGCTCTATTTATAAAAATTATAAAAGAAATCTTATATTAAATTGAACTCAAAAGTTTCTATTGTAGACTAAGAAAGTCAAGTTTGTCCTAAAAATAAAGCTGGCAAAAATTCTTAACAGTTAACTATTTTTTTTATTTGATAAATTAACCCTTTAACATACAATGACGAATGTGCCCCCCCCCCCATAATTGCATTAACGTTCGAAATAAATCGTCACGCATGGGGTTAAAAGTAATCGAATAGAATTTATTTGTGGAGGTCAAGAAATGATTTTGATGATAAATTGATACTTAAAAATTCCGTTTGTGATTGTGAAAATCAAATTTATTCTACTATCCGAATTTTTGTATTATAATCGTTTGTATTACTAGGATAGGTTTTAGCCCGGGTGCATATTTATGCCATATGTAAACATTTATGTACAGTTAATCACAAAAGTCTAAATACACCACCTAAAATAGTAATACCGTTATAAAGAACATCAAGTTCATCTCTGCGACACATATAAATTTACTTCTATTTACTCAAGAACATACCACACTAAACAAATCTAACATTAATTACTCCACGGACGGAGTAAACGATTAAAAACGGACAAATGAACCTCACAAAAGTCAACATACAGTTACGCGTTTGATACACAAGAGCTGTCACAGTGGACTTTATTCAATTTTTGCATTACTTTAAGTTCAGAAAGTTGATATTATAGTTACTTTTTAACAACTGCATAAACAAATATAGTATTTAAAACTTCGGTCACACGATAATATGGCAAGAAAGGAAATATCGGTTGAAAAACGCCATTTAATAGTAAAATTACGAAATGAGGGACAATCACATGGCGCAATTGCCAAAATTGTGGGAAAAAGTCGAGCCATAGTTCATACAATTATTCGAAATTTTGCTGCAAATGGAAGTGTAATAAATAAATGGCGCGTTGGTCGTCCAAAACTATTAAATCAACGAGATGTTCGGGGAATTAAAGAAAAAAGTAAAAGAAAATCCACGAACAAGTGCTCCGCAACTTGCAAAACATATTTAACTCGCTACTGATAAAGTAGTAAATCCAGAAACTGTACGTAGGGTATTACGATTTAACGGATTTAATGGACGAGTATCGCGAAGAAAACCTTTAATTTCCGAACAAAATAGAAAAATAGGATTGACTTTGCCAACAAATCCATTGAACAAAATTTAGAGTTTTGGAAAACAGTTTTGTTCACGGATGAGAGCAAATATAACATTTTCGGATCGGATGGCAGAGGAAAAATTTGGCGGAAAGCAAATGAGGAAATGAAAGCAAAAAAATTTCACCCATCTATTAAACATGGTGGTGGGTTGGTAATGGTTTTGGGTTCGCTGGCGGCTTCTAAGCTAGGGAATGTAGTTTTTATAGAAGGTATTATGGATCATAAACAATATTTGAACATATTGCAATGCAATCCGAAAAAATCAGCAGAGCGCTTAGGGCTTAGAGGTCGTTGGATTTTTCAACAAGACAACGACCCTACGCATACCGCACGCGTCGTTCGATAATGGATCCTTTCCAATGTACCTAAACGACTACATTCACCTCCTCAGTCGCCTGACCTCAACCCTATTGAGCACATTTGGGATGAGGTAGAACGGCGGGTGCGGAAATACACCATTACTAATAAGCAAACACTAAAAGATGCGCTAAAAAAAGGCTTGGGCAGAAATACCAGCTACTGTGACCGAGAATCTTGTCCTTTCTATGCCAAGACGACTCCAGGCAGTTCTCGATTTACAAGGTGGTCCCACAAAATATTAAAAGTTTTGTATTCGTCCACAATTAAGTGAATATCTTTAAATTTAATTTCATAGGGTTCTGTGTATGTAGACTTTTGTGAGCTGTTAATTTTAGTTTATATTTTTTTCCTAAGAAAGTGTTATGGTAATATAGGTAAGGCGTTTCAAAATGACCTCCAACTGGGTAATAATATATATTTTTAAAATACATTGTTCAATAACATGTTGTTTTATTTAACTAGAGTGAATTTACTTGGTGTATGTAGACTTTTGTGACTGACTGTATGTGACAACTACAATGACAGTTTACGTAATATACAGTGTGATGATAATGTTCGGAGCAAAATTTATAATTACATTACAGTGAAGGCTCTTGTAAGGGAACGCTTTAATAAACGGACATCTCTGATAACCGGACAAAAAACTTGAAATAAATATGAAATGTATATTTTTGTACGTTCAGTGTACTATATGAGTTTTTTATGATAAACACTTGTCGCAAACATAAATGTCTACGATATGTCACATAAGTGTGTACCTGACCTTAAGTAACATACACACTGAACGATTTATGATACTGCCATCGACCTGAGATCATTTAGATAACCATATGGTTTACAACTTGGGCCAGCAATATGTAGCACATAAGTTTTCATGCGGTCCACAATTATAATTTAATACAATTTTCATATTGTAAAGTAAAAATTAACTTTTTTATTTTTTAAGTCATACTAGTATGACTCATATTTCATGTCATCGACCCACTTAAAAAAATTGTAAATTATGTCAATGTATCCTCATTCCTGTACCCTTCACTCATCTATTAAATTTGTACGGTAATACTCAATGTGTTGTCAATGATAATTTTAAATGATAACGGACATTTTAACAAAATTTCTTTTTGGTGGATGCGCCGTGTTTAATCGTCGAAAATTAATGATAAAAAGCCAAAAATTCTTTAAACGTTACGTTGATTTAGATAAACATTTTTATTAATTCCCAGAATTTCTTTTATCGGTATATGTTATTTAGGATATATTGCTTTGTAACCATGTTTCATTCCTAATCACTTCTTGAATTACATCTATCACCTTGAATACATTGATAATAAAACACAGATAATGACAATTTAATTACGAAAACACAGAGTATAAAATCCAGTAACATCGAAAATAAATAACTAACCAAAACCATATCAAACGCTGTCAAAAGTGCTTCTACATAACTCTATTACATCGTTCGACGCAAACGAAACATATTTTCATTATTCACTACTAAACGAGCGTTAACCATTGTTCGCGGCTACAAACTATCCGACATCCGGAGTGGTAATCCAGTGGTTATTTACAGCCTGTGCTGCGGACGCGAACCGGTCGGAAAATTAATTATAATTATTGATAATGAAAGGTAATAATTAACTTCAATTAGTAGAGCGACACCGTGTGACGGTCGACGCCGCATTTAATTATTTCGCGCGTTTACTTCCGCAACCGCTCGGTTTCGCTAAATTTCGAAGGGGGTTTGTAAAATCGGGGAGGAAAGTAAGGGCAAAGCGGAGCGACGTGTGCTGAATAATTAGCCGTTTTAATGGGGTAAAAAGAGTGGGATTCTCTAAAAGTTAGGGAAAGGACAAAAAGGACAACCCTCGGCCGGGCTAGAAGTGTTTGGTTAAAACTTCCACTCCGCCGGCTTTCGTCTTCGTTCTCGGCTTATTATCGCCCGACTTTGATTGGAATTGGTCGTTGAAGCTTCTTCGTCCACTACGAAATTTGTTCGTACCTCCCTTCGTTTTCTGTTTTCCCCGTTCCGCCAGCAAATTAAACTGTTTATCCGGTTCATTCCCTTCTGCGAATCGATTAAGTGTCGTAATTGCTTCCTTGCGGACCGTCGGTATCGCCAATTATACCTTCTCCCTCCTTTATTCCTACCCCTAATCGCTGAACTGAATGGTCCTAGCTGAAATTATCCTCCTCCTCAACCACCAACCGGTGAAATTCTGTACTCTCTTAACCAATTAACGCAATTTAAAAGTCCTATAGAAAGGACTCGTTTTTATTCACCATAATAAATTCATAAACGTAGAAGGAAAAAAATTTATTCATCCTAATAATTTAGTAAACGCAAATAGGTAAAAACTAATTAGGTATAGAGCGAGATATATTGATTGGAAGATTTTTTATTTCATTTTCAATTCGTTTTGTTAGTCCCTCGGATGGTCGCAGCCGTTCGGGGCAGAACGACAAATTAGCACCCGCTAACCGTCCATAATCTGTCAACGTCAAGTTAAAATAATTCGCAGAGCCGGTGGCTGCGCCCCTGGGATTCGAAACGAACGCGAATCGCATATTTCACCCAAAAACTCGGTCCCATCAATCGCGCATTATTGCGGCGACGGCCGCGTCAATCCTTACTTTGGAGAACGCCGTGCTCTAGGTGTGGGATAATTAAAAGCCTTTAATAACGAACAGCTGCCGCCCCCGAAATGTATATACGGTGGCGGCGGCGGCAGGACGGACTGGATTAAACAGACAATATAAATCACCGGGGGCTTTTGTTCTTATCTACGCGCGGGAGCCTTTATAAGCTGTGCTTTAAATTTCGGCTGAAATATGTGATGGTCGTCCAAAAATTGATAAGAGACGTTGTGTTAGACATGACATTATTGATATTTTCTATTGAGTACATACTAGACTTTCTACTAAAAAAAAAATATTGATCAGATGGATGAGGTGTAAAATTTCATGATCGAGTTTGACAATAAAATTAAACTAGAAAGCTTTTTCTAAGTTTCATTTAGATAAATTTAAGTTAGCCTGATGAGGCAATAAGAAAAATTTCAACAACGTGAGTAAAGTATCTGTTTTAATCTTTGGAGACACAACACAATAAATTCTTTACTTATCAAAAAAATTAATTGGAACAGATGATCAAACTTGTGAACTGGATAAAAGAACTATGTCTTCAAAACATTTCTATCCTTTCCCAACTTTTATGTTCTCAAATTCTAGAAAAAAGTTGTCAATTCAAAAAATTCAACTTATGTTACATTAGGTTTAGTCAGTAATCTTACAATTTTTATTTAACCTTTAATAATAATTATTATAACAAATTTAAGTGTTTTAACTCATTAATTGCCAAGTTTATTTTTTCAAATTAAAAAAACATTGTAATTTAAAAATTTGGAAATTTGAAAACATTACAGACTATACAAACATATGAAAAACAAATAATGTTGGAACTATTACTAAAAAAATCCTAAAGACGTCATTTTCTCTGCTAACATAGACTTACAATTACAAATTGAGGAACTAAAAGAAACGTACTGATTATATTTATGGAAATCGATAGAAGGGTTTCTAACCCAAGATAAACTGAAATGTCCGTTTTATATCTAAAAAAACTAATTTGTTACAATTATTACCAACAAAATACAAGAATTCCTAAAGGCATCAGTGATCTTTTTGCCTATAATACCTTTAAAACTTTAAGCAGAGTTTATTTGTAAAAGTCAAAGGAAGACTATCTAATCCGAGGTAAAATGATTGTTATATAACTAAAAAGATAAATTTATTGTAACTATTACCAAGAAAATTAAAAAAATTCCTAAAGACGTCAGTGATTTTCTTACCTAAAATAGTGTCAAAAACTTGGGATTTTTAATAAATTGCATAGACTTTATTTGTGGTAAACAAGAGAAGACAATCACCAAGAAAATTAAAGAAAATCATAAAGACGTTAGAAATCACTAAGGACTGTTTGCCTAATATAACATTAAAAATTTGGAAACTTTAAAAAATGGTATAGGCTTTATAATTGTGAAAGTTGAGAATAATTTCTAATCAAAGTTAAAGCAAAATGCGCATCTCATCATAAAAACGACGATTTGCTGTAACAGTAAAAACTATAAAGCTATTCGAAAAGAACATAACGGTAACTAATGACTATAACTTTTTATTCCAAAGAAATTGAGCGATAAAAGTTATACGGAAGGTAGTAGGAAGTTCAAAATGTTATGTACATGGCCTAATTGTGCTCTACGTGACTTAGCTCATTGCTGCATGAAGTTTTCATTAGTTTTTTCATTGACAAGGACGTCGTCTGTTTAAACGGTCGTTATGCATAATGGGCTAAAAGGCACGTTTAGCATTAGCCTTTGTGTTGGTTAGTCCACATAAGCTTCAAAAAGCGTGAAGTGTACTCTCGGTTAGATATCCGTGCAGTTAACAGGGGGCACATAGAATATTAATAAACTATGCAAACAAAATTTTAAGCTTACTGTTGCATACTTTGTATAGGAAACATATATCCATAATTTCATTTAACGTCTGGCAACCATCAAAACATTTGAAACAAAACGTAAAAGTTTTCTTTAAGATTCTCAGTTTATTACTCGCGTATGTTGTACTGATTGATTAATGCTCCTAGTAAAGATAAAATATCTATACCTTTTCAAGTTCAAATTGGCACTAATCAATTTCAAATTGGGAATAATCAATTTCAAATTGGGATTAATCAATTTCAAATTGAGAATAATCAATTTCAAATTGAGACTAATCAATTTCAAATTGGGACTAATCAAATTCAAATTGGGACTTATCAATTTCAAATTGGGACTAATGAAATCTAAGTTGAAATTCAATTAATTTCAAATTACCGACCAAGTGAGAAGTATTCTTTACATTATCTGTCACCAGTACCACAGTTTCTTGGTATATACGTTGGGCATTGCAAAGGTGTATGTATGTGAGATCAATTTAAATCTTTTTATTGCACTGGCGATGAAAGAATCAAATATTCATTTAATTGATTGTATTGGCACTACGGGCCTGATACATCATGAAATTCAAAAAGATGCTTTTAAAAAGCCTGAAGCCAACGTCTTCGCAATGCCAAACGTATATACGAAGAACCTGCGGTTTTGGTACCAGATAATGCTCCATACCACGATTCCATTGAGGTCTTCATAGAAGTAGTACGGACAGTTTTTAAAGCTGGAGGCAAGAGTGGTCTGGCTGACGACATTCAGACAATTCTTTTTTAGTGAGGAAAACAGAGTGATATCTATCGCTACATGTACGAATTTTACACTGTCTACACAAAAGTACTATAAGCCGAAATGGAGCTGCACGGCAATATTATGGAGAGCAGGCTTACCTTTTCATCTTTCTCTTCATTGTGCAGATCTATGTCGGGTTATAGTACATGCCACTGCCCCTTTATATTTTTTATCATTTTAATTTTTTATAATTATATTTTTTATAGCTAAATAAAAAAAATAGTTCATTAATATTAAGTAACTACCAAAACTTAGGTATTTTTTATATAAATATACCATTCCCAATTTGAAATTGATTAGTGCCAATTTGAATTTGATTATTCCCAATTTGAAATTGATTATTCCCAATTTGAAATTGATTAGTCTCAATTTGAAATTGATTAGTCCCAATTTGAAATTGATTAATCTCAATTTGGCTTTTATTAGTCCCAATTTGAACTTGAAAAGGTATAGTCCTCTGTTACTCTGGGAATGTTTTCTGGTGTCTTCGCTGTTCATATAGAATGGCAGCTTTTTATTTTTAAATCTTTCTTATTTATCTGAAACACACAGTTCATCTCAAGATCGTCTTGTAGCATAAAACAGATTTTGCTCTGTCGTCTATAGTATATAGCTTTATTGTTATCAAATTTTAACCACATAATTGTTCGAAAAGCTAGAGCACATTATTTTATGTTATCTGTAATTATAGCTATTTATAATCGCTACATTCATTTTAAATAACCCAGTGTATAAAAGAATTACAGATGTAATAGATTTTTTAATCGAACCTGATCTAACAAATATGGATACTTTTAGAAAATCGCACCGAGTTTATTTATGTATCTTAATTCTTTGGAATTATACATATTTTTCGGTTAAAAACAAATCCAAAATTCCCAAATAATCACTTTGACAATTCATAGGTTAACATAAAATACAGGTTTCTCTGCCATTTCTCAAAATATCTTTTCCCAGTTTCCACAAATAAAGTCTGAATATTTTTTATAAACTAAGTTCGCACAAATATAACTATGAAGTTAGTCGAGTTTTATGAAATTTTAAAAGATTTCACTAACATCGATATGATTTTTTAAATGGAAATTATATCTACACTAACGTACTTTAAAAATCCAATAAACGAGAAATAATAAACAAATTATTGGTGATGTAAAAAAATTTACGTTAACTCTTTTTTATTGCATTATTTGATAAAAATAACACGTCGGAAATGGTAAATTGACGTTTCAAAATGGAAAACCGCGCAGTAACAATGCACATCCCCGTCCTTATTTACCCAGCATTGTTTTGCTAACTTTTCCATTTCGGCTTTGGGACGATAACCGAAAAATTCATCTCCGAAATGTTTTATTTCACTGTTTACCCTTTCCAAACGACATATACAGGGTGTATAAATTTGCGCAAAAGCTACACGTAACGACATTCCTCCTACAACTTTGAATCGAAAATTTGAATGGTATGTTGAGTCATATTATGTAAATACTCAGTTGAAAGATTATACTTTCGGCAACCTTGTCGTAACCTTCTTGATATCTGCCACAATCACAGACTGCACAACGCGTTTTTCTGCTTTTAATGTGTTGGATAGGTTTGTAGTACTCTGCCTAACATTTTAATTACCCCCAATCTTAATCTTCTGTAATGATTTGGGAAGAGCAAATCGCACACAAATACATGTTAATTTTTAGGGCGGGTCTACCCGAGCGATAAGATCGCAACGATAAAATTACAACAATTAGTGTAACACATTTATTTTAATGAGCCAGTCTATAAGAGTGTCAAAAATGAAACAAGACGATCGTAAATTACATATAATAAAATATGATAAAATTACATTTTAATGTGAAAATCACTGCAATTCTATCGTTGCGATTTCATCGTTCCTGTCGACGCCCCCTTACTGTCGTTTCCTTTAGTCTTACTTCTTAAGTCAACACAGAAATTTGTTTAAAATTAATAAATTTAATTAAAAATTTGATTCTTTTGAATGAATTAAGAACATGAATTTCAAATTTAAATATCATAAAAATTGTTTTACAACGTTACCAAAAGTATTTTTCTGTAATGTTTATTAAAGAAAAAAGTTAAACGTTCATGAACAAATACTGTTATACTACTGTTAATTTAAATCTTTAATTTAAATTACAATTTTCTATATTAACAAAATAATTAAAAAAACTTATCTGAAGATTAAAATTTTGAACTTCGTGAAGTCCGTTAAGACTCATTAATGAAGCATGATACAACATTTCGACGTTAAGATTTTCAACTCAGAATGAAACCTAGAATGTCGTCAAGTGTAGCTTTTACGCAAACTTGTACACACCCTATACAAGTAGTTTATATTTATAGCTGAAAGGTAAAAGGTCGTATGTACATTTTTTTTCGAAATTTTGTTAATAGCATTTTCATTAAGTATAATCATCGTAATATCGTAAAAAAACAGTAAAAAACGTACTTGAAGAAAAACTGGAGGTACGACTTTTTATCTCTCAGCTGGAGATACGTTTTTTATTTTCATAATTTTATATATTTGCTAAACGATAACCTTAATTAATTAATTAATTAATTAACTAAATACCTAAGTGCCTTTAGAGATAATTAGAAATCCCTGGTGTTTCCACCTGGAACCGTGACGTCATCAAAGCTTCGCGTATACACTCGTATGTGCGGAAGTACGGACACGTAGAAATCTCATTAGCACTAGATGTTCTTCTCGTATTGCTCGGAGATGTGCTCGCATCGCCCGGGTAGGGTGTCCTTAAGTAGCTAACGTACGCAAAGATGTAAACGCCTTCGGGTTATTTCATTACACGCGCCACCAGAGAGGTGCAGCACTAATGAAATTTACCGTTTCCCGCTCGAATTAATTTCCTTCAGTCTATTAAAGATTAAAACAAAGACTAATTTAACGCCGTTTGTTTCAGGATGCTGTTTCGTGACCTTTTACACGCGGAAAGCGGCCCTGCAAGCTCAGGACGCGCTGCACAATGTAAAAACGCTGAACGGGGTAAGTTGAGTGCCAGGCTAGGAATTCGCGGTCGCCCCAAAAGGGGACCGAAACACCCCCACCCGGTCTTCCGCCAGATTTCGTTTGAGGGCGGTTTCGTATGCGGGTCACGTGGTGACCTTTGCCCCCTGGGTGTCGGCGTAGGCATGCAAAAAAGGTAACGGCAATGTCGCGGAAAACGGGAGGGTGGATTTCAAACCACTAGAATGGGAGTTGGAAAGGGATTGTCGCAACGTCGAACATGAACTTTTCAGCTTTAACAATGTTAATTACCATAATAATATATGAAAGGGGTTTTATTTTATACTTTTTAATACAGATTATTTTCTACTTAAAACGCCAGTTTTATAGGAATACACCAATACCTACCTCAGTATAGGTAGGTATTGGTGTATTGCTTTGTGTCGGGGTTACGTTCCAAAAAAACACGACGCAAATTGAAACGACGCAAAGTGTATTAAGATTTTCTATACCAAACCACGTAAAGATCGGAGACAGGTAACAATATAAAATTTTGTTACATACATACAAAAAACGAAAACAGTATATAATTAAAACAAAATAAACTATTCAATTAATTTATGACAAACAAAGTTAAAATTAATCACTGTGTAATGAGTCGATAGTGGCTGTGGTAAGTCGGCTTTCTTTCACAAAACATTTAGCCAATGTTTGCTGAACAGCTTTTTTTTCAACATAAAATAAATTTCCCCGTAGCAAATGATATTTGTAGCTACCGCCTGGGACACTTTAAAACCCCTGCTATCAGGATCGTTTTTTAAAAAATCTCCATACCTTCGTCAATCAAACACATCGCTTTGAAGATTTGTTTGGAGGTTAAACTTTGTTCTTCGGAGATTTCCATTGAATGGTCACTGTCATCGTCTTCTTTAGCAAATTGCAATTCCAGTTGCAAAAGTTCTTCACTAAAGAATTCTTGGTTGTGCGAGGTTAGCAATTCATTTATGTCAGTTTCCATTAAAAAAAAATTAAAGACTCAAACCCAAAACAACGCAATATTGAAAATCTAACGACGCACAGTGAAAATTAGTACTAATTAAGCAGCGACGCAACTTCGAAATAATGCAAAACGATACGACGCAAAGCGAGGTATTGGTGTACTAATTAAGCAGCGACTCAACTTCAAAAAAACCGCAAAACGAAACGACGCAAAGCGAGGTATTGGTGTATAAGGCGTTTATCAATATCTTTCAAGTTCTAACTAATTAACTAAAAATTTATTACCTAAAAAATAATGATAAAACCGAAGACAGAATTTTCATATTTTTTTAATTAACTTTGCAAAATCGTGACGGCTCACATAGGGGTATATAGCAGATCTAGCTGGTCATAATTTAAATTACAAAATAATGAAATTTAAATTAAAAAAAATATCGTATTCTCTTCTCTAATGATTACATTAAATAAATGAAGCGAATCTACTGATGTAAATACTTGTATTTCACATAAAAGGGTTACATGTTTAGAAGTATTTTATTGCTTAAATTTTTCAAATTTTCGCCCGGATTTGTGACCATCATTAAGGTTTAGTCCTGATTGGCCGGCAAGATCACTAAACCTAAGACTTTATTAATGGGATATCATAGAGCAAAAATACAACGAAAAAACTAAATTGTAAAAATTTTGCATTCTGTACAATTTTTAGTCCTGATGACGGTCACAAATCCTGGCTAAAATTTGAATATTTTAAGCAAAAAGATACTTCTAAACCTATAACATTTGCTTTTCTTGAAAGAACTTCACAGTGCTTAAAGGAACTGCTACTCTGAACTTTGTTAATGGTACCTTAAATTATCAATTTAGGCTTGCAGTGATATACAGGGTGTTTAAAAAATACGTTCGAATATTTGGCCCACTTATAGATCTCATCAGTACAAACAAAAAAGTCAAAATAAACATAAGTCCAAAAATCAGCCGTTTCCTAATTACAGCCTGTTTTTCAAATTAAAATAATTTACACTCAAATATCAGTATAAATACATTTTAATTATAACAAATTAATAATTCTTAAAGAAGATGTTCAAAATGTCCTCCTTCCATTTGTATACACATTTCACATCTCCGTAAAAGTGAACGCCGCACTCTCTCAAAGAGTCCCGGATTTATACGAACAGTCTGGCAGGCATGTTCAATTCGTTCTCGCAACTCATCTAAATTATTCACAGGACTTGACTAAACTAATGTCTTTAAATACCCCCAAATGCAAAAATCGAGTGGAGTGAGGTCGGGAGATCTAGGGGGCCATGCAATTGGACCTCCTCGCCCTATCCACCTGCCATTGTAATTTTCGTTTAGATAATTTCTGACCAAGACTCCGTAATGCGCAGGAGCTCCATCGTGCATTAACCACATATTAATTCTGTGGTTGAGGGGCACATCTTCTAACAGCAGTGGTAATGTATTCCGCAAAAAGTCAAGGTACAATTGACTAGTCAAATGGTTAGGCAAGAAACAAGGTCCTATCAGATGGTCTCCTAACACACCAAGCCAAACGTTGATTGCAAATCGGTGTTGATGATTCGATTCAACAACGGCATGCGGATTTTCGTCGGCCCAAACATGAATATTATGAAAATTAAAAATGCCATTTCTCGTGAAACCAGCTTCGTCTGTAAATAAAATTTTCGTAACAAAATTTGGGTTCTCCGCGACTTTTGTCAACATGCTTCGACAAAACACCAGTCGTGCGGCATAATCAGGCACAGCTAGAGCCTGTACCCTTTGAATAAAAAAATATTTTCTAGAAAATATTTTTTTGTGGCTAAACCGTTCGTCCAACTGAAATTTTATAAGAGAGAAAATAGTTTCTAAATGAATACAGCTATTCAGAAAAAAATAGATAGAGAACTATACAAGGCGATTAAAAAGATTTGGTTGGATAACTTGAAGTGAGAGTGCTTTTAAACACCCTATAACTTTCAAAACTGTATTTTTTTCCACAGAAGACTGTTGTCTACTAATATAAAGACATGGTCAAAAAATGAATAAAATCTAACGAATATTTTTCGAGTAATTTAAGAAAAACTCACGAAATATATTATTTTTAAAATCTTCTAGCTGCTAAACTAAGCAACTTTGTATATAGATAACTTGGGTTAAATGATCATATTTTTAATCAAGGTATGTATGGTATTTTGTTGTACACAACATTTCCGGACACCCTGTATATCAGAGTGCGCCCCGTTATATTTTTTAATAGAAATTGACAGCAGCATAATACTATTTTATGAAATAATAATTATCTTTTCCGAATTTATCCGCCTTCTTTAAAAATTGTAGATGTAACTAAAAACATGTGTGAATAAAAACGTGTTATTTCGTATAATCAATTACCATAATAATTTGTACTTTTTATCATAGGTCCCTCAAATGTGAGGCTGATAATCAAAAATCATATTTTTAATAAAATATAAGAATAAGATTTACCTAATTTTAACAAAAAATTGGATTTTATAGAAAATTTCCTTGTACATTTTGAAGGCTTCTAGTTATCAAGTTGATAAATTTCTACAAAAAAAAGAACTGGTTACAAGGCATTTTTGAGTTGCCAAAAGTTGTGAAGCGATCAGGTCGGCCAGCAAAAGACTGAAGTTTGTAAGAAAGGACAAAGACGAAAACAACGGAGAGCCCGATTTGGTAACTCTCCATTTGGTCCATGTTATCCAAACCAAACTATACAGCACGGAGAGATCAGACGCGTCTCTTGTGCTGAAAGAGATCAATGTATCCCCAAAGCGTGCTTCAAAACTTACAAAAGTTTCTGTTATTGAACATTCCATATAAATGTATTTTACTTGAAGATGTAGAATACTGTACGTTCCTTTAAAATTCTAGAACAATTTTTGTAAAATTTCTAGCTGTGTAGAAGTTACAGAGAGTGGCGCGTATTCAGACATACCTTGTATCAATATAGTGTTTGTTCGTAGAAGCGATTTGCAACGGTTTCTGATTTTTTTCAACCAGTCAAGCTTTAGGATTTTTTTTACATGTGATCAAAATAAAACAATTTGATTGGTTTAAAAAATCTCAAACCGTTGGAAATTGCTTCTATAAAGCTGTAACGTCCATATAAGTTGAACGTGTTTTCTTTAACCAATATTGCTTACTCTTTACGAGGTACGACAAAGGTTTGCAAAAATATCAGTTACTCAATTAATTATTGAAGTAAATAGTTTTGGCCAGCTAGATCGACTAAATACCCCTAAGTGCGACTGTATTAATAAGAAGTTGTTACCAAAAAATTAAAAGAATTCTTCAAACCTTTTAAACAATTTGATCAACTTTAAAAAATAATACAAATTATATTTATAGAGATTAAGATATGGTTAGTATGTTGAATTAATTGTAATTATTACAAATAAATCTTACAAATTTATTGGAAAGATTAAAGAATTTTGAACGAAGCTCACATAGCGTTAAGTCATAACTTCGCCTAGAATTAAATCGCCAAATTTTGTTCATTAAAATTAAATTAAAGTTGAAATATTTTGTTTTCAATAATAAATATTAAAGTTATTCTGGTCACCATAAAAATTTCTTTATTAACAGTTTTTATACTTAATCTTTGTTCTGAAGGTTGTTAATTGTACATTTCAATTAACTACGGTTTCATTTCTCATTAGGGTCAATTTTAATTACCATATTTGGCGAAAATTCACCCCAGTAGTTGGGTGTCTACTAAGACTTCGTCTATTTACTCAAGACTTCCAACGATAATTTTCGCGCAAACAGACCCTGGAAATGTGACGTAATTTCACATGCATGGCTTCTTCGTGCGCCATAACCTCGGTGCTGCAAATGCCTGAAAAGATATGCCCACGTCGAATGCAATGCTCGGATAACACGTAACTGGCGTACATCAGCGCACCCTGTGTGTGCATGAAATACTAACTAGACGTCCGCTAAACGCGCTGCAATTTGAGTCGACAAGGCTTAGAATAGTTTAGCAACTGCTAGCTGCCGCCACCGGGACGCTTTATTTATGTTAGGAGTCGGCTTTACATGTTACGTTGTTCAAACTGACATATAAGCATTTATTATTACTCCTTGTTTTAATATTCCTTTTACTTCTTTTGATTTTGTGAAGTATTATTTTTGGTGGAGGCGCCGGTCACTTATAATAAAAAATAGCGCGACATTAAAATTGATTACCTTTTAAATTGGGTTGAAAGTGTAGAGTCGTGTAAACATATTTCGTCGATTTTCCACCGGGCGCTTTTTAATGCAATTTTAACGGAACATACTTTCAAACGTAATTTTCCCCGATTGGGTTGCCCTTTCGAGCGGGGGAAAATCGCAAACGCGCATATTGATTTGTCATACATATCGGTCTCGAAGCAGGTCAGCTGGAGGCGCCGGGAACGGTAAGAATTCGCGGAGGAATTCGCGACGCAAATTTCCTCGCGAAATTACATTTTATCGAGGAATTTCTTGCGTCGACGGTCGCATATCCTCGTTTGGCTGTGACAGCGAAATTTTGTTTACCAGCTGCCTCGCTCCATTTACTCGTCCACTTAGCCGTTATATACGATCTTCATTTAATACGACAAACAAAAACTAATTTCAGGTTAATCTTCGTTTTTTTTTTCTTTCAGATGCACCATCCTATACAGATGAAACCGGCGGACAGCGAAAATAGGAATGGTAAGTGATTTTACTTGGCTAAGTATAGGATAAAACTACTATTAATAAAGTCAAAATAACTTCATCTTACAATAAGACGTAACGATGGTCGAGAGAAATAGTACGCGGCACCTAATTTTTGACTTTAGTCCAACGTTGATTAATCATAGAACTCTTGCAGCTGGCCCCGTTCTTCAAACTTCTATTTCCAATTACCGCTTAGCCTTATTATATTAATTACGACGGCGATTAGAGTTTTCAACGCGCGTTACTCCTCTTTAATTCGTTAATTTACCGCAAATTTGTCCTTTAAATTCGAAGCCATTAACCGTCGACCCAGATTACTTTATCAATCTGGTCGCCTTCGAACACGTTTACACACGATACAAGAAGTAAACGAACCCGATACGTTCGAAAGTATGCCTTTGTTCTTCTTCCTCTTTACTACTAATCGTTTTGTTATCGCGAAATAAACAGCGGGCCGATAGCGAACAATACGAAAGAAAATAGTTAAAGCAAGAATGTCGATAAGAACGACTGCGTGATTATTAAAGTTAAACACACGGCCTGATTATTTTTATCGAAGTCTAAATAACTACTTATTACTCACCATACACGACTTTAAATAACTATGGAATTTTTCTAGGAAATTGATAACGCGTTAGAAACGGTAAATTAGAATTATTAAAATTCTCAAATTTTAAAACAATAACAATAACGTTCAATAAGTTATAGCAAGGTTAAGCATCTTTTAGAAACACCGAGAACAAGTATACCTCGTGTTTAAGCATTAAACACCAAAGATAAACAAACGGTAAATTTGGAACGTCCATTCATCGTGAAACCTAGTAGGTACAGTAGGTTAATGGGTTGGTTTAACTGCACGTGCTAACAAACACTTTCTATTTAGTATACTGATTGGAAATTGTTACGTTGCTACGTTCGGTGTGGGCAGGTGCTAAAAGGACAACAATTTCCAATTTCAAAAGCGACCAAGACAAATTAATTTTGAAATTTTCCGGAAAATATGTGAATAGAACTGTAACAGTACTTTGTAAAAAATTAAAAATAATTTTAAAATAATATTTTCATTAGGAATCGTTAGAAAATTAAATTTCCTTTAATTTGAGTAGAAGAACGATCCATCCAGTTTTAATGGATTCTAAGTGTTAAACTTTTTAACAGCAAAAACCATTATCTTTAAATCAACATAACTTCTTTATTTTTAATTCAAACTTACTTCTGTTTAGTATCAAATTAAACAATTTTTAAGTTTCAAGTTAATAACATTTTTAACTCTAACAACAATCGACGATAACCATCTTTAAATGGCAGTAATTCCTTTGTTTTTAGAAGTATACAATTGTATTTAATATGAAATTAAATGACCATTAATAATCTTGAAAAGATTGATGTGTTCTTGACTTTTTAACTTTCAACTATTTTAAAATAAAAATTAAAACATAAGTTTAGGCTAACATTTCCATAAGCTATCGTTAAGTAATTTAAGTACAAACTGGACCAAGTTAGAGGATTTTTAATTATCTTTTAGAGCAGGGCTGCTCAGTGTGCATTGCACAATCAGTGCACTGTGCACATGACATGCACATTATTCCCTTAAAAAAACACGAAGCAACGTGTTGATACTTGACGTTATAATTATTTTTTTTCTCTTACATTTTTATGTAACGATCAAAGTCAAGTTATAAAAGTCAAGTTGTAAAATATAAAGTATTTATTTATAAATATTGTTAATTTATGACAACATAAAACTACGGAAACAACCCAAAAAATGAAAAGGTCTTGAACAAACTTAGTTTCTTTTTAACCAATTTTAAAAAGCCTGTACATTAAATAAAACTTAAGAACCTCTATTTTGGATTAAAAGAGACAAATTATTCATTGTGCCGTGAAATTCAGTCACAATTAAACACAAAAAAAATTCACTTAAACAGAAAATTTTAAGTTCTAGTTATTTGACATCACTTTACTGTCGTATCATTTTTGTCTTAAAACAAAAAATTGTTAACGTGGGCACAGTGCACAGCATATTTGCACAGCAATCGGCACACGTGCATTGTGCATATTTGAGCAATCCTGTTTTAGAATATTTAATGGTTTTATGGTGTTTACATATATTTTTTATTTGTAACTTTTTAAAAATGTAATTTTTAACCTTTTATGATTTAAAAGCTCTATTGAAAAGTTTTTGATTTGAAAAATCTCGTTTTATATTTTGTACAAAATGCAAACATTGGAGAAAAATATTTAAAATTTAAACAAATAAAACTAAAATAATCAAATAAACAAATCATTTAAAGTCGATTCGATTTAATTTTGTTTAACCAAGAGTAGTCTGGTTGTATACCCCATTTTAATTGGCAATTATTCGTAATTTCGGTTAATTCGAGCTGTAATTGC
The DNA here is from genome assembly GCA_036711955.1 of Digitonthophagus gazella. NCBI lineage: Eukaryota > Metazoa > Arthropoda > Insecta > Coleoptera > Scarabaeidae > Digitonthophagus > Digitonthophagus gazella. The sequence continues at coordinate 26,071,274 of JASCIT010000001.1, read as the reverse complement.
ATAAAAATGACCCGGGACTAATGACAAGTCAAACAAACAAAACGGGAGCACTCGATTATTTAATAATTTCACGTCAAACCGTTTCAATTTGTATTGAATTTAATCTACGGACGTTTAAACAATTTAGAAATTTGTCCGAAAAATAATCGTATGGAAAAATCGATCAAATATTTTTTTAAACGAACGTTTGTTCACTAAAGGGACGGATATTTTATTCATAAGGCCGTCCGGTATTTAAAACTGAAACGTTTTTGATGCATTATAGATTTGTTTAGCATCCGGCGACGTTAACATTCATGATTGTGGTAAAATTTTAATTCGAATCTGTTTTTGTATTACATGCACTTTATTTAATGCGGTACAAATTTCATTTTACCATCGGATATTATTTTTATCGCATTTATTTTCATTTGTATGTGGGGGAAAACATATTTATTAAAGCGTAAGGTGTTTCAAAACAAAATAAAATTATAAAATTTTAACGTGGTGAAAATTACGTGGGTCGTTTTAAACGTTTACTTGTGTGTTAGTAATTAAAACAAACTCTGTGTAACTGAAGTATTAGTAACCGGAATTAGCGCGATTCCAATTACAAAACAAACCGAAAGAAACATTTTAGCGCGATGATGATAACCAGATTTCAATTTGTCCAGGATAATTGACACAAACTCAAACGGGATATATTTGTACATATGTACACGTCGGTTTTAAATGGGATTCGTTCTTAAGCAACAATCGGGTGTAGCCGGTTCTCGCGGGATGTTTATTTATGCTTGAGATGACGTCAGAATACGGAGGAAGGACTTTCTGCATCCGTCAGTTATGCAAACGATGGCAAAATCATCACCTGTGCCCGGAACGGTGCAGATTTATTCTTGTCGCTGGAGGTTATATACGTTTCAGTAAATGTAAACGTCACACTCGGTATATTACAACATAAACTCCGCATGTCATCATAAGTGTTTTAGGTACGGGAGAAATTTGCGACCTTGATGTCGTCATTATACGCTGGTGCAACAAGTTATTTTTTTTTTGTTAGGTGTATTAAAATTTCGTTTTAAAAATGATCGGTTTTTCTCGTGTAAACCTCTTTATCGAAAAACTATGACATAGTTCGGGGCGATCAACCGCGGTGGACACTTTCAATTCCCAATTATCATTTTTATGGGCGCTGCGGTTGCGGACCGTTTCCGGCCGAAAGCCGGGAAATGGATAGACCTCTAATTTGGGCAGTTTACTGCCCTAACGGGCGCGGATCGGTTTGATAGGACCGAGTGTAATGGTAATGAACGCACGTACTATCCTGTCGTCCGAAAAACGATCCAATCGATTCTCGACCATCCGTTTCGAAGTGCACCATGTCGAAACACGCCCGATTATGGATTTTTAAACGTGTCGTTGTACTAAAACCCATACGTGCGTGCGCAATTTAAGTAGCTTTGTATACGATTACGTTTCAAGTGAAATCTAGTTCATTTAAATTATTATGTGGGCAACGAAAGTTAAACGTTAAGTTTATTTACTATGTGTACTAAAATTACTTCTGTTTTGATTTATATTATTATTATACAGGATGAAATTGTAGACGAATCTCTGACAGATAAAACTACGATAAAGAAAAACATACGAAGCTGTCTTATTATACGAATATTAGATTAATTTTAGCTATAATACGTCAGTTAAGGAAATAACTCGAATTTTAAACCCATGAGGTATCACTTTTATTATTTTTTTAATGATATAAATCATGTAGCAAATTTTTAAAGTAGATAAGTTTTTGAACTATTTTCATTATCTACTATATTAGGTGATCCGTAATTAACGGAACTCTGGGCCGATTTATTCACCTTTAAATAAATTAATCTGTTCGATAATTTCTATGGTTAATGTCAATTTACGTAGTATGATTGGCTATTTTGTCAGTAACCATAGTAAACATCACACAGATTAATTTATCCAACGGTGAATAAACCGGCCGTTAGAGTAACAATGAATTTCTCACTGCAAAACATTTGTATTAACCAAATTTACCTTTATGGAATTATTAATAATAACAAAGATAGAGCCGATTACCGTTAACGTTCTATTTTGGTTTTTCATCAATCATTTCTGTTACGTTCAGAATATCTTTATGAAAATTGGTAAAACGCGGAATTTCAAGATGGAAAATACTAATTTGATATCCATTTTCGCAACAGTTAACCATTTTTTATATAATCAGTGTCAATGTAGAACGAGCAAGATTTTAATTAATTTAGTCAGTCAGGTTAGTAAATCAATGTTGGGAATAAAAAAGAAAGAAATTGACGGTTATGTTTAGCCAGTACTCTGTATTACGCTTAGGAATATTATGACTTGGTTGTCTTTCCGTTTAAAGTATTCTTCTGCGTAAATGTACTATAACCCGAAATGGAGCTGCACCATAAAGAAGAAGATGAAAGAGTACTCGGCAATATTAAGGAGGGAGGGCTTACTTTTTCATCCTTCTCTCAATGATGCAGCTCCATTTCGGGTTGTAGTACAGCATATCACACATTTCTAAATTACTAAAAAAGTTGTGTCGGGGCATATTACAAGGTAATGGCTAAACATAACTGTTAATTTCTTTTTTTAATTTCTAACAATGGTTTGCTTGCCTTACCTACTTAACGAAATTAATTAAATCTTGCGTGTTGTGCATTAAGGCTGATTATATCAAAAATGGTTAGCTCTATAGGGATATTTCATAAGGATCTCGAATTTGCAAAAAAATGATTAGTGAATTTTTCTTAACCGTAAAATTTATAAAAATCCAACCACTGAAAAAACTATGAAAGTTTTAAGATAATTATTTAGGGTAGAAAGCACCGCCTGGAATCTTGACAAAATTTGATGCCAGACTAGAATTTCCCATCTTGAAATTCGGCTTTCTACCAATTTTCATAAAGATATTCTAAATATAAGGGAAATTATTGAAAGAAAACGGAAATAGAATCTTAACTTTAATCGGTTCTATCTTTATTATTATTGGTAATTCCATAAAGATAAATTTGGCTAATACAAATGTCTTGACGTGAACAATTCACTCTTGTTCTGTGTCCCATTAGTTACGGACCACCTGTATAGCTCACACGCAAGAAGAAAGTTGTAACTCAAAAATGTAAATTTTAAGATTTTTTGTGTGCATTTCTTTTCCACTATGTAGCTACACTAATGACCAACAATAACTTAAACATTATCAAATCATTTACTTATGTGGCTGTTAACCCATTCGAGTCCGAATGCACACCGTGTGTACAATTGATTTCCAAGGTTAGCGTTGCCAGATCGTTGGATTGAATTTCCCCAGTCGCAATTGAAAAATTCCCTAAATTTAGAAGTGTTCAATAAAAATTCCCCAGAAAATAATTTTATTGTTTTTGTAGATTACGATTTGTTACTTTTAAATTTTAATTAATTTTCGTGACTAAAGAACTTACTGCAAATCTCTAAAATACCCCAAAATAAACCAATTTCGAAATAAACCCTCAAGAACTAGAATATACTTACAAGAGTTGTTGAAGAAATTTAATACAGTTTCTATTTTGTCAAGCAAAAAAAATATATATACAAGGTCTATTACAAAGCAGTAACATAAGCAAATGCTATTTCTACTGAAACGGTATGCTTATTGTAAATGTATTAGATAGTACATAGGAAAATAATTATTTTGTGGTAACATAATTACGAAGTTTTCATATTATCGAATAGTACCAGACCTAAAATCCCTTATTAATATCCACGCAAAAGTGTTTCCCCATACGTAAGCCCCGGAAAAAAAATATGTCCAAAAAATACCCCAAAGAAGAAACAAAACCCTAATTTTTGAGGAAAATCCCCTAACATTGCAACCTTGTCCAAGGCTATAAGACGGCCTACACACCATGTGTGCAATAATAGTAAAGAAACAACATACAGAAAAAAAATTCGCTTCTGAGGACTGTGTTTGAAAAAATCGTCATCTCGAATGGGTTAAGCTTCGCGACCATCGAAATTACTTTTACATTCAATTAGCTTTTGTTAAAAGGAGCCAAATTGTGAGTGAAGTTTTCGATTTCACTGGGATAGGTTTTGAATGAAAGATGAAATCATTGTTCTCATTCAAAATGTTCATGTTAATCGTACCGAGTGTACTCTTAGTTGTCTTCTTGAAAAACAGTGTTGCGATGTCTTTGAGAGCATAGTAAAACAATTGGTTCTAAAATTTATTTATTACTGTCTTGCTTAACTCCTTAACATACAATGACGAGTCTGGTCCTCCATAATTCCATTACGTCCGAAATAAATTGCCATTCAAGGGGTTAAACTGTACAAACCACCAAAATTTCAAGTTCATACGACCATTCGGTTTTTTTCGTGAGCGTTGTATGATCAGGTATAAGATTGCTAAGATACATTGCTCAAAAAATTAGAGAAACGGTTTTTTGCATCTGTGTTAGATTAGACATATCGCACCCCGGCAAGAACAATGACATAACTAAAAAATGCAGTATTTGAGCAATAACAAATAAGAAACAATTATAAAACTTAAATTGCAATAGTATAAGTTTCTTTTAAATTTCAGGTAAGTATTTTTGGGCAGTAAATTCTATTATTATAAAGAATAATATTAAGGATCTATAAATCAACACTATACGTATCGTTACTGATGGTAATTTTAAAATTGTCATTTTTTGAGTTGTGACACTATTCTCGCCGGGGTGCGATATGTTGAGCAGACGTATTCGCAAACGTTCAAAAGTACTTCAAACTCTCCTCCAACTTAATCGAAAAATCCGTAGTCGAAGTGTATCCCAAAAAGATCTTCGAGGCTTAGTTATTGATGTTTGTGGAGATTATACCATGTGTTGTTTCCCAGATATGTATTCCAAAATGACCTTTCAAATTCTCAATTGCCAAACATTTCTTTAAATTTTTATTCTTTAAATACAGCCATAAATAACAACTAATAAAAAAGATAAATAGACTGCAATTTGTTCTATTTAAAATTGTAACTTTTGAAATGAAAAAAAAAAAAATCCAGAATTTGTCTCACTTGTAGTTTTATAAATATTTCAACCTATCCACTTCTAAACTAACTAATCGAGAAAGTGAGAACCTTTATACCATGATAAATAAAAAAATATATAGGGTGGTTGAAACCAAAAAGAAATGTTTTCACTTTCACGTTTAAACAAAAGATAAAAATAATCTGGTCGCCTTTGCATAATGCATTAAGCGATAGATGACAGTGAATTGTCTGCGATTGCAGCGACGCGACGACGCCTCGCGGCGAGCTAGCGAACCTGCGATAGAGGTAGGTGACAAGCGCTTCAAATTGAACTCCGCACATATACGCACACGAAGCGACCAACACACTGCTGCTAAGCAAAAACGCTCGAGCGGCATTTGAACGATTCAGTTGTACTGACGAACGGCCACCAAACGGACAGTAAATTTAAACGGGCCCGCTCATTGGCAATCGACGGTTCCTGGTCGGCTGGTTTTAGTAGTTGTAGTAGACTGCGGCCGGTTTAAAGCCGACTTACACGCGCGCGCAATAGTTTACCTGTTCGCGCCGGTTTGAATCACGGTTTACACGCGCGTCGTGTAAAGTTGTTTTTGTTGGATTGTTGCAGTTTGTAGTGTTCCTAGGACGAAATGTTCGACATGAAGAACCGGTGATATGATATCAATGTTGTACGGTTAAAATCGTGTGCGTTATTAATCTGTTAATTGTAAATAGTTGTTTTGTAGTTTTATATTTTAAAAAATTGTTAATTGTTTTGTTGCGGTTGTTTGTGTGAAGTTTGGTTTTTTAAGTTAATTTAACCAGTGGATTCAATGTGTGCCATGAAAAGTAGACCTGTTAAATCTGCCTACCCTTCGATTTCGGCTTCATATTGGCAGCCTCCGCCAACACCTAGTCCTTATTTAGTTCCAGGTATTTAAAAAATTGATTTCATACCGTCTAGCATTTAGCATACTATCCATTAGTTTTGTTTCCCATAAACGTAAATTTGAATTATTACCTCTTCCTCCCACAATGTGATTGAAATTCATTTATTAGACTTCGTTTATTGTAAGATATCTTCGGCTACTTCGAAATTTACCTTCAAGCTTATTTACAAAGTAGTAGTACATTTACTTGAACTGTGCCAAAACTTTTAAATACAAGTTGATTTACCTCTAAATGTACTTTTTTATGAGTTTATATCACTTCTTTTATGAGTGTAAATATTTACCTATGACATTCTTTTTAATTAGACGTAACGGAGATTTATTCTTTCTTTCATTACTTAATCTGCAGCTCAAACTTTTATCATAAAATACTATTATTAGATTAAAATAAGTAGAATTGTACAGAAAATTAATGCGTATAATTTTATTATTATTTCTAAACCGTTAAATCGTTCATAAAAATAACATTTTATACAAGTTAAAAAGGTGTGAAAATAGTGTTTTTTCGACTCCCTGTATATTAAAATTTAATTTTCAAACAATTTACAGCTTATATATTTGTTTGAAAAAAAATGTAATAACAAAATCCAACCCGATTCAAAAATCATTAGATTTATAAAATTTGTGATTCTCGATCAGATTGAAAATTCTTTTAATACAACACGTGTTTATATTTAGTTATTTAAAACTCGTTCAGTTTTTAAATTAATGTTCTAAAGCGAAAGTTCGTGTTTATAGAATTACCCTCAAAACTTTCAAATTCTCAATGACTTTTTGTCTTTGATGAAATCCCTTGCCAAAACATGTAAAACAATAAAAAAATTTAAGAACCGTTTCTATTCTAAAATTGAATAAAGTAGTAAATGAACAATAATTGTCAAAATAAAAATGATTGATAGATTTTTAAAAGATTCAAAAATTCAAACAAGGGTATGTGAGAATTTGATAAAGAAAATTTTAGTACAACACACTTCTCAAATTTCAGTTTTGAAAAATTGTTAAATCCGATGGCAGAAAAAGGTTGATCCAATAGAATTCATTATTTCCATCTTCAGTTTTAGAAAAATTAACTCGTCAAGTTGATCTTTGTTTGCAGCAAACAGTAACCTTTTAGGATTTTTAGTTTTGTTTTCTAAAGAAAAATCTAACCTAACTTAATTTACAGGTTTGTTAAAATTTATTAATATTTCAAAAATTTATATCTACGAAACTAATTGTTATCGAGATTTGAAATTTTATCACGATTTAGATTGAAATTTAGTCTTTATTTTTAACAAAGATAAATTTTCTATGACTTTTAGTTTTTCCCTCAGATGAAAAAATTCACCTTAATTCCCTAATTGAAAATTTTTATCATTCTAAAAATTAGGCATTGTTCTAAAAGTGCAATTTTCTTTGAATTACATTAATATTTGATGTTTAAAAGTTACAACTTTATTAGTTTTAGAAAATTTATGATTAATTTAATCTGTGACGTGGATTTAAAATGAAGCACCATTTCAATGTTCATAGAAATGAGACGATTTTTAATCTGAACCATAATAATTATATATTTACGTCGTATATTTTCATTCAGTTTTCAATAATTCGTATCAAATAATCATGTAAAAAATCAAATTCAATTTATAAATCCTCAAATTAAAATTTATTATTAAAAATTTTGTATAGACTATACACAAAGAAATGAACTTCTAATTATCATAGCCTTATTTACTTAACCCCAAATACCCGTATACCTACAATATATTTACATGAGTTTATCACGTTTGTCTTAACACTTTTTACGTAGGCTTTCACAGTATAGGTTTACATAACAATGTTTAGTTTGGGTCCTGCGGGACAATTTCTCTTCCCATCTCTAAAAAATGTTGTTTTTCGTTCCGAATAACATAATCGCGACAATCGGTCAAAACCTTCCTCCTGTCCTTCTTTCCCAGGATTTTTTTTTTTTCGAAACATCATATTTACGTTTCTAACAATAGTTGTTAGAAAAAGTTTTTTCCGTGGCCCGACTCCAAATTGACTTATGTGTGTGTGTCGCGCTGACTGACTCCTTCTTGGCGTTCTGACAGCTCGTTAGGGTCATCGATCACTTCGGAAATGGCCCAAATTATTCGCCCTCTGAACGCATTTTTGAAAGTAGGTTAAATAACTTTGTAACAATTAAAATCTTTACTTTACATAAAAACAACTTCAGTCTCTATGGTATTATATGGTACTTACCAGACATACACTAAATAGGTAGACGGAAGGGGGCAAATGTGGATTATTAAATTGAGGCGCTAATTCAGCACGAATCGTTTAAGGGGCGGCAGCGGAGGCGGCGGAAGAGCCGAGCAAACGTTTCGCGTAATTGGGGGATTCATCACGCGGCGTCGAAATTATCATTCCAAGATCGCGGCCCGGGTCTCGTGCTCTCTCTCCCCAAGATCGCTTTAAAACTAATTATTTCGCGGGAATTAAATGCGAGGAGCGAAATCGCAGACCGACCGCGGACTGCAAACCTTCTGATAATAGCACCCTATTCATGTTCTTTTCCAACCCTCCAGATCAATAAGAGCAATTTCGAAATGATTTAGTTCTCTTATTTTCAACTATAAACGTCTATTAATGTCATCTTATTTAAAATATCACTTTCTTAACAATTTTTAGTTTTAGCTCTCCAGTTAAATTGAATTGAAACTCGAATATAAAAAATACAGTAAGGTCCTATTTCTTTATTTTAAGCCATGCATCATTAATTAATGAATTAATTTCAATTGTTCAAATTAAAGTTTTTAAATTAATATTTAATTAGATGCAATTTAAATATTGTTGGTTGCTATAGGTATTATAATTGAAGACCACAGGCAAAGAAGGTGCTATGCCAAAAAAAACGTAATTTCGAGAAAACTCGTTTCAAAATATTGGGAATTTTATATGTTTATTTACGTTTTATAAATACTACAAATGGTGGACAAACGTAGGTTTTGCATTTCTTATAATTTTTATTGAACTTTAACAAGAAGACCAAAAGAACCAACCACATGTGATTACACCAACAATTAAATAGAGTCAAAACTTTGAAAACGTTCTGATTACACCAAAATCTCAACGTGAAAAATTGATATAGTCTATAGTATATTTTTTACGTGTAGTCTTCAATTGAAATACAGAGAGGTATGTATAAAAATATAAGTATAAAATGCAATAAACATTACTGCATAACTTGTGTTTACAAATTGTTGGTGTTCGCTAAAGCGCTGTTGCCAAATGTAAGTACAACCAACAAAATCACAAATGTATCACAGGCAACAGATTTTGAAGTTATGTTTAAGCTTACTTCTCCAAACCAAAACAATAAAGACGTAAAATTTGAGGAAAATGCACTGTACTTTATTGGTATTATAATTTATTAATTAACATTACAACAACGTACACATTTTAATGTTACGACCTGTTTAATTAATTTTAAAGTGTCTATATTTGGAATTAGAGTCAATGTCGATATTTTCGAATTTTTTAAACTTTTTATGTTAATTTTTACACAAAATATCTAAATTACATCTCCGATGATGAGGAGAATCGAAACACATTAGACGATAATAAATTATAATACAAGTAAAAGTACAGTATTTTTCCTTCAATTTTTACGTCTAAAATTTCAACTGATGAAACCATTGATTAATCAACAAATATTCTTTTACAAAACAATAAATGCTTGGCACTGTAGGCTATGACGTTGTCTTTCAAGTTGATGACGAAGAGATCAAAATCAGAAATCAAATCATACTATTTTTCTTTAAGTTGGCTGTACCGATGATTATAAAATTGTCAACTTACAAAATTTTTTATGGCCACTATGTGGTATTTTTTTATTGAACACACTGCATAATTTTAAATTTCGTAGTTTATTTCAAATTCAAACGTATTCCTTACTGTGTGTTAATAATAAAAAACAATAGCAGGAAGTTTGCAATGTTCATTGTATTTAACGCAATCTTTGAATGAATTTCTTTTATGCAAAAAAATGTGTGAATATTAATTATAACTTCATAGATATTTAATATGTTCCAAGAAAGAGTTATTAACGTAAACATATTGTTCCGTTTCAATAAAAAAACAACTAGGTGTGCATAATATATTGTCATAAAGGTACGGGAATAAATGAATTTCATCGACATTTTTTATCAAAAATGTTCTTTCTTTTTTCTTTTGGCAATGAATTTTTTTGGACAATACAGTTTTTAGACAATAGAGTTAAAATTAATTTTTCGCCTTTATAGAAAATAGAATATAAGCTTAAACTTAAACGATTTTTTAAAAATTAGTCAAAAAAGTTAGGTTCGGTTAAAATTCTTAAATCTTTTATTTTTTTTTTTAATTTTTCTAACATTTAGAAGTAATTTAATTTTTATCATAACAAATAAAATCCTAAGTTAGTAAGAACTTGTGCACTAATTGTAAGAAGAGACAATAGCAATAATAGTTTTAGTAATGAAAATTTACTTTTATCTGTCATCTTTAATAATTAATCATCGTTAACTTTAAAGAAGAGTACATATTTTTTAAAGATAGATAGTTTTCTCTTTTTTACAAAATTTTTTCTCAGTCAGTTTAAAAACGTAAATCCCGCTCGCACATTAACTTGTGGTAGCACGTCTTCAACCGGATGCCGAACTAAACGTGAATAGAATAGCTTTGTTACACGACTACCACTACATTGGAACCAGCGAACAAAACCAGAAAGGTTTAACGTTAAAAAGATTGTACGTTTACATCCGAACGAAATTCGTACGGTATATTGTCAGTTTTTCAAAGATTGCAGCGGAGTTGTTGTTTTAAATCATCTTGAAGGCGCGAGTCGGAAAACACCTAAAACCTTTCCGTTTATTTTCGTAAGGTATAAAATGGGCCTACACACCACTCGAGTTTATTTTACATCACCGATAACTAATAGCGAACCGGGGCTTTAATAGAAGTAGGTCTTCAAAAATTACGGTGTGTGTGCATCAGAGGAATGGATTTTAATGGGTTGGTATGAAAAATGTGGAAAATCGCCAAGTGCTGATAAGCAGTATTAATAAATTCTTCCGTAGTATTAAGAACTCGTACATTATGAAATCGCCATTCGTTAAAAAATTTCATTTCTAGAACCTTTTACGATTATAAAATTATAATTACTGTGTAATCAACGGAATTAAATGCGAGTCAAATTGGTCGAAATCGAAGCCCAAAGGAAGGTGTAGAAATACGGTGAATCATGGCTAATGTAAAACGACTACGTACGCTGCTGACTAATGCAGTTTCAATCGAAATCTGCTTGTCTTCGTAATTTGAATACTTTAGTAATTTGCTTGTTGTTACGTTTAAAATTGATTTACAACGAACTCTACATCGATTGAGTTGAAAACGTGGTTTATTGAGGGAAAAACCTTTTTTCCTTTTCTTTTATTCTTCCTCTTTCTTATATAACGTTGCATAACGCGAATTTTCTGGCCACATAACACAATGATGACATCGCAGCCGTTTACCTCACAATTATTGTAGGTGCACGGCTGTTTGCATCAAGGTCATTCGAACGAACGTCGTCGAATTATGTTTTGGTTCGGTAACGTTCCATTAATTAAACGAAAAACCGTAAAAACGTTCCAAGAAATTTTCGCTCGAGTATGTACACTTTTAGTATGCGCATTGTTTTAAAATATACCACGATAGTACTAAAATACCGATATAGAAATGTGCCGGGTTATTTTCGGCTTTTACGAGGTTTATATCATCCACTCCACACTGGGACGTAAAACTTACATAATATGTAACTTATTTGGTTTTATAATCAAACATAGGATAAACCTCAATGCTTTTTAAAGTATACAGTGTATCCTATACACCATTAATTATTTTGACAACATTCATTCTTTCAAGTACTAACTTCAAAAAATAACACAGAATTTATTTTTAGAGATTAAGAAGTACTTTTTAAGTTAATTTAACACATAAAGATTCTTCTATTAATTATAAACGTCAAATGTATTCTAAGTATTACGATTTTTTTAATTAAAAGAACTGGAGAATTTAAATCTTATCACTCTCATATTTTTTTGACCAATGTCCAAAAATTGTAGCAAGTGCATTTATAAAAATTAAGACGCGATTTTTACTTTAAATTGAAATTAAGAGATATTTTGGTTTAAAGAAGTTAAATTTATTGTAAATGTTGCCAAGAAAAAAATTCTTAAAGTTGACAAATATTTCTGATAGTTAACTAATCTAACATTTTAAAAATTTGGTGAACTTATTTTTAGAATTTCAGAAATGATTTTTGTTATATTAACATTTCTTCTAATTATCGTAAAAAAAATTTTGAAGAAACCGATGAATTTTGATGGAGCCTAAAGTATTTTTTTTGACTAACTTTAATAAATCGTTCAGACTTTACTTATCAGAATGAAGTAGTGATTTTTATATTAAATTGAACTTAAATATATGGATTTTGATTGAAAAAGTGAAATTTAATGTAATTGTTACCAAATTGTTAAAAAAATCTTAAAATTGATAAACATTTTTGATAATTAACTATCCTAACTTTTTTTTAAAAATCTCCCAAACTTTATTTCTGGGAATTAAGACATTAGTTTTACGACAAACTAGCGACTAAAGATTTTATTTTCCACTACAAATGCCAAATTTATTATAATTATTGCCAAAATGTTGAAAAAAATTGTAGAAAATATCGATTGGATTTCTTCTTTTGGAATAGAAGCTGTTTATGTCTACATCTTAAATATTTCTTAATCCATTCGAGACTGATTGCAAGCAGTGTGTGCAATTGATTTCCGATGCTATAAGACGACCTGCGCACCGTGTGCAATACCAATAATGTGCAATGGTCAATTATTTTGAGTAAACTAATCGAAATATGATTTTTCTTGAACTAATAAAATTCGTAAAGGACAAGAAAACAAAATTTGGCATTGGTTTTACTGTGTACTAAAAAAACTAAAAATTATCTGAAGCTTTTCTTACATGTAACATACTATGAATACGAATACGCATTGGTCCCATTTTTATCGCTCGTATGCGGATCCCCTTTCTCAAGAACGGGGAAGTATAAGGGCAAAGTCTCCAAACTTTTTTAATGATGTATTTTCATTTTACCTTACATTGCACACATAGTGTTCAATCCGGTCCTCGCAATAAAAATTTTCCGAGTAAGTGAACTCACTTACGAATTGGATGATTTCCATAGTAGTCATGTTTTTTTTTTATTAAAAATGAACAATATAAAGAAAAAAATCGCTCCTGGGGACCATGTTCGAAAATATCGGCGTCTCGAATGGGTTAACTCATAGACATATTGAATAATGACTTTTCTCTTTTATTTTCAGAAAGAAAATTATTCGTCGGTATGTTAAGTAAAAAGTTGGGCGAAAATGAAGTACGTAATCTGTTCCAATCGTACGGGAACATAGAAGAATGTACCGTCCTTCGGGATCCCGCAGGTCAGTCAAGGGGTTGCGCCTTCGTGACATTTGCCACGAAACAATCGGCGTTAAGTGCCATAAAGGGTTTGCATCAGTCGCAAACGATGGAAGGTTGTTCGGCACCTTTAGTAGTCAAATTTGCTGATACCCAAAAGGAAAAGGAGTTGAAGAGGCAACAACAGATGCAGGCGAACGTGTGGAACGCGCTCGCCACGAATCCACAACTTCAACAGCCTTCGCCTACGTACAATCCTGTGCAGATTCCTAATGATACAGCATCATTACAAATATTACAGGTAACTTTTTGTTAGTGATAACCTTGAGAACATTTTTAAAATGTTGTGGATTTATTTTAGGCGATGGGAAATTCAGCACTACTTCAGCAGCAATTGCTGACAGGACCAGATAGTTTGCTGGCGCCCATCGGTATGCAAAACTTGGTAACGTTAGCCGCGATGTCGCAACCTGCTGCTTCACCTCTTTGTATGGCTGGTCTGCTAGGAAAGAATGCCGCCGTTGATAGGACATTAACGGCTGGTCTTCCCCCTGCTTTAACAGCAACTAACGACCTTACGTCAGCGTACGGATCGCTCTTTGCAAACGCCACGTTAAACGCAGCGGCGATGAATGCTGCAGGTAAACAAATAGAAGGTGAGTCTTGTGTATTTTGTCCTTTTAACGTTTTGACCAAAACGTACCAAAAAAGGAACTGACTCATCAACTTATCAATTTATGATTATTAATCACTAACTTTTTTAAGTTTCCTTCTAGAATCCGACAAACTTACATATACTCACGATTTCTAATCCAATTTATGCGTCAGCATGTTCCTCATAACATTAGATATTTTAAAGGTTTTAAATTTTCATTGAGACCGACACGTAAGTTATTGCTTTTTAATAGTCCAAACATTTTCTCTATTTCAAATCGTCCTCAAAGATTCGCACTCATAAATACTCGTCTTTTGAAGCTATGTAGGCAATTTTAGAATTGTCAAGGTGCATCGTGTTCGCGTTCCCGTGTGTCCGAGCTGTCGACTGTTGCGCAATCGACTTTGTACTAATAGCGTCAATGAAGAGGTCCAAAGTGACGAGCAGACGCCATTTATTTCGAAAACGACACCAAAATAACACCTCCGGCGAGGTCGTTAGAAAATTTGCTAATGTTCAAACGTTAAATGATTTTCCAATGTATAGTTTTATATTTTCTGAACATTTAAATGGTTTAATAACATAATTTTATAAAAGTTAAAGAATTAAAAATAATTTTACAACCAAGTTTTTATAAGAGATTGTTAGGAAATTAAAGTTGCTTTAATTTGGGTACAAACGACGACTTACCAAGCTTAAATAGTTTAAAACTAATTGATAGATTTAACTTTAAAAACAACCGATCACCATTTGTAAATCGATATAAATTCATTATTTTCATTCGAAATATACAGATCTGGAAATTTTATTTGAGGGTATAGGAAAATAATGCGTGCAACAGTGAAGCATATAGGAAATAGATTAGATAAACAAAGAGCGATATAACTGTTTAACCACGTCAGACTGTCAAACTGTCAGTCCGACAGTTCGTGGGAAGAAGGTGGTTGGTTGGGCGACTAGGGTTGGGTCGGAAAAGACTATCAATGATCTGGAAGAATATTATAAATTTAAGATGCTTGGAAATATTTGATTTTCAACTTTTAAAAAATGAAGACTTCAAAAATAATTTTAGCATAAAATTGTTATAAGCGATCGTTAGGAAATTAAGTTTGTTTTAATTTGAGTACAAACACGATCCGTCTAACTTAAATAGTTTAGAATTATTCATTTTTAGTCGATGATCGGCCCTTTTGATATCAACGCAGCGCGATTTCAAGATGGATAATCGATTTGTCTTTTGTCGGAATATAGTCCTGTTTGGTATCAAATTAAACGATTTTTAATGCCCTTTAAGAATATTTTTAAAAATGAAATATATTTAAATTGTACCGGTAATTTAAAATTTTGGGAAAATGTTTCAACATAATAATCAAAACAACGCCATAAAAAATCTATAGGAATAAAAAAGTAATAAGTAATAGTCGGTCAGGAATAAACAATTTCAAGGTTACAATAACAAATACTTCCTTGTAAGTTATCACAAATAAAATTTATGTGGTCTTAAAGTTTGTAAGTGTCTACTAACTAATTTTTCTTACTTCCCAAGTTATTTTTGTCTACTCACTTGAGTTTTTTTAGATTGCAAACAGAAGTTTTTTCGATTTCCTTGACGTATTAAAATAGAAAAAAATTAATGATAGTTGTGACATTTTTTTCAGGTCCGGAAGGTTGTAATTTGTTCATCTACCACCTGCCGCAAGAGTTTACAGACACGGACCTAGCATCAACGTTCCTGCCATTCGGTCAAGTGATTTCAGCAAAGGTGTTCATAGACAAACAGACGAACCTGTCCAAGTGTTTCGGTTTTGTGTCCTTTGACAACCAAACGTCGGCACAAGCCGCTATTTCAGCCATGAACGGTTTTCAAATAGGCACGAAGAGGCTGAAGGTGCAGCTGAAACGGGCGAAAGACGCCTCGAGACCGTATTAGGAAATAATGTGAGATGGAAAAACGGTGGCGTCGCGACGAAGACCCATCGCGACAACCGTAAATGAAAAAACGTAGACGCGACGTATCCCTCGTTTAAAATTTTCCTCCCCGAAAAAAAAATTAACTAAAAATAAATTAAATCAAGGATTAACAAGAGGCGGCGGCATACCAACATATAAAAAGCGGGCACGACGAAGAACGGACCAAATAAATACAGGAAGAAAAATCGCCAAGGATCCTCTTCACTTATTAAATTGTACTTAAAAATACAGAAATTTCTCACTAAAGCACAACAAAGGGAGAAGCTGAAGGATTTCTTCTCTCGCTTGTCGTCTGAAAGAGTGGCGGCGCGTAAACATGGACCAGAAAGAGAAAAAGAGAGAGAAAGAAACAGACAAGAACTGCAAAAAAAGTAAAATATACATATAAATAGAGTAATTTTATGTGCGCGTGCCACAATTCTCAGGATTTTTTAAAAATCACTTTGTGAAAAAAATTACAAAAAAAAATAATTTGAAAAAAAACTGTGAGATATTTTTACTAATAGTTAAAAGTAAAATGCGGTATGCATCCTGTATTATATATACATACATTATTCGAAGAGTGGAATCTAAGAGTAAATTCACCGGTCGATGAGTAACGGCAACGTTTGAATTTAAACCAAAATCAAACCAAATGAATGTTAGTTATTTTGTTTTTTTTATTTTCTTTGTTTTTTCTTTTGAGGTGTTCGATTGTTTTCTTTTTTCTTTTATTTAGCTTATTATTCGGGATTCCCCATACACATGGTGTTTTTGTTCTTTTCGATACTTATTTGCAACGTTGTAAATCTACTATATTGTTGTTTTTCGTACACACAATTTTTCGCGCGTCAGACATCCTGTGTTGTCAATGTTGAGTGACACGTGTTATTTTTTCTTTTACTTTCCCTTATTTTATTTTATTTTTATTTTTTTTTTTAATTAGTCAAGTCATTATTATTTCTCTATTATACATAAATATATTATCGTTAATTTATCAGGAGCGTAATTGTGCGATGAACGAATTGTACCTTTATTTTCTATTGTTATTGAATTAAAAACCAAAGTTTAGACCTTACACACAATTTTAATTTAGTACGAATCTCTTTATTTTTTGTTTTTTAATCTCTATTTTTTTTTAATTCGACATATTTCCCCCCACAAAACTCATCACCACGTACCCACGTGTTCATGTCACTTTATATTATTATTTATTGTGATAATACAAAAAATATGTCGTTTATGTGAAGTGCTAAGTGACCACCCTGTACAGCCATCTCTATATATTATACCGAGTGCGTCAATAACAACCAGCAGTGCGTCCAGTGTGTTTTGGCTTCTGTCTGTGTCTACTAATGTACATGTCGTCATTACCAGTAAGTTGCCTTATTTACTAACATTTTATCTATTTTTTATACTAACCGTTTTTATACAAATCAAAAATGTTTTTTATACTAATCTTTATACAGGATTAAAATCTAAACTGAGAATTTAGACTCTACCTGTATAATTACATAACGAGTGTTCATAAAATTACGTATAAATTTATTTTTAACAAAATAAAACGTAATTGGGGAAATAATTAAATATACCGGATGAAGCATCAATAATAATATTATCTGCAATTTTTTAAATGGAACATCCTGTATATTATTTATGTTTTAGAATATAATACCCTGAATTAAAAGAGGTATCACATTTTAATCCCATATAATATGCAGGTGTTTAATTTAAAAATTGGTAAGATTTTTTTTTGCCAAAAATGAATTTATTCACAAGTTTATGAACGGATTGTATTTTAAAGTTGTAAATACTTTTAAATCAAACTTATATTCTAACAAAATTCTTATGTTAAAGGAATAAGAAGAAAATTTTTATCAATCTTAATGCACCAGCAATTCACATTGCACTTGCATGATTTTTCGCTACTAATTGTTTATTAATTTTTAAATTAGCTAATAAAATTACGAGAAATTTGTTTTTAAGCAACAACATTATTAATTAGTGACATAATTTTTTCTTTAAAAAAATCATTTTTAATGATTTCCAAGATATAATCATCAAATTTATTAATCTTTTTTTTATTATTTTTTTTTTGCTGGAGAACCTTGAAAGTAGAAAATCTATTGATATTTGCAAAAGTAAGAAGTGTCAATTAATGTAACGATGACCATGATGTTTTAAAAAATTGTAGTTTAACAGATCTATACTAAACACATAAATAAATATAAAATGAGTTTTATGCAAGGCTCCACAAAGTTAAATAATAATTATTATTTCTGTTTAAAACCTACACAAATGCACAAGTCATAAGTTTACCAAAGCTATTTAAAACATTCAAAAAAACCATAAAACGATGACGAACTACTTCTTTAAGCATTGTTTTTAAATCACTAACGAACAATAATGATCGTACCTATTTTTCTTTACGTGCAAGGACGTTAACGTGGTTCAAATTCCATAGATAAAACTGTCTTTAAAAATACGATTTGTTTCCTTTTATTTTACCTTTTTTTAAATCAAACGATTTCGACTCGTTAGAAATTTATAAATAGGTTGCTTTCTTTTACTAAAATCAAAATGCAATAAACCACCGATTCGTGTAAATATAACATACAAGCCTGTATTTTCGGTATTTTCGGCTTATAAACATTAAACTTCGAAAATATTCTTATTTGCGGTAGTTCGCCTATTAAATCAAGCTTCTATTAAATATTTAGATAGAAATCTTTGAATGTTGATTAAAAACGAATTTTAAATCTTTTTTATCTTTTTTTAAGTTCGCCAGCCCGTCCCACTAAATTCATTCAATTAAACCATAACTTTTTTCTTACTGCGCAAGATTTTATCTTTCATTATAAGTATAAAATAATTTATAGTTACAACTCGAATACATAGGACGTTTTATAACTCGATTCCGATGCAACACGAGACGCCCGGACCTTTTTAACAGCAATTTACACGCGATATTAGGGCCGAAGGCCGTTACATTAGCACTACCTGTATATTGCGTTTCATTTGTACCCGATGCAAAACGATCGTCTCCGTCCGTTCAAACGTTACGCAAACGCGTTTTCTGATAACAGCTAAACAGGTAGACCAATAACGGTTTACGTCACGTCTCACTATATGTACTAATTAACGTCTCCTTGAACATTTGGACGACCACAATAGTTACTTTAGCCATTTTTACATACTTATCGCTCGCTACTATTTTAACGACATTTTACCTGACTTTAACGATCAATAATACAAACGAGTGCAACCTAACGAGTTTTAGGGGTTGTTATGTCGATATTATCTGTATAATGAGAAGGAAATGTTAATGTTACTTAATGATGAGGTCTAATGTTGGAAACATTTTTTTTGTTACTTCTACCGAAGCTGTCTATGAATACATAGTGACACGTACTATCACGGCAATAAAATTTTGACCGCCTAACAATCAATAGAGGTATGTGTAAAACAGGCTTTGGAGTTTTCTTACCAACGGTTAGAAATACTTGTCAATGAATGTTTTAAATATCAAACACTTTGACAATAAAGGGATATTAATGTCAGTAACTTTGATAAGTAAACAGTAAACCACATGATATTTTTTAAATATCAAATATACGGTGGCCAAAATTCTGAATAATGATAAAAAGAAAATGTTAATGTTATTCAACACATCAGGGACCGCTCAAGAGTTTTCCAATGTTTCAAATTTCTTCTGTGGTGCCTAATGTGTTAATGATGAGAAAAATTACTAGAAGAAAAAAAATACTGAACCTACTGAATGAAAAATTCTGTGGAAAATTTCATTTGATTTTTTTATCTTGTTCCAATGTACACAGTGACACTTATCTGCACAATAAAAATAGGAAAATGGTAACGTTTCTTAACCACTTACCACCACGAATTAATTTCTTTTATATCACCATAGAGTCATAAGGCAAGCAATTATTGACGAGAAAAATTATTAGGAGAGAAAAATACTTTTTTATTAAATTTATACGATATACAGGCCTACCTATTGAATGAAAATTTATATAAAAAAGTCTTTTGAAGATTTTTCTTTATTTTTCACCAAAGCTGTTTACAAAATATCCAATCACTTAAAGGGTTAAGTTCGTTCGAACACTAATTAATTCACTCGATGACAAATAAAAATATTACTTGAATGGGTTGAGTTGAACTAATTGTGAGTTGTTAGGTTAAAACTTTTTATTTTTTAATTAAAAGCCATATTATATTGTGAAAAAGCATTATTAGAGAAATCAATGTATAGTTGCATTCATAAAATGTTGACCACCTTTTGACAATTAATAGACGTACTATTAACGTAAAGACAAATTGAACCATGGAAAGAAAGATGCAAGATCGTTCGGAATTTCTCGACAAAGTTAAAGAAAGGAGAACTGATCTTGCATTTTTCTCTTCATGGTGCGATTTATCTTTCCGTTGATAGTACGTTTAAAATAGGTTTTAAACTTTCCTAATCTAAAGTTAATACAAGTGTGGTGTCTATAAAATGTTGGGACACCAAATTTTTTTTTAATATCTGTGGAACTTTGAATTAATAGGCATAAATTCCGTTATTTTTGACATTATCCAATACTAGACTTGTTCCAAGATTTTTTGGACACCGACGATATCTATAGCTTTGTTCGTTGGGTTAAAACTTGCACTGCACTAACTTACACTATGGTGCAAAGGTGCAGTTTCGTGCAACATTTAAAGGGAAATGACTGTAATTCAGTGTAATTTGGTGCTCTTTAGTTCAGGTATGAACTGTGATCCAATGAACGCATATGTAACCAAAATTTAATAATGCATTGAACTGCTAAGTGCAAGCAGAGCACCCCTAACGAACAAAGCTAATCTTTTAAATGTCAATCGCTTTGATAATGAGGAAATTCTAAACGTCAGTAACTTTGACAAATAAATGATGAATTATATGTTTTCTTAATGTCAAAAACATTTGCCAAGATTTTATGGCAGAAACTGTAGGTAACCTTGTATAGGTGTAATTGAACGTACTTACCAAGAGCTGACTGTCTGGTAACAGAACAGACATCAAAGTTGGGTAAAGTTTCGCCCCGCTCTATAGATCAAGTGTATTATGAAGTGGCACGTACAATAGCCATTCAGAATTCGACTGATTTATGTGTATCGTGGAATCGGGAAACTTTACAACAGGGTTTAATCCGTCTCTCAGTCGTACGGGGGATTCCCCCAAGCGACCGCCCCCTGTACACAAATTGCGGATAACAGGTTGGGGGGACGTGCGCGAAATTTAATGCATCCGGAATCCGAACTATTTAGCTCGCGTCCGAATCATAATGCATACTGAATTAACCACGTCTTAACTTTACTATACTGTTGTATTTTCCATCTAATTGTAAGTAATTGTATACATTATTTCGCTTCGATCGATCGGGACCGTATTAATCATAAGTTTTTAATGTGATTATGACAGTTATAATTATTATTACCAACAAATCCAAGTAAATATAGTGGTGTTCGACGAACGAAATTATTGATTAACACTGGTATACACGTATTTGTTTATTAATTTCAATCGTTAATGTATCTACCCGTTTTGTTTCCAAAATAAATCCACAAGCTTCGTCAATTCAGTGCTTTCATAGCTCGGTTGTAGTTGATGCGTAAACACAATGGTACCAAACGTTCATTTAACGTCAGTTATTTTCGATAATGATTGTCATATATGATAATTTTGATCCGTACACAACTTAAAATATTAAAATGTTTGTTAAAACTGGACGCAATTAGAATAATAACAGCATGAGTTTTTATTTTCTTAAAAAAAACTCGGTAATAATGTTACTATTACTAACTTTTAATCAATAATCTAACAACTACCTAGAGCAAATAATTTATATTATTTCATTTTTTATTTTAATGAATTTTTTTATCTCAATTTAATAAATTTGATGTTTTTTTAGGCTTGGAGCCAAATGGGAGGAAGTAACAAGATACTAAATGAATCTGTCTATAGAAGATGTTTTGTACAACCAAGACTGATTAAAATAGAAATGAAAAATAAAGAAGTCTAACTAAAAACTATTTCCGTCTTTCTTTTTCTTTCTAAAATAAAAAAAAATTAAAGGAATTTCCAAGTACGTTAACAGTTTAGGTTAGACTAATTTTAGTTTAGACCACTCTATTTTTACGTAATGAATGGAACCGAGAGAGCATTTGCTTGCGTTGTGCCTGAATACGAAAATAAAATTGCTACAAGTAGGTAATTAAAGTTATCCATTTAAATAAAGAGTTAAAGCCATCATATAAAATTTTAAGGTTACTTTTATAGTTACCTTGGTTACTTTGTTGCTGTATTTAAAATGTTATTTACAAATTATTTCATAATAAATTTAAATTTGGTACGGCTTAAGTATTATAACTTTTGCCAATTTGGAAGGAAAATTATTTGACATCATTTTACCTTGGCTTTAGTTGCAACATAAATCATTACAAAAGAAGTATACAATTTTCACTTTCTACCTTGACTCTACATATTACATTGGAAAAGTTTATCAAAAGAAGAAAAAAATAAGCAAAAAAAAATGTTTTACAGTAAATAATAAATTGTGGACTATTTGTGTGTTAATAGAACCGATTTTAAAGACGGTAAGGAAAACAACGATTATTCAAAGTTCCGTAAACCGGTAGCCGTCGTCCACAAAAATATAAATAGACCTCTTACAAACGTAGCTAGGCGCATTCACAAACGAAGAAGAAAAGAACGGCCCTGTCACTCACGGCTCGTATTTTACGATCCTGGACGACGTGTGTCGTTACATAATTCATACGAATACCGCGACGACCGTACGACCCCGACTTTAGTATTGAAATTGCGTTCCGATTCTATTGTAAACGTGAAAATTGCAACTTTAACTTACGCAAGTTTACAAAGTTTAAAACGTCAGATAAGAAAAAAACAAGTTCAGTTCAGGAAATTAATATGAGTTTACTGTTGATTATAGTTTACTATTTACAGCTTTTGATTAAGGATATTAAGAAAAGATTTGAAAGTAGAATAGATTAAAATTTTCACTTTTTATTAAATTAATTAAATTTGGTGGGAACATTAACAAATAATTTTTAGAATTTTTAACCAAGAATTAAAGTAACCAATAATTTTTAAACTTTAAGTTACATTTTTGATTTCAAATTTAAAAAAATGTTACAGAATTTATTTATAATAAATAAGTATAATAATAATGTTGAAGCGCAAAACAATTCCGGAAAACGGCCGAGGACGTTAAGTCCTGTCCGGCCAAAACTGTCTTAAGGGCGCCAAATCATTCCCATCCCCAATGAACCTTTTATAAGGATTCACAGCAAAAGCAAAGAAGATCATTCTCATTCTAACCCCGATGGAGAGAGCGCGGAAGAATCACGATCAATCCCGAAATGTTTATAGTTGTACTTTTTGCAATGTAGAGTAAACTCTCCAAATCTCGGCCATGCGTCTAAAGTCGGCCTTACAGTTTTTCTGTATGGATTTTAATAGAAAGGCCGACTTTAGGAAGCATTTTTAGGGGTGTCGACATTTGGGCAGTTTACCCTATTTAATTGTTTTTTCGGTTTTAAATAAACGAATCATAAAAAGTAACGCATAAGTAATAGTGTTTTAATAACCCAAAATACATTGTCATTTATATTTCTTTAACTGAAGGTGATTATAATCTCCATGCTTTATTAAAATAATAATACATAATATATTTGACAATTTTATTTTTAAACTTTTTTTAATAACCAAGAATTTTGACTAAACTTAACCTTGATTCAAAAATTTAAAAATAATAAATCAAACTTCAAGCTTCGTAAAAAATAAAGTTTATTTATGGGAATTAAAAAAAGATTTCTTAACTTAAAATGCACATGTACATTAGTTTTGTTAAGTTAAAATTGTCACAATCGATTAGAACACAAAGTTACATACAGAAATACATGGTTAAAGTAAAGAGAGGGATGACACATGCTCTTACATAGAGGGTGTGACAAAAGTATGGAATATAGCTTATAAATATGCTTTGTAAAAAATATTACAGAGTTTATGGGAATTAAGGAATGATTTTTTAACCCAAAATTTGTATTATTTTTTAACACCATCCAAGCTTTTTAAACTAATTTATCATAATTTTTATCAACATAATTCTAAAAATACTAAAAATTGTTTCACAATCCATTGAAATCGTTCATCATTTGAATTCTTAGACGTTTATGTATCAAATTTCACCTAAAATTGTTTTATGGTTAACTGAAATCATTTTAAAATCATCACTAAGCAAACCTTTAATATGTTTCAAATTCTCATAAAATTAAAGGTTTTTCTTAAAGTTTATTAAACTCTTTTAAGAATTAAAAAAACGTTTCAGGAATCTCTAAACAAAATTGTTTCGTCAAAGAAAATTTGCCTAAAAAATCGAATTTTCCAGAATTCTTCAACATTCTCTCAAAATTATTCATCAGTAATTAGAAATTTCTTTAAAATGACTGAAAGCAGAATAAAATCATTTTAAACAGTTGAAACTTTTAATACTTATTCAATATTCGTTTAAATGTATGCAAAAGTACTTTTAAGATTGTTCAAAATTTCTTAAAGCGTATAAAAGTTTTTTTTCAAAATGTCATCTCTATTGGAAGTGTTCTACATATCATTTCGACGCTCGCAATGACGACTGTACTAACTCAAATTTTGAACTTTGGAGATGAATCAAGTAAAACTTTTGAACCACCTCCATATTATTTATTTTGTTTGTTATTCAATTTCTTCTTCTTCCACACTCTCATCCTCGTCTTCACTACACGTCGAATTTTTGTTCGTCGGAAGACCACTTGAAAATAAATGTTTTAGGCAATGTAACTCAAATAACCACAAATTTGAGTTAGTACACTCTTCGTTGGACCCGTCGATTTAAGGAATAACATCAAAGCGAGTACATGAGGTAAATTTGGGATTTTTTTTTGCGAAACAAAAAATATTCAGAAGTTTAATTTTAATATATTTAATGTAAAAAGAAAATAAATAATAGGTATGCTTTCAAATGCTAGCGTTGAATCAGTCTGTTGTAAGTAAATATGTGTTTTCTTGGCAAACCTCCATAAAACAATTTTTTGTTATAATCTACATTACCTTTACTAGATAGAGAAGTACATAATTGTATTTTATAATTTTGATTTTTGTAGAAATGAGGAGCACTGTAACAAAAGTGTCCATTTTACTCGATAAACTCAATCAAATTAAATTTGTAACAATAAATATTTTCAACTAATTGAAAACATCGTATGTACTATGTATGTATCCGAAATAGAGCTGCACCATGAAGAGAAAGACGAAAAAGTAACCCCGCGCTCCGAAACATTGCCGAGTACTCTGTCATCTTTCTCTTTATGGTGCAGCTCCATTTCGGGTTATAGTACATCTTTAGAGAATTTTGTTTGGAGGGTACTATAAAAATTTGAAGTTGATTGAATTAGATTTGTTGAAGTTTTGCAAATTTGCCAATTTAAAAAAAAAGAGTTTTGAGAAAATCGCGTTTAAAGTTTATTATGTGTGTATGTTATTTCCTATGATTCGACCAGTTATTCTGTATTTACCATTACTCAGCGATGTCTGCACTATATAAAATTCTTATATTCCTATTTTCTTCTTTGTTTTTCTGGAAAGATGTAGAGCCCTTACGTACCTCCTTAGCGGCTTTTTCAAGAAAGCGCTCGGCAAATTTAACGCGCTCAGCCTTGGTTTTGACACAAAAATTAAAGAGAAATTCGCGGATAAAATGCTCTCTCATTTTTAAGGGAAAAAAATGTGTGGAATTACGTTACCTCTTAAAATTGCTTCTAATATTAATTGAAATGATTCCTAACTTATTATTTTTACAGAAAGCATTTTTGACTTAAATCAATCAAATCGTGATATTTTTAATAATGTACACTAATTGAAAAATTAAAAAGTATTTGCCCACATTGTTTGTTACATATTTGTATAAATGTATAGTTTTCTAAATTCAAATTCGTTTCGAATTTAGACTTTTTGACACGATAAAAA
The DNA here is from genome assembly GCA_036711955.1 of Digitonthophagus gazella. Taxonomy (NCBI): domain Eukaryota; kingdom Metazoa; phylum Arthropoda; class Insecta; order Coleoptera; family Scarabaeidae; genus Digitonthophagus; species Digitonthophagus gazella. The sequence continues at coordinate 26,045,190 of JASCIT010000001.1, read as the reverse complement.
AACTATTTGTATACCATCTCAATTATCGCCCCCATTATGAATAAATTCGCATACAAAACGACGAAGATCAAAGTCTTTAACGCGACCGAATACATTAAAAGGTGAAATTTTTTCTACTGCGAAGGATCGTAGACAATGGCCTGGAGGCCGGGAGCGAGGCGAAACGACGGCTTAAGTATGCAAATGGCATCGAGGGGCCGAAGACGACTCTCTCGTCCTCGGGGGGCGCCCGAGTAGTCGCGGTTTAATATGCGACGACACGTCGCCCCTTTGAACCTCGAATAATGGACCGACCTCTCGGCGCCCCGGACCAACTTATTAATTCGGCGACTTAATTTTTGCACTCGATAACTGCCACCTCGAGGCCCCAAATTGAGCCGAAACTTCGCCAACTACTTTCGTATCCACCCCCGGAAATGGTTTATTAAAAAAGATCCAAGCCAAATTTGAATAAGTAATCAATTTTTGAGTTTAAATATCGATACAACATAATATAGGAGTAATAACAATTTTATTTAACACTCCTAAGTGATTACTAAGTCTATATGAGTGCGTTTAGATCTGCTTATGGAAGCGTTCATCAGGTCACATGACGTAAGACTTCCTGTATCGAACCATTCAGAGGTTCGCAATTGAATTTCTAATGGTTTATTATTCGCTTGTAGGCCAGTCATATTGTTACCTTTATAAACAGCCGTTAATGTGACTATTTCACATGGTTGTAGCATCCACACGACATTATTTCATTACTCAATATGGAATGTATTGTTAGAAATGTGTGCAATAATTTTTTTAATTGACTTACAGACTATCGAAAACATTTTTTTTGTTTTTATACAATAAGAAAGTTTTATAAAAAAAACATAACTTTAGGAAATCAAATTTCTATTAATTTGAGTACAAACGCGACCCATCTATTATATTTTTCACTAAAGCTGAGAGTGACTTGCAGTTATTTTTCGCACGCGGCATACTAATCAGCTCTGCATAGCAAAATATGTTAGAAGGAGATGATTTTATTTTGATAATATATGTCTGGTATGTAAATAAATAATGCAAAAAGCGAAAAACTACGTCTTTCTGGAATTCACATCTTTAAACTTTAAATTTATGTAAGTGAATAGAATTAATATTTTCGTTGAAAGGAAAGCCCCTAAATAAATAGCCAATGGGGATGGCAATGAATAATATAAATTATTTTCATCGTGTATTTAAAATGCAAGCGAAACCATTCTTATTGAATTATACAGGGTTATTATAAGTTCCAGAACGGTCGAAAGAAAAAAAGAAAAAGAAAACTACAAATTTTTAAATTCTGTTTGGTCATATAGCTGAATGTAACGAATTTATTAAGAACATTTTCATTTTTTCTTCGTTTCCTTAAATGGCGCGTATACTATACTCGTGTACTTTCGAATGCAGAAAAACTGCGTTAAAAAATTTTACGTCAAACTTAAATAATTATTAAATTACAAAGATCAGTTAGTAAACGTACAGGTTTTTATTCAAATTTGCGTTCTTAAATAATTATACCATAATTATTAAATTTATTACCATACACAGATGTCTCACCGAAGCGTACAAATCGAAATATCCAGAAAACTAACAATGTGACGAATTTGAAATTTATAGCGTTTCCCTTTGGTAAAGCTGGTACGCACCAGTGCATAGTAGCGAATTCTGTTGGTTGCACCAAATTAGTGTTTTGTGTTCTATTACATTCTATTAAGTATGCGAATCTTAAACCTTGAACACATTTATAAGTGGCGTTATGATCAGATTGATAGTTATGGCTATGTTGGATTTCATCGTGTTCTGTTGAATTTGCTCGTTTTTGCACTCAGCTGGTGTGACATATGCACTCACTTTGTCACTCAATGTAAAATTCTAGTGCACACCGCTTCATCCAAAAGAAAACAGTATAAACACAGATTAAGAAGATAATAGGGTAAACTGCCCAAATGTCGGCCCTCCTAAAAATGCTTCCTAAAGTCTGCCTTTCTATAAATATCCATATAGAAAAACTGGAAGGCCGATTTTAGGCGCATGGCCGAGGTTTGGTGAGTTTACCCTATGCTGCACTATGAAAATATTTTCAGACATATGTAACTTCCGATTATACCGGAAGTAGTTAAGGGTTTTTTCCACGGAATATATATGTCTCGTTAGATTAAGTACTTAAAATATAATTTTATTTGAAACACTTTATCATCAGTAATTTCACAGAAAAAAATTTTTTAGTAACTTTTGACGTTTGATTAGAGTCTAAAAATAAGCCACATTTTTTAATCCAATGTGCTTAATCTGATAAAATGAGCAGGATTTTATTCCTTTTTAGTTATGTTGAATTTAGAATATTAAATTATGGTAGCACCTCATTTTAAATTGGATTGGAGATTGTACTGTGTCATTACAATTACAATTAATGATTCATGTAATTTGCAAAAATTGATATAAAATACACTTCCTTGCGTAGTTGCCTTTGATAAAAAGTCATAGTTCGCTTCTCGACGTTAACACGTTCACGCCGGCACGTACCACCGGTGGCCCGCACTAAACTGGTTTCATCGGACGGCGCGTACCACCGGTGGTACGCATAATATAGGATTATATTTTTTGCCGCCAAATGAAGCGCAGTATGAAAATCGGTTCCGGCGTGAACGTGTTAATCAAACCTAAAAATTACACTCACCGACATTTTTGAAACCCACAGATCAGAGAATAGTTTCTTAAAAGTTTTGTGCACGCTAAATCCAAATTCGGCCTCTGAATTGCTCCATCACATCAAGTTTTCGAAATATTGTAACCGAAAGGTGAAAAAAAACTCCGTTTTTAAACATGTTTGGGATTAATTGTAAGTAACATAGCGAACAAATTTTTATCCACAAAATTCCATAAGACATCTAAAAGTACCGCTATTCCCACTGAAAAAGCATTTTGAATTTTTCGAATATCTTAATTTCTTGTTGAATAAATCATATTTCTATAACACCACTTTTTGATCAATGCTCAACATACACAAGACCTATAACGTCATTCTAACGCAGTGTTTCCCAACCTTTTTTGTGGCATGCCCCATCTTAGCTTTCGTAATATTCTTATGCCCCCCTAAGGTTCCTCGAGGCCCCACAAAGTAAAAATATGTTGATTTGGTTGTTTACATATGAAAACAATATAAAATTGAAACATAAAATCTATCTAAAAAGTTGTCACGGGACACCATCGATGCAAAAAAAAAGGTCACACGTTTTTAAAGTAATAATTTTTAATGGAATTCTTCACATAAGAAACTTTTATGATACCTTTTAGGAATAAATCAGTGGAAATGTTTAACGAAACAAAGTAACAAAATTTTCGAAATATATCGTGAAAAACCGAAATTGCCCCCCTTAACAATCAAATTGCCCCCCTGTGGGGCGTACGCCCCACGTTGGGAAACACTGTTCTAACGTGTATAACTGTACAATTTAAATGAATGAGTAAAAGTTTCTCTGCTCTGGGTTTAGCAAGGAGCAGTGGTAATATAGACAATTAAAAATTGCGATATATCGTACTGAATTCACCGTTCTGAAATTTCCATTTTCCGTATTTATCTCGATTTATTAAGGCAGACTTTAAATCCAATGAATCTCAAAATATAAAAACTCACCTGTGTGTTCTAATTGGAAACAAAAATTTGTAAACATTACATCTTTTTGAGATTGTGTCCCAACCAGTTTGAATGGGAAAAGAGGTACATTCAAGTACCGCACAGTTTTGTGGATAATTTTCTTCCCTGAATTATTTACTCTTAAATATTTTGAAAACTCGTGCTATTTGCACTTATTGGTTAGAATATCTTCGAAAACCTAAACCTAATGCGATGAAGCAAACGTGAGGTCGAATTTAAATTTAGCGCGAAAAATCTTTTAGTAAAGTGTTATCTGATCTATGGATCTCACTTTTCCTAAAATTTGGTGTCAGCCTGACTTAAAAACATTTCTTTCTCCGCAATTACAAAAGATAGAAAAAATGTTTCAAGTAAAATTATTTATAAATTAGCTAATCTAGCAAGAAATAAACATTCCTTTGAAAAAAAAATAATTCCTTAACCACTTCCGGTATAACCGGAAGTAACAAATACCTGAAAATATTTTCAAAATGTACGTTATTATTTATTAAATCTGTGTATATAAATTTTAAATTCGACCTATTTGTAGTTCAAGTACTATAACCCTAAATAGAGCTGCACCATGAAGAGAAAGATGAAAGAGTACTCGGCAATGTTACGGAGAGGGGACTTACTTTTTCGTCTTTCTCTTCAAGGTGCAGCTCCATTTCGGGTTATAGTACATCGCTGAGACACCTGCATACCGCAGTGTGTAATGATTGTCTAATTTTAAATAATTTACGCCCTTCGTTCAAATCTTATTTCATACGTTTATATCATATCATATGTCCGTCAGTCACTTTCGGCTCTCGTGAAATCTACTATAACTTAAATAAATTCGAACTTTTAAGTTATAAATTTTTAATTCTAATCAGCATCGTATTTTCTTTTTTAGTCAAGTATAGTCATGTTTGGCACTAAATTAAATATTTCTAATGCTCTTTAAGAATATTTAAAAATTTTAAGGTATTAAATTTTTAGATTTTTCAGAAATAAAAACATAAAAAATAATTTTGGTATAAATAGGAAATTTTTTATTGGAAATCGATAAATGAAATAAAGATAAAGGAAATCAAATTTCCTTTAATTTGAGTACAAACATGACCTAATCCAACTTTAATACATTCCAGGTCATTACACTTTTTAACCCCAAAAAAAATCAAGGATTGCCATCTTTAAATTCACGGAATTTCCTTATTTTTAATTAAAATAATATAGTCGTATTTATACTAAATTAGAAGATTTTGAATGATTTTTCAGAATATTTAAAAAGTTTAAGGTGTTTCTAAATGTTTAATTTTCGACTTTTCAAAAATAAAAGCTTCATTTTTATTGACCGCTTACAAATAAAAATAAAAAAGAAAATCAAAAACCAAAAATTTAGGTTTTATTGAATTAGTTTCTGAATGTAAAAAAGAATTATTTGAATTTTTCAAATTCTTAACGAACCCATGTGTACAAAACCGATAAAGTTTAGTTTTAAATCAGGCTTCGTTCGTAATTTACTTCCCGATCTGTTTTCTATTGTTGCAAAAATAAACATTTTAACAACCGTAAAAAACAAACTGCCAAACCCCACTTTATGCACGAAATAAACCTAAATGCATAGGCATTTAATTCTAGAACGGGAAATAAAAATAAACTGTTCCGAAAATTTATCGAGAAAAAATAAAAAAAAATTGCTCATAATATTTATACACGTAGATACAAAACGAAGTCAAAATAGAAAAAATAAATAACTATTAATTATTACAACTAACAAATTAACGCTTAAACAATAGAAAAACATAATTCTATTAAAAAGAACAAAAAACATTTTTATATCATATAACAAAAAAATCAACATAAGTCTTTCTTTTTTACCTTATTGTTTTAATTACGTCTTGAACTGTGAACTCGAGGTAAATCCATTCCAAATTTTGGAGTTCGTCTTAAATGTGAAGAATTAACTGAAGAAGTTGACCCTGGAACCATTTGTGCGGGCGGTGTTGGAGTATTTAGTACCATAAAATTTGGATTCTGCATAATATAAACATAAATCTGAGACAATTCTACAAACCTAAGTTAAAATATTACCGGCTTAGATGTTCTCGCGGACATTCTAACAGCGGATCCGGGCCAGTTTCCTCTGGAAGACGTTTGAAAGGCACTTCTTATCGTCGACATGGACACGTCTAAACCATGAGAGGCTCTGGACATTGGTGTACTTGTCATAAAACTTCCCCTTGTTGATGATGGAACTAAATTTGCATCTCCTCTCTCAATTGATCCTACACTCTAATTTACAAACAGAAAGATTGGTAATTCCGAAAAGAAAATTTTAGAAACTAAAATTAAAAATACCTTTAGTATACTCTTTAACTTAACAATATCTTTTTCTTGACTCTCAATAATCTTTTGAGATTTTAAAAGTTCCTTTTTTGTGTAAGAGTATTTTTTGAATAAAAGGTTTATTAAGTTCATATGTTGTTTTTCTTGAAATTCGTATACCTTAAAGTGAAACAGAAAAATTATTCATTCATAAAGTTTAAATGAAGAAAAAAATTTGTTGTTGTGCATAAATAAAGAATTCAGAACGGTGTGTGAATCAGTATGTTTTTTATAAATCATTCTCATTGACGGCTGATTAATAAAAATAGACTTCAAATACATTTTTCAAACTTTTGGAACCTATTCAAGTCTATTTTCATCAACAAAAACCTTTCATTTTCATTCGTTTTATTATTTATTACAGCACAATAAAGTTTAACGTGCTTATAATTTTATAAATTTTAAAATTATTAAGATATTTAACGTTTGGAAATAATCCAAATCTACTTTCACCAACAACAAAAATAATATTCTCATTATTAACATAAATTATACTGTCCGAGAAAAAAAAACTTTTGTAACATAAAGTTGAATGCCATATTATGGTAAAATGAAGCTATCTCAATATGAAAATGTACAGAAAAAAGTTGTAACACGTAAGGTTTTCTTGTTAAGGTGCATTTAAATTAGAGCGAACAGAAGCGAACGAACGAAGGAACGAATTCGCAGGTATTCGCTCGTTCGTTTGTTCTCTATAAAACAGGAGCGTTTAAATTAGAACGAACATTCGCGCTCGTCGATGATCCATTCGTTCACGATGTCGGATACGGATGAAGACATATTAGTTAGCGCCGCTAGTTTTGTAGTTATTGCTGGACTGTCCGAGAAAAAAAGAAAGAATAGAGTGTGGTGTTCTAATTTATTAAAGAAAAGAAGCAAAACGGGAGGGGAAGCTTTGTTAATGGACTTAACGAGTGACAAAATGGCCCAAGTCACCAACTTCTGCAGAATGTCAACGAAAGATTTCGAATTCTTATTAAATTTGGTTGGACCTAACATTTCTGGAGAGGATACAAGTTTCAAAAAAGCAATTACGCCATCTCTGTAGAGATCTTATTCCATGAATCCGTTTTCTTTGTTTATTAGTTTACACAGTTTTGACTTTGGATCCCACAAACATGTTTCGTTCCTATATAATTCAATCAACTGAAGTGTTTTTTCGTTTGTCCATTCCATGTTGGTAAAAACTTAAGTACAACACTCACGAATGTAAAATAACCTAACTCGAAAATCGATATAGCGTAAAAATCAGCTGTTCGCGTTCGTTGCGAATTCGATCGTTTCTAAATTTCATTGTCCACATTGAGCATCGATCTCCTTTGATGATTCGCTGATTTACCGACAGGGTTCAGAACACGCACGAGATCGTTCGTTCATGTTTGGTTCTCCATATAAATTATGCTAGCTTAGGCGAACGAATTTGTTCATTCGATTCTGTTCGCTCTAATTTAAATGCACCTTTACATTAACCAAACCCCATTTATAACGACTCCATTTAATGCTGTAAACGCATTTTGGATGAAACATGTTAAAGATAAAATGTTAAATCAATGTTTGACCAAATCTTTTTGATGTCAAAGGATGTTGAACTAACAGGGTAGCTCAATCTGCGATAATCGTCCGCCAACTTTTGACGTTACTGCTAAGCTTAGCGTCTCTGTCTTATTTTCGACTGAAACTACAATAAGTGACATCAAACTGACGACTGCGCACTAAATTTCGGCGTATACACATCTTGTGGGATTGAGCCATCCTGTTAGTTCAACATCCTTAGGTTTCAGTTAAGTGTAAGACAGAAAATCGGATGTAAAACAGAAAGTCGAGTGTAAGACAGAAAGTAGAATGTAAGACAGAGACACTAAGCTTAGCAGTAACGTCAAAAGTTGGCGGACGACTATCGCAGATTGAGTAATCCTGTTAGTTCAGCGTCCTTGTTTGACGTCTATCACAGTGACAGATTCTTCAATCGAATTTTTCATCTTTTAACGCGTTGGGTAGGTTATAACATTGTTCAACATCTTTATCGGTGTGTACCGCAGTGTGTAATGATTGTCTAATTTTAAATAATTTACGCCCTTCGTTCAAATCTTATTTCATACGTTTATATCATATCATATGTCCGTCAGTCACTTTCGGCTCTCGTGAAATCTACTATAACTTAAATAAATTCGAACTTTTAAGTTATAAATTTTTAATTCTAATCAGCATCGTATTTTCTTTTTTAGTCAAGTATAGTCATGTTTGGCACTAAATTAAATATTTCTAATGCTCTTTAAGAATATTTAAAAATTTTAAGGTATTAAATTTTTAGATTTTTCAGAAATAAAAACATAAAAAATAATTTTGGTATAAATAGGAAATTTTTTATTGGAAATCGATAAATGAAATAAAGATAAAGGAAATCAAATTTCCTTTAATTTGAGTACAAACATGACCTAATCCAACTTTAATACATTCCAGGTCATTACACTTTTTAACCCCAAAAAAAATCAAGGATTGCCATCTTTAAATTCACGGAATTTCCTTATTTTTAATTAAAATAATATAGTCGTATTTATACTAAATTAGAAGATTTTGAATGATTTTTCAGAATATTTAAAAAGTTTAAGGTGTTTCTAAATGTTTAATTTTCGACTTTTCAAAAATAAAAGCTTCATTTTTATTGACCGCTTACAAATAAAAATAAAAAAGAAAATCAAAAACCAAAAATTTAGGTTTTATTGAATTAGTTTCTGAATGTAAAAAAGAATTATTTGAATTTTTCAAATTCTTAACGAACCCATGTGTACAAAACCGATAAAGTTTAGGTATCGATTAGGTATCGGTATATGTCTTAGTCTTCAATGGTAATTCAACCCCAAGAAAACCGAAACTCATAGAAAAGAAAAATTAATGTTTGCTGTCAATTTGAAGTATATACTTCCCATCAACTGTTAACAGATGGCAGCAATCTTACTTTTTTATAAATTTTTATCATTTATCAAAAACCTTAACAAATCTACGTCGCCAAGTGTTATTTATTGGAAATGTTTGTTAAAGAAATGTTAAAAACAAAATTTTCGCTACGTATATGTAGAGATGTTGGTGGTGTGATGCGGCAACTTGTGTATTTTATAACATTTTCCAGCCATTATAGGTGATTATGGTTGGTTTCTTGAAAAAGAAGGTGTAACTCCCCATAAAAGAAAGAATAGAAAAAAAAAATAGAATAAGACACGGTTTAATCACCTGCCCATAAGTTCTCGATAACTTACAATTAGTAGGCAATAAATGTACATGGTGGCTGTTAACACCTTGTTGACCAGTGACGAGATAACTCGTCATTTCATATCCAAACGTTGCTGACCGGTGACGAGTTAACTCGTCGTCATTACACTTACTTTACAAAAACGCGGTGACATGACATAGTTTCTACGTAAAATTGCCGGTCAACAAAGTGTTAATATCACCATTAGCAGAATCGAGTTTATTCAACTGTCTATAAAGTTCCCGATAACTTACGATAACACACCGAACCTGAATATACCGATTTTTTTCAAAATTGGTACATTTGTAGAGGGTCACAACTTTAGTAAAGCCTTACTTTACGTTTCAACCCAAAAACTTATTGATGGAGTGAAAACGACCTCTAAAAATTGAGCAATTTTGGAAAATACCTTTTTTACTTAAATAATTTATGATATCAAAAAAAGATTTCACATAAAACATGTTCCTATTTAGGCCCTCTTTCCAACCCTTATTATAACATCCAAATTAAAAATAATTATAAACAATCGTATCTATCCCAGTTTTCGGCTAGTACTACATACTTCTTCAAGTATCGTAGGCGGGTGAATTCAACCCCGTAATCTGTTCACAACATTATGTGGTGTTCAAACTAGATTTGCTGTTATTACATCACCTTCTATAAGAAATTCATCGAAGTCGTTGAGAAATTCCATAACAAACGTGGCGAATTATAATTAAAACCAAAACAAATAACTGAAACCTACTTTTTGACTTTTTTTGGTTTATTTGCTTGCCCCAATCCGTCACACAACCCTTATCAGCTACATAAACCGACCTATAAATATATCCGATAGATAGGCATATTTATGTGACACATAGTGTTATGCAGCGATGAATAAACCCATCTTTATATTTATGTGTATGATAAGCTATAAGTTAGTTTATGGGTAGGTGAATAAACCGGCCCTTAGTGTGTTTTAGATAAATATTTTTCATATTTATTATTATGTCATTTTAATGTAAATTACAAATACAATAATATCCAAGTCTAAAAAGTATTTAAAATAGTGTTTTTAGTAAGTATGCAGTGGTATTGCTGTGGTTAATGTAACAAGAAAACCGGTCAGCAGTGACGTCAAACTGGCAGCTTCGCACTAAATTTTGGCGTATACACATCTTATAGGATTGAGCCAGTCTGTTAGTCCAATATCCTTGGGTTGACCCCATGTGTATAACACAGTGCACTCGGCGTCTTTCAAGAATAACCGTTTTTAAACAGGTAGACTGAATCCTTATGTGGACCCACGTAGACTTCTCTACCTATCCCTATTCTTAGACTGGGTTTACATTTGCACTTTGATTCGGCCGAAAACATTATTTTGTCTGAATTGGAAGCATCAGCATGAACGCACGTGAATCGACTCAGCTTTGTCTCTATTTTTCAACCAATTAGTGAATCGTGTTAATCAACAATATGTCTGAATATGTTTTACCTAACTTACTTAATTAAAGTTTAACTTAACTCTAACAGTGTTGTTGATTGCAATAAATATTGAGATTTCAGTATGTTAAAAGTCTGAAAAAAATTTTTATCTAAAGAAATGGATAAAATAACTGAAGAAAGACTGGAGTTAGTGCTCGATCACTAACAAATATATAACATTTTGATGTTCTACCAAAAAGAGGCTTGCTCTTAGCAGCATTTCATCATAAACATGTATGAACGAAAAAATAGTCTTGCTATAATTAGTCTTCAAATCGCACAAGTTAACTAGTAAATGAAGACCGTAGCAAAGGAGGTGCCATGTCAAAAGAACCTGATTTCGAGAAAACTCGTTTTAAAATATAAGGAACTTCATATTTTTATTTGTTGTCGATAAATAGTACAAATGGTATACTAACGTAGCTTTCATATTTTTTTATCATTTTTATTCAAATTTAACAAAAAGACCAAATGAAGTCCTTCTTATTCACTGCCGCGTTTGATTAGAGTCAAACCTTTGAAAAATTTCTAATAGATAACATCAAAATCTCAACTTCGTGAAAAATTGACATAGGGCTTTCTTTGCTTGAAGTTTTCAAATGTAAACCCAGCCTATGGCTAATTATACCACCACCATCTTTTCGTCTATACAAGTTTATGATGGAGTGCTGTTGATTAGCGTTTTGAAAGTCTTGTTTTGGTAAACGCCAAAATGGCATCAGTGATTTAGCACACACTCCAGAGTTTCCTTTCTGTTCATCTACCCATTTCTTTAACCAAACAAATTTCTACGAACTTTTGATATACTGAAATCACAACAGCTTTAGATCAGGTGAGTTGAGTAAGGCTAGGGTTTATATTTGCTGTATGTTTGCTGTTTAACTCGGCCGGATAACGTTTTTGACAGAGTACTGACAAGTGTAAATACATATTGCTTTCAGAAGCACGAACACGAACCTTTGCGATTCAACTCGGATTTGTCTCTACTTTTTCAATCACTCAGAAGTTACCTAACCTAAAAGTGTTGTTTTATTGCGATAAGTATTGTAATATCACTATTTCAAAAGTGTGTAAAGATTTGTTTAACAAAAAAGGGTAGGTGAACTAAAAAAAAACTTTGGAATTTGTACTCGTCACTTATGTTACACTGCTCGCCAAAAAAACGCAACATTCAGAAGGAATGGTCATACGAACTTGAAAATTTGGTGGTATATTTTAGTTGTTTTTTTTTTCTGGTATTGTATGCTTTAACAGGTACATTTTCTTTAAAGCGTGTAGCTACGATCATGCTTACTGGCATTTCAGACTTTGTCAAATTCTTCGCTTGTGTATATGTTATGTCTGGCGTCTGCCGAAATCAGTGTTACATTCTATTAACCATTTTTAAGAAGAGTCATAGCATGGAAATAGATAAAGCTTTGAATATCGTTTCGTGAAATTACTGGAAAATTGAGTCGATATGGCTTTCCAATCATTCAACCATAGAGTGTCTAATCCAATGAAGTCTGGAAAACACCTAATAGCGACAGTGATCCATCACAAACCATGAATAAACAGTAAAAGATACATCTTCGCCGAATGCCTTAATTAACAAGTTTGAGACAACTCGACCAGTGGAGGTTGCTTAGAGGGCTGTTTAGGGAAGTCAGGTATCGATGCAAACAATTTACCGAAGAATCGTTACTATGGTTCAGCATCGCACGTACAAGTGTCTCACAAGGAGACCTTACGACTTGCCCCTCACCGATTTTAACGAAAGTGGTACCAATCGATAGATATTGGTACATAGTACGAATGTATAAAATATTAGGGCGCACTATTCAGCGGTTCGCAAGAAAATTGGTGTTAAAGTTTGCGAATAGCGTCTGTCAGTGACAAGTACCGCCCTTTAAGCCCCGCCCATTGTCGTACTGAATATGTATAGGCTTCCACATACGAGGTTCGAATTCGTTTTATAATAAAAATACCCGCATAAGTAATGTAAAATAATTTATTATATTGCTTACATTTAACTTATACGTGTTATCTATGTACATGATATTACATATTATACACTAGGGATCGATATTATGATTATATTGATAATGATTCAAGTAGCAAATCAACGTTACTCTTGAGTGATGCTTATGTTAGTTGTATTTTGAAGAACTGCTAATGAAAAGTGATCTTGTGACTGTGGAACCAACCGTGGAAATTTCAAAGGGCGCTAGGTAAATTGGCGAAGAAATACTTAATATCGCTCTCGACATCTCGACAAAGACAACATTTTTTGTAAGTACGGATGACTTAATACTCATGGACTAAACTGACGAAGAATGTGTTTCCGAATTCGTATTTCCGTTTGACGCAAATTTATCTCCGGAACTGCCGATAAAGCAAGTACAAGACGATTGTAATATTCCCTTTCATTACAAGTTCAAAGTTGTGAATCGCGCTAAAGGACATCCCTATTGGCCTTTGCAAACTCTTCAGAAGTAAGGATGTTGACGCTTAAAAAACATAAGAGAATTAAAGAGATGGGAAGAATATGCCAGAAAGGGAGGAACGATTGTCGATAAGTATAAATTGATTGACTCTTGTGCATATGATTGTTTTGGGGATCGTTACGTGCTACCAACCAATTTACATGGAACAAGATAAAATGTAATTAAATATACGTTATAAAACACTGTTAATCAGATTCACATAATACGCAAACATGGATTGCCTCAACGCCATCATCATCTACACAAGCACATTAATTGTATGTTTTCTTGTGTTTAGGGTTTAATCATAAAATGTTTCTTTTTAATCAGTGTTTCATCTTCCTTTTTGTGTCTTTTAGCCTTCTTCTTAACACTGGGTTCCACATGTTACCTTATTTCCCCGTCTTATCTCATCCTCCCTTAAATAAAGGAGGTAAGACTGGATGTTTACGTGGGTATTTTTATTATAAAACGTTTTATAATAAATAAAAAATACCATTTAAAAGGGCAAAGAAGAAATTGTAAAGAATGATTCTAATAAAAGTATCGTAAATTTCCTAAACATAGAAGTAGAGAAATTAAAAAGTAGGATAACGAAAGAGTGTCCTTAATTGATTATATTTTGTAATATCAAAATATTATAGAAATAAAGTGAAATGTTGCATTAAAAATAAAAATGGAAAGGAAAAGAAAGTATTATTCAGAATTCGAACCTCGTATGTGGAAGCCTATACATATTCAGTACGACAATGGGCGGGGCTTAAAGGGTGGTACTTGTCACTGACAGACGCTATTCGCAAACTTTAACACCAATTTTCTTGCGAACCGCTGAATAGTGCGCCCTAATATTTTATACATTTGTACTATGTACCAATATCTATCGATTGGTACCACTTTCGTTAAAATCGGTGAGGGGCAAGTCGTAAGGTCTCCTTGTCAGATTTCTTTAATTCCAAAGCATCCACTTTTCAGACTCAAGTGGTGTAGGTTGAGGAGGCATTAAATTGAAGAATGACACCAAATTGTCTATAGTGTCATCAGTTGTGCCTATAGTAATTTGATGGACAATTGTGTCTTGGAAGATAGAGCGTCCAGGAAGACTATATTTGGAGTTCGCTTATGGACGTTATTCTGACTTAACTGACATATCTAGTGCTGTGATGGGATGAAATACAGTTTGGAAGCCGGTAATCTTATGTCATCATTAAAGTTTGACTGCGATCTGGTACATCAATGAAATTTTAAAGCCAATTTTGTTGCCCTACTCTCAACGATCTCGCAACAATATTTTTCAACAAGACCATACCAAACCATGCTCACTGCGATTAACACTAACATTTCTAATCAGAACAATGTCAATTTACTGCCATAGTATACACCATCTTTCAGATTTATCTTCCGTTGAACATCTATCATCAGTGAAACAGAAAACTTTCCACAATTTGGCTCCTTTTAAAAAGAGTTAATTGAATGTAAGGCTGATTTCGATGGTTGCGGGGCTTAACAATAACATAAGCAAAGGATTTGACAAGATTTAGGTTGCTGGTGATCGTTAGTATGGCTAAACGGTGTAAAAGAACTGTTCCTATAAAGTACTAAGAACCAGGCAAAACACAACCAAAGAATGCACGGATTGTCACCAAATTTTAATCATAAGCTTTGTTCGTTAGGGCTGCACTACTTGCACGTAGCAGTTCAGTGCATATATCTCGTGTTCGTTGGGCACAATGCCGTTTATGATAGTTGCACTCGTACTGTTCGTTGTACCACGTGCAGTGTAACTTCGTGCAGTCAGTGCAAGTTGGTGTAGGTTTCGTTGAACCTGCTCTGGAGTAAGTTCAAACGGTGCAGTGCAGGTGCAATGGCAAAATAATAGAAAGATGGTTTGTACTAAACGATGACGGCACAAAAATGATAGAAAATGACCAGTTCGTGGTTATTGTAGTTAATAAATATTTTGAATTCATTTGAATGACAGGTAATATATGCGTTCGTTGGATCACAGTTCATATCTGAACTAAAGTGCACCACATTACACTGAATTACACTTATTGCACTTTAAATGCTACACGATACTGTACCTTTGCACCATGGTGTAACATAGTACAGTGGAAGTTTTAACCCAACGAACAAAGCTATTGACAATTTCACTTGAGCTATACATGCCAACACTATTTCAAGTTCGGACGACCATCCCTTCTAGATGTTACAATTTTTTTGGGGAGTAGTTTATTTTGGTGTTCAAAAAATGCCAGCTTTCAGAATGCTATTCAACAGCATTCTATCATAAACATCTGTGAACGAAAAAATGTTAGTCTTGTATTAGCATGTTTTCAAATCGCAGGAGTGGACTAGCAAATGTAAGCTCAGCTTTAAACATGTCCAGACCTGCTTCTGATTAGCGCGATTGCACTGATCGGTTGAAAAAGTAGAGACAAGCCCGAGTCAACTCGCACGCGTTCCAGCTCGTGCTTCTAAGAGCAATAACTGTTCACATATGCTAGTACTCAGCTGAAAATATTGTTCATTATTAAATCAAATAGCAAATGTAAACCCAACCTAAAGGTTATTCTTTAAGGACGCTGGGTATGTGTTTTTACCCTAAAATAGATTTTACTCCAAAAATTTACCTTAAAAATAAGTGATTCTCAAATATTTGGATTTATTTATTTTATTATAAATAAATGCGATAAAATTGAAAGTGAAACTAAAAACTGGACTAAAAACTAACTGCGGTGATAAAGGAAATTACACAGTGTTCAGATTACATCAACTAGGATGATTTTACTAACAAAGTAAATAAATAATACTTTTGATAAAAGCACATTTGGAAACTGTACTTGATACAAATGTTATTTGCTTTGAGAAGCTCTTTTTAACAAGACAAAAATTAATCCCCTTCTTATATGAAACTTCAATGTAACATTTAATTGTTCAAACTTGTCGACTGGCATGGAACATCTATATTTAAATCTGTATAAACCTTTAAAACGAAATTTTCTAAATGATGATATCATTTTAGACAACTCTGTATATGAATTATTATTCATATACAGATTTTATTAAATCTGAATTACACATGTTTTTAATAAAACTGCTCAATTAACTGTTACGATAACACTTACCTTTTTAGTTTGATCCAACATTGCACCGAACGGTTTAAAGAACATTAAGATATCACTTTGCATATCTTTAGATAATAAAAGCCATTTACAATTTCTATTACATACAGAACAAGTTACATCAAGTGTATCTAAATCATCTCCTAAAATTACATTATTAAATTAAATTTTCTACTTTTAAAATAATTAAAATTGCTTGGTACTTGATTTAAGGCATTTTTGGCACTCCAAATGGCCACACGCTCCAACATAAAAAGGAACAGTTTTATCAAAAATAAGAGCACACTTATTGCAGTGAATCCAATTAGTAGCCATAATTGTGTAGTCTTAATGATAACGTTTTTCTTCGATTACAACAACTTTTTAAAGGTTTTATTTACCTAATTGTTGTAACAATTCAAATTTTAAAACAACAAAGTTAAACATGTCAAATTAATTTAATATATTATCAACAGTACCAACATAAAACTTATGCGGTCTTAGAATGCATCTAATCACACATAATGCATTTTAATATTTACGGTTTTACAATATACAACAAAATTTTTACGGGTTTCTACTTATACTATCGTTATAATAATTCAAATTTGTAATGAATAAAGTTAAACACATTCAATTAATGTAATTTATTAACAGGTATACCAACCCAAAATGTAAATTTTATTTTTTGCTATATTCAATTAATATTAATTAATATTATAATTATTTATTAAATTTAAATATTAATTAATTAATATTTTTAATAGAAGTCAATTACTAGCAAACAATTTTTTAATAATAATTATTAGTTTGTTAATAACTTTAATGAAGAGGTATAGAAATAAAAAGGATAGAAAGAACCTATCTTTTTCTAACTTAGAAATTTTGTATTTTCTATTTCATTCTCACTTTAGGAACTTCTCTAAATCTATTATATCATTGATCAAAATTGTAACTAAAATTGCGTATAGGTTAAGTGATCCGTTGAAAAATCTCAAGATAACGGAAATTATCCTTTTTTATGCTTAATTTAATAAATAAACTTTCTTCGTAGACGTAAAATATGTTTAATGACCAAGAAATAATCAACATAATCGGGGAAAAGTTATCGTCTTCTAATATAACCATTAAAAACGTATCCTTTTTGCAATCCAATACCTTTTACATCAAACTTATTTGTATAATTTTAGGTTCTTCTAAACGTTGTTATACCCCAAGAGGTCCTAACCTTAAGCAACATTATTTTTACTCTAGTCGAGTGCAATGGCAGTTACGGTTTGTTTATATTTGAATCAGGGAAGAAAATCCCAACCAAATTCTCTGATCTTACCATCGAGCATGTCATTCCCATTGACGAGTATTTTTACTGTGATAATGAATCCATTCCATGCACTTACACCCATGAGAGGTTTTCGATAACTTACAAGATGCTTAGGTTAATGTTTCATATTGAAATCGGTCCTGAAAGTGATCTTTTTAAAGAAGAGATTACGAAAGCTAAAGAAGCTTTTTTATTGAATTCTGTGGATCATAAATGGTTGGAAAGATTTCGAACAGATTCAGGATCTTCCGATGAATTTGGAGAGGTAACCTTAAAAAATTTAAAATAAATGACAAGAAAAATCAAAAATTGATTAACTTTTCATTTATGACATAATAAGATTATTAAAAATAAAATGAAATCCAAAAAAATTAATTTAGAAAATAATCCTTGTGTATTTTAACATTTTTTAAATACAATAAAATAATTTTCAATTAATATGTTTTTAATTTTAGGCAAATTTACCGGCTTCAAGACAAAGAGCCCGAGGACACTCTTCCGCAAGTAGAGAATCAATGTTTAGGTTTGAAATGGATTCGAGAAAGTCACAATATACAAAAACCACTGAACGTACGATTTTTGTGGGAACTTGGAATGTTAACGGACAAGTTCCTCCACCACATCATATGTTAAAATATTGGTTGGCAATCGATAAAGAACCCCCAATGTTATATGCAATCGGTTTTCAAGAACTTGATCTAAGTAAGGAAGCTTTTTTGTTCAACGATAGTCCCCGAGAAGCTGAATGGGAGTAATGCTTTTGATATATGTGTAAAACTGGGTATATTGTTTTTATTTTTGTATGTTTAGAAGAGCTGTTATGGCTTCAACACATCCAGATGCAAAATATAGACGTTTAGCTTTAATTCGATTGGTTGGGATCCAGCTGATTGTTTTAATACATTCCGATCATTATAGTCATGTTAAAGATGTTGATAGTAGTACTGTGGGAACAGGGCTTTTAGGGAAAATGGTTGGTTTTTTAATAAAATTGGAAAATCGTTTTAATTAAGAAATAAATGAGGTTATTTATTATTTTTTGTATTTTTGATTTTCTTTAGGGTAATAAAGGAGGTGTAGCTGTTAGAATACGTTTGTATGACACAACATTGTGTTTTGTTTGTTCGCACTTGGCGGCTCATCAAGACGAAGTTGAACGGAGAAATCAAGATTATAAGGATATCGTTGATCGGATTATGTTTAGAAAACCGCCACAAACGATCAAAGAACATGAGTAAGTTTTTAGGTATTTTGATAATTTACTTGACAATCATCTGGTTTATCAAAACGATCAAAAATAATTGTCTAAAAATGTAGTATTAGCTTTAAAAAATCGCACAGAATCTATTTGTGGAAATTAAGAAACGATTTTTAATTAAAATTAAAACAAATATTCTATTTTGTATTATAAAAGTTGAATTTATTATCAAAAATTGAAGAACATTTGAAAAATGAAGAATTTTAATCGGATCTAAACTTCAACTTTTTGTGAATTTTTTACTTTATTTATAAGAATTTGGAAACGTTTCTTATTTTAGATTGAATTTAAGTGATTTTATTTTACTTTTGAAAGGTCAAATTTGTTGCAATTGTTACCAAAAAATTCAAACAAAATTTTTAGTTGGGAATATTTTTGGACAGTTAACTAACCTAACTTTAAAAAAATTGATCAACTTTAAAAAATCGTACTGATTGTGAGTTTATTTTTAGAGTTCAATAAATGATTTTTATGTTAAATTAACACTCACAGATACTGTTTCTTATTACAAAAGTCAAATGTGTTCTAATTGTCACCAAAAAATTAAAAAAGAAGATTAGTGAAATCGAAGAGTTTGAATCGAATCTTAAAAAATCGTAACGATTTTATTTATAAGTATTAAGAAACGACTTTTACTTTAGAATGAACTTAAGATATATTATTTTGGTTTTAAAAAGTCAAATTTTTTGTAATTGTTACTTAAAATTCTTAAAGTAAAGATATTTTTTGACAGTTGCCTATCCTATCTTTTTAATAAATTCACCAAATTGCATTTAAATTAAAAGAAAAGTTACCAAATTTAGTTAAATTGTTCAAAAATTCATCAGATATAAAAAAACGTTATTACCAAATTATATAAATTTGTTATAGAAAATTACTATATTGTTAGTATTATTTTTTTTTAAGTTTAAACTGTATAAATATGTTTAAGAAATATAACTAGTTTTTATAGAATTGTTTAAAAAAGTCGCCAGATTTTTAAATATATGTCCAAGAAATGTTACTAAATTTAATTAATTTGTGAGAAATATTACTAAATTTCACCAATTTCATTAAAAAAGTTATTAAATTTCTGTTAATTTTCAAAAAAGACTGAATTTGCCAAAATTTATCTAAAAACTCACCAGATATTCGCAAAAAGGGTGCAAAATTTGATAAAGTTGGTCAACAAATTTATAAACTTATAAAAAAGTGACTAGATTTTAATTAATTTTTCTGAAAAAAGTTACTAGATTTTCATTAATTTTTCTAAAAAAAAAGTTACTAATTTTGATAAACATCCAAGAAATGGAACTAAATATCATCAATTTAACATAAAAAAGTTACAGGATTTCATCAGTTTCTTCAAAAAAGTTAGGTTAATTATCTGCTAATTTTCAAAAAAGAGTTTTTGAAGTCACCAGACTTTATGATGTGATGAAAAGTCACCAGATTTTTATTTGTTTTCAAAAATATTACTGGATATAATCAGTTTTTCAAAAAAAACCTTCTGTTAAACAAAATTTCTGTTAATTTTCGAAAAAATTACTAATTGAAGAGTGGAGTGCAAGAAGTACCTAAGTAGCATTTTTATAAAATCTGCCTAATGGCGAAATCTAGGTTTATCAAACATGATACACCTAGGATCTGCCGATTAGGCAGATTTTATAAAAATGCTACTTAGGTACTTCTTGCACTCCGCCCTTCAATTTGAAATTAAGTTTAAAAAATCGTTAAGTTTATTAAGAATTTGTATGTTAAATTAACAACTAAAGTTGAAAAGAAAATTAAACCGAATAATTTTCTGATAACGCAATAGAATATTTAGTGGTTTCGGAGGTTAAAGAAACAACCTAAATATTTTATGCTTACGTATTTAACTTCAAAACTTACTTCTATAAGTTCACATATATTTTTTTTAGTCAGTTATATTGGTTGGGAGATTTAAACTACAGAATAATGAAATTCAACGCAGAGGACGTAAAAAGACTTCTTTACTCAAAAGACATGGAAATCCTTTTAAAACACGATCAACTTATGTTGGAACAACAAAAAGGAAAGTGTTTTGAGGTAACAATTTATCATAAATGTACATTTTTATGGCCCTTATTTTTGCTTTGATGCATTACAAATCCATTTTTTTTATTTTAAGAATATTTCTTTATTAACTATTAAGTCATTTACTCTTAAAATTAATTGATTTAATTTAGGGTTTTTCTGAAGCACCAATAAATTTTCAACCAACCTACAAATATGATTTAAATTGCGATAGATACGATACAAGCGAAAAAGGTCGTACTCCAGCTTGGACGGATCGGATTCTTTACAGAGGTAAAGGAATCCACCCGACGCTCTACAGATGTCACATGGAACTTCAAATAAGTGACCACAAACCGGTTAGTTGTCTCTTTAAATCGGAAATAGCGGTAATCGACGATTTGAAACAAAAACGCGTCCAAGAAGAGGTCTTTAAACTTATGGATAAATTAGAAAACGAGATTTTACCTCAAGTAACCGTCGATCGTACGGAATTAACGTTCGAAAAGGTTCGTTTTAACGAACCAGTCCATAAAGAAGTTATCGTAGCAAATACCGGACAAGTACCAGTTACTTTTTGCTTTGCTAATAAGATAAAGGAGGAAAAATATTGTCAAGATTGGTTGAGGATTACGCCGAATCGAAAAAATATCGAACCGGGAGATAAATGCGATATACGTTTTGAGGTAACTCTTTTAGACGCTGGAAATTACTTGGAAGATATTTTGGTGTTACATTTAGAAAACGGAAAGGATATTTTTATATCAGTTACCGCTCATTGTGAAAGGTCTTGTTTTACAACTTCCATACCCGTTTTGTGTCGATGTCCAGTACCTATTTTTAATATGACGAGCGAACAACTTTATCAAGCCGAAAAAGAACAACTTTTAGTGCGGTATTCCATACCGAGGGAACTTTGGTTGCTTGTGGATTACTTGTATAGGCATGGATTAAGGGTGAAAATGTTCGAATCGACCGCTTTGCACGATGACATTATTAAAATTCGAGATTGGTTGGATCATGGATCGTTAAATCCAATTCGTATCCTTTAAAGTTCTGGTATAGTAGTTTAAGTTTTTTTATAAAAATATTATTATGTGAAAAAATAGTTACAAAAAAATCATTCATGGAGTTTATTTATAGAAATCAAGGAAAAAGAGCTTAAAGAAAGATAATTTAAAACGTCTATTTTCACAGCAAAATTGTTACCGAAGCTGGTGCACACTTAAGCAATATGTATTTGTCTACTACCAAAACCAATTTTGTTTATTTATTTATTTTTTCGCAACAGTATCAACAAAAGTAATACATCTTTATCTGATAAGGAGAGTGCAAGGTGTTGGGGTTACAGATTTAGTTCAAATTTTATATAATGGTAAATTTAGTTTCACTGTTGATGAAAATATATGACTATAGAGGCCACTATTCAATAGCTTTTTGGATATTGGCAATTCAAGTTGCAATTCTCTAGTTAAATTCAGTTCTTTAGTAAACGATCAAACGCAATAGGTTTAGTGTAGCAGCAACAAATCGGCGTTTCTCGCCGTTAGGCGTCAAGTTCGAGGAGTGTAATTAATTCTTTTTCAATGTTATGTATATTTTTAGATATGTATAAAGATATCATTGGTGCCCATAAAATGTAACGACATCGTTACATTTTTTGATTGTGCATCGATACTACAGAATGGGCCTGTCCACTTTTTCCAAAGTATAGGTTTTTTTGGGCTTAATCCATTCTCTAAAAGGCGATGATCATATATGTCAAGGTTTTAGTATTTATTTTTACGGTATTACGTCAAAAAACGATCTTAAAACCTATATTTTTGAAATGCGATTCATAACGTGACCTATTGATGACGTCGAAGCGTTAATTGATCGCTCATTGGCCGAATCCATCGGCCATGCTGAAATTCCCTGTGAAGTTGGTGTTGTTTAAATTGCCACAGATTTAATACAGTACTTATGAGTTGGCAAAAGAAAAATCCGACGCAAAGATATATATCCATCCTTTTCTATTATAGGAACTCGTTGTACCTATCTCTTTCTAATAACCTAGTAGTTATCGTTAAGAAGTCGGCGGACAAATTATTTTTCTTTGTTATTAATATGTGTATTATTTGCTATATACACCTCAAAAGTTCAAATAAGGAAGTAAACAACACGTAAATACGCAAAAAATAACCTAGCCATAAAACACATATTATCATTAGCATCTGGTGATTTCCGCCCGTAAACAAATCGTTTTGCCGTACAACTTCAGACCATTTGAACGGGTTTTTTGGTAGAGGGGATCGAACGCTCCGACGTCACACAGTACCTTGTTTAAACGCTCTTTTAAATTGGCCGACTTTATGATTTTTTTCTGAACGATGGGATAAGCTATGAAAAAAACGCAAAAATACGGAGAAACTTTTTTTTTCTGCTCTATCCAATGCAATAAAAATTGAAAAATGGTGGACAGGCCCATTGAATTTAACTATAGAATTGCAACTTGAATTGTCAATATCTAATGGCGTATTCGATTGGCAGAACTAGTGTGCACTAGTGCGCACTAGTTGAGTGCAAAATGTGACATATGTCACACTAGCTTAGTGCAAAAAAGGGCAAATTCAACAGAACGCGATGAAATCAAACGTAATCATAACATCACTTATAAGTGTGTTCAAGGCTTGATAATGTTTAAAATGTTTTATAAACTACAGTAATAAAATGTAATAGAACACAACGAAACAACCAATAGAACACGCTGTTATGCACTGGTGCGCACCAGTGCAACCAATCGAATTCGAAATAAAAAGCTACTGAATAGTGGCCTCTATAGTCATATATCACTAGGGAAACTAAATCTACCATTTTACAAAATTTGAATGAAATCACTACCCCAAGACTTTGCACTCTCCTTGTGAGAACAAGGCTTATCTTATTGATAAAGTCTTTTTGCAAATAAATGTGAATATTAACGTAAATGAACCTTGAAAAATCTAAAAAACTTTTAGAAATCCCGCATACTTTATTTGTGGAGCAAACATGCAAATACCGAAGAATCCATGTTATCCAATTTTGAGATATTAACAGAAAAGTTGTACAGGGTGGATCAAATTGGACACTTTAAAAGGGAAACTAATGCTTCTATAAAAGATAAAGGAAAATCGATATTGGTGTCTGATGTTCGATTTTTGTAACAAACTTAATGGTCAAAACTACAGATTGATATCTCTTACGGTGTTAGAGATATACGATGTTTTTCGAACAAATTCATTTGTAAAGTCTTCATAACTTTTATACTATTAGAAAATGTTGGTTTCTGTAAAAACATTCCCGCAGTAACTTTTTATGTAGAACTCGAAGGTCTAAGTTAGATTTTTCTTTGTTTATGTAAAGAATACCACAACTCCAGAAAATTCAATAGAATCTACCTGTAATGGTACTCGTTTCTAAAAAAAACTTGCAAAACACTAAAGAATCTTTCCGAGACCAAAACCTGGTTTCATAAAACACAAATTAGTTAACACTTAACCAATTATCCCTTTCAATCAATCACATTAACTGAATCATATGTAACTACAGTAATTAATAGAACGTTATCTAACTTGAGTTTTATAGAACCGGTCCCGAGATTAATAAAATTACATTTTGTATTCATATTTTTGCTTAACTCATTAAATTAACCTGAAGTTTATTTAACTCATGAGAAAATTTTTATTTTTTTCTTGATATCTGAATTTGTCGATATTTGCTTGGTTAGTTATTTCGAATATGATTTAAAAATAATAATACCGATCTTTCCTTGTATTTTGCTTATTGTTAGTTTATTAATAAAGGACTACAAAATTTGTAAAAATGGATGAATTGGAGATTTAAAAGAAAAAATGCAAAAAGTGGATTTATCGGTTTTTACGGATTTTCTCCACATTTATAGAACTTAAGAATAGATTTTTTTTAACCCATAATACATTAAGTGTACTTTAAATAATCCAGTATTCAATTTACAGTTCTCTATACCTATAAAAATATGGATTAAAGTGGACATTAAAATTAAGTTTAGATTAATTATGAAATCAGGCCTAAAATCTCTATTTTTGTTAATAAAACTATCCAATTTCTTTTAATAATTACCAAAAAAAATCCCAAATACAAACAAATTTTGTATATCTGTCATAATCTTAATAATTTCAATAAAAATAATTCTAAATATTTAATACATTTCTTGTTCAATGTGGGCGATTAGATTACTTAATTAGATTAGATTACTTAAATTAACTTAAAAATACAATTTTTTTCTTAATGTCATAATGTAGCTGTTGATAACGTTACAGCAGTAGCCGAATGTCTCTTATTATTTTTATCACATACCAAAGACCCGGTTATACCATACCATCTAACAGAAAATGCAGCATCTCAAGCAAACAATTTCATACATTGCAAAGAAGTAAAAATACTCGTATATTCATCATTATAAATATTTCTTTTAATGCATTCATATATTTTAGATTCTTGAGAAAGTGCCTGATTTACACAGAAACGTTTTCTTATACGTAATAATGTTCCTGAAAGAAGTGTTAAAATACGGTGCGGAAAATGGAACTGATGCAAAGATTTTAGCTACAATTTTTGGGGATATATTGTTAAGAAGTCCAAAAGGGAAAATTGAACGGCAGCAAATCCAAAGGGGAAAGGTGGCTTTCGTCCATCAGTTTTTAATTAACGACATAAGTTCGATGATCGCCCCACCAGTAAACAAATAGTTGTAATCGCGCCTATTATTTATTTATTAAGTCTAGAAGTATCTTTTTAGGTTTTAAGCTAATCAATAATAATCCAAAAACTTATCGTGTCAGTATTTAATTTATTATTTTTGTAGGCAGTTTTTCGCTTAATTAAAAAAAAGTATATATTAAACCAATAAAATCAATAAATGAATTTCAAAAACGTTTTTTAATATTTTACAATTCATCATCTACATAGCGTTTAGCAAACTTTAATTGAAATCCTCTTTCTACAAGTAAGAAATTGCATTCTTCCCTAGTTTTCCCTTCTAAAGGAATACGTTCAATTTCATTATCATCATTATCCAAAATTACAAGTTCCGGTGGATGACCTTGAATTTTTTTAAATGTTATATCGGCGTATTTGGGAAGATCTTCGTAAATGAATTGTTTTACATCTTTTAAATGGTTTAATTTACAGCCAGGGCAGCTCTAAAATAAATTACGATTATTAACTTAACGATTTTAATGTACATTTAAGCAGTAAGTTATAATTACTAACATAATTTAAATAAAAAATCATTAATTATATTGAAATAATTACCTCTACGCGTCCTTTAATTGTTTTTGATCTTCCCAAAGACTCTTGGGCAATAATTACAATTAAAACTAATAGAAATAATTGCTTCATTGTTACTCAAGGAAATATTGTTCAAACCTTCAGTTAAATACACGTAAGTATTCTAAAATAATCTTATCGAAAAAAATCTTGGATGTTTTTTAAATGCTTCAAATCACTTGAAATTGATAAGTTTTTAGTGGAATGTAAATATTAGGAGAGGCGTTTACATTTAAACATAACCTCACTTTCTATGCGTACTTAATTAAATCTAGTGATTTTTTTCTTGAAGTGTTATTCCTAGTAATTTTTGAGTTTTTTAATTGGTTACTTTTTGCGAAGCCCGTTAAAATTTAGGTTTTAATCTTTTTATTTCCTTAATGAAAGTTATTCAATGTTCTTTACAGATGAGATTGAATGTTAAAATATCACGTAAAATAAGAAATGATTTAACACTACAATTTTCAAAGTAATTATTTTTATAATTTATATAATTACATTATTACCTAAATAATACAAAAAAAAAACTAAAATATACCAATACAAAGCACTCTTTTAACTAGAAGTTACATTTTCCACTTAAATCTAAAATTTTAAGCTAAATCCTCCTCCCATGGCTAATCTTCGACTATCAGCAGCTGATATTCCAATTCTAAATCCATATCCATCATCATCACCATCACCTCCCTATAAAAAAATCAACCATTAGAAATAAATATTTTGATGTATGGTTTAATACTACTGACAAGTGTAATACTATTGACAAACAGTGCTAATGGTAAAAAAAAATCAATACAATCTGTATTTTAATTTATCCATTTTAAATCTTAAAAGTTTTAAAAACCAAATACATCCATGTACAGTGAAATTCCCCTTTGCAGACACCCCTCTTGAACGGACATTTTTGGTGGGTCCTGTTGGTGTCCGTACAAGGGAGATTTCACTGTACATGTATATTTTACAATAATCTCATGTAGATTTAACCCATTTTATTTTGATTCTATACATCTCAAATGTCAAAAATATTTGAAAAGCCTAACCTTCGTCACCGATGTCATTGAGCACTTCTGTATTAAAAAATATTTAAATAAATTCTTATCAAAATACATACAATCTTGTGTACAGGGTGGTCAAATAAGCGTACAAGGTATTGTAGTTCAGAAACCTGTAAATAATTTTAAGCATTTTCTCTTGACAACTGTACTTATTAATTATTTTACCGCAAGTCTCTATGATGAGTCCTTTTTGACATAAAGTGCTTTACACGCTTATTTGACCAACCTGTTGAACTCTGTAGGAAAATGTCTTTTTCCATTTAAAACTTGTTCTTTATATTTTACAAAAATTTTACATTTAGAATGAAAATAAAACAACTTTTCTTAACACGTTGCATAAATACCTGTTGTAACTTTCTAGTCAAAATATACATCAATAGGAATCTTAACAATTCTTCTAAATCCTCGTTAACGCTACTTACCAACTGTTTATATTCTCTTCCACCGGATGGTGGTTTTGGACTTGCAGCCATTGCTCTTCGATGTCCAAGTTCGCTTTTGGCCGGCCAAGTAGGAAACATCGACGGATCAATCGGAAGCGGAGCCTCATTAAAATAAGCGTGTTTTAAAGCGTCTTCCGCGGTTATTCTTTGCACCGGATCGTACGTTAAAAATTTACAAAGCAATCCCAACCCAAGTTCCGTTAACATACTAAAACGATTTCGAAGATTCGAAACCGGGAATTCGGCAAATTTCATCTTTTGGACGGCCGGAAGTTGTTTAAATCCCGGCCAGATTTTTTCGCTCGGCGTACCGAGTTCTTTAAAAACTTTATTTAATTGATCGACCTCCGATTTTCCCGGAAAATAAGCGTTCATTAATAATAACTCGGCGAAAATACATCCAACGGACCAAATATCGATGGGTGTCGAATATTCTTTGGTGCATAATAATAATTCCGGTGCTCGATACCATAAGGTTACCACAATCGGCGTGTAAGCTTTTAAAGGCGATCCGTATTCTCTCGCTAAACCAAAATCACCAACTTTTAAAATTCCTTTATGAGATAAAAGTAAATTTGAAGTTTTTAAGTCGCGATGTAAAATCCAATTATCGTGCAAATGCGCAACGGCTGCTAATAATTGTTTTAACAAACATTTAACCTCGCTGGCGGTAAATGTTTGCTTTTTATGTCTCATCGTTTCCATAAGAGATTTTAAATCGTGTTCCACGTAATCCATAACGATAAAAATTTTATCCATGTTACTACCAACGACAATTTCACGTACAGTTACTATATTTGGATGTTGACCTTTTAATAAAGTATTAATTTCTCTTAAAGAAGTTATCGGAAATCCTTCTTTTTCTTTCTCCATCTTTAAACGTTTCAAAGCAACAATTTCTTCGGTTCGTTTATCCCTAGCTCGATAAACAACACCATAAGTTCCTTCTTCGATTCTATTTAAGCATTGAAACTCTTCAACCGACCGACAACCTTGAATAGCCGGGAAATAAGGTGGTAAATCTTCATCGATTTTTGGTTTTTTCTCATCCTCCTCTTTTAATTCCTCTTTTTTCTCAACTAAATCTTCATCTTGTTGATTATTCGCAACATCTTTTCCATTTCTATCAACCGACGGCGATCTAGTTCTCGATCGAGATCTACTATCGCCTCTATCTCTTTCGGAACTTTGAGAACGACTTCTCGATCTATCGGAAACGTATTGATCGTCGTGACTGCTAACCGATCTGTTAGAAGCGTTGGATTCGACGCTCGTACTTCTTTGACGACTTCTACTACGTTCGCTTAATTCTTCTTCTTCCTCATCGATTTCTCGATCGATTTCTTCTTCTTCTGAATTATCAGAAACCATAACTGTTTCTTCCGTTCGTTGCTTCTTAGCTATCATCGTTTCTTCTTCTAATTTACGTTTGGCTTGTTTTTCTATGTGACGACGTTCACGTTCTATGCGAGATTGTTCTTTTTGGCGTGCCATTTCTCTTTCTAAATAAAACAAATTATTATTTAAAAAATGAAATACAATTTCAAATAAATAAAATTTCAACTTATAAATATCATTTCACAAGATGTATAGGGACACAAAAGTTTCCATATGAAAGAGAACTTATGTCGTATCCTCTTCATTAAATACACAATTTTATATGTACCATCGGTCACCAAAAAATGTTTGGACACAGAAAATTTTTTTAGTATATATTGTACAGGGTGAACAAATAAAAATGCGAAGTGCTATATCTCAAAAACTACTTATAAAAAATTTAATAACTAACGGGCCTATTTTGTAACTCTTAACGACATCGTTATGAACCGATTGTCGTTCATGAACGACAATTCGTATTTTGTAACTTCTAACGACATCGTTATGAACGACTTTCAGGTTAGGTTTGGCCGTTTGATGAACGACAACGATGACGACGTGTATTGAACAAATGATTTTTTATATATTTAGTTGTAAGCTCAAAATGTGTAACATCATCTCTGGCATTATCTCTAGTATAAGATCATCGTTTGGCATAATCTCCGGTAAAATCCCATTTTTACAAGTTCAGACCTTGATACCCTAACATGGAAGAATGCCAGAAACTCACTGAACCCATTTGAAATGCCAGATAACATTTTTTTAAAACTACAAATTTCTAGAAAATTTTTCAGAAATGATTTCTTCTTTCAAGTTATGCCATTTTCCTCAAGACGGCACAAACATATTACTACCTATAATTTCTTGTGGAACTATACTTCTATGCTTGCAGAAGCTATCAATGCTATTTCTAAAGCAAATTCAAGAAAAATATTGAATTCTTCTAAAGATAGCTCCTTCATCCACTTGCGTCATTAATTGTCAAAGCTTGTCAAAATGCAGACATAAGTTCCCCTTTGAGGTTATGTTGTTAATTCAAAAGATCTAAAATTGGATCAAAAGTGACATGTTATGTTACTATCCTATATGAAAACATTAACTTGGGTCGTTACAGCTAAAATTCCTAACGATTGATTTACAAAATACGGTTTTAACAAAAAGTCGTTTGGGATTGGAGTCGTTAGCTGAACGATGTCGTTAAGTAACGACAATTACAAAATAAGCCTGTTAGTCATGCTTTTTGAAGAAAGGTTATAATGTCAAGTCATATTCCTGTATTAATTTTGAAGTCTTGACAGATCAAATAACAATTAACTGAAAAATCCAAAGTGCGGTGCACACTCAAAAAATGTTTCGATGTCGCAACATTTTATATACACCCATGGTATCTTTGTATGTAAAAATAGACACTCTCAGAACTCGAACACGGCGCCTAATAACCAGAAACACCGATCTATTGTTGCTACGCTAAACCCATCATGTTTAACCACTTCGGTACGGCCGTCGACTATAGTCGACACCGCATGTGGGGCCACAGATGCCCCCCAGACAGCCGAGCGTCGATTATAGTCGATGGCTGTGTCGGCGCACGGCCGGTGAAAGCCGGCTCTTAACGACGTTTCGCGGCCGATAGGCGCCGTACCGAAGTGGTTAATTGTTTGCTACAGACCTGAATTTAACTAGTGAATTGCATCTTCAGTTGCAAATATCTAAAGAACTATTGAGTAGTGGCCCCTACTACCATATATTTTCATCAACATGGAAACTAAATCTACTATCTTACAAAATTTTAACTAAATCTATAACCCCAAGACCTTGCGCTCTCCTTGTAAGTCTTAAGTTATATAAAAAAAATTATAAAACTATAAAGTTCTAATCTTTTTTTATTAAAAACTTTTCTCAATATCTCTAGAAATAAAGTGGAGGGGGGCGTTCGAAAGTGCTTATGCCCGATACAATATCGAGGTGCGGTTTTCACTAGCTTGTTTGGGCTTTTCTCTTATCAACATCTTAGCAGCATTTTCTCTGGGCAACTGTAGTTATTAAACTTTTTACCGCAAGTCTCTACGATGAATAGTTTTGAGATACGTGCTGTATCTCAAAACTTTGCATTCTCATTTGGTCACCCTATACTTTTGGTAGTTAATATAACATGACATTACAACCTTCCTTCAAGAAGCCTTACTTAATCGGTACAAATTTGATCATTTTTGACATCATACATGTAACTTCAAATACATCAAATACTTAAGAACGTAATTGCTTTCTGAAGGAGTTATGGTTCTTTAAAGATTTGATGATGATTTCATTCTTTGATGATGAATTTTGGAACACCCACATTTCGAAACACAATTTTGGTATTTCATTTACATAAGAAACATGGTGATGGTAACCAAATTATCTACGACAAACAGTATGGAGCAAACCTTCTATGATGTTCGAAAATTTTATGAACAAAAAATTTTTGGTTCGCTACTGCATTACCGTTGACTTCCTCGAAAAGGATGCATGATTGGATACTGAGTGTTAATAACTTTTTTGTCTAAGTATTCCAATTTTGAGCTCAAGTCTTCAGAAAATGATAAAAAAACAAAATATGGGACTTTAAATGTGCTCTCAACCTCAATACCAATACCTATTCATCGTAGATCATTTTCGTTACAATCACCAAATTTCTTATGTAAATCTTAAGGGATCTTACAAAATAAAACTAAAAATGTGATATCTTTTCAATAAATGTTGGTTTCATTGTAAAATATTAATAATAATTATTGTAACAAAAATAATTGGTTTAGTATTACTCTAAGGCCGGGTCTTATAAAAGGCAGAATAAGTTATTCTCGGAATAATTGCCAGAATAACTTCTATTTGAGCCACTCACATTACTTAAAAAAGGCGTAACTATAGCAATTATTCGAGGATTAATTTATTCTGTGTTTTGTAAGACCGGGCCTTAATCAATTAGTTTGAATGTAAATATAATAATGTGTATTTAATTGAACAAAAAAGCTGATAATTCTTGTCACATGTGACCTGGTCTACGAAAAGGGGGTTTAGGTGTGAAAAAATCATTTTTCACTTTTTTGGCGATTTGGATAAAGCAAAATATGCTCTTTCGAATGGCGCAAACCGGAAGTTTCAGAAAAGGAAAGAAAAGCGGAAATGATTGAAAAAGAAAAAAAATATCACTAAACTAACTTACAAGGAGACCTTACGACTTGCCCCTCACCGATTTTAACGAAAGTGGTACCAATCGATAGATATTAATACATAGTACAAATGTATAAAATATTAGGGCGCAATACTCAGCGGTTCGCAAGAAAATTGGTGTTAAAGTATGTAATCGGCTTATATGTCAATGATTTGTCATTTCCCCTACAACCCCCCAATAGCCATAGTGGAAATATCGCTTACTAAGAACAATAGTGGCGTAAGCGCAAATTAGCGCTATGGAGATAATCGCGTTCAAAATTTTGGTTGAATTTTAATGCAAAGTAAAAAGCAACAACTTGTCGTTTTAAATTTTTTATTTCGTTTTACTGTTATTATATTTCATGCAGAGACATAGATTTATTGTAAGATTTCAAAAATAACATTTTTTTGTGGTTTCGCCATTATTGCGAAATAATGGCGAAATATATATTGTATATCGAGTGGCGTATGTCGCGCTCCATCGGCAACGGTTGAAGTTATAGTTTCATCATTTATTCACGTAAAAGTACGCTGATTTTTAAACAAGTTGCCCTTTAAAAATCAATAATCAACTTTTTGTAGTTTCGCCACTATGATTCTCAACAAGCGATATATCCGTTTCCAGATCCACATCCATGGTACGGTGGTTCGAATCTCGAACAATAACTTTTTTATTTTTATTTTGAGTACAATATTTCATGTTATTTTAAAAATATTTTAATATTACATCAACATGTTATAAAAAAAACTTAGAATATTGTATAAAAAAAGGAAATTAAAATGTATTATTCGAGATTCAAACCACCGTACTATGGATCTGGAAACCGATATATTTCCACTATGGCTATTGGGGGGTTGTAGGGGAAATGACAAATCATTCACATATAAGCCAATTACATACTTTAACACCAATTTTCTTGCGAACCGTTGAGTATTGCGCCCTAATATTTTATACATTTGTACTATGTACCAATATCTATCGATTGGTACCACTTTCGTTAAAATCGGTGAGGGGAAAGTCGTAAGGTCTCCTTGTTAGTATCACTAAATCAAGTTTCTTTTTGGATAGCTCTAAACGATTGGTTCTACTACTAACAATCCGATCTCGAGGTATGAGTGTATTGCATTTCTTAATACAACAATCGGTAGAAAGAAATTTTGCTATCAGCTCTTCTTCTTCTAAATCGGCCATAGATAAGTCCACTTTAACGAACTTTCCTCTGTATCATCTCTTGCCTGATATAAATCATAATCGTTGTCCAAATCATTATCAATATCAGATTTATCACTATTTTTTTCGTTTTCACCGAAATATTGTCTGTAAACGGCACTGAACTCTTCTTCAACACTCATTTTTAATTTCTTTCAGAAGCAAAAGACGCGTAAAAATGATTCAGTAAACATAATGAGAAAGAGGAATGTACAACGCGAACAACTAAAGCGAAACTGATAAAATGACTTGTTTATCTTTAACAGCTGTTTTCACACCTAAGCCCCCTTTTCGTAGACCAGGTCACATATAGTCGTTTTTATAGTAAAAAAAGTAAAAGTAAAGTGATTTTAATGGCAAATGTTTGACAACTTACCAGCTTCTAATAATTTTTCTCTTCTCATCTCTTGTTCGGCTCTTTCTTCCTCAGTTAATTTATCATCATCCCTATCTTTTTTACTCCTCCTTTCCTCAGTACTAATATTAATGATCTCTTTAACATACATTCCAGCTTCTCCTTGCAAAGCACTATCCAAACTCTCATATTCTTTTGCCCTCCTTTCTCTATGCGATTCTCCCCTTTCATATTTATACTCATCCTCCCCTTTATTTCCTCTTTTACTTAACAACCTTTCTCTTAAATCCTGTAAGGTTCTATCCCCAATAGACCTTTCTCTATGTTCTTCATGTTTTTCTCTACGATGTTTTTCCTCTAAATGTCTCTCATCTCTTTCCTTTTTCTCTTGGTATTTTCTTAAATCCGAATGGCGGGATTTTTCTTCCTTACGTTCAGAACTTCTATAGACCACATATTCTCCATAACTTTCTTTATAACTTTCATAATTCGCCTTTTCTCTGTAATAACGTTCTTTTTCACGATGTTCCCTTTCTTTACGTTCACGATGGTGTTTTTGCCTGTGAGAGTGTCGTTCGTCTTTGTGACGATCTGAACGTTTGTGGTGACGTTCGTGAGGATCGCGACGAGTTTTCGATCTACTTTGTGAGGCGATCGAAGCTTGGGGCGGTTTGATGTCTAAAGAATCGATAGTTTCACCTTCCTCGTCACTAAAAATTCGATAAAAATCGGTTGTACGATACGAAAAAGGGTTAAAAAGTGAGGTTAAGATAACTAACCTATATTCCATAGTGGTAACTTTCTGTCTACGTCCGACCGGGCTCTGTCTCAGTTCACCGTCTTCTCTTTGTTCATCGCCGGAACCACCTGACATATTACGAAAAACTTCTGGTTGCTAATATCAACAAGTAACCTAAATTAATTTGACACTGTTTGTTTATTAAAGTATTGAAATTGCCAGGTTCAGATAATTCATAATTTGATACTAGATGGTGCTGTAAATAATCAATTATAAAGGTTAAATTGTGTTATATGTAAATTTAATAAACTATTAGATTATATAAGATCCCGTTTCTAATATGCATCAATAGGATGTGTAGATAATTTAATAAAAAAAATAGTACAAATAAATGAAAAATGACAAATAAAAGTAGTTTGTGATTCGATACTAGATGGCGCGAAATTAATCAATTCAACAATTCTGTGTACTAAAACATGTATTCATAGACTACTTATTAAATATAAACAAACAATTTTCATAATTTTTAACAATAATTTTAAAACCAGTTGGTACCTTAAGCACACCTGAATGTGATGTATCATATTTTTCTAATTAGTGACAACTATCTTATTGTTTAGTAAATATACCCCTCGAATAAATTACTTTTAAACTACTTTTCATTTAAAATTAATTTTATTTAACCCCAAAATGGACTACTTTCTGTTTATTAAGACTTTTTTGTCATGAATCCATCAGTAAAGAACCAACAATTAAAACGGAAATCTGTATACAAGACTAAATCTAAAAGAATTTTACTTTTTTGATTTCTTTTCATGTAATTTTTATAGAGAGTTAACATTTATTATACATCAATTCAAATTTAATAATATCTCTATGCCGTAATTATAAATAACTAATTTTATTTTCTTTCATGTGCTGCCATTGAAAACTTTTAGTTAAGTTAAACGTCAAAAATGACAGCTCACGTCAAAACCAAACCTGGAAATCGAATTTTTAGGAAAAAATGGGTTTTTTTTGTATTGAAAAGTATGATAAAATTACTTTTATCCTGTACAGTGAATTGTTGTTTTCCATAGATTAGATAAAAACTGATTTGAAGCATTTTGAGTGATTATTAAATTTATGGCGAATTCGATTGGCAAAACTAGTGTGCACTGGTGCGCACTCGTTGAGTGCAAAATCTGACATATGTCACACTAGCTTAGTGCAATAAAGGGCAAATTCAACAGAAAGCGATGAAATCAAACGTAATCATAACATCACTTGTAAGTGTGTTCAAGGCTTGATGTTTAAAATGTTTTATAAACTACAATAATAAAATGTAATAGAATACAACGAAACAACCAATAGAACACGCTGTTATGCACTGGTGCGCACCAGTGCACCCAATCGAATTCGCCATTAGTTTGTAATAGGATAAAAACAAAGTGCAAAATCGATTACTCTTCTTTTTTTAAAGTGTAGTAAATATATTATTATTAATATAAAATAGAAAATGTAATTACAAAACTTTACAATACTAAAAATATTTTTAACAAAGAGTTTTTTAATTTATTTTTTTAATTGCTGTTTCTCTTTAAATGCCTGAACATCTCTATTGTATTGAGCTTGTAATCTCTCAGTGCGCATCTGTAAAACTGTTACAAAAATAATTAGAATCTTCAATATTTTATCAACATAGTTAATAGTGTACCTCTTTCCCTTTCAGATTTTGCCATATCATGTTGATCTAAATGATTTTCTTTCAAATCTTTATTTGTTTCCACATTTTCTTCACATTTTAAATCTCCTTCCTACAAAAAAATCTTATTATTAACATCAATTTCACAATTGAATGCAAAAAATATTAAATATTATAAATACATTATTAAGAGTTTCTCCACTTCCTAAAGTGTAGCCAGCATATTTGGCAGTTTTTTTCAGAAATTCCTCACGTTTCTTAGCTTCTTTCTATAATTAAATATGTGGTAAGTAGATATAGTTAAATATACAACTACTTTAATTACTTCAGCTTGTTTCTTCTTGAAAACCTCAATATCTTTGCTATACTGAGCTTCCAATCTTTCAGTGCGATTTTGTATACCTATATTAATTATTATATCAATTCAGTTTACATTTTCACATGAGAAACATCACATTTTAACTTTAATCTTAAACCCTACCTAAATCGTTTGGGACATTTCGATCTCCTCCACCCAAAACATGTCCTGAACTTGGGCGCGCTTGATTCCCATAATATGTTGAAGGCACTAAAATGTAATACAATGGAGAATGTGATATTATAATTTTAACATTAAATATTACCAGCACTATAGGAAGGAACATTTCTTTGTCTTTCACTGGAAACACGTCCTGAACTTGTTTGTATTTGTCTTCCATAAGATGAAGGAGCTAATATTTAATAGTTGTAATGAAATTAAATTAGAGGAAAAAGACGATGTAAAATTTTTTGTTTTTTAAAACTTGCAATCTCTTATTGTTAGTCCAAATTTGTTTACCTATATTAATCACACAGGCCTACAAAATATTATGACAAATGAGACCTATAGTTCAAATAGTACTTTTCTAAAAGGTTTTGGCGCACTGAATTCAAATATGTCTTCAGACCTGCTCTATCACCTCAGGTTTTCAAGATATTCTAATTTATAGATGCAAAAAACACGACTTTTGAACATATTTGAAGTTAAATAACATAAAAAATAAATTTATATCTACAAAACTTCATGTGGCACCCGAATGTATCGCCTTTTCCATTCACAATGCATTTTGAATTTTTGCAATATTTTAATTTCTTCATGAAAAAATCTTATAAGCTCCCAATCATAGTCGTGGGTATAGCAAGCAATGATTTGGTCGTAGTCTCAAAAAATTGTTTTCTCTTTAATTGAAATGAACGTTGTAGTGACTTAACCCAACTTATGGAATTATCTTACCTTTTCAAAGCTCAGCAATAGAAGGTCATCATTCTTTCATCCCACCTACACTCATTTTTTATGTCAAAACGTGCACAAATATAAAGCCGGCTACTCACTACGCGGTACTTTCAGAGTAACTTGGCTTGCAATAAACTTGCGAAGTACTTGTTCGAGTCGAAGTAAGCTGTACACATTACGCGCCTACTTTCAATGTTACAAGTTTTTCGGGAAGTGCAAGTTGAAGGACGAGTAAAGTAATTAAGGAATTATGGCTTCCCTTTTTCAAGTTTTTAGAAAACCGAATAGATCAAGACAACATTACATCCCTGTTGCATATACAAAAAGTAGCGAGGGAACCAAACTCTGAAGCAAAATATAAGAGAAGAATTTGTGGAATATTTAATGAATGGAGGTAAATTTGCGTGTCAGGAAAAATATTAACTGTCAAAGCAATCTCCGATTGAAACCTGTTGCCTCACCGAATTCCAATTTTAACAAAGGCAAACCAATGTGGTTTATACAGGGTGTCCCAGATTTTAATACGCAAACTTCACCAGGACATAGTACTCATAAAAATAACACAAAACTTTTATATAAACATGGGGTCGCAACTCTATTGTTTTCGAGATATGGCCGTTCACAGTTGGAAGAAAAATTTACATTTCCATTTTTATTTCAGCTATTTTAAAGAACGTTTGGTTAGGGGTGAAGCGGTACAATACGACACGCGCTAAGATTTTATTTTTTTTTCTCGAAATCTATCAGTTTTATGCGAAAAATGTAAGAGATAAAAAAATCTCGTTAAAGAATGAGCTTTCTAACGCATATTTTTTTTAGGTTAAAATTCTACCGAATTAAAAAGTTCTTTTGGAAAATGTAGTGATGTTCGTGAATTTCAACCCTTTAAGGCACCCCGGGGTGGCTAAATTAAGGCTTGAAAATAACATGCTTGGCTGTAGTACATAACTGTAAAAATTCACATTCCTGCGTTTATAAATAGCTGAAATAAAAATGAAAATGTAAATTTGTCTTCCAACTGTGAACGGCCATATCTCGAAAATAAAAGAGTTGCGACCCCGTGTTTATATAAAACTTTTGTATTATTTTTATGAGAACTATGTCCTGGTGAAGTTTGCGTATTAAAATGTGGGACACCTGTATACATATATCACAGGAACTAGCACCACTTCTTTCGCTGGCCCTCAATTTAGCCTTGCATTTTGCATTCGTTTCCACGCATCGTATATTTAGTTCCGGTTTTTATGTAATTTATTAGATGCATTCCAAATTACTCTTTCTTTTTGATAAATATCCAAAAACGTTAAAGTTAACTCGTTATTCAACTGCATTATTCCACAATTACTTTTAATACTCCTACTCTGTAAACGCCGCGTAGTGTAGCGCGGGCATACAAGTAAAGAAATTATTTACTCGTCCCCTTTGACTTGCGACCGTTTTCCGACTCACGATGGGAAGTACATGTACTTCGCCAAGTTTATGCGAGTCTTCATACACACTACTTGCTACTTGCCAAGTACTTTGCAATTACTTGGCAAGTATCGCGTAGTGAG
Source organism: Digitonthophagus gazella (assembly GCA_036711955.1). NCBI lineage: Eukaryota > Metazoa > Arthropoda > Insecta > Coleoptera > Scarabaeidae > Digitonthophagus > Digitonthophagus gazella. The sequence goes on along the minus strand of JASCIT010000001.1, from coordinate 26,006,114 downwards.
TAGCCGGCTTAATAAAATTCATTAATTTTTATTTAACAGTGGTTTTTTGAAGTCATTGTTTGCAAATCATTTAAATTGTATAGATTACACACGCTAGAATGACATTATACGCCTACGGTATCCACGACTACCGCTACTTCTATAAGTTAAGATTGGGCAAAAAGTGATTTTATAGAATTTATACTCCTTCAAGAAAAAATGAAAATATTCAAAAAATTTAACATATGTTTAAAATGGGAACAGTGGTTCTTTCAGATGCCGCATGGAATTTTCTGAATAAAAATTTATTCGCTATGTTATTTAATCACGAACATGTCCAAAAACTGATTTTTTTGCATCTTTAGCTTAGAATATTTCAAAAACCTGATGAGATGGAGCAATTTTGAGGCCAAATTTGGGTTCAGCGCGCCCAAAACTATTAAGAAACTATTGTCTGATCTATAGGTCTAAAAAATGTTGGCCAGTGTCATTATAACAGTTCAGTTTCTATTTTCACATGGGAAATATCACATTTCAACTTTAATTTTAAATGGTACCTAAATTATTTGGCACAATTTGACCTCTTTCACCCAAAACATGTCCTGAACTTGGGCGCGCTTGATTCTCATAGTATGTTGAAGGTACTAAAATGCAATATGATGCAAAATGTGATATTTTAACTTTAAAATTAAACATTACCAACACTTCTTGGAGCGTTTGTTTGTCCTTCACTGAAAACATGTCCTGAATTTGGTTGTACTTGTCTTCCGTATGATGAAGGAGCTAAAATTTAATAGTTAATTAAATTAAATTAAATTAAAAGAAAAAAGACGATGTAAAAGTTTTTAAGATTTTTAAATCTTGCAATCTCTTAGTTGAAATTTGTTTACCTATATTAATCACTATAACAATTCAATTTACATTTTCACATCGAAAACGTCACATTTCAACTCTAATTTTAAATACTACCTAAATCATTTGGGACATTTGGATCATTTCCAGCCAAAACATGTCCTGAAGTCGGACGCACTTGACTCCCATATGATGAAGACACTAAAATGCAATAAAATGGAGAATGTAATATTTTAACTTAAAGTATTAACATTACCACCGCTTCTTGGAACATTTCTTTGTCCTTCGCTGAAAACACGTCCTGAATTTGGTTGTGTTTGTCTTCCGTACGATGAAGGAGCTAAGATTTAGTAATTGTAATTAAATTAAAGCAAGAAATAAAGTAAAGTAACTTACACCTCCTCATGATGATGATTTCACGGTAATAGATGTTTATAATATTCAATAATACTGAATATCTTACAAAGGTACTAAAAATTATCAAATGGACAGTTTTGCGTAGATAAAAAGGGTAAATACTGGATTTGATTGAGAATTTACAGAGAACTGTAAAGTGGATAACTGTAGTTTTCTGTAAATTAGATAAAATTATGAAGTTGCTAATTCAAAATGTTTTTTTTAGTAATAATTTTGTTAATTACAAATCAAAACTATCTAATAATAAAATGAAATTGTAAATTGTATATACAGTAAAGACCGGTTATAACGAGCACTCAAAGGACCGGAAAAAATGCTCGTTATAGACGGTACCTCGTTATAACCGAGGTTATCATAATATGTAACATAAATTTTAATGTTGGTGTAAAAGTAATCATTAGCAATTTTAAAAACCAATTTAAAAAATCTTTTTTTTTGCACTTTACTGTATCTTTCCTAAATGAATGTTATATCGAGTTTTGAATCTGACGATCCAACCTTTGGAAAACATAAAATCTCCACGACTTGTAGACGGTTGATCGGAATTGGTTTTACTGATCTTATCGAGTTCATTTGTTTTGTTCTGTAAAATCATGGTAGAAATCCTGGTTGTTTGTCTTTTCGAAGAAAACCATTCCGAGACCTTCATCTACATCAGCCCATTCAGGTTTACGAATCCTTTTCATTTTCATATTTGTATATTTTTTGTTTAAATATTTCTCTCTATTTGGCCATATTGTCGACACCGTTGAACTACTTAATTTATACTCGCGACAGATATGTGCATTTTTATACCCTTGTTTGAGTTTTTCTATTATATTTATTTTATCTTTTAATGTAAGAGGTTTTCGATGGTGTTTTTCCATTTTTGTAACAAGTAGAGATACAACCTCACGTAAATCTAGCGATAAACTGAACTGCCGATGTTGCTCGTACATGGTGTCTAAATGGAGCGTCACGACGTCGCTAGATGTTTACATCATTTGCTCGTTATAGAGCATACTATTTGGGGTGTAAAAGACGCAAAATTGGCTTGCTATAACCGAAATCTCGTTATAACCGATCCTCGTTATAACCGAGTTTTTCTACATTGAAAGGATAGGAGTTTTGACGGGACTTTTAAGTTTACTTGTTATAGAGCAGGTGCTCGTTATAGAGCATACTCGTTATAACCGATCTTCACTGTATTTAAATATTTATACATAAAATAGTACATTGTACAATTTATAAATACGATTACAAAATAATAATTGAATATAAATAGTTAATTAATAGTTAAGATGTAACTTTATTCTTGCAATTAGTTTGATCCTAATCCTTGTGGTGTTAACACAGTTGGTGACACAGGAAGTAAAACATTAAACCCTTCATTTAAAACACACACACGATTTACATTATTTTTCAATAAAAACTCGGCAAACTGTAAATCAAAAAAATATATATTTCATTTCAATTACTAAAAATAAATCTAAATCTACCTTTATAGACGTTTTATCATCATAACCGATGATAACAACAGCTTTGGAATTACTCGCTTTTACTACCAAGTTATGAACATTTATAACTTCTATATTTGGTTCACTTCCCATAGAATAAGGAATGTTTGTACTTCCGATTAATGCACAACGATTAAATCTAAAAAATGAACATTCCAATTTATTATTTTATTTGGATTTAAAAATATCTAAAATAAACCACATAAACTTACTCTACGGAACTTCTAATATCAATAGAAATAATTTCCCTTGAACCATTTCTTATTAATTCAACCACATCAGTTACATGAATTCTAAGACATGATTCATTAAAATGTGTAACAGGTTCCTAAAAACGTTTCGTTTCTAACTTTCTCCGTTTATAATTAATAATATATGAAAGATACAGAAATAAAAAGGATTCATCAACATTCTTTCAAGTTTTAACCATCTTAAAAAAATTGTAGAGAATTTATTAGTGCAAATTAAGAAATGATTCTTATGTGAAGTTAAATTTCAAGGTTCTATTCTGAATTAAAAAGTAAAATTTGTTATAATTGTTACCAAAAACATTAAAAAGAAGCGATTAAAGTTGGCAAAAATCTTTGATAGTAAACTAACCAAACTTTTTAAAAAATTAGATTCCTAATATGCAAAAATAATGTTAAAAAATATATACAGGCTGTCCGGAAATAAAGTTCGTATACTTAAGGGGCTAATTGTACATCAAGAAAGAAGAAAAGTTCATATGAATATCTGTTCGAAAATGCTTTCCAAAGGAGCTACTGCTCTTTGAAGTTGATATTCATGGTGTTTTTTTTTTTTTTAATTAGTTCACTTATTCTACAGAGTTAGATGTTGAATTTTGGAACAACCCCTATTATTTTCATAGGAAATATGGTGATGGTCACCAAAATGATCTACGATGAACGGACTTTGGTATTGAGGCTGAAGAGCACATTTAAAGTCCAGTATTTTTTTTTGTTGATCATTTTTTGAAAATCTGATCTCAAAATTGGAATGTTTAGACAAGCATGCATAAAAAAGTTACTAACATTCGATGTCCTATCATGCACCTATTTCGAGAAATTCAACGATTATGCAGTAGTGCACATAAAATTTTATGATCAAGAAATGTCTAAGGAAAGATGGATAGGCTATGGAGACACTGTAATCTAGCGTCCCTGTTCATCCGATTTGAACCCTATGGACGTCTTTATGGGGTTATTTTAAATCGATGGTGTACGCCGCACCAGTACAAAATATTCAAGTTTAAAAAGAGCGTATTAGAAATAGACGTACAGAAATTTGAAATAAATAAGGTATTTCTTGGAACGTGAGGCGATCATTAATAAGACGTGCGAGAAGTTGTGTAGATATGCGTGGTGAAAATTTTGAACAGTACTAATTATAATTTTTATGTTATTTTATCATTGTTTTCTACTAGTATTGTTAAAAAATTTAACATCCAATTCTGTAGGATAAGTGAAATAAAGCTGTAGCTCCGTTGGAAAGCATTTCCGGACACATGTTCATATGAATTTTTCTTCATATTTTTTGCTGCAAAATTACTCCCTTAAGTATACGAACGTTATTTCCGGATACCTGTACAAAAATATGTTTTTTACTTTTATAGAAACTAAAATATCATTTTTTCGTTAAATTAAATAAATTTTATAAAAACAAATTATGAAATCCCTTTATTCCTGTAATCTTCGCGTATTTTAACTTACAAATTCCAAACATTCAATTTCTCGATTTTGATGTTCCCTAACAGTTAAACTTTTAGGTGTACTATTATAAGTCCTCAAAGAATCATTAACGCATCTTTCCATATCAACGTCGGGTAAATCAGAAAATAATAAAATACATTCGTTAAACCCAGAACTCAATAAACGCGACCTCAATTGTGTTAAAACCGATAAACCTACGTGTAAGGGAAACGAAGAATCACCTTGTAAGAGTTTATCCCAAAGGTGGAGAATTTTATGTAACGGAAATACATCTAAAAATAACTACCTTTAAATTTAAATGTCTTAACTTTGTGGACGAATAAAAAAACTTACGTGAAAACATTGTTAAAAACCAGGGTATGGCAAATAATTCAGGTATAAAATTAATTTCATTCAAGTGATTCGCTAAAGGTGCGTCGTGAAATGCAATTAATTGAGAAAATTTTGTTAAATATTCTTGAATAATCGCGGAATTATCTTTTAAAAAGAATTTGTATAAATAAATCGGTATAAAAGCTGACAAACAAGCAAACGCTTTGGCTTCATCGTTAAAGTTTAAATATAAAAATGGAGCTGTTAAAGAATCTAAACCTTGCCAATAAACGTATTGGGAGTTTTTGCAAACCCAAGCTTTTAAAATGCGTTTTAATTTTTTATGACCTTCAGCTGAAGAAAGAAGTTCGTTGTATTGATGACATCTTGGAATATCTACTTCAATCTAAAATCCCAACATTTAATACTTTTCATTTAACAAAAAAAAAATTTTTTTTTTTCATTCTTACTTGACGATCTGTAACTGTTGGTGTATCTTTATCAATTTTAACATATTCACTTTGGTAATCTCCACGTACGTTTAAAAGAGCAGCCCAAATTTCACCTCTTAAAAGCGGTGGAATATCAATCAAAGCTTGTTTTATGATTAAATCCCTTGTAAAAGGATATCCCTACATACAAATTTTTATTTTAGTTAAATCAAATTAAAATTATTTAAACTTACTACTTACATGTAACAATTTTCTTAATAAAATAATTCGGTGGAATTGATATTCAGGATCTCTCTCTTTTATTACTAATGGTAAATCGGAGACGTTACATTCGGATAACTCCGATCGGGCGATTATGTGGGACTTTGAAAATATTATCGGATAAAAGCCTGATATTGGTATATTTCCTAAACGTTCATGTAAAGTGTCCAAAGGCATTGGGGTTACTCTCGGGTCGAAAAGTACGGCGAAATTTTTTTCTTGACCCAAAATATTACCTTCGATAGGAACTAAACTAAAAAAGAAAGTCATCGTAATGGACATAACGTATAAAATGATTTGAATACTGGATTTACCGTGGTAAAGATAAAATTGGTGGACCACTCCTTAACAAACCCCGTTTTTTAAGTTCTAAAAACACATCACCGCCAGTCAATTGCCACCAGTGATAAAATTCTCTTAGCGTAAACACCTCGTACGGTTTACAAACTTTACTTTTCTGTGGAACAACTTTATTATTTAATTCTTCAAATATACTTCTTTGTAATAATTGTTTTACAGACGGACGATCGCACGGTAAAATGTTTAGGCAATCATCTATTATCTCCTTGAGCTCCTTTGGAGTATTCTAAAAGTTCAGTTTTAATATCATTTCAGTTCCCTTACTTACTTTATATTTACAGGTGTCCATAAAAGATAAGGAGAGTAGAAAGAAAATTATATATGAGGAAGATTTGATATACGAAAAAAAATTTTTTTAAGGTCAGTTTTATTTGTCTATCATTTCCAATTATACTGAAAATTGATCATAACATAACCTTTAAATAATCTCAAAAAATTTATTTACTATTTTGATAAATAATAACATAATTTTCAATAACTTTAAGCTGAAAAAATTTTTCTATCGATTCAAATTTTTGAAAAAAAAATTTTTTTTGTAGCTTTAAGGCCTAACCACTAGAACACTCTCTATATAGAAACAAAAAATACGAAATATTTGACATTTTCTACATCGATATACCGTGCGTTCATAAATGATTGTAGATCGTTTGAATTTGGCGCGCTATAGATTAATTTTTAAGGTTGGTATAAATACTATAATGTTAATCATATCTCATAGGCGTGTCATGGAAAATATTGAAAACTGTCATAAGTTGCCAAAAAACCGTAAGAGAAAGGTATTTTATTGATATATGCCATTGCAATTGATATCTGTTCTCTAATAACTATGAGTATATCTATACCATTTTCGCGGAAAGATGTCTCATGCGTCATTAATTAATTATGTTATCCTAGACTACTGTTTTCGGTTTTCGTCTCTCTCTGACATGTACAATTAAATAAAAAAAAAAATATTTGACATATGTCGAGAAAACGGCGACAACTAATGACGCATGAGACATCTTTCCGCGAAAATGGTATACATATACACTTAATACTGAAAAGAATACATCATGAATAAATCCGGCTACGCCACTGATATCCAAGATACGACGTAGGTAATTCACAGGTAACAATACTGACCATCAAAAATCACTAAATTACGAGCGCGCCAAATTCAAACGACCTACAATCATTTCTGAATGCACGTTAGAATTTAAAAAAATCTTAAGGGTTAGTTTTAATTTTTTATCACTTCCGGTTATACCGGAAATTGATTATAACCTGACTTTTCTTAAGTAAACTCAAACATATTATTTATTAATTTTACTTACTCGTTGGAGAAACAACATACTTGAAAGGATTGAACTTTTTATTTGAAAGATATTTTTCTATCGATTCAAATTTAAAAAAAAAATGTTTTTGCTACTTTAGGTCCCAAGGTGTAGAACAGTTTGTATATAACATCCAAAACTAAATAAGGTTTGACATTTTGTACATTGATATAGAATAATAAGAAAATATTTTTTAACATTTGATTTACTTCTCTACTACTTCCAGTTATATAGGAAATTGTTCATAACCTCATTTTGTATGGAAACTCAAAAATATAAGGTGTTCTTTTAAATTCCTGCTCAAGTGACCTATGACCTACTAGCATCTTTGTCGCATTCGTTTCCTATGTATCTATCCATCGATTTAAATTTTAGAAAAAAAAACTATCTTTTTATCATTTAAAGACCCATACCACTAGAACACCTGTATATAAAAACCAGAAATACGAAAGATTTATTTTTAAGATTAGTTTCACATTTATATCACTTCCGTTTATACCAGAAAATGATCGCAACCTCACTTTTTTAAGTAAATTCAAAAATTTTATTGATTAGTTCCATAAATAAGGCAGTTGTAAATAAATTTTCGAAAAAAAAATTTTTTTTCGTAACTTTTAAATAAAATCCTCCCAAGGAACATTCTGTATTTAATAATAACAAAACATTACTTGATATTCCGTAAGTGCATTATGTTCTCTAGCAATCCTTTCAAATACAGAACTCGCAGATTGTGCTAAACTTAAAACCTTTTTAATTTTTTGACCCAACTTCAAATTATTCCACAAAATTCTATCCAATATTAATTCTACCAATATTATACCTAAAGACCAAAGATCTGTGGAAGTGTGAGATTTTCCATTTTCTAGTCTTTGTAGATATACTTCTGGTGCAGCGTAAGTTGGTTGACTAAAATCGTTATCAATACAAATTAATAAATTCACTTCTTTTTTAAGATAAAAAAGAAACCTTTTACAACTTACATTATTGGAAAAGATACAAGCTTCCCTTCATTAGTCATATGATACATCCCAACATTAAACAATTTAACACTTTTATCTTCTTGTAACAAAACATTTTGAGTACACAAATAACGATGGATAATTCCTTCAGAATGCAACTTATCTAACCCACATAAAATCTGATATACAATTTGGATGATTTCATTTTGATTTAAATAGTGTTTCCCCAAAAAATCAGAAAGCGGTTTACCACAATATTGTGAAACAACAATTATTCTTTCTAAACCCAAAAAGAAAAATATATATTTTTGACTTAATTATTAAAAATAAACTCACCATGACTGCCTCTAATTGTATCCAAGTACTGACACAAATTAGGATGTCTTATCGTTTTAAGCCTTTGAGATCTTCCATAAATAATTATTGAATTGGGAGTTAATGGTAAACCGTTACTACCACAACTTTCACCTTTATGAGGCTTGGCAAAAAAGGTTATCGCTCCAAATTGTAATTCGGGATGTCTTAATTTTTCGCAAGAAGGTAATTTATCAGGAACCATTTTAAAGTTCGAATATAAAGTAACTTTTTCTGTTTATTTCTTTTGATTTTGACAGATAAAAATAGGGTTATGTTTATTGATAGCTGCCATTAGCTCCATCTATCAACGTAAATTACAGTTCTTTCTTCAATTTGCATTTTTTATTAAGTTTTTATTTAAAAATACCCACATTCAACATGTATAATATAACATTATATTACACAAAACACTTTATTTTGTATGATATAGTATGTATATTATTTTATGTTTATGGTATTTGATGTACCAATATTTTTTATAGTATGTATTTTACATTTTGAATCGCGATTTTTTGAACTGTTAACATCTTGAAAATGAATAAACAAATTTTAGATTTCTCGCGAGCATATTTAAATAAAGTTAGTTTTATAAGTCTAGAGACTTTATTAACTTAAAGTTGAGTATCCTGAGACATACTTTAATACCGCACATCGCGCAATCTAGCGGCAGATTCGACAATTGCAAAAAATCAACATAAAAGTTTTCCCGCCAATTTTACTAGCTAAAGAAAAACTTATTTTAAATCTAAACAACTTAAAAATTAAACGATGAAAACTGTTGAATATAAAGAAGAAGTCTTACCAGACGTCCTGCCTTTGTACTACAAAAGATTATTCCCGTATTCCCCATTTTTTAGATGGTTAAGTTATGGTAAGTGGAACTTTAACCTGACTTTTACTCCCAACTTAAAAATGTACTCTAATTTAGGTGATAATAATTATTTTTCAAATCGTGAAATTTCTATTACCCTTTTTGGAGATATCTACATCCGATATTTATCTTTTGATAACCAACAAGAACTGATACAAGAGTTACAAAAACGTAATCCTATTAAAATAGATATTGGAGCCGTTTATTCAAATCCTCCGAAATTTCGTAAGAGATTTAACGTCTACAACCCTAAAGAAAGAGAATTAGTCTTTGATATAGACATGACTGATTACGACGAGGTTCGTACTTGTTGTAATGGTGCAAACGTTTGTTTAAAATGTTGGAAATTTATGACAATTGCTTGTAAAATATTAGATAGTTCACTTAGGGAGGATTTTGGGTTTAAACATTTATTATGGGTCTTCTCTGGTAGGAGAGGTATTCATTGTTGGATTTGTGATAAATCAGCTAGAGAATTATCGGACACCGAACGTGGAGCGATTGCTGAATACCTTCAAATAATAAAAGGTGGTTCTAATACAATGAAAAAAGTCCATCTTTTAGGAGATAAAATACACACGTCGATTAAAAGGGCTTTAAAAATTATAAATCAATATTTCGAAAATGCTATAGTTAAAGATCAAGATATTCTCGGTTCGGACGAACTTTGTAAGAAATTTTTGAGTATTATTGATGATGAGGTTAGAAAAAGTTTTGAGGAAGTCGTTATGAAAGAAAAAACGTCTGAGTTAAGATGGAAAGCTTTTGTGGATCATTTCGATAACTTATTACAAAAACAACAAATTCCAAAAAACCTTAAAAATTTAAAAGAAGAAATTATCCTTCAATATACTTATCCTCGACTTGATATTAATGTAACTAAAGGTCTTAATCACTTACTTAAGGCGCCGTTTTGTGTTCATCCTAAATCGGGGAAAATATCTATACCTTTTAATCCAAAATTAGCCGATAAATTTGATCCAGATAATGTACCAACTATTAGGTAATTAATTTCGCTTTCTAGCTCAAATTTTAAATGATTTAAGTTTATTTAACAATCTTTGTAGTTTACTTGTTGATGAAATTAATGAATACGATGCTAAAACTAAAGAACAAGAGGAAGAAATTGGGGATGTTTCTATACATAAAGTTAAGGATTATCGAAAAACAAGCTTGTTGAAACCTGTTAATATTTTTGAGGAATTTTTAAGAGGAATGGAAATGGAGTCTAATAAAAATGGAGAATCTATGGAGTTTTAAATAATATTTTTAAGCGTATTTATTTAGTATGTGATTATTGTTTTAAAGGAAGTAAAATATTTTTTTGGTCTAAAATATCTTATTTTGAGTTAGTTCTTATAATTTAAAACTGTTTTAGACGATTCTAGAAAAACTACCACACGACCCATGTCTGATTTTAGTCAAATTTTGACATGTTGGATGATTCTACACCTTTTCAAATTCAAATTGGGAGTAATCAATTTCAAATTGAGAATAATCAATTTCAAATTGGGAATCCAAATTTAGGACACGTTGGATGATCCTATACTTTTTCAAGTTCAAATTGGGAGTAATCAATTTCAAATTGAAAACAATCATTTTCAAATTGGAACTAATCAAATTCAACTTGGGACTTTTCAATTTCTAGTTGGGAATAATCAAATTAAAGTTGAAAAGTAATCAATTTCAAATTAAGACCAAGTGAAATGTATTCTTTACATTATCTGTTACCAATACCACAGCTTCTTGGTATACAGTGAAATTTCCCTTGAACGGACACCAACGGGACCGATCGAAAGTGTCCGTTCAAGAGGGGTGTCCGCTTAAGAAAAATCCAAAGTAAATATCGTGTTTTTTTAATGAAAACTATTATTTAAAAAATCGAATATTTAAAGCGTATATGTGAATGTTTTTAAAATAAATAAAAAATTTAAAGCTTAAATTCACTTATTAAGTAAAATTAAGAGTATTCTTGCGCTCTGTATTAACAAATTGATGTAAGTATTAACGTAAACGGACTGAAACTCTCTTTCAAAGATTAAATAATTCCGGCATTTTTTTTAAACTGGCGAAAAACAGGATTTGTTAGCCTCAGGGCCGGCGTGAGGGTATGTGCAGTTGCACATGGCCTCGCACCCCGCCTCGGTTCTGAAAGTAAGTAGTTATCGTAAACAGGGCCTGAATATAGCGCCTGTGACTTTTGGAAGATTCTATGTTTCAAGTTTATTATTTATTGTTTCAAATGTACATTTTAACTTTGTGGGGCTCCGCACTTACTGGCTCCGCTTTTACAGTTTGCACTTGGCCTCGCGGAATCTTGCGCCGTCCCTGGTTAGCCTACAAAGTACATACAAAATACATACATATAATAGAACATATGTAACATTACAAAATATGAAACCAAATGTTAGTTTAATGACGTAAAAAATCATCTATTGTTGTTTGTCTCCTCTTTTTCTTTAAACTGGTGTCCAGAAATCGTATTTTTAATTTAGAAAGAAGCTTTAAAGACTCTATCACCATAATTTTGGATATTCTCTGCTAGTACTGGAACCTCATCGAAGTCAGAATTTTCAGATAGTTCTTGCACTTCTGGATTTTCATTTTTTTGTCCTGAATCTAGGTCCTCAACATACACATTTTCATCCAGTTTTAAAAAATCATTAACGTTTTATTGTCAGTCAATTTCAACAAATTCTTATATTTGAGAATATCTGCAGAGTACAGTAAGTGGTAAGTCATCTTCTGGATCAGATGTAAAAACCTCATTTAGCTGGTCCTCTTTGCATATTGTCGTGCTTAAATCCTGCTAAACGGAATCAATTTTTAACTGTTTCCTTGCTTACTTGGGCCCAAGCGGTTTTTGCAAAGTACAATACATCCGCATATCTTTTTCTGCATAGACGTCAAACTAGTATTGAACACCGTATGTACTGAGAAAATGAGAACGTTTAAATATCGGTTAGTTGGGGAAGTCCCTTATTCAAGCTAAGCAGCAAGGTACGACATAGGCTGCGCTTGTACTGGCTTGTACCTTGCAAATATTGAAGTCGGTAAAACACCGGTTAAAGAGAAAATCTTTTATTAAAGGCAGACAACCAGGTCAGCGCGATTGTCCGTTTAAGAGCATATCCGTCCAAGAGTTAACGCAATGCAAATTAAATGAGAGTCGGTCCGTTCCATGAGAAACTGTCCGTCCAAGGGGGGGTGTCCGCTCAAGGGGGGTGTCCGCGAGAGGGAATTTCACTGTGTATCTTAGGGATTACGAAGGCGTGTGTGAGATCAATTTAAATCTTTTTATCTCGTAGACAATGAAAGGATCAAATAATCACCTAATTGGATATATTAGCACTATGGGACTCCTACACCATGAAATTCAAAAAGATACTTTTAAAAAACCTGAACCCAACGTTTTCACAATGCCAAACGTATATACAAAGAACCAGTGGTATTGGTGCCAAATAATGCTCCATACCATGATTCAGTTGAGGTCTCCATAGACGTAGTATGACAATTTTTAAAGCTAGAGTAAAGATAGGTCTGGCTGGCGACATTCAAAAATTTTTGTCAGTTGGGGAAAACAGTGTGGCAATTACTCAGATGAAGGACAGGATGTGGTGATTCTGAAAATATTATTAATAGTAACATCCAATCTATTGCTACGTGAACGAAATTCAAAGAGCAAATGTTACATTCTAATGTTCAATTATATTTTTTATAACAAATTCTGCAGTTTATTTTTATAGCTAAATAGAAAAATAGTTCACTAACATTAACCGTTTGACTGCTAAACAATTCTTGCAAGAATGCTCTCAAACTGCGGGACATACAGGGTTTCTCGTTTTGATTGTCCGATCCTTTACTGGCGTATTCCTCGGCTAAAAATAAGTAAACAAGTTCTAATGAACATGGGTCCAAAAGTGACTCATTTTCAAGATATTTGAAGTTTAATTCCACACGTTTTGCGATCATTAACATAATCGAACTACTTAATAAGTTAATTTCAATAGTTCACTGCAATGATGTTAATAATGGGCTAACATGTGAAATTAAAGCCTTGAACATCTCGAAAACGAAGCACTTTCGGACCTATGTTCATTAAGACTTTTTTGCTTGTTTTCAATGAGAGAATACGCCAGTAAAGGATCGGATAATCAAAACGAGACACCCTGTATTTTGACTTGATGTTGACTTTAGCAAAGTACGCGTGTGGTCAGATTAGGTTTACTCTAATGGTGCAACAAAGGCACACTGAAACTCGCAGCGCAAAAGCGCTGCATCGCGGTTTTCGACACCAATGAACAAAGCGCTATCGCACCTCGTAGCAACTAATGGTTAAATAACTACCAAAACTTACGTATTTTTCATATAAATGTAACATTGCCAATTTGAAATTGATTAGTTTCCATTTGAACTCGAAAATGTATAGATCGTTTAAATTGATTTTAGACGATTTGACGAGAACAATTATAGGCGATTCTTAACCATTTTTTCTAAATTTTAGAAGAATTAAGAGATTTTAAACGTTTAAACAATTCTTGAACTAATTCTAGAGCTAACATTAGCTCTGCTAGACTTAGAAGCTATTGGTTTTAGCTATGCATCATTTAAAAATGCGTTTGATGTTTCGGGTGACATTTGCAACTTTCTTCAGAAGCAAATTCGAAGTGCTTGTTCTGTTCTAATTAGGATCCTACATGTTCCACTCGATTCGATATGGTACTTCACTTTTAGAAAGATGGACGTTAATTTTTTCTTTCTGTATCTCCGAAGGAAGGCCAAGCTGCTTAACAGCTTTCGGTGTTTAGTCCGTAAATTGTTCAAATCCTTGATTTGTCTATTGGTATCCTCCACTTACAGGGTGCTGATATAAATACGAAGGCTTTCACGGTCGGTGTTAACTGAATTAACAAACTAAGGTTAAAACCAGCATTAACAAATCGATAATTTAGCAAACGTTAGTTAGTCAGTTAACACCACCCGTGAATGCCTTCGTATTTACACAGGGTGGGACAAAAGTATGGAATACAGCTAATAAATACGCCATTTATGATTTAAATGAAAAAAAGTTTGTATGGTTTCTTATTTCGTTGTTATAGTAACCAATTTTGTTATCTTAAATGGGATGGGTATATATTTTGCATATGTTGGTAGAACATTTTTCATTCTACACAATGGACAAATTTTATCATAAGGTTTGACAATAAAAAAATCGAGAAAAATGAATTTTTTTTTGAAATATTATATCAATTAATTAAATTTTTATCAAGTCACTAAACCCCAAATAAATGTCAACTGCAACAAATTGTTGCGCAAATAAGCGAATACCGAACAATTAAAATAATTAATGTATGGGTTTAATAGCGGCAAAACATACAGATCTGGAAATTTCATTTGAGGACATAGGAAAATAATGCGTGCAACAGCGAAGCATATAGGAAGTAGATTAGATAAACAAAGAGCGATATAACTGTTTAACCACGCCTTTTCCGATCCGACCCTAGTCGCCCAACCAATCACCTTCTTCCCACAAACTGTCGAACTGTCAGACTGTCAGTTCGTTGCGTGGTTAAACAGCTATATCGCTCTTTGTTTATCTAATCTACTTCCTATATGCTTCGCTGTTGCACGCATTATTTTCCTATGTCCTCAAATGAAATTTCCAGATCTGTATACTTAAAGTGAAATTTATGCATTCTTTAATAATATTTACCTGGATACACAAATTTCACAATCTAGCGCATCCAAAATCTTTACTACCGGAAGTGTTAAATCTGCTCTTGACTGTTGTGGACTAAAGTGGATTGGCAGACACGGACCTATTGAATGGCCAGCTAGGTCCCCAAGTTTGTCCGCATTACATTTTTTCTTTATGAAGTTACTTAAAAGACACAGTTTATAAAGGTTGACCTTGAAACTTAGACGACTTATGTGAGAATAGCAACTGAAACACGGTAAATTTCAGTTAATGTTTTCTCTAATGCTCTGAACAGTTTTAGAAGCCGTCTTGAAGCTTATGTGGACGTGAATGGTACTCAATTTGAACATTTATCGTAGGTTTATATACAGGTGTCCCAGACCACCCGTACCACCTGATTTACTCGAAAACTATAAGTCCTAGGAACTTGAAACAAAAAAGTATTATTGAAGTATTAACAATAGAAGGTCACTTTATGATTTGATATATGAAGGGGGGTTAATTTTGGTATTGTTGGAAAGAGCTTTTCAAAAGAAATAACTTTTAAAGGAAGTATTTTTTGATATTATTTGCTATTTTCATCCAAAATCGCTTTCAAAATTTGGATAATCTCTTGGAAAATGATTTTAAATAATTTGCGTAATTTAAATCGATTTTGATTGATTTTAGAACAGTTTTAATGTTTAATTTTGAACAATTTTGTGAAACTGGTCGAATTGGGAAGAAAACTCGCCTTAAACATAAAAGCTTCTAACATTTTGAGTGAAAGCAAAACGCTAATGCACTGTGGTGATTGGTCAATTGCCGATGAAATTTCATCAAACTGCACTTAAATACCAAGTGACCCAGCAAAAGAGTAAAATGACGTTGATACTGATGTTAGAAGGCTTCAAGAAGGTGAGAAAGGATTTAGTTAAAAATCTATACGTTTTAAAGACTTCGACTTAATTCTAGAAATTCTATAAAGCTATTAACTACAAATATGTAGACTCTTTAATAATAAACGGGTTTTACAGACTAAATTATATACTATATTTTTGCGGTTTATTTAATTTATAAATTTACAATTTTTAATTCTCCAAAAAATAATAAATAATAGTAAAATATTTTTTTTAATATCAGTTTAGATCCAATCAACTTAAAAAAGTCCTCAAAATCACATACATACACATCATCATGTACGCATCAGAAAACATTTTATTGAACCTCAACTAACAAGATTTCCAACTTGTACGGTTTCCCAAACCTATTTAAACCATACAATCCAGATTTTCGCCGTTAAAATGATTTACGTTCTCGCGGCAGTCACGTTACTAACTGTTTCTAATGTAAAATCAATTCATCACGACGAAATATGTGGCGGTTTCGACGGGAGACGTCTTTACTTAGAACTTGGTGAACATGGAACACTATTTTCCACACATCTTAACTCTACACAAAATAATAAAGATGAGCTGGACGAAGAATATGGACGGTGTACTTTAGAAATTGTTACTTGTCCATCTTGTGTGATTGCTGTTCATTTTAGGTAAAGTAAAAATAAATAAATAAATATTCTCAAACGTGTCAATCAGTTTTTATTTTCTTTTAGTTATTTGAATTTATCAAATGCTTGTGGAAATAATGTTGGTTTAGGAGAATGTCCGTGTAGTTACATTTCTATTTTTGAACCTCCGTACGAGCAAGTTTCCGAAAAACGTTACTGTGGATATTTTGCCGATATGAATAACGCCAGTTTGTATTATAAAAGTATTACAAGAACTACAACTATAAGATTTTTGTATAAATCTGGATATAATCAAGCGTTTGTATTAAATTATTTTTCAGAACGTACGTAATAAAAATAAACCCATTCCTTTTAATGTTATAAAATTCTCTTTTGAAGGTAATCGACGATTTATCAATGGAAATTCCCAATCGAATGATACAAATTACTCAAATGAAATTACATCGCCTTTTTTCCCAAATACGTATCCTAGAGATTTAAGCGTTGAGTATATTATAAACTGCAAAGCTGTGAAGATTTGTAGGATTAAATTATCGTTTGCTGATTTTCAAATATCTAAATCTTCATTAATAGAAGTAATTTTCTTTATCAATTTGTTATTGAAATTTTTTTTAATGATTGACTTTTAGTTTTTTGATTGGAATGGACAAAGAATTTTCGTAACAACGGGTTCAATTTTTAGACCACCCATTTTAATAAGTACAGGTCCAACAATTGTAGTAAGATTTTATGCAAACGGTGGTACTAATGTTGGATATAAATTTATTTATTCGTTTTTAATTGGAGAATCTAATACAACATTAACTACGAATACAAGTAAGTAACAAGAAATTCGTCAAATTTAATCTACTTAACAACATTTTTGATCAATTGCATAAAAAAATTGTACTGAATTGTTATTTCCTTATTTATTGAAATTAAGGAATATGATTTTAAGAAAAAGTAAGAAGAATTTGACTGAAGCTAACAAACTTATAAGTTTTTGATCAACTTTAAAAAGTCGTGCAGTTTTTTATTCATGAAGAACAAGATAAAAAACGTTAAGGAATGATAAATTAAAATGTTTATTTTACATAAAAATAACCAAATTTATTTTAATTGTTATCGAAAAATTTCCAAAAATACAAAACAAAATTAGAGGAAAGGTAAATTGAAATGTATAATTTTATTTAAAATCATTAAATTTGTTCTAATTGTTGCCAAAAAATTTAAAAAAAAATCCCAAAAATTTACTTACATAATCTTATAATTTTTTCAGCAATTTTAAAAATCTCGGAAAATCTATTTATGGAAACTGAGTAAACAAAATTTGAGAAAGGAAAAATGGAAATGTCTATTTTTAATTAAAAGAATTAATTTTATTCTAATTCTCACTAGAGAATTTTAAAAAATCTCAAAAACTAACTTACATAATCTTACAAATTTTTGACCAATTAAAAAAAATCCCATGAAATTCGTTCCAAACGAAATATAAGAAATGATAAATTGAAATGTTTATTTTCGTTTACAATTATTAAATTTGTTCTAATTGTTACCAAAAAGTCTTAAAAAATTCCCAAAAACTCCCTTATATATCGCTTGTTGAGAATCATAGTGGCGAATCTACAAAACGTTGATTATTGACTTTTAAAGGGCAACTTGTTTAAAAATCAGCGTACTTTTACGTGTATAAATGACGAAGCTATAACTTCAACCGTTGCCGATGGAGCGCGACATACGCCACTCGGTATACAATATATACTTCGTCATTATTTCGCAATAGTGGCGAAATCACAAAAATAATGTTATTTTTGAAATCTTACAATAAATCTATGTCTCTGCATGAAATATAATAACAGTAAAACGAAATAAAAAATAAAAAAATTAAAACGTTAAGTTATTGCTTTTTACTTTGCATTAAAATTCAACCAAAATTTTGAACGCGATTATCTCCATAACGCTAATTTGCACTTACGCCACTATTGTTCTTAGTAAGCGATATAATCTTACCAATTTTTGAAATTGAGAAAATAAAAGTTGAGGAAAGGTAAAGTGAAATTTCTGTTTTCAATTAAAATTATGAAATTTGGTCTAATTGTTAGTAAGAAAATGAAAAAGAATTTCCAAGAAGGTAACCAATTTAATTTAACAATTCTTTGACTAACTTTAAAAAATCGCGGAAAATATATTTATGGAAATTGAAAAAATAAATTTTGATTAAAGATAAAATGAAATGGTTATTTTTCATTAAAATCATCAAATATGTTCTAATTATTACCAAAGAATAAAAAAAAAACAAAAATTCACTTACATAATCTTATAAATTTTTTCAGTAATTTCAAAAATCCGGGATAATGTATTTATGGAAACTGAGCAAACAAAATTAGAGAAAAGATAAATTGAAATGTTTATTTCCAATTAGAATAATTAATTTTGTTCTAATTGTTACTAAAGAATTTGAAAAAAATCTTAAAAACTAACTTATATAATTTTACAAATTTTTGACCAATTTAATAAGAATCCCAGGGAATTCGTTTGTGAAAATTAAAAAAACACCATTTCCAATCATTAAATTTGTTCTAATTGTTACCAAAAAGTCTTTTAAAAACACCTAAAGCTCCCTTATACAGGCTGTTTCAGAATTGCACAGCACCATTTCAGGGTTTCATATTGAAAAGTTAATTTATTTAACAATAAAACATTCAGAGTAGCTGTTCAACGTGCCTTCCGTTTTGTTTAGTGCAGCATTCAGCACAGCGAATCTATAATTCTCTGGCACGGCTTATAGCATCGGGACGACCCCTCATAGTAGCTGCTGCTTTCTCGATGCGATTTCTTAGCTCTTCTTGCGTGGCAACAGACGTAGAATAAACCACAGATTTCATACAGCTCCACACAAAATAATCTATTGTCGTTAGATCAGCAGATTGTGATGGCCATTTAACAGGTCCGTTTCGACCATCCCATCGGTTACCATATGCTGTGTTTAAATAATCGGTGACAATATGAGAAAAGTGAGCAGGGGCACCGTCATGCATAAACCACATCCCCTGCCTGTTGGCAATCGGAGTAACTTCTAGAAGCTTATACAAATTATTTTGCAAAAACTTTAAATAAGATATTCCCGAAAGCCTTGCGGTAAAAAGAAAAGCCCAATGAGATTATCACCAAGAAGACCACACAAGACATTTAATGAAAAGGTATGTTGGTAATGCAGTCGTATGAGGGTTTTCGTCGCTCCAAATATGAGTGTTTCGAAAATTAGTAATTCCATTTCTGGTAAAGCAAGATTCATCGGTAACTAGCAGGCAGCTCAGAAAGTTAGGATTTCGTGTGCATTGTCGAATCAACCACTGGCAGAAATTTATACGCTTGTTATAATCTTCTGGTAACAAATGTTGCACACACGTAACGTGATATGAAACGATGTGACAATTTTCTGGTGCTAGTAGTAGGAGATAGCTGAACAGCATTGAGTATCCCTTCTTCAACGTTAGCAGTTTGTCGAAATCTATTCCTATTAACTCATACGAAAACGCGCAGAAATAGTAAAACAGGTTACTTATTTACACGAACAGTATTTAATATTAATCGGTTTAATCATCAAACACAAAAGTGCTTAGCAATCGCAATCCACAGTTATCTGATTAAATTCAAGACATTTAAATATTTATCTTTAACTTTTCAATATCTCGATAAAAAATTAATTTTAGACTTATGTTTATACAAACTTTCTTGTTTATTTCCTACTGGAGAACATATCCCTGAAATAGTGTCGTGCAATTCTGAAACACTCTATATAATGTTACAAAATTTTGGACAATTTGAAAAAATCCCAAAACTATATTTATGAAAATTAAGTAAACAAATTTTGAGAAAATATAAATTGAAATGTCCATTTTCAATTAAAACCATCAAATTTGTACAAATAATTTTATATAATTTCTAAAAATTTAACCGATATAACAATATTTATAAAGAATTCCATTCCGTAGAGTTTCTACGGAAAAGAGTTTATCATATAAAGTAACACCCCGCTAGTCCGTTACATTTACGACTGAAAGTATAGTCCGAGTGCAAAACAAAGGTCGGATTATATGAGGTACAGAAAAGCACGGATTTAAAGCAAAATAAACAATCTCTGAACTCAAAAATAATTTGTCTTCAACACTTGACTCAAGAATATCTTAGGTGCTAATCTGTACTAAGCCTGTTAACCAGTTAACTGTTTCTGACGAATATATTCGTCATGGCGTAAAATTGTGCAACTCGCAAAAAGGGGTGATATTGGCTCTTTAAATCGTAATTTTTGTGAAATTCAAAACATATTCTCAAATTTCAAGATGTTCAGAATATCTTGAGGCCAGGTCGAACTAAAACAAACAATTTTTAGCGGATTTAGCGAGGTCGGATTAGCGAGGCTTTACTTGACAACCTAAGGTTTCGATCGTATAAAACTGATCGTAACCAGGCCAATCGTGTTAAAAAACATAATCTTCCAAAATTTTAACTAACTTTAAAAAATCTCAGAAAATTTATTTATGAATATTGTCTAAACAAACTTTGTGGAAAGATAAATAAATTTAAACGTCTGTTTTCAATTAAAATCATCAAATTTGTTTTAATTGTTACCGTTAATTAAGCAAAAAATCTCAAAAGCTAACCAATATAATGTTACTAAATTTTAACTAACTTTAGAAAATCCTAGGAAATTTATTTATGGAAATTGAGAAAACAATATTTAAGAAAAAATAAACTAAAATGTCTATTCTCAATTAAAATCATCAAGTTTGCTCTAATTATTACCAAAAGATTTTAAAAAAACACTCACACAAAAGCTAACCTAATTTTAAAAATCCCACAAAATTTATTATGGAAATTAAATGAACAAAGTTTGAGAAAAGATAAATTGAAATGTCTATTTTAAATTAAAATGTTTTTTTTCTAATTGTTACTAAAGAAATTTAAGAAGTTTTCAAACACATTATTACCAAAGTTAACATAATTTTACAAAATTACGATCAAAATAAAAAAAAATAGTTATGGAAATTGAAAAACCAATATACATATAAAGAGAAGTATATTGAAATGTCTATTTTTAATTAAAATAATCAAATTTGTTGTTATTGTTACTAAATAATTAAAAAAGAGTCAAAATCATCGAAAACTTTTGAATCTTAACTTTCACACATTTTCGATCAGCTTTGACAAATCATATAGATTTTACTTACAGATTAATCAAATTATTAAATTTCCTTTTATTAATCCCACAAAGAAATCCTATTTAATTTAATAATCGACTATCGTTTCTTTTAAGATTGTGGTGGTTTAGTTGATAATCTCGGCGGTGGAATAACCATGAACGATATGGTCGAAGATGGAATTAAAGAATTCGATTGCGTGTGGATTTTAAAACCACCTCACGGTTACCTCCATCAAAAAACCCATCTTTTCGTTAAAGTAGCCAATTTTGAATACTTCGATAATGATACGAGATTAATTATCCGAGAAGGATTATATTCAAACGGACCTTTAGTCGCTCTTATCATTAATCCGATTACTTATAACCCTAGAGAATATGTCGTTCCTATAAACCAAGGATTCTATATTAGCTTACAGGGGGAATTTAATCATAGAACTAAACTGGAAATTGTTTATGCTGCATTTAGTTATAGAGGTATTTTTTTCTTTTATCAATTACAATTCAAATTTGAATTAATTTGTAAAAATGATTTTTTAAAGATTGCAGTTTTGGTACAGATTTTCTTTGTCAAAATCAAAGATGTATCCCTCAAAATTTAGAATGTGATGGTTTTAATCATTGTGGTGATAATAGTGATGAACCAGAAATTTGTACGAGAAATAATATGGGAAGAATTTATCCTCATACACCTAATTTTTATTTTCCTAAAGGAGAAAGGGACATCGATTTGAAAACAGCTACTATTATTTTTGTAATTAGCAGCTTTGGTAATTTAATTAAAAAAACTCAACTTTAACCTTTATAATTCGTATATATTTATTTATTGTAGCTTTAATATGTTTGGTAATTTCATTAATAATTTTGGTTTATCGTATTAACGTAAAAGGAAATCGAAGAAATAATTTACAAGCTCATTTACAAAGTATCAACGATTTATTAGACGAAACTTTATCTCCAATCGAAGAAGAAATAATAATTCCAGATGATCCACCGGATTACGAAGCTCCACCAACTTATGCTGATGTAATAAAAGTAATTGCTGAATCAGAAAATAATACAATAACCGTTTTAAGAAAAATACCAAAGCAAAAACATCAAAGACATGGCAAGCACAGTAAAAAACATATAGATGCGGAAACTTCGAGTGTAACAACTGTTGATAGTACGACGAATTTAATTGGGAATTGTGGTCAAGTAAGTTCTTTGGATTGTGGTGTTCAGGAAATAAGTGTTGAATGTGTGGAAGATCAACCGGGGACGAGTAATATTGGAATTGAGGAGGATTGTATTAAAGATGGTGGTAAAAAAGGGGGATTTTTTTCGTCTCTTTTGGCAAGTCGGAATCATTGTTTATCTGATAGCGATTTATCATCTGTTAAGAGTTTCGTTGAGGAAAATACCGCGACTAAGGTTTTTAAGATAACCAGAAGTTTATCAATTGAAAATTTATGCAAATTATAAGTTTTAAAATAAGTAAAATATTTAAAATTATTTTTAAAGTATACTAAAATCAAATTGTTTGAATGTTTTTGTATTAACTTGGTTTTAATATTTTTAATCTCTTAATAATTAGAATTAAGAAACCAAACTTTGTACGTTTGTTTAGTACATACTAACATTTTAAAATAATAAAAGGTATTTTTAATATCTCAATTTGTGTATGATATTGATTTAAAATATCTACAGTAATACCCCGAAGATACGTAATAAGTGGGACCGGTGCATATTTCGTAACTTGAACTAAAATTAATGTTAACACGAAAAATATCTCCTTCCTCTAAAATTTCTATGCTATTCCGTACGGTATTAAGTGCTTCCGTTAATTTTGCAATGGTTAGGACTTTTTCCTTTTGCACTACTTCAACATTATTTTCTTCATTTTCACTTTGTTGCTGCATTTCAATCAACTCGTCAAGAGTAAGCTCCTCATCATGTGACTGTAAAAGCGCAATAACATCTTCGCTATCAAGTTCCAAATCGACTTGCTTTCCTAAAGTAACAATATTTGCTACTATTTCGAGTACAGAATCATTGTCTTCTACCGTTTCAGGTGAATTAGTAAAGAAGTCCGGACAAAGTTTTCTCCAAACTCCCGTCATTGTTGAAGAAACTTCGTTCCACGATTCCCTTATGATTCTAACAGCATCGAGAACATTAAATTTATTCCAAAAATCTTTAATGGACAAGTAGTGATTGTGATTCATAGATTGATTTAAACGGTTAAATGACCGTCGAGTATAATACGCCTTAAACGTTTTAATAACACCTTGATCCATAGGTTGTAGTAAGCTAGTCGTGTTTGTGGGCAAAAATGTTACTTTAACACGAGGATCATAGTTGATAAGGTTGCTGTTGAGTGTCCAGGTGCATTATCAATAATTAACATTACTTCAAATGGAATATTCTTAGAGGAACAGTACCGTTCAACTTCCGGGATAAAATGATTTCCAGACCAGTCTTCAAATAAAGAAGCAGTAACCCCAGTTTTTCGACTAGACTTCCAAATTACTGACAATTCTGATTTTGTTTTATTCTTTAGGGCTCTAGAGTTTTCACTGCGATACACCAACAGGTTTTAGTTTACAATCGCCAGCAGCGTTTCCACCAAGCATAACTGTTAATCGATGCTTTGAATCCTGGAAATGTTTTTTCTTGACGTGTAATGAACGTTCTATGAAGCATTTTCTTCCAGAAAAGCTCTGTCTCGTCTATATTAAAAATGGTCTGTGTGCTATAACCGCTTTCTTCTACTAATTTCTTCAATGCGATGGGAAAAGCAGATGCAGCAACTTTATCGGCACTTGCTGCTTCCCCACATCCTGCAATATTGTGCCAATGACATCGTTTTTTAAAACGACAAAACCAACCGTTGTTGGCTACAAAAGTTTTATCTTTTGGATCATCTGTAACTTGTTCTTTCAACTTTTCAAAAATCTGCCTGGCTTGATTACATATGGTATTCAGGTCTACCAGACAATATTTGACCTTCACTTGATTTTCATACCTTACTTTAAGTAAGGTTTCCATTTCAGCAATCATACCATATCGTTTACGAATTAAATTTGAATTTAATAACTGAGCATCTTTAACAGCGTCAAGAATTTTAATTTTATCTTTTATTATTGTATGGACAGTGGTGTAAGCAAGGTTGAATTTGTGTGCAAATTCACGTTTTCATACCTCTTTCAAAATCCTTTACAATACTGTGCTTTAACTCAAGTGTTAAAGCTTTACGTTTTCTTTGAAAATTTGGAGAATCAAATGCTTTTCTTTTGTTGACATAATAGCTAGTATGTAAGGAAGTAAATAAAGCTTTCAATTAATTTTAACGTATACAGAATATGAAATGCTTACGTTGTTCTAAAACACTATTAAAAATATTCTTACAAACCAACTAATCAACACTCGGTGTATGTTCATGCGAAACTGATGTGAACGAGCTGAAAATATTATGATGCAATCTTCTATTGAGCGAATCAGGAGAAGAACGCCTAATTACGTATCTCCGAATTTATGTAAGTCGGAGTCACGTATGTCGAGGTATTACTGTACATTCAAATTTCATTTAGATGACAAAATGTTGAGTTGGGTTAAATTCTTTTTTTTCTCTTCATAACTAATTGTAAAACTAAGAAATCGAAGTATTTGCTGATTTGAGATATTTTTCCTTTTAAAACTAGCAAACACTTTTTTAATATTTGGATTTATTGTTGATCCAGAAGATGTTGGGTTTAAATTTTTTCTTAGTTAGCTTACTAATCAATAAATAAATAACCAAAAAATATTTACAATTTGTATTTAAAATATACAACATTTTAATGGCACAAAACATTAAGCAATAACATTCAGTCTTTTAAAACATTCTTTCCAAATACAATTTTCAAACTTCAAACCAAAAATTAAAATAGTTCATATTTTCCAAAACATTATAAAGACAATAACAATACCTCTTATAACCCCAAGCAGTTATACATTCACTACTAAATTTATAATAATCCAAACGACTCGCAGATCCTTCCAAAGCAAACGTTGGTTTATTATTTTCGTAAGAAACCCGTACGGTACTCTGAAGAATCATTTCGGGCATCGTTTCAAAAACTATTAAAAAATAAGTATAATTTCCATCCAAACTATCCGAAACGCTCGAAGATATAATTTTATTTAGTTTCAACTGGGCACATTTGGTCGAAGACACTATATTGGTTTTTATATGACGATTTACTGAGGTAATTGTAAACTCGGTGGCTCCTAAAACGACTTCGTTGTTCCTGTTGATGTCTTTATAACCGAAACAGGTACACCAATGTGTTGTTATGCCGGCGTTTGAACAACTTCTTTCTTCTTTAACCGGCTTAAATAGTGAATTACAATCCGGACAAGAGGCACTTTGTGTAACGTTATATTGTAATCCAGACATTATTAAAACGTCTTTTAATGTCATATGAAAATCAAACGGAGAAATTAAACGATTTGAATTAGCTAAGAGATTTGAATATTCAAGTGGAAATTTATTTTTCCATTTTTGAGGAATTGAAAAATAAATAAACGGTAATCTTTCTTCTAACCAACCGGCTCGTGTTAAAAGAAATTCACCGAATCTTAAACCGTGATCGCTAAATAATACAACGATTGTATTTTCAAGGACGTTTTTTGAATAAATTTCTTCTAAAAATTCTACGGTGGATTTATCTAAACGTCCAGCGGAATTTAAACGATTATGACTTGCGGTCGAAGTCCAAAATAATCCAAATTTAGGATAATCGCTTAAAGACGTCGCGAAATCTTTTGCGGCGTTAAAAATTCTTTCAGCCGAATTTTCAGGTCCCGAACAGTAACTCATATGGTCTAAAGATGTGTAAGAGATAGATTCGGCTGCGATTATGTAAGGAATGTAATAAAGATCTGTTGGCGGATTTATAAATCCGGGAGATAAATAACTAAAAGTGTTTAAAGTGATTTCATCTTCACCGTAAGCCGTTATATAACCGTACGATTTAAAATCTTTCCATATAAAATTACAAGTATCTAATAAACCTATTTTTTCTTTGTTACAAAACTCCATTGAACTAGAATAATTTCTACCGGTTAAAATAGCCATTAAATTAGGAAAGGTGTTATCGTCGATTTTATTATAACCTTGGAGAGTAGCCCAATTGTGTTTCTTTAAAAAATTAACTGTGTTAGGCATTAATCTTTCTAAATTCCATCTTGAAACACTATCAATTCCTACTAATAATACACTAGGTGGATCGAATTCATCTTTTAAAATCTTCGCTTTTCTTTTAAGCTCTTCGTTTACAATAGCAACCGAATGGGCGTTTGAATAAACTTCTTCTAAATTTTTACTATTGTAACATTTTACTAAAATCGTATTTTCTTTTAAGATAACGCTATCTTTAAATTCTTCACATTTTGTAAAGCTGAAAAATATAAGCCATTTATAATCTTTTAAATATGTTCTTTAGTTTTTAATTCTTACTTTACACTAATATCAGTTACCCTGTGAACATAACTAAGGCAACAAGTTAGGCCTCTTGTTGAATAAAGAGGTTCAGCAGATTTATCAATGTATAAAACGGCGACGGATCCGTTATTTTGAACGTAGGTTAATAATTTTTTATTACTGCAAGGTACGTATCTTCGTTTTCGATAGTATTTGAGAGAATCCTTGTTCCACGGGCCGACATCTGGAATTCGGCACATTGTACTGTTTACCAAGTATTTATCTGAAAAATAATGATAACAAATTAAATTTAAAAGGCAGGTAGTTTAGGAAATGTCGAATGGGTTTTATATTTATATAAGGAGCTTTGGGATTTGTTTGAAAAGATATGGAAGGATTCTATTGAGTAAATGTTGGAATTAAGTATGTTGGTTTTATTTACATTCTTTGTTTGCTTTTGTACAAATTTTTAAGGTACTAAAAAACGAGATATTGGAAGAAAGATAGATTAAAATGTATATTCTTTGGTGAAATCATTGAATTTGGTTTAATTATTGACAAGAAATTAAAAAAAAATCTCACTTACAAAATCTTAGAACATGTTGACAAACTTTAAAAAACCCTACACACTATTTATGAAAATTGAGAGAACAAAATTTGAGAAAAGATATATTGAAATGTTTATTTTCATTTAAAATCATCAAATTTGTTTTCATTTTATCAAAGAATTTTTAAAAATTCTTAAAAATGAGGAAATATCTTACAAAATTTTGACTAACTTTAAAAGATCAGAAAATTTATTTATGGAAGTTGAATAAACAAAATTTAAGGGAAAATAAAGATAACTAAAATCATTAAAATTGGTGCAATTATTATCAAAAATTTTTAAAATTCCCAAAAAGTAACTCACATAATCTTACAAATTTTGACTAATTTAAAAAAAATCTTACAAAATGTGTTTATGGAAGTTGAGAGAACAAAAGTTGAGAAAAGATAAATTGAAATGATTATTTTCAATTAAAATCATCAAATTTATTGTAATTGTTACCAAGGAATTAAAATAAATTCTAAAAACTAAATTACACAACCCAACCAGTTCTTGATCAATTTTAAAAAATCCCAGAAAATGTATTTATGAAAATTGAGGAAACAAATTTTCCAAATTACTAACATACACTATCCTACAAATTTTTAACCAACATTAACAGATCGAAGAAAATCACCGAACACATGACCGCTCAGCAAAAAAGTGAGGCTTTAGCTACACATTTCTAAGACGACTTTATGCCAAAACCGTATCTCTCATTCGATCAACACAATTAAAATACCATCGATAACTGATACGGACAAGTCTTGATGGTTACTCCATCAAATCATGAAGACTCATCAACCGATATTGACGACGAGGAATACAACGACTAAATCGGGAAAGGTAAGAGTTCAGCTTCAGGCAGAGACTTGATCACAAAATATTACTCACAATCAGATGACTAAACCCTAACATTAATGAATTATTTATACGTCAATCCTTGAATTTTTGCCTGAAAACCAACTAATTCCCTGACGAATGGAAAGCAAGCGCAGTCATCCCAAATACCAAAATCAGATTGCGACCGTTCCCTCCCAATAAGCTACCGCCCAGTAGTGTTACTACCGATAATTGATGTAAGATGTACGAAGGCATACTAAACCGAAGAA
This sequence comes from Digitonthophagus gazella, assembly GCA_036711955.1. NCBI lineage: Eukaryota > Metazoa > Arthropoda > Insecta > Coleoptera > Scarabaeidae > Digitonthophagus > Digitonthophagus gazella. Next base: position 25,977,245 of record JASCIT010000001.1, on the reverse strand, counting down.
TTGAGAAGAAAGCAAAAGACGTTATACCCTCATACAAACAGTTTAGATTCTAAGTGAATTACTCTACCATACATCCTTAATCATTTTATTTAACAACATCCAAGCATCTCATCTTTTCCACAAACGTAGGCCCCTTTTCTACTAGACATAAATAAGGCGTTCCACTCCGTATGGTACAGAGGATTAAGCCAGGAACGCACTTAACCCCTTAAGCGGCTATGACGTATATATTCGTCATGATTACATGTAATTTCAATCCATCGAGCCGCTTAACGGGTTAAGCAGCGTGTCGCAACGCAACGCCACGCAACTCAACGCAACGCAGATCAAACAGCCAATTTTCCATATAAACTTATATACTCTTTTCGCGGAAAGATGTCTCATGCGTTATTAATTAATTATATTATCCTAGACTACTATTTTCGGTTTTCGTGTCTATCTGACATATATGATTAAATAAAGAAAAAAATATTTGACATATGTCGAGAAAACGGTGACAAGTAATGACGCATGAGACATCTTTCCGCGAAAAGTGTATATGTCTCGATCATACTTACAAGGAGACATCGCAGTTGACTCTTCACCAATTTTGATGAATTTTTTTTATGGTGAATCTATATTGAATATAAGTAAATTCCCCCAGAGCTTTTGATCCAATGGCCCTTCTAAAGGGAGTTATTAATTTTTGAGTTACGTTTTTTGGAAGTTGTTTTTATAAGCTATAAAGCGATGTCATTTGACGTATCTGTCCGTAGTGCAGTGAATGAATGCCGCGCTCCCGTGCAGGAAGCCCAGGATCGGGATTCTGATGTTACAACTTTTTTTTTTTATTTTAATTATTATGGAAGAGGAGGTGCTATCTTGCAATTCTACTACAGCATTTGTTAATGGAACTTCTTCGCCCGGCAAAAATAACTCATCTTCTTCTGTAAAACAGTTTTTTCCCAAAATTTTTAAAATACATTGGGCAAACTTCTCTCCAAATATTAAAAAAAAAGAAAATTTTAAATTACGCGGCAAGTGAATCAATGTCGCCGAAGGCATCTATTTTAGGGGAGAAGTTTGCCCAATGGATTGTAAAAACTTTGGGAAAAAACTGTTTTACAGAAGAAGATGAGTTATTTTTGCCGGGCGAAGAAGTTCCATTTAGAAATGCTGTAGTAGAATCGCAAAATAGCACCTCCTCTTCCATAATAATTAAAAAAAAAAAAAGTTGTAACATCAGAATCCCGATCCTGCGCTTCCTGCACAGGAGCGCGGAATTCATTCACTGCACTACGGACAGATACGTCAAATGACATCGCTTTATAGCTTATAAAAACAACTTCAAAAAAACGTAACTTTCAAAAATTAATAACTCCCTTTAGAAGGGCCATTGGATCAAAAGCTCTGGGGGAACTTACTTATATTCAATATAGATTCACCATAAAAAAATTCATCAAAATTGGTGAAGAGTCAACTGCGATGTCTCCTTGTTAGCTGACGTGTCGCAACGCCACGCCACGCAACGCTACTCAACGCGTCGAGTATCTGAACGGTCCAGATTTTCGTTGCATTGCGTGGCGTCGCGTCGGGTGGAGTTATTTAGATTTTAGTTATTTAGTTATTTAGATCGACACGTTCTAAACGTGCACGCTTAGAACGTGTCGATCGACGTATCTTACCCCATTTCTACTATTCCTTTTTAATTCTAATTTTACATTGTAAATTTAAAATTTAATGGCAAATTCTGTTGCAGGGTTTAACTGTGACCTTATACTTATGTTTCTTTTTATGGGTTAAACTGTACCCATGTCCTATGCACTTATGTTTTGTTTATGTTATCCACTTAAGTATGGCCAAAACAGTAACAGCGGCTTTCTGAATTAGACCAAGTAAAAATTCGAATGCAATGATGTCACTTTGTGTCGGAAGCGGAAATTCGTCAAATAGAGAAAGGTCGACAAGCACAGACGACAATATTTAATAGTAATTATTATCCATCTAGATCTGCGCTTTTACAGTCGACTTTGACGAATTCTGTTATATCATCGCAGTCAAGTGGTAGATATCAGTTTCTCTTTGATCCAAGTGCAGAATATTTTGCAAACAGTTCCCATTTTCAAAAATTATAATTTAAGGAAGCATTTTTTTCGTATAAGAATATAAATATCATTATAACTATGTATAAAAGCTGCATTTAATTTTTTCCTTGCCTTAACAAGCCTCTGATCGTTTTTTAGTACTAATTGCCTTACGGAATTTCGTATCTAGTTTTCTAATTTTATGTTCAATTAAACGGTGTAAATATTCAAACTATTCTCTGTTCATCCGAAAGTACATATGAAATCTGTCTTAATTTTCTTCTTTTTCCAATATATTTATTAAAGTATGGTATTCTCCATCACGCTTCCTATCGACGTTAATTTCACGTAACCACACGCTTCTTTTTGATAAAATGCATAATGCGGCACCGGCTTCTTCTATTTTTTCTTCTTCAAAATCGTCGGAACAGTCTGTAATATTTTCCATATCTTTTCTTTTCATATATTCTGACAGTAATGCCGTTAGTTTTGTCCATGGAAGCGATTTCCAACGGTTTCTAATTTATATTTATTCAACAAGTCAAATTATAAGATTTATTGAAATGAAATCACTTGATACGTGAAAAAATCTCAAATTGTTAGAAATCGGTTTTGAAAATTAAAAACTGGGGTAGCGTGGCGTGGCGTGGCGTTGCGTCGCGTCATACAAGTGTGTACAGTTGACGATTTTTTGCGACACGTAGCGTGGCGTTGCGTTGCGACACGCTGCTTAAGTGCGTTCCTGGCTTTAATTTACAAAATGCACAACGTAGGTGCTCAAACCTATTTACTGAAGATAGTGGATCAATTTCTGACAAATATGATATTACAAGTAAGAGTAAACAACACCTACTCGAACCCCTTCACTTCATTCCGAGGCGTATTTCAAGGCTCACCCATATCACACTCGCTTTGTTATACCTATATACTACTATGATATTTACTCTACAAATGTATATGTGTTACCTAGAGGTACAGCTATACAATCTCCAATTCGCTGATCATACAACATTAAGTTCCCACGGCAAAACCCTAAACAAAACAATAAACAAACTCCAAACCCTTTACTTAAAAATAACACATTGGACTGGTTCCACATGTGGAGACTTTCCCTAAACCCAGACAAATACCAACTCTTTATCCCAAATCATCGAATCACGGAGTCATCCCTGCAAATGTGGACAGGAGAGCAGTATATTAAACCATCACTTACAATAAAGTATCTGGGCATGCGATTCGGTAGCCAACTAAAATTAACGAAACAGTATAAATTAATAAGAACAGAAATTGCAGAAAGATCAAGATACTTCAGAGGTTTAACTTATAAAAGCAAGAAAATTTCGGTTAAGCACGTAAGAACTATCTTTAAAAGTATTTACAGACCACTATTGCAAAAGCCGAAAGGAAAAGCCTAAGAATCATAACGAAAATAAAACATTCAAACAACCCATTACACAACATCAGGAAAGAACAGCTATATGAACGGATGCAAATAACACCAATAAGGCAACATCACGATAGACTTAGACAGAATTTTATTCAAAATTTTTAAAACATATTAGGCAGAATGTGCATCAAAATCACTGACATTATTAAAAAACAACAAAACGCTACCCTACGTGAGAAGCTAACGAAAACTTAAAAAAATCATAAAAATTATAATTATAAATTAATTATTGTAAAAACTCTAGTGGCGGAAAGACCATTTATCGGAAAGTTATTATATTTATTTATTCCATAACCTTACAAATTTTCTCTAATTGTTACCATTTAATTTTAACAAATTTCCGAGAACACTGAAGGACTTTAACTGAATCTGTAAATTTTTTAATCAACTTAAAAAAATCATGTATACCACATTTATGGAAATTAAGGAAGAAAAACTTAAACGAAAATAAATTATTATGTCTATTTTGGCTCAGTCATCTCTTTCGTTGTAATTATCACAAAATAATTTTAAAAAATTCCCAAAAATATCACAATTTTCTGTTCGAAGTAACTATAATTTTTCAATTTTTTCAAGTTTAAAAAATCATACAAACGTTAGTTTTAGACAGTAAGGAAAATGAATTGAAGGAAAGATAAAATAAAATATTTACTATTCCTTAAAATTATGAAATTTGTTTTAATTATCACCAAAGAATAAACAAAAAATTAAAAGCGCTGACGATTTTTTAACGAACCTAAACTAATAATGCAAATGTTACACTCACTCTTAAAAAATCGCACAGAGCTTAATTATGGAAATTAAGAAAAAGATTGAAGAAAAGGTAGGTTTAAATATCTGTTTTTTTGGTGAAATCATGGAAGTTTGTGTAATTATAGTCAAAAAATTAAAAGAGAAAAACAAAATCAACGAAGATTTTTTATTGAAACTTTACAAATTTTTGACCAAATTTGAAAAATGGTGTATGATTTATTTAGTAGAACTTAAAAAAGAAAATTTTAAAGATAGATTATAATATCTACTTTTTTATTTAAATCATCAAATTTATTCCAGTTATCATCAAAGAATTAAAAGTAATAATAATAACAATAAAAAAACTGACGATTTTTAACAGAAGATATGTATTTAAAGCTTACGTATTTAAATAGCAATAGAACAGAATTCAAAGAGGAATAATAGTATTCAAATTGAAATACTATTTTTTTATTAAAATCATAAATTTTATTAATTATGTTTTTCCAGTTATTACCAAATAATTTTATTTAAAAAAATTCAGAAACACTGACAATTTGTCAACAAACCTAACATAATTTTTTAACGTCTTGTAGGCTTTATTTATGGATATTACGAAAACAGAATTTAAAAACGGGATATATTGAAACAACCATTTTTCAGTAAAATCATCAATTTTCTTCTAATTATTACCAACGAATTATTAACCCCTTAAGGACCGATTTTTTTTTTCAAAAAATGCACCAAAAAAATCTTTTTTTTTATAATTAGAACTAGTATTTTGACATATTAGGAACCAATTACAAGTGTACTTTTACAAGTTACTTCGGGCAAATACGTACTGCAACGTACAATATGTGCCTGGCCGAGTTATCTCGGGTACGGTCTTTTTAGATCGTACACTCTATCCCGAGATATCTCGGGCCTGGTCCTTAAGGGGTTAGAAAATCTCAAAAATTCGAATATTTTTGATCAAACCTAACACAACTTTACGGATTTTTGACCAATTTAAAAAATCGTACGAATATATTTATAAAAATTGTAGAAAGAAAAAACACTTAGGGGAAGATAAAATGATACATCTATTTTTGTTAAAAAACATCGATTTTGTTCCAATTACCACCAAAAAGCTTTAAAAAACTCTTAAAACCACCAAAGATTTTTGTTCGAAAGTAATACTATAAATTTAAAAAAATATACAGAATTTATTTATAGAAATGAAGAAAAAAAAAACTTTAAAGATAGATAAACTACAATATTTATTTTTCAGCAAAACCATTAAATGTCGTTTAATTATCGTCGAAAAATAAAAAAGCAAACTCCGCCTCTCTAAATTAATTATTAACCTTCGTTAATTATGAGACATAAGCTAATTATTTGACCTCATTCCATACATGATTTACTAATTATACATTTACTTATCAGTTCGTTTGTATTTAGAGCGAATATTAGCACATATTTATGCTAAAGGAATGAGTACAGTTATTCTTGTAAATTACTAGACGTTGATAAAGGTTTTCTCATAACTTAAACAGTTATGGAATTTATAATTCAACTTCTTAATATGTCCTGTAAGAATTTTAAGGTACTATTTACTTAAGATTTTAAAGCAGCTATAAATAAAGGTTGGATAAACGAAACGATTATCAATGTTGAAGATAAGTCACGATTTAATTAATCATTTTTTATTATATTAATTGATTTTTTGCTTTATCTATAATCAGAAAAATATTATACATTTATCTACAATTTGTAAGTTTATTTTATATAAGTACAAAGTACATTACTTTTTAAAAAATTTATTGTCAGAAAAATATCGGCACTTTAAAATTTTAAACCGCAAATACCAAACTTTGCGAAAAAATATCATGTAAATTAAGATATCTTTATTTCGAAATAGGTAACAATTTAAAAATAAAATATTAATTAAATAAAACCCTTTCATCAATGGATTAAGTACTAAGAATTAATTTCCTATTAAGAATCAAAATTTTAAAGGTTAATATTTCTAGAAATTCCCATTTTGAATTTTAAAAACTTCAAATTCCAAACTAATTATAAAGATAGCTTTACGTTACATTCCTTTTACACGTGCTCACCTCTTCGCTCAGTTTGTACAATAACGTCTTTTACGTCTGCGCCAGACTGTATGAGGTGTACCATGACGATGACGCCGAGAAGGACAATCGCAACGACCCATCTCTTATGTCTAGCACATTCCATGTCATTTTCCACCAAAAATAAAACCACTAATCCATCAAATACACTTTCACACTTCGTAGATTCAGGTATAAAACGACTTTTATAAATCCGTTTTATTATCTATTTCATACCTTATCGATCGGTTGGTTTACATTAGAGCCGAGTACTGGTTACATATTACATCGATAGAGTTCCATTAGATCAATTAGAGTTCGGTATAAACTCCCACCAATGTGTTTCACGGTCACGCCGTTTTAAACGTTTAATTTTTTACGTTTCTGCCATTCCGTATGCAGGCTCGGTAGCTACTAAACCGAGCTAAATCGAAAACTGGGCTGTTTCACAAAACACCACCCACCTTGGCCTCTACTTATTGTGACTGGAATTTGCTTCTATATTGTTTACGGTTCGACAAGTATTTTACGAGGGCAAAACGTAAATAGCACACGTGTAAAGGCAGCTAGCTGAACGAGTGGATTTTATTCTACCTGAATGTATTTCGTTTATATTACATTTTCTGTCGTGACTGTTTTTATGTGTTTATACGGAGAAAAAAGTTCAAATGTCTCGACATTACTAATCGATATTATCTTTATTAACGTTTATGGGGGTTTGATTGCGATGTTATTATGTAAATGGACTTATTTCGTGGTGAGGTCACATTTTTAAATTGTGTACGTATTGATTTAAGACTTGAATCGAGTTCTTATGCTAAGAAAAAAATTTGTGAAAGGAATTAATTATTTGAAGTAAGAACTTTTTGAAATAAACAGTAATCTTATTTTTTAAGTAAGACCTACATTTGTTTGAAAGTTTAGGCAACTATATTTACTTTAATATCTAAATATTTTTCAGTAGCGTTCCTATCAACTTTACTTACATTAAAAAAATGAATTCTAGAGAATTAAAATTTTCATTCTTTTAATTAAATATCAAAAACACCTCAAAATTCTTAAATGGTCTTAAAGATCATTAAAAATCCTTTAATTTGATAACAGTTGAGGCTATATTTTCAACTAAAAATAATGAAGCTACATCAATTAAAATAATTCAATGTGGCGGATCATCAATTCGCATCAAGTCAAGTTTGTATTCAAATTATAGCAAATTTAATTTCTTAACGATCTATGACAAAAATTTCATTCTAAAAATATTTTCACAATTTCCATTTTTGAAAATTCAATAATCAAAACTTAAAAATACCACAATGTTCTTAAATATTTGTATAAATTATTAAAAAATCCTTTAATTTGACACCAAATATGTTCATGTTTTAATGAAGAATTTAATATTTTAAATTAAATTAAATCTATCGCTACCTTACTTTGAAAACCTCGTAACTTAACTTTTTTGCGAAATGGAGTTTTTTGGAATATCTTGCGAAAACCCACATCTTGTAAGTGCTGTGAAAATCTCGAGAATTATATATCAATATTACGCCAGCTATAAACAAATTTGTAAACCTCGTAAGAATTTCTTCATTATCTAGAAACCGAACACCTCGTAAGTTCAATTTTTTTTTGTTGATGGTTACTTTAAAATCGAAAGTTGCCTAAACCGTATGATGTTCATTACTTAAATTACACGTTTTTTCGTGTTATTTTAAAGTCAATTTCTATAATTCCATTAGACCAGGTGTGCGGTCGGAAGGCCCAGTGGTTAATGAGTTAAAAGCCATTAAATACTCTCCGAATAAAGAAATGCAATTTAAGTTAAGTCATACTGATGACTGGTCTTTATTAAATAAGCGTTTCAATAAGGCCGCTAAACGTATACCAAACGACTCATTGCCGAATTTATATTCTGGCCCTAGAGAAATAACAAAAGACAAATTTGATAATTTGCAGGAGTTAAAGAATAACTGGCTAAGCGATTTTCACTCATTTTATGACAATCTAAAATTTAAATAGTTGCACAATAATATTCGTTACTAAAAATTTTGTTAATTTCGTTTTGTTTGTTACTTAATATACTTACGTTTAATATTTCAATAAAATATTTCATTCTCTAAGTTTTGTATTATTATCTTGATAGAAAATTAATGAACTGTTTATTTAAAAATAAAAAACGTACGTAGAAAACCCAAATCTCTCTCCGTAAATAGGACTACAAAACTCGTAACTCGTCTTTTTTCCGTAATTGATTACAAAAAGTCGTATGTTGTGGTAAGACCCTTCAGAAACAAAATTATTTAAATTTTGAATCGACAAATGAAATTTACAAGTAAAATAGTATTTTGAAACATACATTCATGCCAAAATGCCAACAGTACTTTGCAAAAAAAGTTTTTTGTTGCTCTTGTAAAATTAGTTGATATGAATTTACGAGGTTTTCAAAGTAAGGTATCGATATTAAAGATGGCGATCGTCGATTGTTTTTAGGGTTAAGAAAATTGATAACTTTATAATTATTTAAGCTAGATGGGTCGTGTTTGTGCTGAAATTAAAGAAAATTTAATTTTCTAACGATTTCTAATGAAAATTTTACTCTAAAATTATTTTGTAAGTTTTTACTTTTGAAAAATCGAAAATCAAAAAATTAAAAACACATAAAAGTTCTTAATTATTCTTAAATGTCATTCAAAATCTTTTAATTTAATATAAAACACGATCGTATTCTGACAAAAAGTAACGAAATTGCGTTGTTTTTAAAAATGGCGATCGTCGATTGTTTTTTGAGTTAAAAAAATTGATAACTTTGAAACTGTTTTAGTTACAGTCCGATACGCGAAAACTTACGGCTGAGATTTTACAAATATGCGCGACAGCCACAGTGAGAAAGTATTCGGGTAGATAGAGATAAAATTATGCGTGTCTGTTTGGCTACAGTGTGCTATCCAGGGCCGGTTTCAGACAATTTGAACACTTGCAAACGCGAATTCTCCCCGAAGTAACTTCACCCTTGGAGAGGGGGTGAATGAACACTTTGGGCATTTCTAACGATTGGTTGTTTTCTCCAGATGGTACTTCTCTAAACAATTCCAAACCCTTGAGGAACGTGACATCGTCGACATGTTTATGACAGAAATTTATTACTTTGGGTCTGGGTGCCTACTTGAACTTAACAAATGCGTAAAAACAAAACTAAAAAAATGTTTAAACTAAAGCCCGCAAAATATATGGAATTATTACAAATCTATAAAATACTTAAGACGACTTGGTATATTCAGATTTCTTCACTGGGAGCGACTGCGTTTAAATGAAGCGTGCTAGTCTCAAGGTACTGTTGTCCACTGCGCACAGAGCCGGATCCAATAAGTGCGGGGCCCAATTAAATTTTTTTCGCGGGACCCCACAAAGATTAAATAAAAATCTTAATTTTGCTTGTTGATTGAAACAATATAAACTATTGGACTAAATAAAATCCAACTAGAAAAATCAAAAGTTATGATACATAAGTCGACGTTTTTCTATATTAAAAAATGTTAACATAATTGAGTTTTATAAAACCGGATCCTAGATATATATTTTTGTAACATGTAAATTTTTAAATGAATAAATTTTAAAATGCGGGACCCATTCAAACTCGGGGCCGGATTTGGTTCAATCGCATTATATCCGGCCCTGACTGCGCAATTATAGGTGTGGCATCTTGTGGATCAGACAAGATCGTATTCTGAAAAAAAGCAACGAAATTGCGTTGGTTTTAAAAATGGCGATCGTCGTTTGTTTTTTGAGTTAAAAAAAGTATAATTTCGACACTATTTAAGTAAGATAGGTCGTGTTTGTACTCAAATTAAAGAAATTTTAATTTCCTGAAGATCTCGAATGAAAATGTTACTCTAAAGTTCACTAATGTTTTATGTTAAAATAAAAAAGAATTATTTGGATACAAAACCAATTATTTTATTAATATAAATACAAATATAAATAACAGAATTATAAAAAATACTGTGACTTTGTTTCAAAAAACACACTACCGACGAAAAACGAAGTAGTATTATTATCACATTTCACACTTCAAACCAGAAACTAAAGAAGTTCATGTACATTTGAAAGGTGAACCGACAGTAACAGTACAATTTCTTCTCGTTAACACATTTACTGGTCGACTCGTATTTATCCAACCGACTAATATCGCCTTCCCTTTTAAATCCAATGTGCGTGGCGGAAGAGTGATTAAAGCTCATCGTGAACTCAAAAATCGCTTTAGGCACCGTATGTAATTGAAAAAGTATATAACTAACGTTTTTGTAATTTGCTATTTGTGCTAAAGTGACTTTATTGTATTTGTACTCGGCGCATTTCACGCTCGTGTTATGATCTTCTTTGATTATTGTATTTAGTTCTTCTACGGCGACTTTTGCCGCGTTTTGAATTATTGGTAATTTGATACTTATCGGTTTATAACCGAAACAGGTACAATAATGTAAAGGAATATTTAAATCTTCGCAAGATCTATCGGAAATGTCTTCAAATAAAGATTTACAATTTGTTGTTGCATCACAGATTGATCGAACTTTTTTGTTGTCGTATAATTCTAAAATATGTTGAGAGGTCATGTAAATATCATATGGGGTAGTTAATGTTTGGCTGTTTTTTAAAAGATTGTGATATTCGAGTGGATGTTTTTTCTGGAATTTTTTTGGTATCCAAAAATAAGCGAAAGGAAGTCTTTCTTCGTACCAACCGGTTTTTGTTTGTCTTATACTTCCAAATCGCATGCCGTGGTCGCTAAAAATGAAAACTATAGTGTTTTCAAGGTATTTCTCTATTTCCTTAAAAAAATTGGAAAGTATTCGGTCCATTCTAGCTGGAGTATTAATATTATCGTGACTAAAACTGTTTGACCAGAATAATCCGAACTTTGGATGATCACCAATTTGAATTATAAAATCTTTTGCTGCTTGTAAAATTCTTTCACCGGATGAAACAGGTCCACTACAAAAATACATATCATCTAAAAGTTTTGTCCCTAAATCTTCCGCAGCCGTCATGTACGGTTTATAATATAAATCAGTTGGTGGATCCAAAAAACCTTTTTTTAAAAACGTAAACGTTGAAATAGAAATTGCATCTTCTATGTACGTTGTAACGTAATTACTATCGGAAAAATTCTTCCAAATAAAATTACAACGATCTAAAGTTCCGACGTGATAAGGATTACAAGTTTCGTAAATTCCACTAAAATTCTTGCCTGTTAATAAGGCCATAAGATTAGGAAAAGTATTTTCTCCTACTTTATTGTAACCTTTGTACTCTATCCATCCTGATTTATCCAAATATTCTTTCGTTAAAGGTAACATTCGGTGAAAATTCAGTCTTGAAATGCTATCGAGTCCGAAAAGTAACAAACTGGGCGGTTTTTCTTTGCCTTTCATCGCATTTATTTTGTCTTTAACCTTCGGAGATTTTAAAATTATAGGATGTGCGTTTGAATAAATTTTTCTATGAGTATATTTTTCGGTACATTTTACCACAACTTCCGTTGCGTTTATCAGTTGACGATTTTCAATTTTATGGCACTCTGAGTAACTGTAATAAAAAATATTCTTTTAAAGTTCTTTAAAAAAACATTTAGTTCAATAAATAATTTTTTTAGTCTAGTCCTATCAACTAGTATTTGCATTTTCATAAAGTTGAATTATAAACGACTAAAATTTACGTTTCTTTTCCTAATCTTTTTCAAAGATTATAAAAAATCTTGTAATTTGGTACCAAACATGTCTACATTTCGAATGAAAATAAGGAACTTACGTCGATTGAAAAATTCCAAGATGGTCATTTTTTTATTTTTAATATTAAAATTGTTGATAATTTCGACACTATTTAAGCGAGATAGATCGTGTTTTTAGTTAATTTACAAGAAATTTAACATCCTAATAATTTCCAATGAATATTACAAAATATAAAAATATGTATTCATTCAAAAATATGAATAAAAGTTCAAATAAACATTAGTTGAAAATGTTTCCTAAGGAAGTTACAGTTTCTTAGCAGCAGTAAAACGATTTTTAAAACTTTGCTGACTGGTGACGAGTTAATTAGTCTTTTCATACCAAAACGTTGCTGACCGGTCATGACATAGTTTCTATGTAAAATTCCCTGTCAAAAAAGCGTTAAGGAATATCATCGGAATAATTAAAAAAATCAAGACGAATTAGACCGTGGTATCGATTTTACATGAAACAAAATTTACATATCTTACAATTAGACCGTTCTGCATATCAAGGCAATCGCAAAATAGATTCTTACAGGGAGACCTGACGACTTGTCAATCGCCGATTTTTATGCAAATGGTATCAATCAATCGCTGTTAAGGTTTGCGAGCGGCTTATATGTTACTGATAAGCCATTCCCCTTAAAAACCCTTAACAGCCAAGTGTAAACAAATCGGTTTCCACCTGCGTAAACAGCGGTTCGAATCCCAAATAAATAACTTTCTCTATTTTCATTTTTAATGCAATATGTCACGTTATTTTTATGCTTTAAAATTAAATTTTTTTGTTAGTTATTATCACTCTTAGTTCTGTAATATCAAAATATTATAAAAATAGCGTGAAATATTGTATTAAAAATAAAAAAGGTATTATTTGGGATTCGAACCGCTGTCCTACATATGTGGAAATCGATGTATTTCCACATTAGCTGCTGGGGGGTTTTGAGGGAGGAGAATAACATATAAGCTGCTCGCCAACTAACAGCGATTTTCTTACGAACAGCTCAATAGTGCGCCCTAAAATGTTCTGTATTTGCACTATGTACCAATCAGTGTTGGGTAAACGTCAATCGTGGTAGCGATTGACGATTAATTAATCGTAATTCAAGGATACTGAATGAAACAGGATGGCTCAATTTCATAAGATGTGTATACACCGAAATTTATTACGCAGCCGCCAGTTTGACGCCACTTGTTGTGGTTTCAGTCGAATGTAAGACAGAGACGCTAAGCTTGGCAATGACGTTAAAGGGTGGTGGGCGATTATCGCAGATTGAGCCATTCTGTTAGTTCAGTGTCCTTGGGATTAATTAATTGAAACTTCCAGTGAAGGCAATTGACGATTATTATTAATCCTAATGCTAGAAGGCGATTGACAATTAATTTAATCGTAATTTCGATTGAAGGATATTGACGATTAAATCTGAGCATCGGAGTTAATAAAATGACATTTTGTTTTTTCACGCTTCGCCGTTTGGCCCGATTCCAAATTGAAACTCGTCCCAAAAACCTTAAAAATAGTACAAAACCTTCTTTAAAACGTTTATTTTCCATTGTGAGATGCCGAAGCAGTTAGTTTCACCAAATGCTTGATTCAAAAAATAATCGCTATTAATTAATCACGATTCAAATTAACCGTAAGATATGCGATTGTGCTAATCACTATTAAATTGTTGATCGGAACATAGAATTAAAGTTTATTTCGATTAAATTAATCTCGATAAAAAATTCAATTTATTAACCAAATGAAAAAAAATTAACTAAAAAATTAATCGATTGTTGCCCAACACTGATCTATAAGTTACTTGAGCATGAATTTATCCCATTTGCATCACACAGAAAAGCGAAAAATTCGTTTTTATCACAAAACATTTTTTTGGTGATAAATGCCAAAGTGCAATGAGCGCATATATGCACGCTCTGGTGATAGTGGCCGAGCAAAATGCGCGCATATATGCGTTTATAATGCAAATGGGTTAAATAAACACCTGGTAGCTTTATTCTGATTGGTTGAAAAAATCAGAAATCGTTGGAAATCGCTTCTATGAACAAAGGTAATGACAAACTCAGCGCTGTAAAAGCGCATAGCATACTTTGCAAGAAAACGGTATTTAAGGTGCATGTAAACGAGCAACAAAATTACACATTGCCAGCAATATTTTCAAAATTATGGCTTGGCAACATTTTTGGCCATAGAATATAGCCGGACAATATGTTGCCTGATGTCACAGCAATGTTTTGACCATAGATTGCCCGAAAGTTTTCCGTGTACACGTAGCAATAATGGTTCAAAAAGTTAGGTAACACTAATTTGATAAATCAAATAATTTGAACTGTAGTAGTTTTTGATTGTATAGTATTTTACTTGCTTCCAAAACACTACTTTTTTTTAATATTAGAAAAGTCTATTGAAAGAAATGCAATTATTTAAACTATAGATTTATTTAATTTTTTCTAAATATGCATAGTAAAAAAAAATGGCAACTAATTTTTTAGAAAAACATTTTCACCCAATAAAGAATCTTTTAATTCCCAATCATTCATATTAAAGACAAAGTGCAAATCAATTGGTTAATATTACCATATTTTTGTTTGAGGACCAATATTACAAGCAACATGCTACGCATTAACTGCAATACGAACTACGTTGTCGGGCAATATGGATATATCGCTAAAAATGTTTCTGTATTTTTAGCAACGTTGTCCAGTATTAGATGCGAGACACATTCCTGTAAAACATTACTCGAATATATCCGACCAACGTCCGACCAATCCAAAATTATGAACGAACATCTGCTCACGTACACTGCATCCGACCAACACGTCCGAGTACGTCCGACTAGACGGACAGACCCAGATTTTTTGGATTAGTCGAATAAAGGATTTGTTTCTTTTGTAATTTTGTTATTTAAAATTTAGTTTATGAAAGAAACTATAGTCATACAGACATTAGACAGCTTCCTTCATCTCCTTCAATTGTTTGTGGAGATGATGAAACTCTATTTTTCCGTTCCTGTCTTGTAAGATAGGACTAACCCAACACTTTCTTCTTTTTTGCGCCCTTTTTGTTTTATGAGATGTAAGTTTTCCATTAAATAAAACAATTTACTACTTATCCTGAGAAACACAAGCCTAATGAGAATATTACTATTATTGTTGGCTGTTTTAAGTCGGTTGCAATGTACCAGGTTTGCTCGGCAGACTTAGTTGATCATTAAACGGACAACCCTTGAAGTCAGCCGAGATCGGTTTCACACAGTGTACAGTCAGCCTTAAGGTAACTAGTGTACAGATGTCCGGAAATGTTGTGTATAACGGAATACTACAGATACCTTGACCAAAAATAGGGTGATATAACTCAACTTATCTATATACAAAATTACTTTGGTTTAACCGCTAAAGAACTAAAAATAATATTTTTCGCGAGTTTTTCTTAAATTACTTGATAAACCTTCATTAGATTTTATTTATTTTTTTACCATCCCTTTATATCAGCAGACTGGAATTTCCTATGGAATAAATTCCAATTTCGAAAATTTCAGAGTGTTTAAAAACACCTCACTTCAAGTTATCTATCTGAACCTTTTTAATAATTCTGTATAGTCCGCAGGGCCGGATCCAATAAGTGCGGGGCCCGATTAATTTTTTTTCGCGGGGCCCCATAAAGTTTAAATAAAAATGTTGATTTGGCTGTTTACATATTCAAACAATATAAACTTGAAACATTGAATCTTAAAAAAAAGATGATGGGACACAATCGACGTCTAAAAAATAAGGTCATGATACACATTTTCAAGTCAACATTTTTCTATATTATAAAATGTTCACTTCATGGAGCTTTAAAATCGAACACTACATAATGCGGGCCCCTTCAAGCGCGGGGCCTGATTGGGCGCAATCGCTCCACTCGCCTCACATCCGGCCCTGATAGTCCGCTATCAATTTTTTTCTGAATAGCTGTATTAATTTAGGCATTAGTTTCTCTCTTACAAAATATCAATTATGCAAACGGTTTAGATACAGAAAAATATTTTATAAATCCCTACAAGCCCAAATCAGTAAGTTGAGATAACATTAACTAAGTTCACAGTGGCAATTTCTTTAAGCTGTATGAAGCTCCGTCAAGGAAACCATATGTTACAGGTTTAGAAGTACTTTATTACTTAAAATTTTAAAATTATCGCCAGAATTTGTGACCATCATCTGGGCTAAAAATAATACAGAGTGTACAATTTTACAATTTGTTTTTTTCGTTGCATTTTTGCTTTATGATACCCTATAAACAAAATCATAAGATGTTAGGTCTAATGGTCTTGCTGGCCAACTAGGACTAAACCCTGATGATGGTCATAAATCCTGACGAAAATTTGAAAATTTTAAGCAATAAACTATTTTTAAACCTGTTACATCGGTTTCCTTGAAGGAGTTTCATACAGCTTAAAGGAATTGCTACTCTAAACTGTGTTAATGTTATCTTAACCTACCGATTTGAGCTTGCAGGGATTTAGAAAATATTTTTTATGGCTAAACCGTTACTCTAACTGAAATATTGTAAGAGAGAAAATAGTTTCTAAATTAATGTAGCTATTCAGAAAAAGAATTGATAGTGGACTATACAGGGTGATTAAAAAGATGTGGTTGGATAACTTGAAGTGAAAGTGTTTTTAAACAGCCTGTAATTTTCGAAATTAGAATTTATTTCACAAAAACTGTAGCCTGCTGATACGAAGACATTGTCACAAGATGAATAAAATCTAATAAAAATCACGAAAAATATTATTTTTAAAGTCCTCTAGCAGCTAAACTAAGCAATTTTGTATAGATAAATTGGGTTAAATTATGATATTTTTAGTCAAGGTATCTGTAGTGTTCTGTTGCACACGACATTTTCGGACACCGTTATAACTTCTATAACTTTAACCCCTTAATGCACATTTTTTTAATCAATTTAGGTACAAAAAAAAATCATTTATTTTTTTTGCAAATAAAGTGACCGTGACGTTCACGGAGCTGCACAATTCTGCTGGTAAACGTCGCCCGTATATGTCACGGAGGTGTGCAATAAGCGGTTAAAGGAAACTATTTAAGATTATTTTAAGGTTAATGAAAAGCTATGGAATGTACTGAAGCTTTTTTGTTTTAGGGCTAGACCACTTAAGTTTCGGCGTTACCACCGTCTTCAGGTCGATCGCGTCACGAAGATGGCGTTGACGCCGAAACCTAGGTGTCCAGCCCTAAAATAAAAAAGGTTCAGTATATTCCATGGCTTTTCATTAATTATCCCCTTAAGAATGGAAAAATATATAGCACAGTTATTTTAAGGATGAAAAACTTCAATAATTTCAAAACTATTTAATCTAGTTAGGTCGTGTTTTTACTTGAATTAAAGAAAATTTAATTTTCTAACGATTATTCATAAAAAACTATTCTAAAAGCATCCCTATAAGGAAACCTTAAAAATCTTAAAATCCTAAATAGATAATCTATTATGGCAAGTTTAGGATGTCAAACTTTATCGTAACCTTAGTTGTAATAATGATTAAATTTGCCGTAACATCTAGCAGTTGCTAAACACTACTATTTAAACAAAATCGTTGAATTTTATTTGCATACTACAGCTATTGCTAGGGTTAATGGTTGTAGCTTTTAAGGCTCCTTATCTACGGTCCGAAAGTTTCTGAGGGGATTAGGAGTGAGACGCTCGGTAGCAAAAGGCTGAATTTGGTTTTCGTTTAAGTACCGCCCTCTGTAGCCGGCCGACAAAAGAAGTGTTATCGGAATTCGTCCTGTTTATTTATTTTGTATAGAAAGGGGAGGCATTGGCTGAAACCATTTTTTTTGTGTAAAACAAAGAATGGAGAGGTATTTTTAATAATAATGAAAGAGAAAGCTTTTAGAAATAATTATTATCATAAATATTTTTCAGTATCATTTATGTATTTAAATAATACTCTAATAATTATTTTACATTTTCCTTTTTTTTGTATAAGAACATGAATAACAGCAATGATAAAAAGAGTATTTTTCCAAAAATTGGAAGCGGAAGGGTGTGGAGAATTTTTTTAAAATACCATACATGTTACTTTTCTCAAACGAACCCAGAAAATAGAAAAATCTTCAACTGCCCAAAAGAAATAAATACCCGAGTCGATATTATTCATGCCCAAAGAAATCATTTTTGTGCCTGGTTTTGTTTACACAGTGATTTCAATAGAAAGTCCGCATGTCACCCCACACTTCTTTTGCACCAACCACAGCTTGTGAGATCTTGGAAATCAAAAATATTCTGAAACCGTAGTTTACTAATCACGTGCTTACTGTTGATATTTCGTAAAAACCATAGAGGAAAAATGTTTGTATTTTTTTTACTTTACATTCGAGAAAACAAGAAAAATCGTGAAAATCCTAATACTTTAAGAAATAAAGTAACATTTTTCTAAAAATATTGTTTTTCGTTGTGGCGCCGGATGTAGAGTTGTCATAGAAATTTACACACAAAAAATCAGTTTAATCCGGTAATAAATAAAGAAGTTATTTATACAGTGACGGTTTACAGAGGCTTAAGGTTGAAATCCTAAACCCACCATTAGTAACTATAATTAGTAAAACTAATCTAAATTAATTTGCCAGCAATAAATCAACATATGTGGAAAATAAACAAGTATAGTAATGTCTGGTACCACTTTACATCAGTTATAAACACACTTTTTTTGGTTTCAACTTACGTTATATCAATGTCAGCCTTATCTTTGGTTCCGCGTAATACCGTTTGGTAGCAACATTTAATATCATTTCCAAATAACGTGTAAGAAGACGCCACCGATTTATTTATGTATAAAAATGCTTGATCTCCCTCGTAGATAATAGTGGTGAGCATGTCTTTTTCACTACACTTGTAGGGTGACTTTGGTTTGTAAAAAGGCTTAAATTCCGAGTTCCACGGTACCACATTTGGTATTTTGCATTCGTTGTTGTTTACTAAAAACTCTAAAATAAACAGATTACATGCACTTCTTTTTAATTTATAATTATTTACAAACGGTTATGATAAGGAACGTTTCAATTTCCTAAAGTTTTATGTAACATACCTGGTGTTTCAAATTCCAAATCGATTTGACCGTCTGGTAAATCCGTTTTTGAATATATTGTAATTCCAAAAATAGTGCACAAGATTATCAAAAGGAAGCTTAGTAATAACCAAGCTTTTCGATAAAGACATGACGCATATCCGTAAATTATGGTGCATTTATGTTTTCGCATATCTAATTGATGTTCTTGAAGGCGATGGCTTTACCATGATAGGATGAATTCTATAATAAAATGATTAAAGATTTTTAATTTGTATCATGTGACCACATTTCTAAAGGATTGTATAAGCATGATTTGGATTTATGGTTTACTTTAATTTGGTTTCAGTTTATTTAAAGGATATATCTCCATTTTTTTAATACATAAGGGAAAGTGACATGAAAGAGCCAGTCTTAAAAGAAGAAAAAATAGTATAAAAATAGCTAAAGATTTTTTTACTCCTTAATGGAAAGTTGTTGATTAGTTATAAATGTATACAATGCCATAAACCAAATTATAAAAACTAACAAGGAAAGTAGATACATATTTATTTATAAAAAAAAGTTACAGTCGGCTCTTTCATAATATAATGGTTTTGAAAGAGCCAAATCCGTATTACCACCTCTTTGTTTATAAATTAATACTTTTAACAATTTTTAATTAAATTTCAAAGTACTTTTAAAATTAAAAATAATTTCAGACGGACTTTCTAATTTTCTTCAAAAATCATCGCTTGCAATTCGGTTCTTTTGTCATTTATTTGAGCAAATGAAACAAATTTGTGCGTATTCAAATACAAATTTACTTGTTTTGTTGTCTTATAAGGCCAAAAAACATTTCTGAGTCAGTTTTCAAATAGTCTGCTAATGTATTTTCTTGTTGTATAGTAAATATTCTTTTATTTCCTATGTTAGAGCAATGTTTGCAGGACGATTGGTCAGACCTTTTGAACTTCTTAATTGTTTTCACGAGTTATACACTTGATATATGTATGGAAAGACAAAACCGTTATGTTTATAAATCGGCCTTTTTCATCATCTCATTAACTGCCCCTTCTATTGTAAAGGTTATGAATCTTACGGGTTCCCTCGAGCAAGATATTTTTTTCCCGGCACTAGTTTTTTGAAAAAAAAAAAAAAATCGCAGAATAATTTATTTTTTGAAAACAAGCTTTCCTAAAAAAATTTAAACAGAGGAAAAATTTGTTCAGTTTAATTCAATTATGTCAGTTTAATGATCAGCTATGCTACAACATAGAATCAACTGATTTCTGATTAACATTTTTTAGGTTTTCAAAAATCTGGTTATGAAAGAGTCGGCTTTTTCATGGCACAATGGTATTAAAAGAGCCGGCATTAGTTATGAAAGAGCCAAATCCATATTACGACCTCTTTGAAAAAAAAATATTACTTTTAACAATTTTTAATACAATTTGAGAGAATTACCTTTAAAATCAAAAACAATTTTTTTCACACTGCAGGATTCATGTGCCCAACTAACATATGTATACTGTGCATTGAAACTACTCATGAGTGCTTTATCTACAATTTTCAATACACACTATCCAATCATCTTGGTCCTTGTCAGTTTTATTTAGTATCTTTCTCTTTAATTTTCTTATCACCGTAAGTCAATAAATTGAAGTTGTCGTTTACCTCATTTTTGTTGTTGAGTAGTTTTATAAATTTATTGTTTTTTCCTTTAAAGTCTTTCCCTTTTTTCATATTTGTTTATTGAATAGAAAAAAATCGTAAAATAATTTATTTTTTGAAAATAAACATCTCTAAAGAAAATTAGGCAGAGAAGAAATTATGTTGAGTTCAGTTCAATTATCTTAGTTTAATGAAGTACTTATGGTACACAGGCAGTATGGTCATAAAATCAACCACCTTCTGAACTACATTTTTTAGTCTTAAAAGATTCGGTCATGAAAGAGCTGTGTTTTTCATAACCGAACAGCTCGGCACTTTCAAAACATTTCTTATCAGAAATTATAACTCACAAAACCAATATAACACGTTTGCGTAAATAGAAGAGAAAATGTGTAAATAGACCCACGGTATGAGTATTTTATCGTTATTTGTTTATTTATGACCACCAGAAATATCGCTACTAGTTTCGGCTTTTCGCCATCATCAGGCAGCTTACTAAATGTTATTCATATCAGTTTTACTTTACTACGAGATACATTAAACATTTTAAAATTCACAGTTAAGACAATTAAAATTAATTGTCTATAGTAATAGTACAATAAAAGTACAGTACAAGCGTTTCATTCTTCATTAATTATCGACTGGTAAAATTGATGTGATAGTTGACTTTTACTCATTACTTATTTTTTTGTTGACAAAATTGTTAATATGTTACACAAGCGTTGTTTATTTTTTGTGAAGTGTCAAATTTTTATGCCTAATAGGCCTCCGGTTTTGCCATATAAAAACAAAAATTCGCCCAAGACTGCTTCGAAGAATTCTGTATAAACGAAAGTGGCTCTTTCAAAACATCGCTCTTTCATGCCATTCTTTTCTCATTTTAGGGTTGTTGCTATGATGATAAATTTTCGAAAAAAAAATGAAGATATGATTCTTTATCTCTCAGCTATAGAAGATCCGAATCCAATGAATTTAATGTTTTATACACAGATTTATTACACAGCGAACTGTTGTGAAAACATTTTCAATCATCCACGACTTTCGATTATACAGGAAGTTTTTAAAGAATTATTTTTTGAAGCGTAATATTTATTTTTCGTTAGGTTAATTAATTTAAAGATAATTTTACTTGAAACATTTGTTGTGTTATTTTAATTTCAGAAAAAAATATTCATAATTATGCTTGGATTCATAATTAACCTTGGATCGCGAGTTATAACTTATTTTTTTCACTTCAATCAAACGTAAAGAATTATGAATATTCTTTGAAACTACAAGTGATACAAAAAAATATTTCAAGTAAAATAATCTTTAAATGAGTCAATCTAACCAAAATTAAATATTGCCTTAATAAAGTTCTTAAACCACTTCCGGTACAACCGGATAACATCAACATTTGAAAATATTTTTAAAATGTAATTTACCGTGTATTAAACCAATATATAAAATTTCAAATTAATTGGACTATTAATTGTATAAATGTTATTATCTGTATTTTAGGTGAAAGTGTTAACTAAAGAAGTTACATAAAATGATTTATCTATAGATTAAATAAATATGTATAAAAATGAAAAAGGTTTGTTAGAAATTCAATGAAAAGTCTTGGTGGATTTTGTATTTTTTTTTTATTGTTTACTAATACAACATATTCGACTTTTTAAATAGAAAGTGGATTCTTTGAGCTTTAATTTATGGTAAAAGATATTTCTTAAATTTAATAAATAGACTTGGTACCAATTTTTAAAGTTGATAAAAAATTTGTAAGGTTATCTTAGGTTCTGTCAAAATTCTTTGATATCCTTAGGAATTAAAAAAAAAATTTAGTAATAACTAGTACAAACTTAACAATTTTAGTACAAAGTAGAGATTTGAATTTATCAATATCTAAAGTTCTTTTTTTCTTAATTTCCATAAATTAATTTTGTAGGATTTTTTAAATGTTTGTAAAAAATGTGTGTAAATCTCTTGGTATAGCTGTAACAAATTAGATGATTTTATTTTAAAATAGACATTTTAAGGACAACAGGATTATTAAAAATTTGATCAAAATTTACAGATTTATGATTAGGTTCGACCAAAATTCTTGCATGTTCATAAAAAGAATAATAATAACAATTATAACAAATTCTACATTTTCAATAAAAAAATAAACAATTAACTCCATTTCTCCTTCTTATTCTTATTTTAATAGAACTGACGTTAAACATGTTGAGAACGTTTCGAAATTTACAACACATGATTCTTAAGGTCAATCACCAATAAAAACAAACATAGCTTATCTTTTTTAAATTAAAAACCAAACACAAAGAATAAAAACTTTACTCAAACAAGAAAATATATACAAATAAATAATAAGTCTCTTTTTCTCACCTCAAACGCTTTGCCTTTTCGACTGGTACACAGACGTAATAAGTTGGTAGCGCATTTGTGTATTTATTTTAGGTACCTATTTTTGGAGGCCAACCGGCAAATTGGAAAACCGACGCACATGTTCGAAGGTTTCGCACCACACAAAACGATTCCAGCGATTCACGTCCGTAGCAGAATGGTTAAGGAATTGTAGTGGGGAAATGTTAGTGGGGTGACTTTAAAAAGTTCGGGTATATCGATCCTCGCGTGCCTTCAAAATTATACAGGGCGTTTTATGTATCGACCCGATCGGTCAGTTGTTTACCACGCAGTACAGGTTAGAAGGTGTGTCGATTGTCCTTCTGGAATTAAATTAAGGTTTATTTTTGTATATGCGATCATTTACTATTTCTGGATACATATAAGAATGGTTTAGTTAATTATTTATTCGATAGCGAACAGCTTGTTTTTTCGTATAAGTGACGTTAAAATATCCCAGCCGTATGTATAACTACGCGTCTAATAAAATTTTAACATGCTTATCATTAGTAATTACTAGGTGTAATTAAAACCATTTTATAAATTATTATGCATAGTTTCATTTTAACTTATCATTAGTTAATAGCTAACTAAATTGCCTTCTAAGGCGGCAACGTTGCAAACTGTTTGAATTTTTGGACATACACTCAGCACGACAAGTTTCCGTATAAAGGACTTGTAGTACTTTAACTGAGAAAAGAATAATCATAATCTAATACGACAAACTTCATATCATATTTATTCTGTATATTAACAATACACAAATCTATTAAAATACAAGTCAGTAAAATAGAATAATTCGTAAAAAAACTTGAAGTAGGAGAAAGAAAAATTATTGTAAAACTATGGAAAGAGAGCAAAATTCTTCGAAAAATAAAAGCAACTGTAGGCAGTTCACCTTCTTCCATTCAGAGAGTCCTCAACGACTACAAAAACACTGGAGATTACATCTCACGTCCACGATCTGATCGACCATCTCTTTTAACATACGAAAAGAGCGAAGCATTGTACAGCAGGTGCGAAAAGAACCTAGGCTAACAGCGACCAAAATAGCACAAAATGTGCAACAGCAGTTTAGTAAGACTATCAGAAAAGATACGGAGAAAAGAACATTATTAGAGGACCACTCCCAGTCACATTGCACGAAAAAAGCCATTCATATCAGACGTCAATCGAGGGAAGCGGATTGCCTTTGCTAAACAACACCTAAACAAGTACACAAAATTCTAGGAGGAGGTTCTTTTTATATGTGAGAGCAAATTTTGTATCTTCGGTATTAAACGCAAAAAACTGGTGTGGATAAAACCCAATACTGGATCCGCAAAACTTAAAAGCTATTGTAAAACATGGAGGTGGTGAAGTGATTGTTTGGGGCTGTATGTGCGCCAAGAAGTAAGGAAATTGGCTTTTATGACATCCACAATGGACCATAAAATGTACCTAGACATTTTAAAAGAAGAATGAGAAGAAATTAAATGCAATACTTTTCGAAAAACGGTATGTCTCACGCCACTTATATGTCAGCGGTTGGCCTCCTTTCGAAACCGCCCCTCGTTGAGTCATCACGAGCCAGCTTTCACATACTGTCCCAGATGGTTCGAACCCTTCTAATATTTTGTTGTTATATTAGCTCGTTATAAATATTGAGTTATTTCATTGTTAACCACTTGCAGTGACAAGAAATTCACGCCTAAGCGTGCCAGGTTAGTCATTTTTCTACCTGCAACAATGGTCTGAGGACGTGCGCAGTACGTCGCTGGCGTTCCGGTAAAAAGCATCTCAACGTACCTGATACGTCTTTCCACCGCAAGTGATTAATAAAAAAAGAAAATTAAATAGAGACACAAGTTAAACAGATGATTAATGTAAAACCAAATAAAAAATATTTCATTTACCGAAGTATAACGATTGATATTTATACAAGATAAGATAATTACACATAAGGAAATAACTGTAAATAATACACATATTTTTCCTTCCTTTTAAATCAGGGATTCCCAACCTTTTTCTTGTATCGACCCCTTGTAAGAGAACAGTTTCTTACATCGACCCCCTAGCACTTTTACAAAATTTTGTTGAAAAGTCATCAATGTGATGGCTGCGCTTGATGTGTCGATACTATTTTTTTAATATTTGGCTTAAAATTACTTAATGCAATTCTTAAGTCCCCTCTTTCGAAAACATTCAATCTATTTCTTGTTTTACGCAGCAAGTTGTTGAGGTGACTAAAACCTGCTTCCACCAAATAAGAAGAGGGGAACGTTAATAATAGTGGTTCTGTAATAACTAGTAATTGTGGATACTTTTCCCTGATGATTTTCAAATTCCAAAACTTTGCGTATCCGTGTGTTTT
This sequence comes from Digitonthophagus gazella, assembly GCA_036711955.1. Lineage (NCBI taxonomy): Eukaryota > Metazoa > Arthropoda > Insecta > Coleoptera > Scarabaeidae > Digitonthophagus > Digitonthophagus gazella. The sequence continues at coordinate 25,951,682 of JASCIT010000001.1, read as the reverse complement.
GAATAAGAGTTGTGCTTGAACATCTTCCTTCAACGCAATTAACTCTTCTTGCACCATAATATTATATCGAGATATATCGCACTGTAATGGATCTATAAGCCATGCTGGCACATCCAAATTTTCTATGTCTCGAAAGCGAACAGCTATAGCTATCGACCCCCAATCGACCCTCTGATCAACATTGACCCCCTCTACAACTTCATTGACCTCCAAGGGGTCGATACCGACCCCGTTGGGAATCCCTGTTGTAAATCATTTATTAGTATTTAAGTTCGTATTCATAGGTATTACCATAGTTAATCCATAAATGCATAAGCAAACAGAATGGGGAACAATGATTCAACAAATCTTTCTCACCAAACTCACAACATGTCAGATCCACCTAACAATGGTAAGTGTTATAATCTCTTATTTCTTTTGATTATTATCGTTAAACACATAGATAAGCAAGAGGAAGGTGTAACTCACGAAAATTGTTAACCCTTTGGCGACGGCGCACCTGTGCCATACATTACCACTCTTTTATAAAATTAAAAAAAAAATTTTTTTCGCTCTTTGTGATAGTCTACCTAAAACATACTTTGTCGCTTTACGCGAAGGCTCAACTGACTGCCGTATATACCGGGTCTGTAAGACCGCCAGTCCACCCCTTTCAAAATCAAGAGAAATGGTTTTTTTGAAAAATCCAAAAAATGTTGATTACCAAATGGGATATGCTCTATTCGTTGATGATATTTTCAACTTCCGGTTCTGACCGGAAAGAGGTTATTCAGACCGGAAGTTCATTTTTTTTAAATGGAACGTGGTACTTTTTATTACATATTTTAATTCTACTTGAGGTACTCGTGCTACATTGAATACAAGTGAAAGTATAAAATACAAACGAAAATACAATTTTTTTGGATTTTTCAAAAAAAAAAAACATTTCTCTTGATTTTGAAAGGGTTGGACGGGTGGTCTTACACACCCGGTATACGGGGTCCGCCAGTGTGACGCATCAAGTAGCTGCCGTATATATACGGCACCCGTCGCGAAAGGGTTAATAAAAGAGCAAGTTAAAAAATTACTTAAAATTCTTAAAAACCATTAAAAATCCATTAATTTTATACCAAACATGGCTACATTTCAATTAAAATTAAGGAAGTTACGTCCATTTAAAAAATTTCAAGATTGTAAACATTCAATTGTTTTTGAAATTAGAAACGTCGATATCTCTGAATTTATACAGGCTGGTCCGTAGCTAATGGGACACAGAGCAACAGTGAATGTCTTACGTCAGACTATTAGCATTAGCCAAATTTATCTTCAATTGCTACTAACAACAAAGATATAGACGTTTAAAGTTAACATTCTACTTTCGCCTTTCTTTTCAATCATTTCAGTTGTTTTGAGAATATCTTTATGAAAATTGGTAAAAGGTCTTTGTAAGTCAGGAAATAATAATCTGATACCAGCTTAGGTTTACTTTTTATACTGCGTTCTCCAATCAGTTGCAGTAAATTAAAATTAAAGCATGCAAAGGTTTAGTACATTTAATTTAGTTCGGTAAACATAGCATAGGAAGTATTTTTATGCATATTTACTGTATCGATCAAAATTCAATAACTGAATACGAATAAATAACGAACAAAGAAACAATGCAAAAGATGGACGAGTTATAGTAATTGGCCAAAATGATCATCATTAACTGCAATCCATTTTCTTATTCGCTAAGAAAACGATCTTTGACAAATGTTACTTTTGGGGCTCCTATTCTTTTTTTCTTTTCATTTTTTTCATTAAATGGTTCTTACTTTACTAAATAAATTAAAATTTTGCACGTTGTATTTTAACACCGATTATTTCAGAAATGACCAACTTGCTATGCGGAACTTCATAGTTTTCCCAAATTTGCGTGAAAATGATAAATAAATCATTTCTAACTTTAAAATTTATAAAAATCTAAAGAATGAAAAAATTAATAAAGTTCCAAAAGTATTATTAGGGGTAGAAAGCGCCCTTTAAGGTCTTGAAAAAAAATTGGTACCAAATTAGTATTTTCCGTCTAGAAATTCGGTGTTCTACCAATTTTCATAAAGATATTCTGAATATAGGGGAAATTATTGAAGAAAAATGAAAATAGAATGTTAACTTTAGCCGCTTCTATCTTTGTTGTTATTGACAATTCAACTAATAAGAAGAGTGCAAGGTCTTGGAATCACAGGTTTAGTTAAAATTTTATAAGATGGTAGGATTAGTTTCCCTGTTAATGAAAATATATGGTTATATGGGCCACTACACAATAGCTTTTTAGATATTTGCAATGGAAGATGCAATTCACTAGTTAAATTCAGTTATGTAGCAAACGATTAAACGTAATGGGTTTAGCATAGAAGCAACAAATCGGATTGGAGATAATTTGTCCCAGGGTCATCGTAATGTAGTAAAATAAAATAAAAATAAAAAACAGCATAAACGATGAGAACGTATTCAACAAATCGAAGTTTCTTGTCATTAGGCGCCCTGTTCGAGTTCGGGGAGTATAATTAATTTTTTTAATGTGTGTCTATTTTTACATATAAAGCTACCATCGGTGCTCTTAAAATGAGCTCATGAAATCATTTTTTGAGTGTGCATCGCACTTTCGATTTGTCAATTAACCTTTCGCTACACGCACCGGACTCGCAGTCCGGATTTTGAGCGTCATCTATTAGTTTTATTTCGAACTTGCTCTGACCATAATTTTTTTAATGAATTTCTTTCTTACCGACATTTTATTATCTGTCAATGCATCGTGTGTTGAGTTTGAATTTAATTTCAAAATCAGTTATTTCGAAAATATGAGCTGTAACGAAGAAAGGAACAAAAACTTGTTGTCCAATAATGAGGAGGAAGAGGATGAAAACAAAAATAATTTAAATCATTTTTTATTTCGCATCAGCTCCCTCTCTTATTTATTTTTCGAACCCGGACTCAGAGTCCGTTGCGTGTAATCGCGCGAGCAAAAGAAAGCGCGTGTACTGGAAGGTTAACTGTCATTTAATGTGTCAAAACTTCAAAATTATTACAGGAGTACCGAGCGATAAATGATTGTAAGGAAAATGTGTATGGAAAATATTGAAAACTGACAAGACATTTTTTAAATGTAAATCATAGGTTAATAAATTCATTCAATACGTCAGGTAATTAATTAATATAGTTAATATATAGACATGTGTCATTTTAATTGACATTCGATATCCAATAACTACTCTCTTTTCGCGGAAAGATATCTCACGCGTCATTACTTGTCACCGTTTTCTCGACATATGTCAAATATTTTTTTCTTTATTTAATCATATATGTCAGATAGAGACGAAAACCGAAAATAGTAGTCTAGGATAATATAATTAATTAATGACGCATGAGACATCTTTCCGCGAAAAGAGTATATAGCTTTGTTCGTTGGATTAAAACTTGCACTGCACTAACTTACACTATGGTGTAAAGGTGCAATTTCGTGCAGCATTTAAAGGGGAATGACTGTAATTCAGTGTAATTTGGTACTCTTTAATTCAGGTATGAACTGTGATCCAACGAACGCATATGTAACCAAAAGTTAATAATGCACTGAACTGCTAAGTGCAAGTAGTGCAGCCCTAACGAACAAAGCTTATGAATGTATCCACAAGTTCCCTTACGCATTACGCATCAAAAATCACTAAACAACGATTTTGCCAAATTCAAACATCTTACTATCATTTATGAACGCTCGTTATAACCTGATATATTATAACATTCCTTCAAAAAGCCTGACTTAAGTGGTATAAATTCCATTATTTTTGATATTATCCAACTTAGGTCTTGTCCCAACGAGTGAATGGGCCTTTCAGCCATTTTTCAATTTTTATTGCATTGGATAGAGCAGAAGAAAAGTTTCTCCGTATTTTTGCGTTTTTTTCATAGCTTATCCCATCGTTCAGAAAAAAATCATAAAGTCGGTCAATTTGAAAGAGCGTTTTAAACAAGGCACTGTGTGACGTCGGAGCGTTCGATCCCCTCTACCAAAAAAATCCGTTCAAAATTTTACGTGTTGTTTACTTCCTTATATGAACTTTTGAAGTGTATATAGCAAATAATATACAGGTGTCCGGAAATGTGGTGTACAACAGAATACCACAGATACCTTGGTTAAAAATGTAATGATTTAACCCAACTTATCTATATACAAAGTTGCTTAGTTTAGTCGCCCTGTATACACAGGTGTCCTGGAAAATGTGGGAAATCTCTTGGATTCTGATAGAACATTAAAAAATATGATTACAAGTCCCCATAATTTTTTTTCCTAGCGGCCCCCCTCAGAGATACGGCCTCCTAAAAGAAGCCAGTGGAAAACAAGTTTTCTTAAATAAGTTTTAAAGTACTTAATTAAAAAACGCTAAACTTTTACATAGTTTTTTGACCTGTTTTATATTAAAAAATAAAATTTTTTTGAGTTTTGTCGGTCTTTCTGCAAAATATCAAATCTATGTTGGTACTATTTGGAAAAATAACGTTATTGTTGATAGTTTTTAATAGGTATTATGTCGTTCTTATTTTTATTTGTTATTTTTTTATAGTAATAAATTAAATCTAGGTTGTTAATGAAAAAACATTAGTCTGTTAAGAAAAATATTTTTATTGCCAAATGTGGTGTCTCATACATTTCAGTAAAAATGTGTGTATTGATACTGTCCCGGAAATACATGTTGTTTTAAATGCAGAGAATTCAAAAATAATCCAAACCAACAACAAAAAACATTTTGAAAACAAAACAAATAATTTGAAGAGTTTATATTGAATTATAGAATGGTGCATAATATTTAGGTATGAGATTTTTGTTTAATAAGTGCAATAAATCCGCCCTTTTAGTTTCAGAAATTCCAGGTTTCCGATCATAAACTTTTTTAAGGACTATTTCTGTAGATTGTTTTCTTTTTATTATTAGTGCTTTTTTAAACGTTTCGTCGCTATAAGACTGTTAGTAATATAAAATCTGTGGAGATAATTTTTCTAGTTTTAAAATTTTGACATCTGATAATTTTACGGACTCATTGTCCTCATTTTTATTGACATTTAGATCCATTTGAGAACAAGCATCTTTCCAATCAACAAAATCACAGCACATTTCTTGAACATAGAAGGGCTGCCCTTTTTTCTTAACCACTTCGGTACGGCGCCTATCGGCCGCGAAACGTCGTTAAGAACCGGCTTTCATCGTCCGTGCGCCGGCAGAGCCATCGACTATAATCGACGCTCGGCTGTGTGGGGAGCATCTGTGGCCCCATATGCGGTGTCGACTATAGTCGACGGCCGTACCGAAGTGGTTAATAGGTGAATATTTAAATAATTATGTACCTTTCTGGTTATTTAAAGTTAATTTATTGCTTGATTAGTTTCGACCGGATATGTTCATCTTCAGAAGCACTACACGATTTTTATTAAATTAATAACAGTTTTGTTAAAAAGGTAAAGATAAAATATTTACAGTAATACAATGAGCAATTTAAAAAATAGCAATAAAATTCTAAAAATACAAAGTCACGATTGCGTAGAAAGTAACATTACGTAATAATTAAAAACTTTGAAATAGTAATATATGAAAAATCTTAACTAAATTTGCAGATGGGAAACACACAGATTAAAATTTTTATAAAACGTGTACGATTGATAAAACTTAACCGGTTAAAGTGATGGCCGAATAAAATTTGTAACAAAGGAACAAGTTTCAATCTTAACAGCGCATGTGTAGCGAAACAGAAAATATGGTTATTACTAAGAAAACTTTTAAAGATTTTTAAAATTATAATTTAAAATTCCAATGAAATAAAATGTTATGAAAAAGATTGTACCATTTTATAAAATAAATATTATTGAAATAATTTATTTAAGGAATGAATTGGATGAGGTAAGGAGGGGGAATTGAAATTTTGATTTTAAATTTATAACTAAGAAAAAAGGTAGGATAATGATAAGATGGATTTTGATCCACAGAGGGCGCACACTACATGTATGCGCATCCACTACGGACCATTAGGATAAGGGTAAAAAAAGTAAGGATGGAAGATTGAAAGGATTGGTGTCTGCTAGGACCCCATACAGTGCGGTTGTGGCACGCAGACAGATGTCACAACCCTAAGCTGTATGGGGAAGGTTTAGGTGGGACTTTGGTATGGGTTAGTAAGGAATTTATATAATGGTGTTTTTACTGTATATGTTTGGTCGTTTAAACATTCGACAAGAGTATTTGTGTTTTTGAATTTGTCTATTTCGTAAGTCTCTAAGAGATTCAGTTTGAAACCTTTATTTTGTTTGTGTAAAAGTGTTACGTTTTTGGTGTTATCAAAATTATGAGAATAAATTAACATGTGTCTTCCAAAATTAGATTTTGTGTTATGTTTATGTTCTTTTATTCTTTGTTTAATTGATCGACCTGTTTCTCCTATGTATGTGGCTCCACACGTGTCACATTCTAATTTATATACCCCATTATTATCTAAAAGGTCCATTTTGTCTTTAGCATTGAAAAGTATTTTTTGTCAAGTGTTATTTGTCTTAAATGAAATGTCCATATTGTATTTTTTTAATGTGTGTTTGCTACTATGAAATATGTTACTGGCGTAATTTATAGAACTATAAATTTTATTGTTATTATTATTATTAATGGTCTGTAATGAAGTGAAATTGATAGGGTGGGATTTCTTGTTGTATTCTTTAATGATATTATATACGTAATTATCGGGGAAATTGTTGTTGTTGTCTATGGATTTGATGGTTTCGATTTCTTGATGTTTATTGTTATATCACAAAGAAGTATTAAAACAACGGTGTGTGTATGCTCTGAACGCTGATGAATTATGTGTTTCATGGTGAAATGAGTCGTATGGCATTACTGAATCTGTTTGTGTCGGCTTACGAAAGATATTGAAAAATTAATATAATGGTATTAATATCTTTGGTATTAATACCTTAATTAATGGTATTATTATCTTTATTTAAAGGTAAGTCGACAAAATTTAAACCGTTATTTTGTTGCCATTTTTGGTTTAGATGTAGAAAACGGTATTTTACTCTGCACTGCCCACTTTTCATACCTTAATCACCTGCGGTGGCAAGAAATTTACGGCTGACAATGAGTGTGCCAGGACGGTCGAGTAGAAATCCCGACCCAATCTCAGGGGAGGGGAGACGCATCATTACGGCTGAGACCAGCGTAGAGATATACTAAAAATGAATCCTGCATTTGCTAAAAGTATTAGTAAGCCGGACAGCTTAAAATCACTAAAAGTAGTGTGGTCGAAATTTATGACTTTAGAAGAAATAAACGGTGATCGGATTGATTTTCAATGGAAAAAGATTGCTGTTCACTATAGTGAAAGCACTGAACCCCCAGAACAATCCATTGAAGAATTTTGGTCGAAACTAGGGCAGTACACAAATTTTAATGATGAAAAAGAATTTAAAGACATAGCTACACTAGCCACCTTGTGCATGTCTTTGCCCCATAGCAACACTCAAACAGAGAGAGTTTTTTCTGCAGTAACAGATATAAAAACAAAAAAAAGGGATAAATTAAGTAGCGAAGCTCTAAACGCCATATGCGTCACTCGTTTTTCCAGTGCCAACTGCTGTCAAAATTTTCATGTGAGCAAAGATCACTTTAATTTGATGACAGCTGGTAATTTATACAAAAAATACATGTATACAATACAAGAAATAATGTATACGAATTAAAAATAGTTTTTCTTTGTGCTATTATATTGTTATATTGTTAGTATATTGTTACTATTTTTGTAGAATAAAAGTATATTTAGCTAATTTTTACTTTTTATCTGTTCGCTACAAATAATTTGCGAGGCAGTGATTCTGTGCTTTAGGGATATTCGACCTTTTACGATTTAGGGATATTCTAGGGATTTTTTCATAGATATCTACTGCTTTTTCATCGGAGCAGTATGGCATCACTGGTCTGGGCCAGTCGCTGGCGATCGACTATGCATACGGGTGTTACTCCGTTTCCCATTAGTTACGGACCACCTGCATATGATAGATAGGTCTTGTGTTTTGAAAACATATAATTCAACACACTTTTTCGTTTTTTACCTTAATTTTAAATAAAAATTTATTAAAAAAGCTCCAGGTGCCGTCTCGGAAGGACCTTTCTGCGGGGTCCGCGTAGTAACGTTTAAAAATGACGTTAGTGGTCATTTAAAATATTATGAATCCGGCTGTACTACTTTTAAAAACTCCAACTTTTTGTTGATTTTTATAGGCAAAATCACTAACTCTACTAATACTACGAGGTTCATGGTCAAAAACTGTTACTAAGTAGGTGACATTGCAATTTTTTCCTGCGTGACGTGACCATCGAGGTTAAATTATTTAAATACCTACTTAAACGAAAATAATTAATATCTTATACGCGTAAAAGGTATTACCGTATTTTTCGGACTATAAGACGCACCGGACGATAAGACGCACCTCAAATTTATAAGATGATTTTTAGAAAAATGTACATTAATGTTATCTTCGGACGATAAGACGCACCTCAAATTTATAAGATGATTTTTAGAAAAATGTACTTTAATGTTATCTTCGGACGATAAGACGCACCTCAAATTTATAAGATGATTTTTAGAAAAATATACTTTAATGTTACTTTCGGATCATAATTTTTATTTATTAACATAACTCGTACTAGCAACATTCAGTTCATCTTCACTCTCGGTACTATCACTCGTCTCGTTACTGTCACCGTTCGGATTACTTTCATCTGAACTACTGTTATCGCTCTTTGCAAAAACTGCGTCATCTTCAGTACCATCCATAGCATTACTTATTCCGCATTTTTTAAATGTCTTTATAATCGTATCATCTTTCAAAGCTCCTCAAGAATTTTTCACCCAGGAACAAACTTCTGAAATTGTTGGCCCTTTCATACGTCCTGTTGCGATGACATCATGGTTTAGTTTTGCCATCCATTTATTCCACTCTTCTCGCATAAAATTTTTAAAAGGTTTATTGATAGAGACATCTAAGGGTTGCAATTGCCTTATGAGGCCTCCAGGAATGACTGCTATTTCTGTATTAATTCCTTTTACATGTTTCTTGGTTGATTCCGTTGTATGGGCTCTGAATTGATCTCACACTAACATCGCAGGCTTTTTAAACAATGCACCTGGACGTTTTGTCCATATATTTTCTATCCAAAATTTCATGCCTGCCTCATCCATCCAGCATTTTTCTTGAACGTGAATAATAATGCCACTAGGAATTTTATATTTTGGTAATGTTTTTCTTTTGAAGATTACCATGGGCGGTAGTTTTCCTCCGTCCGCGCAACAAGCTAAAACTACAGTGTAGTGAGTTTTTCGTGACCTGTTGTATTGATTAGTATTGATTTGGTGCCTTTTGAATCTACAGTTCGATTTGAAGGAACATCAAAAGTTAGAGGCACCTCATCCATATTCGCTATTTGATTAAATTCGAAATTATATTTCCTTCTCGCTGATATTACAAATCTATGGAATTCTATAATTTTAGATTCGTATTCAGCCGGCATTTTTTGGGCTAGTGTGGTTTTTGTACGCATACATAACCCATGTCTTTTCATAAATCTAAAGCACCAAGACGGTGACCCGGAAAAATCTAAAATTCCATTAGTAGTTGCCCATCTTTTTACTTTATTATCATTTTTGTAGAAACAGATATGCCCATGCTTCGATTGTATGTTACCCAATTTTTCGTGTGTACTTCTAATTCTGGCCATTTTTCTAAGTGTGAACGGAATGTTTTTTTGTCTTTACTTAGCAGTTTTAATTGTTCCTCTTGTTTTCTCCATTCGCGAACCATTTTCTCTGTTGGTGGTGGACCAAAATGTCTCTCTGCTGCTCTGTTTCCATATTGTTTTGCATAATTGATCACATTTAGTTTATACCTCACGTTATATGAAAGTCTTTTTTGTTTTACGCTCATTTTTTCGAATTTTAGAAAAAATATATTAAAGATGTATAAAAGTAATTAAAATGAGTCATACAAAAACTCCCAAGTCCTCAACAACATTCAACAAAGCCACGTGACCATCGTTGAATATGATAGTAGCCAAATTAGCAGCTGTTTTGACTACTTGAGCGCCACAAAAACACAGTCTTCTATACTGCTCTGAAAGCGTCGACGCTTGACGCCAATTTCGAATACTTCTAAGCCGAATATTATTTAAACATTTTGTAGGCATATTCTTAAAGGACAAAACTAACTATTTAAGCAAAAAAAAAATCGAATTTTTTTTTTCACACTGATATCTCCCCTTAATTAATACCATAAAACAGAGAAGACTTAATTTGTACTAGAAATACAGCAATTATTATCATACGGCAAAGTGTGAAATCTGAAAAAGAGTCTTTGATACTTCTTGTACCTCACTGAAGGTTTATAATGTGTTAAAATCAGGGACTAAAAACGAAAAATATTTAGTTCGTTTCCGATTAGAACGAAAACGAAAAATTTCGTTTTCGTTCTTTTCGTTCACACCCAAAAAATATCGTATTCATTTTCGTGAACCGAAATGAAATAACGGTTAAAACCGGTTTTTTACTATTTTTCTAATAAAAATATGCCAAACATGCTTTCTTAATTTTTTTTTTATATTTGACAAATAAGACACTTGTCATAATTTTAATCATAGCTGGCAAACATTAATAATATAAAATTTATGCTCTTAAAAACTTAAACGTTAAAATTTCAATCAACTGCATTTTACGTGGTGATGACATTTTTGATGTAAAATGAAAAATATTTCCCAGCACTTATCTGGTTTATTTGTTTTTATTATCCTTACATGTTTCGGCCTAAGGCCATCTTCAGGGGTAATTTGTCTCAAAAAACTTGATTAAAAATATCGAAGTACTATAACCCAAAACGGAGCTGCACCATGAAGAGAAAGATGATAAAGTAAGCCCGCCCTCCATAGCATTGCCGAGTGCTCTTTCATCTTTCTCTTCATGGTGAAAGTCTATTTCGGGTTATAGTACATAGATTGATTTAAAATACTGAAATACAACCAAATACACAAGATATAAAAGTTAAAAGTATTACGAGTACATGTTAGAACAAAAACGGATTTTTACTTTGACATTTTGATGGCCTTAGGCCGAAACATGTAAGGATAATAAAAACAAATAAACCAGATAAGTGATGGGAAATATTTTTCATTTCACATCATGATTTGCTGGTTAAGGGATGATCGCAATCGAATTTTTCTTGATAATGACATTTTTGCTTTTTACAAATATTAAAAATAAAATTTAGAATGAATTGTTTGGAACCGTTTGTGTATTGGAGAGGCACGAATTTGTTTTAGTTTCTTTCATTTATTCCCATTAAATTGAGTTACTTGAAAACCACGCACAAACTGCTATGCAGTTTAGTGGAATGCCAGTGACAGATTTCTTTTTGTTTTTTTTTGCTTCATATTTTAAATAATAATAATATAAAAATATTGTGTCATTAAACCGGTTAAAACCGGTAACCGAAATTATTTATTTCGTTTTCAATCATGAACAAAAAACAAAAATTTCGTTTTCATTTCCGTTTTCGTTCTTATAAATTATTCGGTTAATTTCGTTCTATCGTTCTCGTTTTCGTTTCGTTCTTAGTCCCTGGTTAAAATCGTCAATTAATCTGTTAGAGACATGTGACACGTTTGAGATAATGTCTTCTGATAAAGTCTAAGGTGGATTCAATAAATCTATTCAATTTAAAATAAATAATTATTAAATTATAAGAAATATTAAAGGTAACAAAAAAGCAAATAAATAAAGATCTTTACTTACTTTGGATTAACTTGTCGATTTTTTTAAACCCACGGACACAACCGACATTTCTGTTCACTTTTATATCAGCTAATAATTGTAATCTCTTTATATACCCGGTTTATCGTACAAGGAGATAGAAACTTCAATATATCAATTACAATGATTACAACTTTTCATAAAGCTTTAAGTAAACGTTTTTATTTACTTTGTATATCTCGTATAAAGTTAAGTAACGGAAATACAAAAAAAAACGAACAGCTTTTCTATATTTTATTTTTTCCTTCTTATTTATGTTAATCTCGACAATAACAATATAATTTCTTTTCCCTAACACACTTACTATTTGTGCTATATCTATCCAATCTTCCAATATGATCTTCTAATTTAATAATTTTCTTCAAGCCACTCTCAAAACTCACAACAAACTCGAAAATAGCCTTCGGTTTGGTTTTAACTTGCAATAATAAATAACTATAATTTTTATATTCGGCCTTCTGAGCAAAAATAACTTCATCTAATTGAAACTCCATACATTTTAATTTTGTCACCTCGTCATTTTTTATTATACCATTTAACTCGTTAACGGCAAATTCTCCAGCTAATCGACTTACGGAAGATTTGTTTATGTAAGGTTCGTATTCGAAACATGTGCAATAACGTATTGGAATATTTAAATCTTCGCAAGAACGATTTCCGACGTCTTCAAATAAAGATTTACAATTTCTCGTTGCATCGCAATACGAACGAGATTTATTTTTAATTTGTAACTCTAAAATGTGTTGTAAAGTCATGTGAATATCGTAAGGTGTCGTTAATCTATTCCGGTTTATAAAAAAGTTTTTATATTCGTTCGGAAATTTTTTTTGAAAATTTTTTGGAAAGTGGAAATAAGCAAATGGAAGATTGTCTTCGTACCATCCGGTTAGAGTTTGTCTAAAGTTTCCATATCTTATTCCATGATCGCTTAGAAAAAATATTATGGTGTTATTTAGATATTTTTCAATCTCCTTAAAAAAGTCCATGAAAACCTGATCAATTCTAGCTGGAGAATTAACATCGTCATGACTAAACGTAATAAACCAAAATAAACCAAATTTCGGATGGTCGTCTAGTTGAGTAAAATATTCTCTTGCAAGTTCAAGTACTCGGTCTGATGAAGATTTTGGCCCGGTACAAAAAGCCATTGTATCTACTATGGTTACACCTAAATGTATGGAAGCTATTAAATAAGGTTTGTAATATAAATCGGTTGGTGGATGTAAAAATCCTTTCATTCTTATAGAAAAAGTTGAATAAGTCGTATCTTCTACATATAAAGTTATATAACCACTATCGGAATAATTTTTCCAAATAAAATTACATTTATCTAGATAACCCATTTTGGTTGGATTGCAATTTTTATAAACACTTGTTAAATTTCTTCCGGTTAATAAAGCCATGAGATTTGGAAAAGTATTTTCATCTATTTTATGATAACCTTTGTATTCTATAAAATTTAATTTTTCCAGATAACGTTTTGTTAATGGTAACATACGGTGAAAATTTAATCTTGACAAACTGTCGATTCCAAAAATTAAAACACTCAACGGTTTGTCTTTATCTTTAAATAATTTTAATTTATCTTTTATAGCAGGAGTTTTTAAAATTATAGAATGTGTATTAGCATAGATTTCTGTGTTTGTAAGATTTGTTGAGCATTTAACTGATATTTCAGTTGTATTTATGATTTGACGATTTTTAAAAGTATTACATTCAGAATAACTAGAAAGATTAACTATAAATAAAATGTTTTTTTTAGTTTTAATACTTACTCAATTCTAAAATCTACATTTTCACCAATTTCCCGTTGAATTGTTTCATAACAACATTCAACACCATTATTATTATAAGAATGCGCCACAGATTCATTGATATAAAGAAATGCTTGATCTCCTTCGTATATAATGCTACTTAATAATTCCTTTGAGTTGCATTTATATGGTGGTTTAGTTTTATAAAATTTCTTAAATTCGTTATTCCATGGAATGACATTAAAAATTTTACATTGGTTACTGTTAACTAAATATTCTAAAATTAAAACATGACATAAAATAATGAAAATGTTAACTAGAATACACGAAATTTTAATTTATTTTTTTCCTAGTCATAACTAGGAAACAATTTGGCTTTGCCAATATGTAGAATTTGGGATTCTTTTTAATTGTTTGGAGATAATCAAAATAAATTATGGAGAATTATCGAATTTCTTTTATACAGGATTTTAAGATTTAATTTAAAGTAAAAATTACTTCTCAATTCTTGTTTATGATTCTTTTAAATTGGGATAAAAATTTGGGGTTTCGTCAAAATTCTTTGGTCTTATTGAGTTTTTCTTTCTAATTTTTCAGTAAGAGTTAGCAATAATTGACGATTCTTGAAAATTCTTTGGTCTTAGTCGATAGCCAAATAAAGATTATTCTCTCTCTCTCTCTCTCTTTGGTCTTATTGAGTTTTTTTTTCTAATTTTTCAGTAAGGAATTAGTAAGACTTGACGATTCTTGAAAATTCTTTGGTCTTATTGAGTTTTTTTTTTCTAATTTTTCAGTAAGAGTTAGCAAGAATTGACAATTTTCATGAAAAATACTGAACAAATTTTGGTCCTTTTGAGAATTTTTTAAAATTTTTCCATAAGTTTGAAAAATGTTGATGATTTTTATCAAAAAAACTATCTTTCCTTAAAATATCTTTCCATAATTTCTAGTTTATCAAAAATTGGTAAGGTTTTAAACAGGTTTTGTAATTAAAATTAACAAAAAATCAGAATGAGTTTAACGAATTTCGACGATTTTGATGAAACAAATATTTTAATCCATCTTTCCTTGATCTTACGTTTCTTAGTTTTTATAAATTAACTCTGCATGATTTTTAACCCTTAAGCGGCTTGGTAGATTACAGGTAGTGGCTTTCCTAGTGGCCGCATATTTTTGCAGCCATGGAAATCTATATACACTTTTCGCGGAAAGATGTCTCATGCGTCATTATTTGTCACCGTTTTCTCGACATATGTCAAATATTTTTTTCTTTATTTAATCATATATGTCATATAGAGACGAAAACCGAAAATAGTAGTCTAGGATAATATAATTAATTAATGACGCATGAGACATCTTTCCGCGAAAACAGTATACGTCCTAGGCGCGTATATATTCGTCATGAGCGCTACGGAATACACGAGAGCATGACGAATATATACGTCATAACCGCTTAAGGGGTTAAAAGTGATAAACAATTTGACGTTCGGTCAAAATTCTTGGTCTTTTGAGATTTTTTTTACATTTTTAATAAATGTTAAAAGAAACTAGACATTTCAAACTATTTTTTAAATTCCCTTTCGTAATTTAAACAAACAGGCTCTGTACAATCTTTTTAAGTTAACTAAATGTCAATAAGGTTTCAGACAGGTTATACAGAGTGTCCCAGAACTCACAATCAGTTGCCAAACGCAAACCACGCATTCCAAAGCTGATTTCATGCCGATTCAATGAAAAAGTCCTTATCCCAAATTGCTTCCTAAGAGAACTAGAGCATCCTGAAGATGACGTGTCTGATCATGTTTTTTTCGAAATATCTTAATAACGATTTAGCTATCACAGTGAAATTTTGAGCGTTTGTAAACTTCGAAATTCTTCATCGTTTGTTAACAAAACAATTTTTTTATTGCCATGGTAAAGGTGTTAAGCGCTACCAGTGTAAGTTCCCTTAGAAGTAATTTCGGCTAAGGACTTTTTCGTTGAATCGGTATGAAATCAGCTCTAGAATGCGTGGTTAGCGTTTGGCAACTGAGTTCTAGGACACCTGTATTTTTAGAATATAAAAAAAATCACGAAGAGTTAAAAGAAATTTGACGATTTTAATGATAAACAGATATTTCAACTTATCTTTTCTCAATGTTTTGTTTCTTAGTTTTATAAATTAAATCTCTACGATTTTTTAAAGTTGGTCAAAAATTTATCATTATTTCTAGGTTCGATGAAATTGAGTATTAGAATATTTCCAGCATCTTTCGTTATAAAAGTTAAAACCAACGATCTGGCAACGTCGCTCGCTACGCTCTCTCTGGATGGAGCATTGCTATTGTATTCTGCCGGTTTGTTTTGTAACAAGGATGAATGCCGCCATCTTGCTGATTTTGTGTTTACAAACACCGTAGATTTATTTACAAACATTAATTTGATAACTTGGGACTGAGAAACGTAATGAAATAAAAAACTTTTAATCGTGAAATCAAGGATTTTCGATATTTGAAAAAGCAAATTTAGAAAAAGACTTCATAGGCTATGTTTGAAAACTCAGATCATAACCATAAACACTCAACTGTTTACAAACATGAGGATGGGAGGGCGCTTTGTTTACTGTTTATGTGTATTACAAAACAAACCGACTCATGCTCCATCCAGAGAGAGCGTAGCGAGCGACGTTGCCAGATCGTTGGTTAAAACAAGTATGATGATTTTATTATAATCAATCTTTGTCTCCATTAAAAATACATTACCATAAAATGTTACTTCTGGTTTTTATTAGAATTGAGGTCAAATAAAATAACTAACGATCTAACCAGGTTAAGTGGTTAACACGAACCTGGCGTTCCTACGTCCAGCCATACATTATCCACGTGTAAATCGTTCGTTCGATATATTATTATGGCCGTTAAGATAAACGAGATAACCAACACGAAACCCAACACCAAATACCACAATTTTTTATAAATTATGGACGTACACGAATTTAAAAAAGATTTATTTGAACTTCTTCGTCTTCGATTTAATTTATTAAAATTTCGCATTTTTGTCAAATAACCTAAAAAGATAACAGAAAGTGAAATGTGAATTTATAATAGTTTACTTTTGGGATTACTTACTTAAATAAATTATACAAAGTTAATTTAGTAGGAGTCAATCTTTTGAAAAAAAAGGTGACGTTTTTTATGACATTTTGTCATAATTAAAAACAACAAAAGAATTATTTGATTTTATTAACAATAAACTAGAATCACCCATTTGATAGAAACCATTATAAAAATATCTTTGAAATTGGAATCTTCTCCAGAAGCCAATGCAAAATCGTAATTTCTCCTATTATATTCAAAATGACTAAAACACGAGAGGATCGAACATGAATATTTCAGGCATGTCGCCGTCATCGTAGCCATTTTGCGCCTTATTCCTACGACACTACAGGACGTCAACGGTACATTCAGGGTACGTCAACTCCATAGAAAAAATAATATATAAAAGCTATTATATGGAAACTTTAAATGTCTTTAAAATATAAAGTGGCAGTCACGGACAAAAATGTCGGTCAGCATCATAAAGTTAGAAGTTGAAACTAATATTTTTTAAAGGAATCGCTATCCTGGAAAACACTGGAAATTGAAAAATTAACTCTTATGAAAACTCTCACTTTTTATAAATAAATGAAAATTTGCGTTTCTTTTAAGAACTATATTTGCTCAAATCAGCTAACAATAAGTAATTGTCTCAAATTGCTATTAATGTAAGATTTGTATTTTACTGAAGTACTCCACAGTGCGGCACTTCCAAATTATTGTCAAAACAAACAATGAGATACATATAATGGAACCCCATAAATTAATATAAGTAAAATAATTTCGCATTTATGAATACTTATCTTTTGTATGAATTGTAACAGCTACTCTGAAACTAATAATACAGGGTAATTCATTAGCTCTATGACAAACTTTGGCAGATGAAAGGTGATGCGATTCTAAGGAAAAGATGTTATATGAATATGGGTCCGTTTCATTTTGGTTAAAGAGTTACAAGCCTTTGAAAATTTTACACAGTTTAATAGGTAAATGAAAATGTAACATAAAAAATAAGTTTAAAAATTACAAAAATTGTTCGAAATGTCCGCCCTCTGCTTGAATGCACGCCTCACATCGACGAAGTAAAAATTCTGTCACACGACTTATGATATTTGGACCATTCCGAATGCTATTAGCTGCATCTTGAATTCTGTCCAATAGTTGCTGACGGGTAGTAATTTCCACATGGTACACAAGATGCTTCATGTGTCACCAGAAATAATAATCCTGCGGATTTAGATCTGGCTATCGTGGTGGCCAGACTACTGGACCTTCATTGCCAATCCACTTATTTGGAAAATGTTCATATAACCAAGCGATGACTTGTCTTCCTCGATGTGGTGGTGCACCATCGTGCTGATACCACATATTTTGAACGATGTTAAGTGGTACGTCGTCGATAAAACCGAAAAGGTTATTTTCCAAGAAATTTCTGTACATATCTGCATTTAAGCGGTCATTTATCACCCATACAGGTAGCAAAGAATTGTTAAAAATGCCACCCCAAACGTTTACACTAAACCGTTGCTGAAATCTTCGTGGTCTAATTGCACGTGGATTTTGCAAGGACCACACATGCTCGTTATGATAATTATTTATGCCGTCCCTAGTGAAACACGCTTCATCAGACCACAGAACTTGTGAAATGAAGTTATTATTTTGAGCAGGTTGCTGAATAATCTAGTGGTAAAATGCTAAGCGTTGCTCAGTATCTCCAGGATGTAATGCTTGAATATTTTGGCGATGAAACGGATGTAACATTTCTCGATTCAATACACGCCATACAAAACTTTGGGATATTTGTAGCATGCTCGCTATACGCCGAGTACTAATTGAAGGTTCCTCAAGTACTAAATCAATAACACGTTCTTCATTTTGTACATTCACTACATGGGGACGAACGGAATACGGTGGAGCGGGGTTACCTGTTTCTCTCAGTCTGCGAAATGATGCACTAAACACTGTATGGGCAGGTTGATGTCTATTTGGAAACCTACGAAGGTATTCTCTTGCTGCTTGCCGAGCGTTTCCGTTACAAAGTCCGTATACAAAAATAATATCTGCATATTCTTCAGTCGTAAATACATGCATTTTCGTTTTCGATCAAAACTCTGACCACTAATTGTCAGAACTCAGCTTTGTTATCACAGCCAACTCTGTATTTGTGTTTCATAATTATTGTTGCGAATCTTTACTTCGTCGATATTAGGCGTGCATTCAAGCTGAAGGCAGACATTTCGAACAATTTTTGTAATTTTTGAACTTATTTTTTGTTACATTTTCATTTGCCTATTAAACTGTGTAAAATTTTCAAAGGCTTGTAACTCTTTAACCAAAATGAATCGGACCCATATTCATATAACATCTTTTCCTTAGAGTCGCACCACCTTTCATCTGCCAAAGTTTGTCATAGAGCTAATAAATCACCCTGTATATCTATTGGAGATTAGTCATATTTTTTATTGAACTATGTCAGGAAAAAAATATTTTTAGTACAATTATTTCTATAAATCGACTTTGTCCAGGTAGAGTCCAGAAGTACCTCACTGCGAATCGTAGGGATAGGCCCTTAACATGTGATTAAATTATTTTTTAAAGTTTATCTACATCTGCATACACTTAAATAAAGGTAATCAAAAAATAATCAAGCCTTTTATGCTTTTATTCGTTCCTTATTTCATAATCTCGACAATAACAATATAATTTTTTCTCAGAAACACATTCACTAGTTATACTATATTTATCCAATCTTCCAATATGGTCTTCTAATTTAATAATTTTTTTCAAACCAATGTCAAAGCTGACGGTGAACTCAAAAATAGCCTTTGGTTTGGTTTTAACTTGCAATAGTAAATAACTATAATTTTTATATTCCGCCTTCTGAGCTAAAATGATTTCATCTAATTGAAACTCCTTACATTTTAATTTTGTAATCTCATCACTTCTTATTATAACATTTAATTCATTGAGAGCGAACTCTCCAGCTAATTGACTTGTGGAAGATTTTCTTATGTACGGTTTGTATTCAAAACACGTACAGTAACGTACTGGAATATCTAAATCTTCGCAAGATCGATCTCCGACATTTTCAAACAAAGATTTACAATTTTTCGTTGCATCACAAAACGAACGAGATTTATTTTCGATTTGTAACTCTAAAATGTGTTGTAAAGTCATGTGGATATCGTAAGGTGTCGTTAATTTATTTCGGTTTATAAAAAAGTTTTTGTACTCGTTCGAGAAGTTTTTTTGAAAACTTTCGGGAAAATAAAAATAAGCAAGTGGAAGATTATCTTCGTACCAACCAGTTAAAGTTTGTCTAAAACTTCCATATCTTATACCATGATCACTTAGAAAAAATACTATAGTACTCTTTAAATATTTTTGAATATCCTTAAAGAAATCCATAAGAATCCGATCCATTCTAGCTGGAGAATTAACATCATCGTGACTAAAAGTACTAAACCAAAACAAACCAAACTTTGGATTTTCACCTATTTGACTCAAATACTCTTTTGCAACTTCAAGAACTCGTCCTGATGAAGATTTTGGCCCAGAACAATAATCCATTGTATCTACTATAGTTACACCTAAATGTTCAGAAGCTGTTAAGTAAGGTTTAAAATATAAATCGGTTGGTGGATATAAAAATCCTTTCATTCTTGTGGTAAAAGTGGTATAATTTGTGTCTTCTATATATAAAGTTATATAACCACTATCGGAATAATTTTTCCAGATAAAATTACACTTATCTAAATAACCCATTTTAGTTGGATTGTAATTTTTAAAAATACTCGTTAAGTTTCTTCCAGTTAATAAAGCCATGAGATTCGGAAAAGTGTTTTCACCTATCTTATGATAACCCTTGTATTCTATAAAGCTTAATTTTTCCAGGTAACTTTTTGTTAATGGTAACATTCGGTGGAAATTTAATCTTGATAAACTGTCGATTCCAAAAATTAAAACACTCAACGGTTTATTTTCTTTAGTATTAAATCGTTTAATTTTTTCTTTTATGATGGGAGTTTTAAAAATTATAGAATGTGTGTTAGCATAAATTTTAATGTTTGTAAGATTTGTTACGCATTTAACTAATATTTCAGTTGTATTTAGAATTTGACTATTTTTTAAATTTTTACATTGAGAGTATCTACAAGGATTAATTACATTTTTTTCTATATGGTCATTTTTAATACTTACTTAATTTTAAAATCTGCTTCTTCGCCAATTTCTCGTTGAATTGTTTCATAACAACATTTAACACCATTGTTGTTATAAGATGGCACTACAGATTCATTGATATGAAGAAATGCTTCATCTCCTTCGTATTCAATATTAGTCAATAATTTCTTTCTACTACACTTATAAGGTGGTTTAGTTTCATAATATTTCGTAAATTCGTTATTCCATGGGATGACATTAAAAATATTACATTGGTTATTATTAACCAAATATTCTAAAATTAAAAAATGAGGAAAAATAATAAAGAATTTGTTAGTTTTTGACAATTCTTTGGTAAAACTAGAATAAATTTATTTCTTTTTTCATGAAATGTTTTCGTATAAATTTATATTGTTAATATAAAAATTTCTCAATTGCCATAAATACTTCAGTTTGTTGATGATTTTGTAATTTATTAACTTATAAAAGTTTTCGTCTAGTTCTGGTTGTACCGAAAATGTCACAATCTTACAAATTTTCAGAAATATGCCACTTATAATTTTCCTAGGATAGGTCGACGCAGTTCATCATGAGACCCCTGTATACAGGGTGTTCCGTAATTATATGCGAATATTGAAGGGCGTGATTCTACATCGAAAATCAATGATAGTTTCTTATACAGGGTGTCCTGGAAAATGTGGAAAATCTCTTGGATTCTGATAGAACATTAAAAAAATATGATTACAAGTTCCCATAATTTTTTTCCTAGCAGCCCTCCCCTCGGAGATACGATCTCCTAAAAGAAGCCACTAGAAAACATTTTTTTTAAATAAATTTTAAAGTACTTAATTTAATTTAATGAAAATTTAATATGATAAACTGTAGTAAGGACCTCTTAAAAAAATGACGTTAAAACATAATTAGTCTCTTTAGTTTACCAGGGGCGCACTAGGTTGTACATTTTAATGCTTACATTTTTAACACCCTGTATGGTAAGGAGCTAAAAAGAATAAATTTAGATACCTTGAATATTTAGCTAAAGAAAAGGTACTCTTATTCAGTGTCGATAAAATGAACCGTTTTCGAAAAAAATATTGAGAAAGAAACCATCAAGATTAAAAATTTATTATTTAGACATTTACTGTCAAATTAAATGATATCAAAGAATCATTTTATTTCAGTACTTTTTTTCAATAAATTAGTCAGTTAATCTTTAAGAGACCACTGTTTCTTTGAATAAACAAATAAACACATGATTTCAAAAAACAAATGGTTAAGAAAAGACTGGAATTCCTTTTGATTATGGTAGTCATCAGATGGTGCATTTGAAACGGCCCACAGGTGTTCCAAAGATCGATGAAAAAATGATGTCTTTCTTACACACCTGTACTTGTTTAAATTAAAGTTTAAATAAACATGTTATACTCTGCGTTGTTCCTGAAGAAAAAGTCTACATTACAAAAAAAAACTAAAATTAAATTAGACTAGTGACTTGAGAGAAAATGAATTTTGGGATTTTTTTTGTGGTGCGTTAATTTTGTTGCGGAATGTAGTATACAATTTTGAACTGAAACTTGTTTTGTATTTCTGGAAATTTCTAGATAATCAATCTTCGTTTTCATTAAAAGTGCATTAGAATAAAATGTTACTTCTAATTTCTATTAGGGTTGAGGTCAAATAAAATACCTTACAACACACACCTGGAGTTCCTATTTCCAGCGTCATGTTATCCACGTGTAAATAGCTCGTTTGATATATTATTACGGCTGTTATAGTAAGTGAGACAACCAACACGAAACCCAAGACCAAATACCATAACTTTTTATAAATTACGGACATACACGTATTTAAAATCGATTCAGTTAATCTTCGTTTTCGATTTAATTTGTTAGCATTTTGCATTTTTATAAAATATTCTAAAGAGATGAAAGAAAGGGGGAAGTAGATTTATAATAACCATATTTTTCATTTTACTCACTTGGGCCAAAGAAATAAATTAATTACTAATTTAATAGGATATTTTTTTTTAAGTTGACACTGATTGACAGTAATGATCAAAAATAAAAAAATTGGCTTTGTTATAAACAATAAGTAGAACCATCTATTTAATAAAACTATCATAAAAGACATTTTTTAAATTGAAACCTACTCCAGAAGCAAATTCAAAATTGAAACTTCTCACACTGCACCACAGATGACTCCACCAATCCATGTATTTTAAGAAATCTTTCGGATCAGACACGAAAAGGTTCCGAGCGTGACTATTTCAGGCATGTCAACGTCATCGTAGCCATTTTAGTAAAACGTTACGATCCGGAACGTGTCTGAACCCTTGTCTTACCGTCTAGTGTTAGTTTTTAAAAGTTAATCTTCAAAATAGTTACATTTTCAATCCTTCGTAACATGGATAAAGAAAAACTTATACATATTGTTAGAGAATATAGATGTTTATACGATAACAACGATAAATATTATTGTGACGTTGATAAAAAGGAAATAGCTTGGAAGGAAATTGGAAATGAACTTCAACAACCTGGTAACAAGAAAGCTATTTTAATTTTCAAAAAATAAAAACATATTTTTTTTATTATTTTTTACAGCTGAAAATTGTAAACAAACTTGGAATTATATAAGAGATGGATTTCGTAGAATTTTAAAAAAGAAAAAACGTACTGGTGGAAATGGTAAAAAATGGAAGTTCGAAGATGACCTTCTTTTCTTAGTTCCCTTTCTTAAAGAAAGAGAAAGAATCTTACCTTCGAGTAATGAGAACACAATTAGCGTTTTTGATGATACTTGGAATGCATCTACTATTAAAAACGACGAAAATCAAGAATGTCAAGAAAGTGATGATGAAAATGAAGTAGCTTCTGAAAGGGAAATTAGTTGCAACACATCAACTTTAAGAAGACCAATTAAAAGGAAAATTCCTCAGACTAAATCTTCTGCTTTGATCAATTATATTTTAAATGAGAAAAAGTTTAAAAGTGATCCTATGGATGATGTTGATTTGTTCTTTGCTAGTTTAGCTAAAACGGTTAAAAAATTTACACCAATTAATCGAGCAATAGTTAAACAAAAAATTTTTAATTTAGTATCCGAATATGAAGTGGAACAATTACAAAATAAAACATAGATTAAAAATTTAATTAAAAATCTCTTTTTTATTGCCAAAAATTTAAAAAACCTTTCTTACAATAACAATAAATTTTTACTCTAGCATCTTTAACACAATCACTATGATATTTATATTCATCTATTCTACTTACATCTAGTACATTTAAAATTTGATAATCAGAAATGTTCGTGTCATTATTTATCATACGAGTAATTGTTGTTTGAAATATAGCTTTAGGTTTGGTTTCAAAAGTTACTAACATGTGTTTGGTTGTATTCTTTCCAGTAGATAAACTTGCAGTCATCACCTTAGCTAAAGTATACTTTACGCACTTTGTTATCCCCGGAATTAATTCTTGTATTTTGGATTGTATCCATTCTAACGTAATCTTAGCTAATTGATTTACTAACTGTAGATTTTCGCTTGGTTTTATAGGCACGTAACCGTTACAAGTACACCAATGTGTGGTTATGCCGGCTTCTTCGCAAGATCTTGGTTGATCGATTTGTTTAAAAAGTGATTGACACAAAAGGCATCCATCACTCTGCACAGGAGTATAAGATAATTTAGAGAGTACCAGTATATCTTGTATTGTCATATACATATCGTACGGACTAGTTAAACGTTTAGCATTATTTTGTAAATTATTGTATTCGTTTGGAAGTGTTTCTTTTAACCAAGGTGGTATCCAAAAGTATAAATAAGGTAACCTTTCTTCAATCCAACCGTTGGTCGTATGCCTAACTTGTCCAAATCGTAATCCATGATCGCTTAAGAAAATAATCATCATTTCTTCTAAAACACCCTCTTTCTCAAGATCTTCAAAAAATTCAGTTACCTTTTTATCGAGTCTTGTTGCTGCATTAAATTTATTGTGACTGAAGCTATTCATCCAGAATAAACCAAAAATTGGATAACCGAGAAATGTTGTTGAAAAATCTTTAACTAGGTTTAAGATTCTTTCACCACTTTGTTCCGGACCAGTGCAATAATGCATGTCATCGACAATTTTTTTATTTAATTTTTCAGCTCCGTACATGTAAGGTTTAAAATAAAAATCGGTTGGTTCCTTTACGAATCCTTTCTTTTGATAATTGAACGTTGTTATAGGATCTTCGTCTTCTCCGTAAGCTGTTAGGTATCCGAGTTTTTTAAAATCGTTCCATATAAATGGACAAGTTTCTAATTTTCCACGTATTGTAGGATCACATTTATCAAACGCATGGTTAGAATCTTTTCCGGTTAATATTGCCATAATATTAGGAAATGTATTGTCACCGACTTTGTTATAACCCAAGTACTCAATCCAACCCGTTTTGTTTAGAAATGATCTGGTTAAAGGCATTGTTCTATGAAAATGTAAACGAGAAATACTATCGATACCTATTAATAATAAACTGATGGGTTTTGTTTGATTTTTTAACTCTTCTTGTTTTCTTTGCATAGTTACATATTTATTATTATCAACTGTTGCCGCTACGTGGACGTTAGTGTACACATTTTTATTTTTATCACGACATGTTACCATTACAGTCTTATTATTTATCACTAATTCCTCTTCGAAATCTATACATTTTTCTGATATGCTAAAAAATAAAATCTTATTTCGAGTTATGTCAAAGCGATTTTCTCGGAGCATAGGCGGTCGCATTGCCTTTCAGTGACGTCATAAATGTAGCTGATATGACAGCGGTATATACAGATGTGTATAAATTTGCGAAAAAGCTACGCATAACGACATTGTTCGTACAATTCTGAACACAATCTTAACAGCAGAATGTTGGGTCATGCTTCTACATTAGCCAGTATGTACTCAGCAGCAAGTTGAAAGGGGTATGCATTTGGCAACATCGTGCACCTGCATTAAGGATTTCATGTTCGTGCGTGTCCTGACCTTCTTTACATTTGACACAATAAAAATGTCGCTTTAATATTACATTGATATGATTTATCGGTTTCATTCGTGACGTCACTGAAAGGTAATGCGGGGGCCTCTTATTCTGATGGCTTTGGTCAAAAGATATTCGGTTTATTTTTGACTGCAGAATAAAAGCTTTAAATGTTATTTTTTGACACCCTATACAGAGTTTTATAGATGGTGTCTCACCGAAGTGAGCAAGTCGAAATATGTCGAAAAGTATAAGTATGACGAATTTGAAATTTCACACACAGATTTAATGGATAGTAAACTATACTGTCAAAATATTGTTTGGGTCTGTGTCTTCCAGAAGTAGTTAGCGAATATATTTTTTTGAAAAATATTTATTTTCGGATTACTTAGAATATATATAATTTTCAAAGGTCATCAGCAGAAAAAGATCTACTACTTTAAAGATTTTTTATTTATCGAAACTTGGCGATACTTCGTGACTTGTCGTCAACTTTTTCTCGACTGTAGTTTTTTCTTTGATGATTTCTAAAGAGCAAGGTGAATATTGAGAGCCCGCAAGCCACACCAGATTGCACGGATTCTCTAACCAAATCGGATTCGTAATGTTAATTTCACTAAAGATTTGAAGAATGTTTACGCAAAAGCGGCTTTACTTCTTACTTTTCGTCTTTCTTACTTTTGACATACCCTGATCGCTGAGACATCTGCATATTATTTTAAAGAAAATATTTCGGTCTGTACTTATTTAAAGGATCTTATCTTTATTGCTGCAACTAAACCTGGGATAATACTTTTAAAGTTGCCATTTTTTACTTCATGTTAAAATATAAAGACTTACAAAAGATTCTACAAGTGCATTTGACATTTCTGAAGATTAACGTTAAGAATAGAAATGGATAGAGAGGTCTACGTGAGACTGCATAGGGATTCAGTCTATCTATACTATTTTATAAAGACATTGTACCTTCATCAGTAATATGATGATTTAACTCAACTTATTTATATACAATGTTACTTAATTTAGCAGCTAGAGGAGTTTCAAAATAATTTTGTCATTTCAATTTTATCATAATCTATTGCGACTTTTATATATTATCTGAACAAGAAGACATCATCTATCGCTGTTCAAAAAAATCTTTTCTTAATTTCTATAAATATACTCGGGACAATTGTTTAAAAGTTAACTATTATAAATTATGTTATTTTTTTTTTATTGTTGTCTACGTTGATAATACTCACTTAATATCTTCATCTGGTATTGGAGCCGTGGTGGATCTTTCAATCCATTTATAACAGCACGTGATGGTGTTTTTAGTGTATTGTTGAGCAACTTCTCGGTGAATCTTAACTTTAGCTTGGGTTACATTCTTTTCAACATACGTCAATAGGGGTAGGTTTGAACACGAAACGTACTGTTCCTTAACATACAATCTCGTCACCTCTTCGTTCCACGGATTAATATTTAGAATTTTACATTTGGAAGTATTTACTAGATACATAGGATCTAAGACGATTTCATGAACTGAAATTTAAAAAAATTAAAAGCAGTAATAGAAAAGGTATTTTGATTGGTTTTATTGTTGTTAAATATGTACTTGATTTGATTTCATTGTAGGCATTGGTTGATTTCATTGTTGGCGTTGATAACAGATCGCTGGGTCTTGTGTAAAGGTAAAAGTGTAATACAACGAAAAAACTCAGTAAAACTATGAGATTTAATTTCCTTGTTTTTTGTGTCCTCATTTTATTTTATATACTTAGAACATAAAATCCAATTAGTGATTCAGGATTTTTACTTGATATGGCAACCTCTGGATTAAGTGCTTATCTACATAGTTTTCCAACACATGACGTGGTAACTCGATATTTGGCAAAACTATTTCAACTATCCATGATTGAATTCCTTGTGCTGTAATTTCGTTTGAATCCTAGGTATTTACTCTCCACTGTTAGCAGTTACAAAAGAGCACAAAATAAGTCCTTTTCCCTTACTATATAGAAAAATACCAAAGAATTTTAACCAAATTTAACATAACTCTACCATTTTTATCAAACTAAAAATTATTTTTGTGAAATTAAAATTTAACAAGAAAGAAAGAAAATCGTATATAATATCGATATACTAAAAATATTTTCTTTCATAGAAAGACATTAATCGCGAACTATAGGTACTTACCAATTATTTATCTCGTTATTATAGCACGTACAAACACATTATTGGAAAGTTATAAAGTCGACAAACTATTTCTTCTGATTGTAACGTATTTAGAAGCAGGACGCAGTAAGAAATATTTGATCATCGCGTTTGAGCATTACTAACTAGAAATGGTGGTAGTAGATGTTTTGTAAAATAGTTATAACAAGTAAAAGATAAACAGGCACTGATATCAGATAATATCTGAATAAGTTTTCCCGGAAATGTTTTCCTATTACAGTGGTGTTTTACATTTGTGATAAACATTGAACACCTATTTCTTCGGTGTTGATGTTATTGGTTATTATTATTAGTGAGCGTTTGTATAAGATGGGATCGGCAATTACTTTACTTGTCCAAAGATATATATCAGAAATCTAACAAGAAAGTTCCAAACCCGAAAATTCAAAAAAAAGTTGAAACTACAAGAATGTGTAGAGTACATAACGTAGGTTATTGTGCCCCTTTATTTTTCTGTCGAAATTCAGTCTAAAGCAGGCCACAGACGGTACAACAATGTAGTACGATAGAATCGTACAACAAAA
Organism: Digitonthophagus gazella; assembly: GCA_036711955.1. NCBI lineage: Eukaryota > Metazoa > Arthropoda > Insecta > Coleoptera > Scarabaeidae > Digitonthophagus > Digitonthophagus gazella. The sequence goes on along the minus strand of JASCIT010000001.1, from coordinate 25,923,099 downwards.
TTGTGCAATTTTGTTGAACGTTGCTCGGACACACACGATTCAACTTTGATTCAGCATTGCCATACCGCCGCAGTAAACTGCAAGTACTGCAGATTTGATTTGGTTGGTCGTTGCCATACACGATCAAATTTATTTCAATTTCGTCGTATCCAATAAAATTGTACTGCGTGATCGTATCGTCTGTGGCCTGCTTAAAGGGGCGATGATCCCGTTAAAGTTTCCGCTATTTTTTGAATTTTATTTATTATTTCGAACACGAAAGGATATACAGAAAAAATTCTAAAGAAAATTTGTTGATTTCAATTAAACTGCTGCAAAAGGCATTTATTGATTATAACAATTAAAATTGTTATAAACAAAAATGTTAATATTTATTAGCAATAAAATGTTAGTTTAGATGTTATAATGAAAATTACGATACGCGAATATATGCATTGTAGCATTGGTTTTGTAGTCCCTTTTCTGTCCAAAGGAAATGATATCAGCCCCTAAAGTTTTTCTAATTTTAGATGAAAGAAGAGGCAGAAAAAAGTAGTACAGCAAAATTGTTTATCTTTAGTAGACCTATTAATCAGCTGCAAAACATATATTGTTTACAACTGTTGAAATTGTTAAAACGTTGATATTAGGGGCTGCCCAAAGGTTCCACAATTTTCCTTAAGTGTATCTACTAGTCTGCTGAAAAGGTGCTCATCCTCTGTAACGTACAAAGTTGTTGTAGACAAAGATTGTTTGAATATATTTATTAATGTGTAACTAAGATGTTACATAGTTTACAATTAATTAACTTGTTTATATAGATATAAATAAATCTCTTTATATCAACAAAGAAAGGAAAACAGTTGCTAAAAATATCTTGTTTTTCATTGCTCCAACACGTTTCATTGTTGTAATGTCAATAAGTACCGAGAGTCATTACAATTAAGATTCGTACTGAAAAGTGTATAGTACCTTACGGTATATAGCGTGTGCACACCGATGAGTTGCGGTCACATTTAACGTAAGTGGACAACGGACGACAATAAGGCTTCCGTTAGTTAACACAGGACAGATATACTACGTTTACTTATCTGGCCGATTGGAATTGATATGTGCCTCTTTATCTAATTCATTAAAATCGTATGGAATTCGATGCCTTGTCTAACACATTGACCTGCCCTATCCGAAACTCGAATCTGTTCAGTCTGTATATCGTTAGAGCTAGAGTAACGAATACTATTTAAATCCCTAGCTTATACAGTGTGTACAATGGTTACTATAAATCCTGCGATAATTGTGCGCTTATTGATGGTAACATTTAACATTGTCGATAATTATAACAATGAACTATCTGCCAACAGTAAGGAAATAGAACCGCGCGATATAATAAAAGAAATGTTATTGTTTCGCAACGGGAAACATCTTTTTTATTGGAAACAGGTATAACTTTTGCAGCCGTTTCGACCACGATCGGTAGATTTTGTAGACGAAAACTACTCACCTACACACGAAGAACTTTTAGAAGCAAGAGAAGATGAAGATCAACTTTGTGCACCAGAAGAAGGTGGTATACTGACTTTAGAATATAAAACTAACGCTGTAAGCTTTTGGGAAAAATTTCGTAACTTTCGGAAAGTTAAATTATTAAACCAATTACGCCGGCCCAATCCATCTTGGCCGATGAAGGTCACGAAAAATGCGCAGACGAAGGAGTGCGACAGTAAATCGTTGGAGAAAGATGGGTGTATTCGTTAGATAGGAACGGCAAGTATAGAGCGCGGCAAAAGTTGACCTGTACAAAAACATGTACAGGTATTGTATTGTAAATTGTAAACAGGTAAATTTTTAATAATGAATTTCTTTGTAGTAGGTTATTTTTCAGGGTTTTTAAGTTTATAAGTTATTTTTAAATTAACAAACCCATTAATCAAACATATTTTAAGCTGCAAATAGTACAATATCTGCTAAAACAATTAACAAAAATAATAAATAAATAAGAACTTACTTTATTTTTCACTTTACTTTCCGCCATCTCGAACTTAAACATTATCTCACGCACTTATACACAAACTTTTGCTTTGATCTGTACACGATCATTACCCTGTTGAGTATACTACGCAAATGAGCTCTCTAAGAACCCCCCACCTATTGTCACTGCGCAGATGACCTCGGAAGGCCAAGATGAAATGGGCCGGCTGTAGGTGAGTTAATATTTTTTCAAAGGTGTTATGCAATTCAGTTTCTTCTTCTATTATTAAATATAGTATTATTATTAGATGGGAAGAAGTCATGAACAGATATGGTATTAAACGAGAAAAGTTGCTGAAAATTTCCGATTATGTTTCTAATAAATTTGTTAGCAGTGTTAATAATTCTGCAATAGTTCATAATTTGGATCTCCGTAGATGGGCATTGAAGACTAATGAGAAGAGATTACCATTCTTAACTTTGTTAATGGTACCTTAACTTATCAATTTGTGTTTGCAGGGATTTAGAAAATATTTTTTCTGGCTCAACCTTTTGTCCAACTGAAATTTTGCGAGAGAGAGAATAGTTTCTAAATTAATGTAGCTATTCAAGAAAAAAAATGGCAGACAATTATACAGGCTGTTTAGCAAGATCTGGATGGATAACTTGTGGCAACAGTGTTTCTAAACACACTATATGTTTCGAAATCGAATTAGTTCCTCAGAAAGCTATAGCCTTTTGATATAAAGACATGGTTAAATATTGAATAAAATCTAATACAGATCTTTCGAGTAATTTAAGATAAACTCACGAAAAATATTGTTTTTAAAGTTTTCTAGCGGCTAAACTAAGCAACTTTGTATTTAGATAAGTTGGGTTAAATCAGTGTTTCCCAATGTGGGGCATAGGCCCCACAGGGGGGCAATTTCGGTTTTTGAAGATGTGTTTAAAAAAATCCGTTTCGTAAAAAAGTAGTTATTGATTTCTTCCAAAAATGCATTAGAAAAGATTGTTATATCGCCGTTCCGGAAGAACATCGACACAAATGCAAAATAAAAAATTTTGCAGGAAACGCAAAAATAATTAAAATCAGCATTTTTTGGATACATTGATGGCCTCAACTTATTTTGTCAAAAAATTGCAGTTACGTCGATGTTGTTCCGGAACGGCGATATGAACAATCCCATAAAAAATTATTACTTTAAAACCGTGTGACCTTTTTTTTTTTTTGGGCGCATGGATATGTTTTTAGGTAGATTTTATGTTTCAACTTTGTATTGTTTTCATATGTAAATACCCAAATCAACAAATTTTTTTTCTTGGTGGGGCCTCGCGGAACCTTAGGAGGGACATACCAATATTACAAAACCTAACATGGGGCATGGCAGAAAAAAGGTTGGGAAACACTGGGTTAAATCATCATATTATTATCTGTGGTATTCCGTTATACAAGACATTTCCGGACACGCTGTATAAGAGATGGATTTCGTAGGACCTTAAAATGGAAAAACGTGTTAATGAAAATGGTAAAATTCTCTTTTTTAACACGTTAAGTACGATGCGAGGCACCAGTGCCTCGAATGAAGTTCATTCATAGTGGCGGCGCGAGTCACCGGTGACGCGAAAAAACGTGTTCTATTTTTATATACCCGGCATATGCAAAGTACAAGCCATAAGAGCTGTCGTACTTAACGTGTTAAAGAAAGAGAAAAAAAAATGTTTCCTTCGAGTAATGATAACGCAATTAACGCTTATGATGATGGTTGAAATACATCTACGATTAAAAACGACAAAAGTCAAGAACAAAAGATAATGATATCACCTCCTGAAAAAGAATTAAATTGAAACACATCAACTTTCAGAAGATCAATTCAAAAGTGATCCTACGGATTATGTTGATTTGTTTTTTGCTAGTTCAGCTAATATAGTTAAAGAGTTTTCACCGATTAACTGATCAAATTTCAATTTTTAATTGTTTTTTATTGCCAGAAATTTTAACTTTTTTTGCAATAACAATAAATTTTTGCCCTAGCATCTTTAACACAGTTGCTATGATATTTATATGCATCTATTCTACTTACATCTAGTACATTTAGAATTTGATAATCAGAAATGTTCTTCTCATTACTTATCGTAAGCGTAACAGTCGTTTGAAATATAGCTTTAGGTTTGGTTTCAAAAGTGACTAACATGTGTTTGGTTGTATTCTTTTCAGTAGATATACTTGCAGTCATCACTTTACCTAAAGTATACTCTTGGCAGTTTGTTATCCCCGGAATTATATCTTGTATTTTGGATTGTATCCATTTTAACGTAACGCTAGCTAATTGATTTACTAATTCTAAATTTTCGCTGGTTTTTATTGGAACGTAACCGTTACAAGTACACCAATGTGTGGTTATGCCGGTTTCTTGGCAAGATCTTGGTTGATCGATTTGCTTAAAAAGTGATTGACACAAAGGACATCCATCACTTTGAATAGGAGTATAAGATAAGTTAGAGAGCACCAGTACATCTTGTATTGTCATATATATATCGTACGGACTAACTAAACGTTTAGCATTATTTTGTAAATTATTGTATTCTTTTGGAAGTGTTTCTTTTAACCAAGGTGGTATCCAAAAGTATAAATAAGGCAACCTTTCTTCAATCCAACCGTTGGTCGTATGCCTAACTTGTCCAAATCGTAATCCATGATCGCTAAAGAAAATAATCATTATTTCTTCTAAAATACCTTCTTTCTCAAGATCCTCAAAGAATTCAGTTACCTTTTTATCGAGTCTTGTTGGGGAATTTAATTTATTGTGACTGAAACTATTCATCCAAAATAAACCAAAAATAGGATGACCGAGAAATGTTGTTGAAAAATCTTTAACTAGGTTTAAGATTCTTTCACCACTTTGTTCCGGACCAGTGCAATAATGCATGTCATCAACAATCTTTTTATTTAATTTTTCAGCTCCGTACATGTAAGGTTTAAAATAAAAATCGGTTGGTTCGTTTACGAATCCTTTCTTTTGATAATTGAACGTTGTTATAGGATCTTCGTCTTCTCCGTAAGCCGTTAGGTATCCGAGTTTTTTAAAATCGTTCCATATAAATGGACAAGTTTCTAATTTTCCTCGTATTGTAGGATCACATTTATCAAACGCATAGTCGGAATCTTTTCCGGTTAATATTGCCATAATGTTAGGAAATGTATTGTCCCCGACTTTGTTATAACCCAAGTACTCAATCCAACCCGTTTTGTTTAGAAACGATCTCGTTAAAGGCATTGTTCTATAAAAATTTAAACGGGAAATACTATCGATACCTATTAATAATAAACTGATAGGTTTTGTTTGATTTCTTAAGTATTCTTGTTTTCTCTGCATTGTTATATATTTATTATTATCAACTGTTGCTGCTACGTGGACGTTATTGTACAATGTTCTCTTTTTATCGCGACATGTTACCATGACAGTCCTATTGTTTATCACTAATTCCTCATCGAAATTTGTACATTTTCCGGATATTCTAAAACAAAATCTTTTTTGGAGTTGTGTCAAAGTGTAGAAGTTTATAAAAAGAATTTTAACTTCAAAAGTTTATAGCATAATACAGGATGAGTCGGAAGGAACGTATCGAAATTCAGGACTGTACTGTGTATAATTAACAAAGTATTAGGTTTTCTAACCTATTGTTAATTTTACAAGTGCAATGCATTCTAGAACTTTACTCCCTTCCTCCTGACTCACTCTGTCTACAGGGTGCCAGAAAGTAACATTTGAAGGTTTTAGGATTCTATTGGATTTATTTTTGCTAAAAATATTAGTATATTCAATTTTGTAATTAGAAATATAAAATTCAACAGCGTTAAAAAGTTGGAACCTAAAATGTCCTTACCACTTAACTCCTTTACGTTGGTAACACAAAATTGTTTTGGTAGCAGAGGATGAAGTATTTCTAATTTAACAAACGCCCCAAGTTACATTAACATGGCTCAAGGGGTTTATGATAGAGTTCCCTTAGGGAACAAATTCGGATAAGGAGGTTAACATCATTTTAAAAAGTAGACTTTAATCTACACTTATGTAAACACTATGTTCCTAATAATCATAATTGAAGTTAGCATGGTTTTTAATAGATTATTTTTCCATCTTACTTATTATTTTAACAAAGAGACATCAATCTATTTTTATTTAAAAATCTTTTCTTAATTTCCATAAATAAATCCAGAGCAATTTTAAAATATCTACTTGACTCGTTTGAGAAGAAGATAATACTTACTTAATATCTTTATCTGGTACTGGAGTAGTGGTGGATCTTTCAATCCATTTATAACAGCACGTGATTGTATTGTTGGTGTATTCTTGAGCAACTTCTCGATAAATCTTAACTTTAGCTTGGGTTATATTCTTCTCAACATACGTCAATAGTGGTAGGTTTGAACACGGAACGTACTGTTTATTAACATACAATTTTGCCACCTCTTCGTTCCAAGGATCCAAATTTACAATTTTACATTTGGAAGTATTTACTAGATACATAGAATCCTTGACGATTTCATGAACTAAAATTGAATTAAATAATTAATAGTGGCAATAAGGAATTCTTTTTGGTTAGTTGTTTGTTTTTAAATATATACTTGGTTTAACTTCATTTTTGGCAATGGTTGATTTCATTGCTGGCATTGTTAATAGATCACTGCTTCTAACGTAATAGTAAAAAAGTAATACAACGAAAACAAATGGTACAATTATGAGTTTGGATTTCAATGAATTTTCTGTTCCCATTTTGTTCTATGTACCTAGAATATACAATTCAATTTGTTGTAACTGAAACAGCGTTTTTACTCGCTGTGGTAATCTATAGCTTAAGTGTTTACCTAGTTTTGGAACTCACGACGTGGCTATCTTGATATTTGTTAGAAATATTTCAACAGTCCATTACTACTGACTGAATTCCTTGTACTGTAATTTTGTGTGGATCCTAGGTAATTTATTTCTCCAGTATTAAAAGTTACAAAAATGCACAAAACAAGTCCTTTTTCCCGCATTAAATAGCTAAATACCAAAGTGTTTTGACCAAATTTAACATAACTCTACAATTTTTGATCAAATTAGTAAAGAAAAACTTATCAAAAGAAAAGAAAGAAAAACATAAAATATGAATTCACCAAGAATATTTCTTTTCATAGCATCAAATTATTGAGAAATTATACTTACTAATTTTTTATCTGGTTATTGTAGCACATGTGAGAAAGTTATTGAAAAGTTTTAATCTAAAATCGAAAAACTGTCTAATAGTTGATTCTCCCACCTTGAAAATTTAAGTGTAGACAGCGTTATTTATTAGAAATGATAGATATTTTGTGCAATAATTATGATAAAGTGGAAGATAAACACGGATAAACATCAAGCAATATTTGAACAAGTTTTTACAGAGATACTTTTTGATAACTCATAGCGTTCCTTTTCACTTGTGACAGATGTTGGCCGACTTTAACTTGTTCGGTGTTGGTGTTATTATTAAACGCAAAAATGAGCGAAAATGAAGATGAAAAGTAAGAATTATAAAATAAAAAACAAAAACTTTATTTTTTAATCATTTTTTTTTAATTTTCAATAATCATAAAATGTAAAATCATCATAAACTATATCGTATTATCTATTATAAATATACATAATTATTTTATGCTGCATTTTTTATACGTACAATTATAAACAAACAAATTGTAAGTACAGAGTGGAAGGCACTGATATCCGTAAACTATACTATCATTTTAATTCCTATATTTACTTGTAATATTGAAAATGGTATAAAGATTTGAGATATCATACCATCGGTTTTATAAGAAACCTCCATATGTGACTTTATGTTGCCATAGCAGCTTTCTTTTAAAATTTGTTCACAAGTCTGAGTTTAGTCAGCTTTAAATATATGAAATAATCGTATTATTCTATTCTGTTCACCTATTAAAGATCTTCGACCGTATGCATAGCTGCACGTTTAGTATGATTTTAAGATGCTTTTAACTAGTAATCACTAGTTGTAATTAAAAGCATTTTAAAAATTGGTATGGATAGTTTCATTTTAACTTATCACTAGTTAGTAGACAACTAAACTATCTTTTAAGGCGGCAATATCGCAAATTTGTATGTTTTTGGATTGTTGATAACAAGTGAAATGAATGACACGTGGAAAAAAATATGCTACACGGTGAGTTTATTTAATACTAGAGAAGAATTAGAAGCAATTAAATCCCACCACTTTGAAAAAAACACCCCAAAAGTAATCTATAAGTGTCCTACTTTAACCCAACGACAGTTAATTATTTATAACGTATAAGTATGCTGCAAAGGTGGAAAAAATTATAACATAGGGAAAGAATAATAATAAAATAATTTGACGCTTCTAAAAGATCTATAAAATGATGTCGACCTTTGAGTCCAAGTTACGGCAAACTTAACAGAAATAATCATGTTATATAACTTTGTATATTTTTGACCATTAAATCGTTTACTAAATTATTTAGAGTTTATTTTAAAAATAATGGGAAATATACGGGAAAGAATTGGAATATTAATCAGGAATTTAACAATTTTGAAAACCAAAAAATCATGTAGAGCTCTGCGGTAAAAATTATGAGAAAAATAATGGAGGAAAGGTAGTTCGAAATTTATATTTTTTATCAAAATTTTATTATTATAAATTTTTTCTATTATCAAGAAATTAAAAAAGCTCTTTAAGACGGAAAGGATACCATAATTTTAAAAATGTTCGATCAATTTTAAAAAATTGCGTATTTGTGAAAATTGTATTACTATCAAGAAAAATTTATTCTAAAAAACTTTCGGTTTACGGCGAAAATATTTACACCAAACCTATTCGATATACCTAACTTTTATAAATAGTAATGATGACATATCTGTTGTAACACGGGGACATTCTAGAAAATGACGTTAAAATCCAGTTAAACAACTTGAACTAGCGTTAAAAGGCTATTAAGTACAGTTATGTATATGGGGTTTGCTTAGTAACGTGTAAAAATGACGTTAGTAGCCACTAAAAAAGCTATACTCTTTTCGCGGGAAGATGTCTCATGCGTCATTAATTAATTATATTATCCTAGATTACTATTTTCGGTTTTCGTGTCTATCTGACATATATGATTAAATAAAGAAAAAAATATTTGACATATGTCGAGAAAACGGTGACAAGTAATGACGCATGAGACATCTTTCCGCGAAAAGTGTATATGCATATGGCTGCTTAAATTTTAATTGGTATTGATGTACTAATTATTATGAGCTATGTGATCATTGTAAAATATAGTACCACTTCGATAATCGCCACCCTCGATAATTCCTCTATTGTTGCAACACTTCAAAACAAAACCATCTTAAGATGGTCTTACAATGAGACCTCACGACTTTGGAATCGCCGATTTTAATGAAGGTGGTACCAATCGATAGGTACTGGTACATAATAGGAATGTGTAAAATATTAGGGCGCACTATTCAGCGATTCCCGAGTAAATCGCGATTTCAGGTCGCGATTTAAGGCCACACCACTTATACGTCAATGGTTGGCCTCCTCCCGACCCCGCCTCTTGTTGACTCACCACGAATCGACTTCCACATGCGAAACAATAGGGTTGAAATCTTGGAAAGTAAACCGTTTCTATTTTTAATATAATGAAAATTTTGAATATACCGGGTGTCCCAACGGTCCGAAAAAGCTCCATAACTTATTTATTATTGAAGATATTGGCCTTTTCCTCTTTTTAAGTTATAGCTGTAATGGTACTACACATTTTTAAAATATTGCGACTTATATACAGGTGTCCCAAAATTACAAAACATACCAAAGTTACGATTTTTTAAATGGAATGTACCCGATTTTATTTTATTTTTGGATTCTATGCTGCAATACGATTCACTTTTATACAGGACGTTTTTCTCTAAACTGCCGCTAATTTGATTTATAACACTTTTTTTGTCAGAATTTCCAAATGCAGGAGTCTGTTAAAAAATTCTTATTTTCAATATCCTTGCCTTGTTGTCAAATTAATTGACTCGGTTTGATTGTTGAATGTTGTTGAATGGATTTTTAAAAAGTTTACTCAACGATCTGTTTAGTTGCATTTGTCTTCTGCGATTTTTTAAGAATGATAAATTTAAAATATCGAAAACTCATTCGTTTTTAAATGGTAACTCCTATTTGTTATTACATTGGTCAAAAGTTATTCTGACATGCTTATTTTACCTTATTATGAATGAAAAGTTTGTTAAAATAATTTTTGATCACTATAATAATGAAGCGGTACAATAATTTGACTCATCATTTTTAAAAAATCTCAATAGACAAATGCGACTAAGCAGGTTATTGAGTAAGCATTTAAAAGATGCAGCAAACCTTTAGCAATTAAACAACGTCACCTACTTTAAGGTTAACACATTGCGTACGGGTCACGAGATCTCTCGTTTTCATGCTTTTTTATTCAGTCTTCAACTAAACAACGAGCCGCATATATTTTAATTACGTTACGATGGTAACGAAGCCTCTCGCATAGCAACGTTCAGTTTGCTAAAAACGAGAATTCTCGTGACCCGTACGCAATGTGTTAAGCCAAAAATTTGACAGAAAAGAATTTTAGAACAGACCACTGCATTTCGAAATTCTGGCAAATAAACTGTTATAAATCAAATTTCCTGACAGTTTATGTAAAAATGATCTCTATAAAAGTGAATTGTATTTTACCATAGAATTCAAAAATAAAATAAAATCGGGTACATTCCATTTAAAAAATAACAACTTTGGTATTTTTTGTAATTTTGGGACACCTGTATATAAGTGGCAATATTTTAAAAATGTGTAGTACCATTACAGTTATAACCCAAAAAAAGAAAATGGTCAATATCTCCAATAATAAAGAAGTTATGGAGCTTTTTCGGACCGCTGGGACACCCGGTATGTGACCTGGTCTACGAAAAGGGGGCTTAGGTGTGAAAAAATCATTTTTCATTTTTTTGCGATTTGGATAAAGTAAAATATGCTCTTTCGAATGGCGTAAACCGGAAGTTTCTAACTGGTAGGGAAGTGTGTTAAAAATGTACAAAAAGAAGAGCACAAATTATTGAAAATGAAAAAAAAATGGAGATTAAATTATAAAATAATAGACATCATTTCATATTTTTTATTTCAAGGCAAAATCACGTTATTTTACATAGAAATTTACAAATTTAAAATTTAAAGTAAATTTATACATTTTTGACCCTTCAGTTTTTTCGATGCTACCTTTTCTTTGATAATGAAGCCACAGAATCTTCCTTCACCGTTCCTTCGGCCTTTGTTGTTGTTTTTTTTTTTCGATGCTAACTTCTTTTTTGGGAATACAGCCGTAGAATCTGCCTCGTCATTACCTTTTGCCTTTCGTTTCTTCGATATCGAATTTTTATTTGGCAAGGGAGCCGCAGAATTATCCTCTCCATCAATTTCGGGCTTTTGTTTCTTTGAAACCAACTTTTCTTTTGGTAATGGAGCTGTAATATCTACTTTTCCTGGATCTGTGACTAGACTTCGAACATTTTGGTATATATATACCATTGGCGTTCTAAAGTTAAACCAACTGGTTGTATAGTTTCCGGCATTTCGCTATCAGTAAAATTTTTTCACAATCAGTACAGATTATGAACTGATGGAACTGCGTTGTACCAACGAGTGGCCGATAAAATAGTATCACTAAATCAACTTTGTTTTTGGATAGCTCTAAACAATTGGTTCTACTACTAACAATCCGATCTCGAGGTATGAGTGTATTGCATTTCTTAATACAACAATCGATAGAGAGAAATTTTGTTATCAGCTCTTCTCCTTCTAAATCGGTCATAGATAAGTCCACTTTAACGAAACTTTCCTCTATATCATCTCTTGCCTGATATAAATCATAATCGCTGTCCAAATCATTATCAATATCGGATCTATCACTATCTTCTTCGTTTTCACCGAAATATTCTCTGTAAATGGCACTGAATTCTTCTTCTACACTCATTTTTAATTTCTTTCGGAAGCAGAAGGCGCATAAAAATGATTCAGTAAACGTAATGAAAAATAGGAATGTACAACACGAACAACTAAAGCGAAACTGATAAAATGACTTGTTTATCTTTAACAGCTGTTTTCTCGAAAACTTGTTTTCACACCTAAGCCCCCTTTTCGTAGACCAGGTCACATATTTCAATTTATTATCTCTAATATTTTATTGTTATATGTTCTGAATACAAATAAGTTAACACACTTTTTCGTTTTTACTTTGATTCTTAATTTAAAGTAATTAAAAAAGAACCAGGGGCGGATTTGGAGGGAGTGGCTAACCACTGACGTAAACCGGCATGGCCTGGATTCGCTAACTGAAATCGCGATTTACTCGCGAATCGCTGAATAGTGCATCCTAATATTTTACACATTTCTACTATGTACTAATACCTATCGATTAGTACGACTTTCATTAAAATCGGTGAATCCAAAGTCGTGAGGTCTCCTTGTTAGTCCGTAACAAGCGAGGACCTTATTAATAAAACAGGTAAAAGTGTCAATATAAGTATTTTCTTCTTCGTATCGATATACACTGGTGAAAAATGTATAATAACTTAAGACTTCTTAAGACTTAAAAACAGCTTTGCACTTACAAACCTTTGTAAATGTAAACTTCTCAGTTCCTCAAAAAAGTTTACCTCAATAAGTGCTGAAAATAAATTTTATGTTTCATGAAATGGTTTTCATTTGTATCTAAATTCTATTAATACAAAACTTTAAACTAACTAAAAATAAAAACTTAAACAACTAGATCGACATACCAATATCTTTTAAACACTTATAAACAATAGAAAGAACTCCGATGGAATTATGAATCAGAACGGATACAACATTAAGATGCAACGAAAAACCATAAGCCAATAGAAACTAAAAGAAAAGGAAACATTGTTCATTATGAATTGCACAGTTAAACAGTAAATGCTTAAGGTTTCCTGCTTCAGTTCTACACCTGCAACCTGAAGACAACACGACCTTTAATCTGTAGAGATCCATCTCTACCCATTCCAATGGGAAACAGCCGTGTCCAAACTTCAATCCGGCCACAGCAGATAAACACCCGAGAGGCACACCCTCCCGCATACCACTATCTGCGTGGTACAACCGTATGAATTAACGCATATTGCGTGATTCTGTTACTATTAAAAGTCTTTCCAGCGATAGTTTTAATCTGAATAAACTTCATTTTCCTTGAAAATCGATAGTACTTCGGATGTCGATAAACCACCATCAATAAGTTTGCCATCCTGTGATGCTTCCTTTGCCAAAATATCCACCTGTTCGTTATGTAGGATACTGGTATGACCCTTCACCCACACAAATCGGCAAAACCACCTTAATTAATCAGAGACGCGTGAGACTCAAGGATGTCCACTATCCACGGATGATGTTTGGCGAAGTACTTCCTGTATTTTAAAACTAACAGTACACTTCTGGAATCTGAGACAATCGTCATATCTTTGCACATAATACAAATTCCATATCTCAACGCCTCCAGAATCGCATAAGCCTCCGCCGTGAAGATACTACAAAGAGAATTTAGCTTAAATTTGGCACCGTATCTGGCATTTATTTTAAAGGACTGAAAGGACTTGGGGCAATCAGTCAAAATAAATAAACTACCATTAGTAGTTGACACAAAGTTAAAATAAACTTCTTTATTACGTCAGCGATCGTCACTATAAGCCGGGAACGAGATATTTAATGCACTAAAACAATCAAAGAAACCAAAAGATGCTAAAATGCTTGAATGTAACCGCTCCATTAGTCTTGGAAAGAGAATTTTTTATGCTCCAACAAGAAGAGGGAGTGATTTATGTCTCCAAAAAACGGGGAGAAACTGCATAAACAAAAAGCCTGTGAATATTATTGACAATAGACTTATCCGAAAAAGCTTGAAGCTTAAGAAGTTTAAATGCAAATATTTTTCTTCTTAAAAAGAGGGGTGGTTTGGATAATTCTAATACGTTTCAGTTGGTTTTCCCTTGCATTCACAAAAACCCGAAAACATTCAGAAACTTTTCACATTTTCTGACAATATGATTGATATGATTTCTCCATGTCAATTTATTATCTATTGCTATACCAAGGTAGCGAACATAGTTTTGAATTGGAAAATTATATCTGCTGAAGACGATATCACCGGACGGAAGGTTTCTGTGTCTAGAGAAATAAACTATTACAGACTTGTGATGCGCCAAAGTCATTCCATTGAAATTCATTCAATTCCTCAAAATCTCAGTCGCAGAACTTAAACACCTTTCAACTCATTGAGACTGTCTTTAGTACACAGAATACAAAAATCATCAGCGTTCTGTACCGTTCTGGTACAAATGGAGCCTTGGGGAAGCCTAAAAGATGACATTTTCGGACCACGCCATAGCAAGTGTCAGTCCAAATTGAATCATCTTGTCCTCCAACAGGTCTAGAGAAACACAATTACAAGCTCCTTTGAAGTCCAAGAAAATATCACCGCAGATCTTATTCCGGGAGAAGGCAAGTTGAATCTCATTGTCAGTGATAAGATAGGTAACGGCATCATTACAGCTGAACGTTTTCTTAAAACCGATCTGTTGAGGAGAAAAAATGGCTTTGTTATCTACCCACAATTCAACACGCACAATAGCAGAGGTATTGTGCATGTTGAATTAGTCAACCTTATATGACGGGAAGACATCTGATTTTGCAAGCCAACGTCATTCTTAGGAATCAGAACAACCAACACTTTGTGTATTTCTGGAATTCTCAAGCTAGAAACTCACATATTGTTATAAATAGAAAGCAAAAACTGCATAGCCCTTGAAGGTAGTTACTCCACAATCTCATATGTAATGTCATCGAAACCAGGTGCAGTAGATTTACGATGCTTGAACTTCGAAGGAGCTCGTGCAATTGAAAAGGCGATGACGTGAAGGAAGACGATGAAGATAAATTAACAAATTCACGAGGTTTATTAGCCACAAAAGAAGGAGCTAAAGACTGCAAAATCTCTCCAATGTTAACATTCGAGCTAGTAGCAGGATGACGAGAGATATTTAAAAAATTTCTAGTATATTGCCATACCTCTCCTGCAGGAAATTGCAACAAGATTCCCTCCACCTACAACGTTTTTTAATCTTAAAAAATCTCTTAACGACAGCCGATGTCTTCTGAATTTTAATATAAATGCCCAAGGTTGGAAATCGTTTGTAAATTTTAATAACTTTCTTTCTCTCTTTGATTACTTTGAAGCATTCTTCATCCCACCAAGGAGGTTGCTTCTTTGATCTACCACACACAAGTTTGTTTAGATGGAAAGTATTGTTACAAGCTGCAGTAATAAGGTGATACAAATAAAGATATTTATCATGAATAGAAAGTTTGTATTTCGCGAGGTCAAAATTCTTTTTAATAAATTCACTGTATTTGACAAACTTATCATGCACAATACGAACAACCCAACTCATGTTGCATAAAAACAGGAAAGTGATTAGAAGTAAAAGGGTCATCCAAAACCTCCCAGCTAACTTTATGATCTGTGAAATTTTGAATTCCCAACAGACAATCAACTGTATGAAACTTGAGGAGCTTGTTGATAAAAATCGGCAAACCGTCACAGCCATCATCTCGGTCATTCCGGATAATATTGTAACCAAAGAAATTAACAACGACACATGGTTTAAATCAAGTGTCCGATAGGAGCGCAATATCAACCTGATAATAATGTAGCAATTGCACAATACAAACAACCCAACTCATGTTGCATAAAAACAGGAAAGTGATTAGAAGTAAAAGGGTCATCCAAAACCTCCCAGCTAACTTTATGAGCTGTGAAATTTTGAATTCCAAACAGACAATCAACTGTATGAAACTTGAGGAGCTTGTTGATAAAAATCGACAAACCGTCACTGCCATCATCTCGGATAATATTGTAACCAATGAAATTAACAACGGCACATGGTTTAAATCAAGTGTCCGATAGGGGCGCAATATCAACCTGATAGTAATGTAGCAATTGACCGAAATTTCCTCTTTTTGTGCGTACAGATTGCGCATTCCATTGAACAATTCTGAAACGAGACATGAAATAATTTGAAAGGAGTGAAAAAACAGAGAAGACTATTGCAAAGAAAAATTTGAATTGAACTCTTCCTGAGAGTCAGAGAGGAAAGTAGTTCTAGATAAACTATCATGACCACGCAGTATTTTAAGTACTCGTTTCAGACGTGCTTTAAGGGCACCACCACTCATAAACGTTCGAATAACTATAATAATCAGATCACATAACGAATCGATATCGTCATAAAATAATTGAGCTACACTTTTGACATCCTGTTTACCCTCCGAATCAGTGATGAATTTATAAAAATTATCGTAGGAGATGAATATTTCATTATTAAAAAGCTCCTTGAATTCCAAGAAATTCACCGTTTCATCAGTGGTCACGGAAGGAACATGTTCTTTTCGTTTGTTAGTATTTGGTTTTACAAATGAAGGGTGGAGTGCAAAAAGTACCTAAGTAGCATTTTTATAAAATCTGCCTAATCGCCACATCTAGGTTTATCATGTTTGATAAACCATGTTTGTCATGATTAGGCAGATTTTATAAAAATGCTACTTAGGTACTTCTTGCACTCCACCCTTCAAATACTGTATCGGTGGCGCAACTGCAAGAACGTGTACATCCACAGTAGCAACAACCGAATTGATTTGAGAGTCCACTTTAGAGGGACATTTATTAACAGTGTGTCCCATTTTTTGCGTACAAAACAACGAATTTCGTCAGTCGCTAAGAAGATTCTGAACGCGTTTTACTGAAATTCAATAAACATAGACCCGGGAATAGCTATATCATCCTCTAATATAACGTAAACTTGTCTACGAAACTTTAGGGTATGCCGGTACTGACGACACTAGGTGAAACCCAATTGCTTTCAGTTCCTTTTCAATCACCTCATGTGGCAGTGAATGGAAAACGTTTAAGCTAAAAACGCACTTAGCTGGTGAAACCAGGCGCCTTGCCGGAAGGAATTGATCTTTAGATCTTTACAATTAAAATTGCAATTCCCCCTTGCGATGAAATAAAGTTCTCAATAGCTTCTTTAGTCAGTGTAAGTTATATGTATATAAGTTAAAATCCGGTTAATACCCTAGAAGCAAAACTGAAGCATTTTGGACCAATTAATTCACCAAAATCTATTACATAGTCATTCTTGGATAAGTTATCGACAGCATCAAAAAGTATTCCTTGATCTCTTGAAGGAAAACTGAAAAGATTGATTATTAGAAACAGAGGAGGTACGCGGGCAAAGTCACCAAACGATTGTATCCCCCACTGATTTCAAATTCGGGTTGCCTGTCAACCTGCGTGAGGAAGGCTTTACGCGTCGCTTACAGATAATCGCGGTTTGTTTTCGTGTAAAATTAACATTAAATTCCTGATTTTTTTATGCAACAATGATAGGAATTTCGATATGTGCCAATATTCATACCAAAGCTTGGAATGTCTACTTTCAGGCTATACAAAATTTTTCACTTAAATGTTTTGTTTTTCCAAGAAAGGTACTACACGGTGACACTACATAGACGACCGTGAAACGTAAACTTTAACGAGCCCTTAACTCAACCTATCTATATACAAAGTTCCTTAGTTTAGAAGATTTTTTAAACAAAATCTTTCGTGAGTTTTTCTTAAATTACTAGAATAATCTTGATTAGATTTTCTTCATTTCTGATCCTCTTGAAATTTTTCTTTTAATTAAAAAAAATATTATTTTTTACAACTGAATCTTGTAAACAAACTGAGAATTATATAAGAGACGAATTTCGTAAGATTTTAAAAAAGAAAATGAGAAAAAGTTTAAAAGTGATTGTATGGATTATGTTGATTTGTTCTTTCCAAGTTCAGCTAAAATGGTTAAAAAATTCTCACCGATTAATCGAACAATAGTTGAACAAAATATTTTTCATGTAGTATCAGAAGTTCAAAACGAACAAATTACAATATAAACAATAAATTTTAATTTTTAATCGTTCTTCTTATTATCAGAAATTTTAATAATCTCTTTTGCAATAACAATAAATTTTTACCCTAGCATCTTTAACACAATCGCTATGATATCCATATTCATCTATTCTACTTACATCCACTACATTTAAAATTTGACCATTTGAAACGTTCTTCTCATTATTTATCGTAAGTGTGACAGTCGCTTGAAATATAGCTTCAGGGTTGGTTTCAAAAGTTACTAACATGTGTTTGGTTGTATTTTTTTCAGTAGATAAACTTGCAGTCATCACTTTAGCTAAAGTATACTTTACGCACTTTTTCATCCCCGGAACTAATTCTTGTATTTTGGATTGTATCCATTCTAACGTAACTTTAGCTAATTGATTTACTAACTGTAGATTTTCGCTTGGTTTTATAGGCACATAACCGTTACAAGTACACCAATGTGTGGTTATGCCGGTTTCTTCGCAAGATCTTGGTTGATCGATTTGTTTAAAAAGTGATTGACACAAAGGACATCCATCACTTTGCACAGGAGTATAAGATAAGTTAGAGAGCACCAATATATCTTGTATTGTCATATACATATCGTACGGACTAGTTAAACGTTTAGCATTATTTCGCAAATTATTGTATTCTTTTGGAAATGTTTCTCTTAACCAAGGTGGGATCCAAAAGTATAAATAAGGTAACCTTTCTTCAATCCAACCGTTAGTCGTGTGCCTAACTTGTCCAAAACGTAATCCATGATCGCTAAAGAAAATAATCATCACTTCTTCTAAAACACCTTCGTTTTCAAGATCTTCAAAAAATTGAGTTACTCTCTTATCGAGTCTTGTTGGGGTATTTAATTGACTGTGACTGAAACTATTCATCCAGAACAAACCAAAAATTGGATGACCGAGAAATGTTGTTGAAAAGTCTTTAATTAGATTTAAGATTCTTTCACCACTCTGTTCCGGACCAGTACAATAATGCATGTTATCGACTATCTTTATATTTAGTTTTTCAGCTCCGTACATGTAAGGTTTAAAATAAAAATCGGTTGGTTCGTTTACGAATCCTTTCTTTTCATAATTGAACGTTGTTATAGGATCTTCATCTTCTCCGTAAGCCGTTAGGTATCCGAGTTTTCTAAAATCGTTCCATATAAATGGACAAGTTTCTAATTTTCCTCGTATTGTAGGATCACATTTATTAAATGCATAGTCGGAATCTTTTCCGGTTAATATTGCCATAATATTAGGAAATGTATTGTCACCGACTTTATTATAACCCAAGTACTCAATCCAACCCGTTTTGTTTAGAAACGATCTCGTTAAAGGCATTGTTCTATAAAAATTTAAACGGGAAATACTATCGATACCTATTAATAATAAACTGATGGGTTTTGTTTGATCTTTTAAGTCTTCTTGTTTTCTTTGCATTGTTATATATTTATTATTATCAACCGTTGCTGCTACGTGGACGTTACTGTACAAAGTTCTACTTTCATCACCACATGATATCATGACAGTCCTATTGTTTATCACTAGTTCCTCATCGAAATCTATACATTTTCCGGATATTCTAAAACATAAAATCTTATTTGGAGTTATGTCAAAGTGTAGAAGTTTATAAAAAGAGTTTTAACTTCAAAAGTTTGTAACATAATACAAGGTGAGTCAGGAGGAAGGGTTCAAACTTCAGGACTGTACCGTGTATAATAAAATATTAGTGTCTTTGGCTTAGTTTTATAAGTGCAATGCATTCTTAAACTTTACTTCCTTCCTCCGGACTCATCCTGTCTACAGGGTGTCAGAAAATAACGTTTGAAGGTTTTAGGGTTATACTGGATTTATTTTTGCTAAAAATATTAGTATGTTCAATTTTGTAATTAGAACCATAAAATTCAACAGCGTTAAAAAGTTGGAACCTAAAATGTCCTTTCTGGTTACCATCTAACTCCTTTACGTTGGCAACACAAAATTGTTTTGGTAGCAAACGATGAAGCATTTCCAATTTAACAAACGCCCCAAGTTACATTAAGATAGCTAAAGGGGGTTGTAAGAAAAGTGCTCGGATATTTCATTTTCAAGGGGTTTTAGTTCCTTTATGGAACAAATTCAAATAAGGAGGTTAACGTTGCATTAGTACAAAAGTTGGTGTAGGGTAGCGTTTCGCGACTGAGTTTTGGGACACCTATAGGTAAGTTGAGCTAAATTGTCATATTTTTGGTCAATGTATTTGTGGTCTTCCGTTGTACACATTATCACCTGTAGATAGCATGATTTTTAATAGATTATTTTTCTGTCTTAAAGTTATGCAAAAATGTATAGGTTCAGAAAAAATCTTAACACAAAAAATTGATGATAAACCATAAGGTTTTCTATATACTTATTATTTTAACAAAGAGACATCTATTTTTATTTAAAAATTCTTTCTTCATTTCTATAAAAAAATCCAGATCGATTTTAAAATATCTACTTAACTCGTTTGAGAAGAAGGTAGTACTTACTGAATATCTTTATCTGGTACTGGAGTTGTGGTGGATCTTTCAATCCATTTATAACAGCACGTGATTTTATTGTTGTATTTTTGAGCAAATTCTTGATAAATCTTAACTTTTGCTTGGGTTATATTCTTCTCAACATATGTCAATAGGGGTAGGTATGAACACGAAACGTACTTTTTTTTAACATACATTTTTGCCACCTCTTCGTTCCACGGATCCAAATTTAAAATGTTACATTTTGAAGTATTTATTAGATACATAGGCTCTAAGACGATTTTGTCAACTGAAATTGTTTTAAATTAATAGTTGTAACAAAGAACTCTTCTTGATTAGTTGTTTGTTTTTAAGTGTGTACTTGACTTGACTTCATGGTTGGCAATGATTGATTTCATTGTTGGCGTTGTTAATAGATCGCTGGGTGTTGTGTAATAGTAAAAAAGTAATACAACGAAGAAAATTGTTGGAATTATGAATTTGGATTTCAATGAATTTTGTATTCCCATTTTGTTTTATATACCTAGAATATATAATTGTTAATACAATAATACAAAATTCAATTTGTTATAAATGAAACAGGGTTTTTACTTGTTGTGGTAATCTAGAGATTAAGTGTTCATCGAGTTTTGCAACACACGACGTTATAATCTTGATATTTGGCAAAAATAATTCAACAATCCATTGCTACTGATTGAATTCCTTATACTGTTATTTCGTGTGGATCCTAGGTATTTATTTCTCCACTGTTAAAAGTTACCAAGAAGTACACAACAAGTCCTTTCTCCCTTATTAAATAAAAAGTACCAAGTCTTTTGACCAAATTTAACATAACTTTACAATTTTTGATCAAACCAATAAAGAAATATTTTTCAAAAAAGTAAGAAAGACTATAAAAATATCGATATACGTAGAAAATTTTCTATCGTGGCGACAAATTATCGGCAAACTATACTTACCAATTTTTTATCTTGTTATTATAGCACGTGTAAGTTACTGAAAGGTTGTAAACTAAAATCGAAAAGTTATCTACTACTCAACTCCCACCTTGAAAATTTAAGTGTAGACAGCGGTACTTATCAGAAATAATGATAGTAGATATTTTGGGGAATAATTGTGATAAAGTAGAAGATAAATTAGGGTAGATATGAAGCAATATTTGAACAAGTTTTCACAGAGATACTTTTCCATAACTCATAGCGCCCTTTTTCACTTTTGACAAATGTTGGCTAACTTTAACTTCTTCGGTGTTGGTGTTATTGGTTATTATTAAACGCGAAGATGAATGAAAATAAACATGAAATGGAATAATTACAAAATAAGAAACAAAAACTCTATTTTTTAATCAATTCTTTTTATTTTCAATAATCATAAAATGTAAAATCAATATAAACTACATCGTATTATCTATTATAAATATACATAATCATTTTATGTTATATTTTTTATACGTATGTACAATTATAAACAAACCAATTTTAAGTACAGAGTGGAAGGCATTGACATCCGTAAATTATACTATCATTTTAATTCCTATATTTTAGTCGTAATACTGAAAATAATATCAAGATTTGAGATATTATACGTCCGATTTTATAAGAAACCTCCACAAGCAACGATAAATAGCTGAAACGTGGCTTTATAGTGGCACAGCAATTTTTTTTTAAATTTGTTTATAAATCTGACAATGAGTTTAAACAGCTCCACATATATGAAATAATTGTATTATTGTATTCTGATCACCTGTTAAAGATCTTAAATTTTAATTAGTATTGATGTACTAATTATTATGAGCTATGTGATCATAGTAAAGTATAGCACTACTTCGGTAATCGCCATCCTCGATAACTTCTCTATTGTTGCAACACTTCAAAACAAAACCATCTTAAGATGACCTTAATCCGTAACTTGCAAGGATTTTATTAATAAAACCAGTAAAAGTGTTTATATAAGTATTTTCTTCTTCGTATAGATTTACACTGATGAAAAATGGATCCATAACAGTTCAAACTTCAATACAGTTTTGCACTTACAAACTTTTATAAATTCAAACTCCTTAATTCCTCAAAAAGTTTACCTCAATAAGCGTTAAAAATAACCTTTATGTTTCATGAAACGGTTTTAATTTGTTCCTTTTTTTCTTATATATTTTTCCTCGCTAGTGCATCTACCTCAATAAATATACTACTGCCTTTATTTCTGTTGGTTGCGATTACCGAGGTAGACTCTAAAGACATAAAAATACTTTTTCCCCCTCCATAGAGTCACTCCTCACTTCCTTCATATATCTCTCACCTCTTCGTTTATTCCCCACCATATTTTTGTCCCCAAACAAATACCGTAAAGATTTCAAGATTCCCGTCATTTTTATAGCTTGTGAAGGTTTCATCTGAATCGTATATTAAAATTTGTATTTTTGCGTATCGTAAGAGATACAACAAAGCTATGAAAATTTGATAAAAATCTTTAGATTCGTTGAGATTTAAGATGAAACAACAAAACGAAAAACAATATATAAAATTACCTAACGTTTTTTGCAATAACAATAATTTTTGGCCCTTGCATCTTCAATACAACCACTGTGAGCTTTATATTCATCTAATCTGCTTACATACAATACCTTTGCAATTTGATGATCGACAGTAGAAACGTTCTTATCGTCATTTATTGTTAGAGTAACTGTTGTTTCAAAAACAGCCTTAGGATGAGTTTCGAACATTAATAAAATGTGCGTGCTGGTGGTGTTTTCGATAGATAAGCTCGCGCTTATCACTTTAGATAAAGTATAGTTTGCGCATTTTTTTGTGCCCGGAACTAATTCTTGTATCCTCGATTGTATCCATCCTAATGTAACCTTAGCGGATTGATTTACTACATTTTCGTTAGTTTTTATTGGCACGTAACCGTTACAAGTGCACCAATGCGTGTTTATACCGGTTTCTTCGCAAGATCTCGGTTGATCAATTTGTTCAAAAAGTGATTGGCACAATGGGCACCCATCGCTCTGTATAGGAGTATACGATAAGTTAGAGAACACCAGTATATCTTGTATTGTCATATACATATCGTACGGACTAGTTAAACGTTTAGCGTTATTTCGTAAATTATTGTATTCTTTCGGACGTGACTGTTTTAACCAAGGTGGCATCCAAAAGTATAAATAAGGCAACCTTTCTTCTATCCAACCGCTGGTTGTTTGCCTAACTTGTCCAAATCGCATCCCGTGGTCACTTATGAAAATGATCATCGTTTCTTCTAAAACACCTTCTTTTTCGAGATTTTCAAAAAAATTTGTTATTTTTTTATCGAGTCTTGTTGGAGAATTTACTCTGTTGTGGCTGAAGCTGTTCATCCAGAATAAACCGAAGATTGGATGACCGAGAAATGTTGTTGAAAAATCTTTAACAAGATTTAAGATTCTTTCACCGCTTTGTTCTGGACCTGTACAATATTGCATGTCGTCGACGATCTTTGTGGTTAATTGTTCCGCTCCGTACATGTAAGGCTTAAAATAAAAATCAGTTGGTTTATTAACAAATCCCTTCTTTTTATAGTTGAATGTTGATATATGTTCTTCATCTTCCCCGTAAGCTGTTACATATCCGCGCTTCTTAAATTCATTCCAAATAAAAGGACAAGTTTCTAATTTTCCACGTACGGTAGGATCGCATTCTTTATAAGCGTAATCAGGATTTTTTCCGGTTAATATTGCCATGAGATTAGGAAACGTATTCTCTCCAATTTTATTATACCCTAAATATTCAATCCATCCCTTCTTGTTTAAAAATGTTCTCGTCGAAGGCATCGTTCTATAAAAGTTTAGACGAGAAATACTGTCGATACCTATTATCAATAAACTGACGGGTTTCGATTGATTTTTTAGGTCTTCTCGGATCCTTTGCATATTAACAAATTGGTTATTATCAACTGTTATCGCTACGTGGACGTTACTGTACAAATTTTTATTTTTATCGCGACATGTTACCATTACAGTTTTATTGTTTATCACTAATTCCTCGTCGAAATCTATACATTTTCCGGATATGCTAAAAAGTAAAGTCTTATTTGAAGTTGTGTCAAAGTTCAAAACTTTATAACAGAATACAGAGTGAGTTGGGACGAAGGGATCAAACTTCAGGACTGTACTATGTATAATAAGACATTAGTTTTTTTGACTTATTGTTAGTTTTATAAGTGCATTGCGTTCCTGAGCTTTAGTCTCTTCCTCGTGACTCACCCTGTGTACAGGGTGTCAAAAAGTAACGTTTGAAGGTTTTAGGGTTCTAGTGTACTTGTTTTTAGTAAAGATACTAATATGTTAAATTTTGCAATTAGAAACATAAAATTCAATAACGTTAAAATGTTGAACCTAAAATGTCCTTCCTGGTTATCTTTAACTCCTTAACATTGACAATAAAAAATTGTTTTGTTAGCAAACGGTGAAGTATTTCCAAGTTAACAAATGCCCCAAGTTACATTGAGGTAGCCAAAGGAGTTTATGAGAAAGGTGGTCGGATACTCTATCTTCAAGCGGGTTAGGTTCCCTTAGGGAACAAATACGGATAAGGAGGTTAATGTTACAATACTAGTTGTAGAATACGTGGTTAACGTTTGGCAACTGACAATGAGTTCTGGGACAAATGTAGGTAAGTTGAGTTGAATCGTAATATTTTTGGTTAAGGTACTTGTGCTCTTCCATTGTACACCACATTATCATCTGTACATCATTTTAAAAAGTAGACTTTAATCTACATTTATATAAATGATATATTCTTAATAACCATAGCTGAAGCTAGCATGGTTTGTTAATAGATTATTTTTCCATCTTAAGGTTATGCAAAAATGTATAGGTTCAGAAAAAATCTTAACTCAATTTTTTTATAATAAACCATAGGGATTTTTATATACCTATTATTTTATTAAAGAGACCTCAATCTATCTTTATTTAAAAATATTTTCTTGATTTTCATAAATAAATCCAGAACGATTGTAAAATGTCTACTTAACTTGTATGAGAAGAAGGTAATACTTACTTAATATCTTTATCGGGTACTGCAGCAGTTGTGGATCTTTCAATCCATTTGTAACAGCACGTGATTGTATGGCTGCTGTATTGTTGAACAACTTCTCGATAAATTTTAACTTTAGCTTGAGTTACATTCTTCTCAACATACGTCAATAGTGGTAGGTTTGAACACGAAACGTACTGTTTATTAACATACAATTTTGCCACTTCTTCGTTCCAAGGATCCAAATTTGCAATTTTACATTTGGAAGTATTTACTAGATACATAGGATCTAAGACGATTTTATGAACTGAAATTGTATTAAATTAGTAGTGGCAATAAAGAAGTCTTTTTGGTTAGTAGTTTGCTTTTAAGTATGTACTTGATTTGATTTCATTGCTGGTAATGGTTGATTTCATTGTTGGCGTTGTTAATAAATTGCTGGATCTTATGTAATAATAAAAGAGTAATACAACGAAAAAAAGTGGTACAATTATGAGTTTGGATTTCAATGAATTTTGTGTTTCCATTTTATTTTATGTACCTAGAATATACAATTTAATTTATTGTAAATGAAACAGGGTTTTTACTCAATGTTGTAATCTAAAGAATAAGTGTTTACCTAGTTTTGCAACACACGACGTGATAATCTTGATATTTGTCAGAAATATTTCATCAATCCATTCCTACTGATTGAATTCCTTGTTCTGTAATTTCGTGTGGATGCTGGGTATTTATTTCTCCACAGTTAAAAGTTGCCAAGAAGTACAAAACAAGTCCTTTTTCCCTTATTAAATAAAAAAATACTAAAGTGTTTTGACCAAATTTAACATAACTGTACAATCTTTTATCAAATCAATAAAGAAAACTTGGCAAAAAAGAAAGAAAAACGTCTAAAATGTCGATATACCAAGAATATTTCCGTTCATAGCAACAAATTATGGGCAAACTATACTTACCAATTTTTTATCTTGTTATTATAGCACGTGTAAATTATTGAAAGGTTGTAAACTAAAATCGAAAAGTTATCTAATACTTTATTCTTCCACGTTGAAAATTTAAGTGTAGGCAGCGTTATTTATCAGTAATAATGGCAGTAGACATTTTGTGGAATAATTATGATAAAGTATAAGATAAAAAAGGATAGATATCAAGCAATATTTGAACAAGTTTTCACAGAGATACTTTTCCATAACTCCTAGCGCTCTTTTTTACTTGTGACAAATGTTAGCCAACTTTAACTTCTTCGGTGGTGATGTTATTGATTATTATTAAACGCGAAAATGAACGAAAATAAACATGAAATGGAAGAATTACAAAATAAAAAACAAAAACTTTATTTTTTAATCAATCCTTTTTATTTTCAATAATCATAAAATGTAAAATCAATATAAACTACATCGTATTATCTATTATAAATATACATAATTATTTTATGTTACATTTTTTATTCGTACAATTATAAACAAACCAATAGTAAGTACAGAGTGGAAGGCACTGACATCCGTAAACTATACTATCATTTTAATTCCTATATTTAAGTTGTAATACTGAAAATAGTATCAAGATTCGAGATATTATACGTCCGGTTTTATAGGAAACCTCCACAAGCAACGATAAGTAGCTGAAACGTGGCGTTATAGTGGTACAGCAACTCTTTTTGTAAATTTGTTTATAAATCTGAATTTAAAAAGTTTCACATATATGAAATAATCGTATTAAAGTATTCTAATGACCTGTTAAAGATCTTAAATTTTAGTTGGTATTGATGTACCAATTACTATGAGCTATGTGATCATAGTAAAATATAATACTACCTCGGTAATCGCCACCATAGATAATTCCTCTATTGTTGTAACACTTCAAAACAAAACCATCTTAAGATGGCCGTAATCCGTTACATGCAAGGATTTTATTAATAAAACCAGTAAAAGTGTCAATATAAGTATTTTCTTGTTCGTATACACTGGTCAAAAATGGAAAATAACAGTTGAGACTTCAAAACAGTTTTGCAGTTACAAACCTTTGTAAATACAAACTCTTGAAAGAGTTTCTATTTACAAAGGTTACAAATTCCTCAAAAAAGTTTTCCTCAATAAGTGCTGAAAATAAATTTTGTTTCATGAAATGGTTTTCATTTGTACCTACTTGCTTTTACAGGGTATAAAAGCAGGTGTCTTAAGTGATGACTTTAATTTCAAGGGGTGATTCCTTGTTATATTTTAAGCACAAAAGTTCATATAAGCATGGGTCCGCAAATGCTTCGTTTCCGAGATATAGGGTGCCAAAGTTAAGAAAATAAATTGTATTTAAATCGTGTCAAGATTACTGTCAGTTAAATATCTGTTATTTTGCAGTTAACTATGAATAACGTTGAATTAGCTGAAATGCATTTCATTTATGGGCTAGCAGATGGAAATGCTGCAGAAGCCTGTCGACTTTACCAGGAACGATATCCCAATAGACCACTTCCAACACCAAGAACTTTCATAAGGCTACATGCTAGACTGTGCGAAACTGGATCTGTAAATGCTCACGCTGAACGTATTGGTAGACCGAGAGCAATAATGACACCATAACTAGAAGAAGCAATCTTACAAGAAGTGGAAGCTAATCCGTCAGGTAGTACATGAAAATTATCTGCACAGTTTAACATCAGTCATCAAAGTTTTTGGAGGGTTTTGTACAGAAATTTACTTTATCCACACCAGATTCAACGCGTGCAACCACTGTTGCCAAGAGATTTTCCTGCACGGTTAGATTATTGTCGATAGTTTCTCCAAAAAACTACGCAGAATCCCAACTTTACGTCTAAAATTCTATTCACAGATGAGGCAAGTTTTTCACGTGATGCCATCAGAAACTTCCACAATAATCATTTTTGGGACTATGAAAATTCCCATGCCATTGAAAAATGTGGATTTCAGCAGCAGTTTTCGGTCAATGTATGAGCCGGAGTTCTTGGTGATCATGTCATCGGACCGCATTTTCTTCCTCCTCGACTGAATGGTGCGACTTACAGACAATTTCTAGATGACACATTGCCTGGTCTGTTAGATGATGGACCACTAGCAATCAGAAATGACATGTGGTTTATGCACGACGGGGTACCTGCTCCTTTCAGTCTTGCTGTTCGCCAACATCTTAATGACACTTTTACTCAGCGATTGATAGGTCGGGGAGAAACTCTGCCGTGGCCACCACGATCTCCAGACCTTAGTCCGCTGGATTATTTCTTTTGGGGACATCTTAAGTCGCTTGTTTATGCAACGCCAGTTGAAGATGAACATGATTTAAGAAACAGAATTGTAAATTCTTGTAATGTCATACGCAACACTCCAGGAATTTTGGAACGTATGCGACAGTCGATGAGCAGAAGATTACACGCTTCTATTGAAAGCCGCGGCTATCATTTTGAGCATTTGATTTAATTAAAGCTTGATAAATAAAATTCTAAATTAACGTTATTCATAGTTAACTGCAAAATAACACGTATTTGTAACAGTAATCTTGACACTTACGATTTAAATACGATTTATTTTCTAAACTTTGACACCCTATATCTCAAATAAGAAGCATTTGCGGTCCCTTGTTTATAAGAACTTTTGTGCTTAAAATATAACAAAGAATCATCCCTTGAAATTAAAGTCATCACTTTAGTTACACCCTGTATATTTTTCCTCTCTAGCAGTAACTACAATCAATAAATATACTACTGCCTTTATTTCTATTAGTTGCGATTACCGAGGTAGTATTGTAATGTGATAAAAATATTTCTTCCCCCTCCATAGAGTCTATCTCTCACCACTACGTATATTCCCCACCACACTTTTGTCCCCAACCTGATAATGTAAAGATTTGAAGTCTCCGGTTATTTTTATAGCTTGCGAAGGTTTCATATAAATCGTACATTAAAATTTGTATTTTTGCGCATCATAAGAGATACAATAAAGCTATGAAAATTTGATAAAAATCTTTAGATTCGTTGAGATTTAAGATGAAACAACAAAACGAAAAACAATGTATAAAATTACCTAACGTTTTTTGCAATAACAATAATTTTTGGCCCTTGCATCTTCAATACAACCGCTGTGAGGTTTATATTCGTCCAATCTGCTTACATACAATACCTTTGCAATTTGATGATCGACAGTAGAAACGTTCTTATCGTTATTTATTGTTAGAATAACTGTTGTTTCAAAAACAGCCTTAGGTTGAGTTTCGAACATTAATAAAATGTGCGTGCTGGTGGTGTTTTCGGTAGATAAGCTCGCGCTCATCACTTTAGATAAAGTATAGTTTGCGCATTTTTTTGTGCCCGGAACTAATTCTTGTATCCTCGATTGTATCCATCGTAATGTAACGTTAGCGGATTGATTTACTAGATTTTCGTTAGTTTTTATTGGCACGTAACCGTTACAAGTGCACCAATGCGTGTTTATACCGGTTTCTTCGCAAGATCTTGGTTGATCGATTTGTTTAAAAAGTGATTGGCACAATGGGCACCCATCGCTCTGTATAGGAGTATACGATAAGTTAGAGAGCACCAGTATATCTTGTATTGTCATATACATATCGTACGGACTAGTTAAACGTTTAGCGTTATTTCGTAAATTATTGTATTCTTTCGGACGTGACTGTTTTAACCAAGGTGGCATCCAAAAGTATAAATAAGGCAACCTTTCTTCTATCCAACCGCTGGTTGTTTGCCTAACTTGCCCAAATCGCATCCCGTGGTCACTTATGAAAATGATCATCGTTTCTTCTAAAACACCTTCTTTCTCGAGATTTTCGAAAAATTTTGTTATTTTTTTATCGAGTCTTGTTGGAGAATTTACTCTATTGTGGCTGAAGCTGTTCATCCAGAATAAACCGAAGATTGGATGACCGAGAAATGTCGTGGAAAAATCTTGGACAAGGTTTAAGATTCTTTCACCACTTTGTTCTGGACCTGTACAATAATGCATGTCATCGACGATCTTTGAGGTTAATTTTCCAGCTCCGTACATGTAAGGCTTAAAATAAAAATCAGTTGGTGCATTAACAAACCCCTTCTTTTTATAGTTGAATGTTGATATATGTTCTTCATCTTCTCCGTAAGCTGTTACATATCCGAGCTTTTTAAATTCGTTCCAAATAAAAGGACAAGTTTCTAATTTTCCACGTACGGTAGGATCACATTTTTTATAAGCATAATCGGGATGTTTTCCAGTTAATATCGCCATGAGATTAGGAAACGTATTCTCTCCGATTTTATTATATCCCAAATACTCAATCCATCCCTTCTTGTTTAAAAGTGTTCTCGTTGAAGGCATCGTTCTATAAAAATTTAGACGAGAAATACTGTCGATACCTATTATCAATAAACTGACGGGTTTCGTTTGATTTTTAAACTCTTCTCGGATCCTTTGCATATTTACGTATTGGTTATTATCAACTGTTATCGCTACGTGGACGTTACTGTACAAATTTTTATTCTTATCACGACATGTTACCATTACAGTCTTATTGTTTATCACTACTTCCTCATTGAAATCTATACATTTTTTGGATATGCTAAAAAGAATTATATATTAAAATCAATGTTTTGAAATGAAAAAATATTTTAAGAAGGAAACTTTAACCTATCTTTATTGAAAAAAAAATTTCTACATTACTATAAATAAACCTGGAATGATGTTTGAATAATTAACTTTTATATTTAAGGTTGTGTTAAAATGTTTCAAATTTTCTAACGTGTGTATACATTTTTATGTATGGTTTTAAAAAACAGGCTTCAGTCTATCTTTGTTGAACATATCTTTTTTTTATTGTTATAAATAAACCGGGAATAATTTTTTCAAGTTACCACTTCTTTCACTTTATGTTAAAATTAAAATAAAAAAATTAGAAATTAAATTTGTACCTTAAGGTTATATTAACCTTAATATAAAAATGCAGAAATAATTTTATCTCTAAAATTTTATAACACAATATTGTGATTATTATATATCATTTTAAAGAAGATACTTTAATCTATCTTTGTTTAAAAAAACTTTCCTTAATTTTCATAAATATACATGTAATGCTTTTTAAAATTATCAACTTTGGAAATTGTTTTAAAAGAATGTAATACTTACGTAATGTTTTCATCTGGCACCACTGAAGTGCTGGATCTTTCAACCCATTTATAACAGCACTTAATTCCATTCTGAGTGTATTGACGAGCAACTTTTCTATTAATCTTAACTTTAGCATAAGTTACATTCTTCTCAACGTAAGTCAATAACGAATGCTTCGAACACGATATATACTTTTCGTTAACATAAAACTTTGCCACCTCTTTGTTCCATGGATCCAAATTTGGTATCTTGCATTTTGGGGTATTTATTAAATGCATTGGGTTTGGATTTATAAGGGTTTCTTGAACTAAAACAAAAAATAATAATTGTAGCAATAAGAAAAAAGTAAATCTTAGTATACGTTATTATTATTACATACCTGGTTTGATTGTTGTGTTTACAATTACCACATTGACCAAAGTGGTTGGTTGAAAATAATGGTAATAGAATAATAGAAAGAACAGAATCGATAAAATTGTGAGTCGAGATTTCCATGAGTTTTGTGTTTCCATTTCATTTTATATACCTAAAATGGAAATTCGAATTCATTTCACTATTTATTTTTTTACGAACAATTATTTTTAAAAACAAAAAACTTCTAAACAAAAAGTGGGTTTATAAAATATTTTCCACCCACCTGACCGTTTAACAAAACAAATATTAAAATACTCCATGGTTGAAAATTGTGCAAGTTGCAGGACGTGATGAAAGAAAGCTTTAAAAAGACAGGAGCAAGATAACAACTTGTCCTTTGCAAGGACGAATGTATCGGTTGGGAGATGAAGCTAGGAAAGCTGCATAAGGGTCGAAATTATAATGCTTTGGACATCAATGATTCTGATCCTGCGCTTTGGGGCTATAAGGATTTTAATATTGTTGAGGTTACTCGGTTTTTGGTTTTATCTAGCTAAATTATTGCACGTGCATAAAACATATCGATTTTTCAAGGTCATTGTTACGGTTTGTTGACGAGACTGGTTTAATTACAAAATTGTTTGGTCGATTTTTGATTTGATCTTGACCTAAATAGTTTAAAAAGCTTAAGATAACTAACAATAAGTGAAGTTAACCAACATCTTCGTTATAATTGAAACGATATAATCATCTAAAAAAAATAACCTTGCTTCCTATAATTTATTAAACGACCTTTAATTTAATACAGTCCTGCTCAATCTTATTACTTATTATCTCAAGGTTATATCGTATTATTATAGATAGATCTTCTTTAAACGACCATGGTAGTTGCATCCTCGTTAAAAATAGCATACAATTATCATGTATAATTACCGGAACTGCTCTTTATCTTTATTACGTGCACTAATACGTTTAATGTTCATCATTATTTACAAAGCTAAAATTAAACTGAGATGGTTTTGTCTTAATACTCATTTTATGTAATGAAAATAAAGTTTTAATACTGTTCAGTTTAAAATCTCTCGTTGAAAATTTCAATTTGGCTTCATCTATTTCTGTTTTTAAAACATCACATGTTTTTCACGTGTTAATTTATACTTGGACTTGGTGTTCGTAATAAATCACAAAAAAATGTAGTTAAACAAACATAAAAACGGTGCCAAAAGTTATAAACGAATACTTTACGTCATCGAATACAATAAAATAATAAATAAAAATACAATATAAAATATAATATAAACTTATAAAAATACGAACCTAATTTTGTTACAGAACACAACGATTTTAAAATTCACTGGCCACTAAAACTGTTGTAATGTTTGTATTTTAGTTGCTATATGTGAATAACCAAGTTAACAACCTTCTTATCATCTGCCCACATGCGTTCCCTGCGGAACAAATTATTTCGTTTCGCAGTAACGTGAATGTGGAAGTACCTCGTGACCTGCACTATAGTAAGTGTGTATTTTCGGCATTCGACGAGGAAGCAATTTTCGAGTCTCGGTTTAGGTTCTGCGAAAACCAATTTAAATAATCATCAGCGGTTTTTTATCGCTATACCGCATTGATAATGCTCTTCTAATTTTATTTATTATTAAAAGGAAGTGATAAATTGCAGATGTGGATATTTTTGTATGTCGTTTATAGTAAATAAACTCTATGGATTGAGAAGATTATTTTTTATTAGCATCTAGATATTTGTTCTTATTGTTTTTAAAAAAATTAAAGAAAATCTAATAAAGTGTAAGAATGTACAAAGACCATAAATTAGATTTTACTAATTTTCGAGCAACTTAGATTCCAAAAAACAACAATAATTCTTTACTCAACCTAACATAACTATAGAAGTTTTTAAACAATTTAAAAAAAATTGTATTGCGCTTATTTGTGGAAGTTAAGGAAAACAAATTTAAAGAAATATAGATTAAAATGTCAACTTTTTATTAAAATTGTCAAATTTGTTCTAATTATTACTAAAAAAGAAAAAAAATCTCCGAAACAATGATGATTGAAAAATCAAAAATTTGTCGATCTTTTATTTGATCTTGACCTAATACTTTAAGAAGCTTTGAATAAATGAAGCTAGTCAACATCTTCGTTATAGTTGAAATGAATAATTCCATTCTTCAGTTGATGAAAGTCAAATAAATAGAAACATGACGTTTTTACTGAAGCGACTTTTACTGGTACTTAACTACATGGGTTTCGATCCTTAAAAGATCGCCATCAGGTCAATCGCGTCAAACAGCGAGCGTCATCGAACACGTTGTTAAAAATATTACAATAATTTTTAAAGCCAAAAAAACTACCAGTTTATTGTCTATCATTTGTGTTCGATGACGATCCATAACGCTCGCTGTTTTTCTGATTTTATTTATTATTAAAAGGAAATGATAAATTGCAGATGTGTATATTTTTGTATGGTGTTTCTAGTAAATTAATGTGTTGAGAAGATTATTTTTTATTAGCACTTAGAAATTTGTTCTTATTGTTTAAAAATAAAAAGAAAATCTAATAAGATGTAAGAATTTTCAAAGAACATAAATTAGACTTTACTAATTTTCGAATAACTTTAAAAAATCGCTTACAATTTATTTATGGAAATTAAAAATATATACTCCCTCTGTCCCACAATAAGTGTCCGATTTTGGTATTTCTCGAAACTTAACGTTATTTCGAAATGTCAGTTACAATTTTGTATTCCATCAAGAGACCTAAGTTAAAACTGATTCATGAATGTTGCTAAAAAATTTAAACGCGTCTACTTAACTTTTGAGTAGTGATTTATAAACATACGCCATCTTTTTATTTTTAAAAGTACCGGAGTGATCACATAATGGACTGTCGAGGAGTTTTTGAAGTTGTGCCTCAACGAGAAAGGCCTAATCTAAAGCAGGAAGCGCGCCAAAGTGTGTACCATTATTTGCTAGAAGTGTAAATGGTAAACTCAAACATGGATCAATAAAGAATACTGCTCGATATTTTGCATCCGAGAAGACTATAGAATTTGGCATCGAGGACAGGAAACTTTACGTGAAGGAGCGGTAAGCGCGAATTTAAATTCTCGAAATTCTAGAAGAGTCGGCAGAAAACGAGAAATCGTAGATATAGAAAAAATAAAAGAGATGCCAATTCTTCACCGCAGAAATCTCCGATCACTTGCATATGCCATTGGCATTTCAAAAAGCACAATTCACAGAATTATTAAATCTGGACTGATCAAATCTCGTTCAAGCGCAGTAAAGCCATTTCTTACTGGTCGTAACAAAATCCAACGTTTGGACCTATTTTTAATGATATCAAAAACTACATTCATGTTGACGAAATATGGTTTTATTTAAAAAAGACCTCTAATAAATACTACCTCGCTCATGATGAGAAGGAGCCTGATGACACACGAAGGTCATGTTTTTAGCCGCTGTTGCCCGTCCAAGATGGGATAACTACCGTAATCAATGGTTTAATGGAAAACTAGGGATATCGCCATTTGTAACTCAACAACCTGCCAAACTTTTTTTTTAATTTTAAAACGGACACTTATTTTGGGACTTAAATTTTCACCATATCGGTCACTTATTATGGGACAGAGGTAGTATATCTTAAGGAAAAATAGATTGAGAAGTGTATTTAACATCAAACTAATTAAATTTGTAATAATTATTATCAAAAAATTAAAAAGATTCCAAAAGACAACGATAATTCTTTACTCAACCTAACATAACCATACAAGTTTTTAAACAATTTAAAAAATTGTATGGCTTATTTATGAAAATAAATCTAAAGAAGGATAGATTAAAATGTCTACTTTTTTATTAAAATTGTTAAATTTGTTCTAATTATTACCAAAAACTTAAGAAAAAAAAACTCCAAAACAACGATGACTCATAAATCAAAAATTTGATCGATCTTTTATTTGATCAAATGAATAATTCCATTCTTCAGTTAATGAAAGTTAAATAAATAGAAACTTGACGTTTTTACTGAAGAGAGATTTATTGGTACTTGACTACCAGGGTTTCGATCTTTAAAAGATTATCATCAGGTCAATCACGTCAAACAGCGGTCGTTATGGACCGTCATCGAACACGTTGTAAAAATACGACAAACATTTTAAAGCAAAAAATGGTAGATATAGATTTAAAAACAAAACCCCGAAATGTAAATAATCCACGCTCTGATTTCAAACTCCTCCAACTTTGCCCGTCAACTATCATGTTTATTGTTATTTTTATTGGATGTTATCATTTTGATATCATGAATACCGAATATTTGGCTAAATTTTCAATTGAATATACCATTACAAAATGGTTACAAAAAATCAACAACTTTCTAATTAGGCTGATAAAGCTCATTTAACGAGAAATAGTTTCATCTAGTAAATACATTAAATAATGTAGAAGTACATACCTTGGTAGTTTAAAATACTCAAAAATAAGTTAATTATTACTGTACTACTTCAACTATATCTGAAGATGAGACAAAAGGTATATCTTTTGGCCCCTTTGGCTAGTGTGTACAGTGACCCGGGTTTCGATCTTTAAACGATCGTCACTAATTGTAAGTCAATCGCGCAAAACAGCGAGCGGTATGGACCGTCATCAAACACATTGTTAAAAATATTACAATAATTTTTAAAGTCAAAAAACTACTAGTTTATTATCTGTCGTTTCGGGGTAAGTTGGAGGAGTTTGAAATCGGGGCATGGGTTATTTACACTTTGGGGTTTCGTATTTAAATTTATGTCTACTATTTTTGACTTTTAAAATTATAAGATAAAATAGAGTAAAAAAATAAACTTTCTTCTTAAAACAACCTTTAATGCAATACAGTCCACCTCAATCTTATTACTTATTATCTCAAGGTTACATCAGATTACTATTTAAATAGATCTTTAAAACGACCATGAGTCATACCAAATATATAACCACACAAATTTTTGAACAATTAAAAAGAATCGTGTAGGGTCTATTTATAGAGATTAAACAAAATAAATTTAACGAAAAATAAATTGAAGCGTCCACTTTTCATTACAATTAATTTCTTCTAATTATTACAATAATTAAAAATCAGAAATTAGGAATTCCAAAGATAATAATGATTTTTGACCTACACTAACACAACCATAGAAATTATTGAATAATTTCAAAAACTCCTGTAGAGATTGTTTATGATGTAATGGACATATTGTTTTATAACTTATTCACATTTAGTAAACATTCTTTCAATAAAGTGTCATATTGCAAGTTCAGCTATTAAAGGTACCAATTAAAGTCCAATACACCTCGATTGCGGAAATGTTACTAGTTTGCACTTTTGTGTAATCAGAGCGACGTAATTAGTTTAGGTAAATAACCACATGTAGCACTTAACTGGGTATTTGTAAAAGTTGGTTCTCGCTAATAGTTTTGTAAAAAAGATGTAACGGTAACAATAAACCAATCTACATCACAATAGTGTGTTATGATTTTTAATAGGCAACGCCTATAAAACAAGGATAATTCCAATACAATGGAAGTTAAAGACAAATTTTAACAAATTTAACGAAAGGTAGATTGAATTGTCTTTTCATTGAAATCATTAAACTTGTCCAAATTATTACCAAAAAACTAAAAAAAATCCAAAGACAACGATGATTTGACAATGATGATTTTTGACCGGAGTTAATATAATCTTACAAATTTTTTTTAAAATTAAAAAAAATCTTATACAGCTTATTTATGAAAATTAAGAAAAACACATTTAATGAATGATAGATCGAAATGTTAATTTTTTATTAAAATTATCAAAATTTGTTCTAATTACAATCAAAAAAATCCAAAATGCAACAATGATTTTTGATCGAATTTATCATAATCTCATTTTTAACCAACTTTAAAAAATCGTTCAGAGTATATTTGTGGGACTTTGGGGAAAATAGTCTTAAAGAAAGACAGAAGAAAAATCTGTTTTTCATTAATCGTCAAGTTGGTTGAAGTTATTGGTAAAAAAATTTAAAAATAAAAAATTCCACTCAAATATCCAATATAATAAGAAAATAAAAAATTATTTACTTCAAAGTTGCTTATAAAAAGAAAAACTTGCCTACTCTTGTTCAGATAAAAAAAGTGTACTTTCGTAACACCAACTTATTAAAACTAATTACTCACCAATTAATTTATCTTGTTATATTTAGCACACCCTTAACATTATAAGAACAAATTATTGAAACGTTCTAAATTATTTGTAGAAAGACTAAAGCTGAAAAACTAAGCTTTTCTGACTGGAGTAAAATAAAAGTATGCTTAATATGTGGTCTCCCCTCTTTAAAAAAGAGCTAAGGTAAAAAAGGTGGGAATTATCTAAGATTGAGATATTTATGGTTTTCTTTTATATCCAAACGTTTTATAACTTTCACCGGATACGTTTTATTTACTCTTGTAGACGTAATTTAATCTTTAGATAGAAGTAAATATGAAAGATACTTTTTATTGATAATTTTCTGTTACCTTTATTCACCGTTATTATTAAATTTGTGGAAAATTTTATTTCCCGTGTCATTTTTCTAATTAAAATGTTATCTATCTCTAGTAAATACGACAGATTTATTAATAGCGTAATTATATTTAATAACACATAAGAATAACTAAAACATTACAAAAATTTCTTTATCTCAATCTTTCATTCATTAATCACTCAAAAACATTCCACGAGAATTTCTTCCCACATCGAATATTAACGCGAGAAAATTAAAAAGCAATGAGATTAGTCGACAGTAATGAGTCAATGGTTGATTGCGAATGAAAACTAAGTTGTTGGCAATTGAGTGTTAAAGATTTTACTCAACCAGAATTATTGTGAAAGTTTGAAACAACCTGCATATTAAAATTTATGAAGAGAAATGAAATGTCTAAGTATATTGCATTATAATTCATGTTTAATTATTTTATTGTGTTTTCTCTTCATTAAAATAATTAATTTTGGAATAATATATTGAATATCCTAAAATAAAAAAAAAATCAAATTACCTAAAATATCTCATTGATGACTAATAATAAGCCATGACTCAAATTGATAAAACATTTTTTTTAATAACACCTCATAAAAAAATAAATAACTGTTCTGAAGATAATTCAAAAACTGAATCACTACCACAGCAAAAACTCATAAAAACTTCATAACAATCCCAATTAATTATTAGTTAATAAAAGTTATTCACATTCAAAGTTAGCACTCACTTTCATCCTACGATCGAAGCACAACTAAAGCTAACTAAACGGATTTAGTCCGTCCTATCCGAGAGATATCTCGTTTATTACGTATTGTCCACGGTCAAATGGCCGTTGGTTAAAGAAAATAACCGTTGTCGCTATTAAGTAATTTGGCTTCTCTAAAAAAACTCTTTCATCGCGTTTGTCAGACCGTAAAAGTGAAATTTAATCAATGGCGTGTCATTGCGGAATTTATCTATGAGGTTTAATTAGGAAGAATTATCACCTTGAGTCTGTTTAGTTGGTAAATGAATGAGTATTCTTTAGCTACCATCAGGTAAGCAGTTTCTATTTATAGAAAAATAAAAATTAATTATTACTAGTAGGTACTTTTATTGCAAGATGATGTGATCGTGTTTACCATGCTATACGAGGATTGAAATAGATTGTCCTTGTATTTTGAGTACTTACAAGTAGTTATTATCAATTAGCATAGTGTCGATGAAAAACAGGAGTAAATTTCTTCCCAATTAAAATTAACCCAGATAAGACAATATTTAAACTTCTAGTTTTAAAAATACTAACGCAATTACTGACGTCGTTTCTTGTTCGTTATAATCAAATCTTTGTTTGTAATCGTTTTATTGCATACATACAATGCTAATTTTAATAAAGGTGCAATTTCCATACATTTATTTCAATATTCTGATTCTTTAAAGGGAACTTATTATCATAAACGCTTGAAAGTGTAATTATATGTGTTATATCGGGAATGTCAACAAGAAGAGGATATGACGACATACATTTGATAGTAAATATCAAAAGTATCAAAATTGTATTCACGGTCATGTTTAATTAGGAAATAAGTAACAATAGTAATTTTTTTTACTGACTACTTTATTATCGTATAGGTTTAAATAAATCTTACATTACAAACTACAATAACTCGTTGTAAATAAATTATATACAGGTAGTTAAAATATTAATTGTTACGTTTCTAATCGTTTTTAAACGGGCGATACTTGTTTTTCCGTTCATTTTAATTCTTTTTTTTTGCTTTTTGGGGAAATTTGGTCCCACCCTACACTTACGTATCTCGTTTTAAATACTACGAACAGTTTTGTACATCCATTCACTTCTTAAATATTATATTATGACATAAATAATAATACATAAACGGTCACACTTAAGTAGTAAAAACGATCGAATCGCTAATAAAATGGGATATGTGACACTCATGGGGTGAATTTTTTCAAAATCGTGGAAATCGAGAATATTTTTTTGGTTTTAGATGAATTAATTTTTTTCTTCTTTTAACGTTATCACTACACGTGATTTCCTTTGATAACTGGACACCCTGAAAATTAAAAAAAAATGGTAAAAAGTTTTTTTAAAACATTTTAAGAAAATTGAAAACATAAAACTTACTACAAACTGAACAATTAATTTCATCGGTACCATCTCCACATCCATCTCTTCCAGAACAAGCTATAGCATTTGACCTGCATCTTCCATTTCCACATTGTAAAGGACAATATTCAAAGACTTTTCTCCTGGAACGATTTTTGCAAACATGAGGTGGCTCATCGCTGGCATCTTTACATCCAATTATAGCATTGCAAAATTCGTATTCTGGTATACATTTTCCATCGTTACATTGGAAAGTATTTGGTGGACAAGGATGATTTTTCTTGACTTCGCAATCTTCTTCATCTTCGCCGTTGGTACAATCTTTCTTTCCGTCGCATCTGCTTGCTCTTGATATACATTCGCCGGAATTTCTACAATAGAAAGCTTCGAGAGGACATTTGTTATTTGCACATTCTTCATCAGAACCGTCTGAGCAATCTGTGCGTCCATCGCAAACAAAGAACCAGCTTATACATGTTCCAGAACTTCGACACTGTAAAAAAATAAATAAAAAACTTGTATTATAAAAAATTCTGTCTTACAATTAGTTGGAATAAATTAAGTAATTGCATAATATATCCGGTTCAAACTATGAATAGAACCGATTGAATAATTCCTGGAAGTTGATTGCTGTAGATGTCACGAAAATCATAAACAATTGAGTGTGATTTTTAGAAATTATTAGCAAATATTATAACCATATAAAGCATAATCTCACTTTATGTTTTTTAAAATACTTTTCTTGCAGCGACTTTAAACTAGTTCCTGAGTCACAAAAAGACGACAGAACTTTTAGCCACAAAAAGACGACTGAATAAGTGATTCGTACTCCTTTCGATTTGAAAATCAGATCTAAATTCCGAACGCCAAAGCCATATTTACCGGAATACCGGCACTCGACGCTCCATTTCTACTTTATAAGGGAAACCGCATTTGAAAAGGAATGCCACTAACAGTATTTTTAAATTGGCAAATTGCTCGGTCACATCCGGGTTACGTGACGATTAAAAATTAAAACCACTTACAATGTGCCATTTAACCATTTTGCACTCTATTTTTTGTGTAATGCAATTATAAATTATATATCTAACGGATACTGTTAGTTACATCCTTTACCGATAAAATAATAATAATACTCTTCACATGGTAGTACATGATAATTATAGAGAATTTCACGAGTAACGCACTGAACCCGTTAAAATACAGTTTTACATACAGTTAATCGGAAAGAATATGTACTTAAAAAGTAAATATGTAAAAAATAGTAGTAATCTCACCTGAAACGTTCCCGGAATACACCCAGTATTTTTCGCCGAACAACTATTTGTACCATTTGAATAAATACAATCACAAAAACCATCATTACATCTTGACGCAGTATCAGCAGCTTGACATTGTAAATCGGTTACACAAGGTAATCCTAAACTTACAGCGTTATAACCATCGGCATTCCTCCATCTATGTAGATCTGAATCACCATCTTGTGAAGTAGATGAAGAAACTAACCAAAAAATATAGCTTCTATAAAAATTTCGTTAAAAAATTGTGGAAAGATAGAATATTGTCTTATACACAGGACAAAAATTAAGATTCTCTAACCTCTATGATTATGTTTCAACAAGTCAATGTTAATATACTTTTCCACATGAGCTTTGTTCGTTGGGTTAAAACTTGCACTGCATTAACTTACAATATGGTGCAAAAGTACAGCTTAGTGCAGCATGTAAAGGGGAATGACTGTATTTCAATGTAATTTGATGCTCTTTAGATCAGGTATGCACTGTGACCAAACGAATGCATATGTAACCTAAATTTAATAATGCACTGAACTGCTAAGTGCAGCCCTAGCGAACAAAGCTATGTATTGAAAACCAGCGTCAATTGGATGGTACCACGATGACTGGCGTGGAAATGTAATAAAAAATGATCTTTCCATATCCTTCACCAGGGTATCATTTAATTGGCGTCGGTTTTCATTGCACAAATGTAAGATACTTCTGAAGCACTACTTACACCCGTATGCATAGTCGATCGCCGGCGATTCGCCGGAGATTCGCCGGAGACTCGCCGGCGAACGGTCGGAATATAATTTGTGATGCATAGTCGATCTCCTAGCGATCTTCGTTTTGGTGAATCGCCGGTGATTTGTAACGTGATTTGTGTTGTATTGGCACTATACATCCAATTCAAATCCCTATCGATTTTAAATATACAATATTAATCTGACGTAAATTATGATTTTATTGACGTTTTTGACATCGACCGATCTCCGGCAAATCTCCGGCAATTCGCCGGCAAATCGCCGGCAAATCTCCGGCGCGTCGCCAGAAAAAACAGCATAACGCACGTGAATGATTCCATGGAAATTGACTGCAACGGAATTTTCTATTGGCGAACGGAGAATCCGGCGAATCGCCGGCGAGTCTCCGGAGAATCTCCGGCGAATCGCCAGCGATCGACTATGCATACGGGTGTTAATCTCTAATTTCTACGACTGTCATTCGTCAACCAATCAAATTTGATCACATATACGTTAGAGAATTTTCTGTAAATATTAATTTGTACTTTTTTAGTTAACACAGATGGAAGTTGCCATTCAGAAGAACCACTTACAATCAGTCTCTGCAATCGTTATTTATCAATAAATCAAATCTAATTAGATGGAGATTAGAGAATCCTCTGTAGGAGTGAAGCAGTGTTTCAAAATAGTAACTTACATCTGCGCTCAATCGAGAAGTGGAATTTATCATTTTGAAGTACTACTTACAATTGGTCTCTAATTTCTGCGATAATCATGTATAAATCAATAAAATTTAATCACATGGAGATTAGAGAATCCTACGTAAAGATTAAGTGGCACAATTTGTTTAATTTTGTTTTAAATCCAAAAAAGTTACAGGGTATACAGCATTTACTTTATTGTATCAGGTTGATGAGGTTGGCATCGGTCATAAATATTAAAATTGATTGTATGATAACGTTATAGAATTAAGATTTATGCACAATAACATGAAAAACTATACTTTTTTGGTAAATTGTCAACAAATTAATGTGACCTGAAAGTTACACAGTCCAATAGCGGGTTAAAATGACAATTTCCTTCTCTCGATTTAATACAGATAGAAGTCACAATTAGAGTCAAGTTAGTGAATCCTCTCTAGAGATTAAATAATGTTTTAAAGCGAACATTTTCAACTGTGCTTAATCGAGAGATAAAAATTGTCATTTTTAAACAACACTTACTTAGTCTTTATGTAAGTCTCTAATCTCTATGATCGTTATATATTAATCAATTGAATTCGATTAGATGGATATTAAAGTCTTCTACGCAGAGACTAGGTGGTACTTCAAAAACACATTCCATCGTTCGATTTACCATAGCTAATAAACTCATTACCTTCCTTGAAGTTTTGTTTTCTAAATTACCTGAAATTGTTGTAGATTTCGTTGTAGAAGTACTTGCAGCTGTGGTCGTACTTGGAGTTGTTGTAGTAAGTCTTGTTGTTGTTGATGGTGTCGTAATCGTAGTACTAATTGTCGTACTACTCACAGTGCTTGGAACATTGGTTGTTGAACTTGGTAAGCTCGTTGTTGTACTTAAAACACTTCTCGTTGTTGTTGAACGTGTATATAATATAGAAGGTGGAACGGGTGTTGATTTTGGTTCCATTACCGTCGTTCTTTTAGACACGCTTTGTCGTGTAACAGCGTCCAAAGGTTTCCAAGTTGTCCTATACTTATACTTCGGTACCGAAGTAGTTCCATAAGGCTTCCTCCTCCTTTTCGTAAATTTAGTCGTCTTGGGGTTCTGAGTCGTTGAACTAACAACTCTTATGTGTGGTTTATATCTATACTTTGTTGTAGTTAGTCTTATTGGTTTAGGTGTGGTAAAAGAAACGGAAGATGTTTCGGATGATTCTGCTGCTACTTTAGAATTTTCTTCAGTTACCATTGATGTTGAAGTCGAAATTGTCGAAGTCGAAACTGATTTAATAGCTGGATTTGTTGAAGTTTCAACACTTGTTGTTTCTGTACTTGGTTCTTGAAAAGCTGATCTAACGCAAGAATCTCCTACTTGACGAAAAGGCGAGTTGCATTGACATCGTCCGAAGAGATTGGGAATGAGGAAGTCGCAATGACTGTCAGCCGTCCAAAGTCGACAATGAGCGTTGCTGTAACATACATTGCTCGGTCTTGCAGCTGAAAAGATTAAAAAAAAGATTTTTTGTAAGTCATCACAATGATCTACGATTACGATCATAATAAATTTAAAGACCCTCCGACTCGGAATCCATTAAATACCATTAGAAAGACCCTAGACGCGATTGCGTCCAGT
The DNA here is from genome assembly GCA_036711955.1 of Digitonthophagus gazella. Taxonomy (NCBI): domain Eukaryota; kingdom Metazoa; phylum Arthropoda; class Insecta; order Coleoptera; family Scarabaeidae; genus Digitonthophagus; species Digitonthophagus gazella. The sequence continues at coordinate 25,878,144 of JASCIT010000001.1, read as the reverse complement.
TTGATCACTTGATTTAACATCCCATTGTCGGTGTGTCTGTTCGCAATTCAATACGAGCTCCGGGCACGTCGAAATCTGCAGATTTTGCTCGTTCGTTCCCGTTTTGGGAATGGCCATTTCCGGGGGCCTCGGTCGTGACCATCTCCCGGGTCCGTCCACCGTGAAATAGCCACCAATAAACTTTTCCCGCGCGATCCTATCGCGAACTACGCTTTTTCTGCCCCCTTCAGAGTAAAACGGGTTCAGTGACTTCGCACTCAAGTCGAGATAGATTAAATTTCAGAGCTGAAACGGGACTATTTGAAGATATCAGTCTAGAACTAAACATAATAAATAGATGAAGGAATTTAACATTTTAGAAGTTTTTTTAGCCTGGGGGAATCATTCTAACTAAACTATGAAATATCGTTACGAAGATCGAAAGAGCAAAGTAAAGTGGTTGTGTACACGACAATAATGTTGTTAAAGAAGCTGTTACAGTTAATTGATCACGAAACTTACTTGAGTTCATGATTGAGTGTTTCACTTCACGAGAGTTTTAAAACTGAAATGGTTGGAATGGAAGACAAACTAAGTTGATGAATTGACTGTAAAATCAATCTTTGAAAATTGTAAAATGAGTATATTTTAAGCCAAACTCATAAAAAAACGTTAATTTCTAGAATATTGTAGATGGAAGAAGTGATCAGTGTATTTAAGGACGTAAGAAATGTTGAGTGAATTATTAAAAAAAAAAAACAACTTGGCAAACTTAAAAAAAATACTACAGGCTTTAGTTTTATGAAATAAAAGAGATTGTTTAGAAAATTATCGATTAAATTGTTTTCTTTTATATAACAATAATTAATATGTTAAGTTTAAGTTTCTAAACCTCTACATTCTTTTATAACGAAAAATTGAATTTATACTTTAAAAAATCATATTTCTAAAATAAAAATTTTTATTGAAGAAAGTAATTTTTCAGTTTACCAACCTGATAACAACGTAGTTGAAGAAGTTGTTAGAGTTAAGTGATCACGAAACCGACTCTAGTTTATGATTGAGTTATCTACACTTCTCGACAGTTTTAAAACTTGAGTTGGATGAAGTGTAAGACAAACTGTGTTAATACATTTATTAACATAGTTTTATATTCTTGTATTCTTCATTAAGAATATAATCGATCTTTTGAAACCCTTAATACTCTTGAAAATCAATCAAGTGGAATTATTATTAAAGTATACAAATGTAGTATCAAATTATGATAGTTTGTTGGGCAGTTTTAGTTAATTAACATTATTTAATAGATAGGAGATTTCTAATTGTAATTTCAAACCGAAAACTGTAAGATGTAAATCGAACATTACTTTTATAGTAATGGAGATAGCATGTCTAATTATACTTAAGCTCCGAGCAAACGATTTACATACATTACTTATGCATAAACCAACCGAGAGGTTTGATATGGGAATTTCGTATCATATTTAACCGACGAGGATACCGACCCTCGAGCATGATCTTGCACTTCTTTCTAAATGGCGAAAACACCTTGGTATGAACGCGGAATTCATTCCGGAGTCATTTAAATTCTCATTGGCCCGGAGAATATAGGGTAATGCTCATTAGTAAGAACAGTTCTACTGAAGATATGCAAGAATTTATAAATTGAACCTGCACAGATAATTTTGTAATGGTTGTATTTCAACTTTAACCACTATATCTATTTGCAAGTCATCAGTATTGGCAGAAATAGTAATTCTAAATCTGATCTGAGAATGAGTTCATATTTCCATGCGATTATTAATTTGAATCTGCAAATAAGTCAATAATAGTGATCTTACTTCACTATTGATTAAGGGATCGTGTAAAAAATTATAATATTTTCAAGTCAAAATACACTTTTGTAGTCATAAATTAATTTAAAAATTGCATTTATAATAATGTAGTAAAAACCATTCTATTTCATTTACTGACAAAATGTATTTGTGTAGTCATAAATTAATGTAAAAATGCTATTTATAATAGTATAATGCAAACCATTCGATCTCATTTACCGATTCATTCAATAGATATGCAACCCAATTAATTGAGCATCGCTTTTCACTTTACAGTAGACCTCAGAACCTCTACAGTAGAATCCTATAAGTTGTGTATACGCGAAGTTTTAGTGCGCTACCGTTAGTTTGAAGTCACACCTAGCAGTTTTCAAAATGAAATATGAAATGTTACTTCATTTACCTTATCACTGGTATCCTAAATAGTTGTAAAGTTAATTCAAAGAATATTGTTACCATTCCATAAAGTATTCGGCAATCAGTTCAACAATAATAAAATCGTCAAAGCTGTCGGACGACTACCGCAGATTGAGCTATCCGTGTTAGTCCAGTATCCTTGAGTCGAAAAGTAAAAAACGTCAGATTATCCAAGGTACAAAAAATAGAGATTTAAAGTAAAACAAACAATCTCTAAACGCAAAAATAATTTGTTTTCAAAACTTGACTCAATAATATCTTTAGGGCTTTTCCGTGGCGCAATAAGGCGAGTAAGTACGATCGGATTAACCGAGGTGACAGATTATCCGAAATGAGATAAGCCTGGTTCTATTGTACTTCTGTTGGGTTACAAAGCTAATTCTCGCTCATGCATTCATCTACCTAAAAGATGTGCAAACCCATTTAGTTGGATTTATGTGTACTTTATTGATGGTGTTGCTGTTTTCTTGACATTCATAACTTTTCAACAACAAACCGAATCCACATTTTCATCACCTGAAATGTCATTTGTGTTTCATATTCGCTGGATGAAGAAATGAAGAAGCTATAATTGACTTTGTGTGTGAATTATTGTCATATAGGTAATTCTATAAGAAATGAGTGATTCTATACTTCACTTTTATATTTTGAGCCCTTCGTCATCAATTTGACGATGTCATTGCTTTATAGTAACGTCACAGCTACGATACCAAGCATTTATTGTTTTGGTGTGGAAGAGCAAGCGTAAACATAACTCCAAAATCAGTAAAGCAGAAAACATTGTTGAAACCCAAGGATATTGGACTAATAGGATGGGTCAATCCCATAAGATGTATATATGCCGAAATTTAGTGCACAGCGGTCAGTTTGACGTCACTGCTGACCGTTTTGTTGTGATTTTATTCAACAATAAAATTCAGGGTTAGAGTGAGACAGAGACGCTAAGCCTGGCAGTGACGTTAAACGTGGCAGGCGATTTTAGCAGCTTGAGCTATCCTCTTAGTCCAGTGTCCTTGGTTGACACCTATCTATACTCTTTTCGCGGAAAGATGTCTCATGCGTCATTAATTAATTATATTATCCTAGACTACTATTTTCGGTTTTCGTCTCTATCTGACATATATGATTAAATAAAGAAAAAAATATTTGACATATGTCGAGAAAACGCCGACAACTAATGACGTATGAGACATCTTTCCGCGAAAAGAGAGTAACTACTTATTAAACAGTTTATGAAATAATATAAATAATGAAAAATAAGCAAGTAAATAGAATATTTACGTTAAAAGTGAAGTTTGTATAGTGAACTTTTCACGTCGTTTGTACTTAAACTGTCAGGAAATTAGATTTATGACAGTTTCTTTCCCAGAATTTCTAAATGCAGTAGTCTGTTCAAAAATTCTTTTCTGTCAAATTTTTGACAATAAGACAAAGATATTGAAAATAAGAATTTTTGAACAGACCACTGCATTTGGAAATTCTGACAAAAAAAGTGTCATAAATCAAATTTACTGGCAGTTTAAACAAAAGCGACCTGTATAAAAGTGAATCGTGTTGTACCACAGAATCCAAAAATAAAATAATATCGGGTACATTCCATTTAAAAAATCGTAACATTAGTTTTTTTTTAATTTTGGGAAACCTGTATATAAGTCACAATATTTTAAAAATGTGTAGTACTACTACAGCTATAACTTAAAAAAATGAAAAGGTCAATATCTCCAATAATGAACAAGTTGTGGAGATTTTGCGGACCGTTAGGACATCCTGTATGTACTTATTATAAACTTTTAATTACAAGTTTACGATAGAAAGCTATTGGTTAATCTATCTAGAGTGAAATTAAATAGAAATAAGAAACCGTACCATATTATTTAAAATCAATTGGTAATGCTTCATGTTGGTATTATTACTTCGATGCATTATATTTATTTTCGTAATTTATTTATTCATTACAACATGACTAATGAACTTGAAATTTCAAAGTTCATAAATCAAAATATTACAATGAAAAGAAAATTTTTAATAAATTTATATACCTACTTCTTGAGAAGCATTATTTTAAGTGAAAATAATTTTTCATTTTACTCTGCTTATATGGAAAGATGTGACTGTTATAAATCTTCTGTGCCATTTGAGGATTACCGTGTGATTTATAACTACATTATCGGGGGGAAAATAAATTTTCCCTACGTGGAATCGCATAAATCTTAATAAAACTTGTAAGATGTTAGTTAATCTTCTAAGGACATTAAGAATATTAATAACACAAATAAATTGTTGTGCGGGAATCCAATTTGCAGATAAGATAGTTAATAAAATTCTTAAAGTAATTGATGTGTAATGAAAGTCTTTAGTTTACTAACGGAAAACTGTAAGTTTATATCTGAGAGAAATTCTCGCCATCGACACATAACCACGCCGATAACGGGATAGCTTTTAAGAAAATGTGTACAACGGTCACGAAAATAGGCGGTTTCAAGAGGTCCCCTTAAATACGAGTCTCCCGGTCGGTATCTGAAGCAAGATAGAACCTTTTGCTCGGAAATCGTGCACTAGAACTAAAAATATATTCGCGTTATCGTGGGAACCAAACGGGAAGCTCTCTGTAAAGTTCAATACCACCAGAATAATTATCATATATGGGAATCTTATATATTTTAAAACAATTTAAAACTACCGTTTCAGAAGTTATCCAACCGCGATAACTAAATAGCTTCTTAAGAACACCCGGGGTTGAAATATCTTCTTTAGAATCAATCATTCGGTCGGTACGGGACCGTAAATTGAGACCAGACCAATAAAACGAGATGATATAATGGGGTGGCGTAGGTTTCCGCCGACTTCTTGCGCCCATTTAACGGTTATTTGCGCTCCGGAAAAGGTATCATTGGATTGAGACGATTAATTTTATTGCTACGATACGAACTGAGCTGCATCTCTATAACTCCTTATTGTTCATTGTCCGTTTAAAATAATTATTTTCAACTTGATTACATCGGTTATAGAACAATTAAATATGTAATGATAATTGCTATATAAATTATTTTACCGTTGATTCTATGAAAGAGGTTGTTATCAACATGGAGCGGTAATAAACTTTCAAAAACAATTATAAATCTATTTCAATCAATTATTTATTTTATAGTCTTGTAAAATGAATGATATATCGCTAAGGAAATGAACACTTGAACGCTTTTATGCAAAACATTAATTGAATATGGAATATTACCCATTTATTCAGATTCTATAAGTATTACAAATGTTTCCTGTACTTTTAATGAATTATAGGGATGGTTATTACCATTCAAATCATTTCTCATGTAAATACTCCTAAATGAATATTACCATCACTATAAATTATTGTCCTGTTTTACTAATGGAGCACAAAAACACATCAATAAATATTCCGAGATTCGAAAATCACTTCCTTTTTGAAATTATAAAGATTATAGTGTTTAGTGAATAACTTCATAAATAATACTTAATTAAATTGCTGAAATTTATTTCTCAACACAGACATAAACAACATCGCGTGTATCACACCTCACTTAAGTTCTCCTCGAATTGCCGACTAAAGAAGGAAACACCGCGAGTAGATGCTGAGTAACCTCAAAGGTCCAAGCGAACAGTTGATTTATGTTCCTTCGATGGAGCCACGTAGCAGCTTGGTGAGATTAAAACCTGGCCAATTTATGGGAGAAGGATGTTTCGTGAAATTGACAGGGTTAATTGTGGCCTCGAGAATGTAAAAATCTTTATCTTTAATGATTAAAGTAAATACCGACAGTTTATATTTTGCTACCAGTTCGTATAAAGGTTGTATCAGTGTAATAAAGCACATTTTACAACTTCAGAATAAGGATAAGTTCTTTATTCTTTATAGTTTGTGGAAAAATAGTGGTCATGTTTTAATGGAATATAATGATAAATGATCGATGTATTTAGGATCGTAAGAAATGTCGGGGAAATTATTTCAAAATAACCAAATTAGTGAAATTTAAAAAATAGTACAAAACTTATTTTTGGGAATTGACAAAAAGGTTGCTTGGAAAATCATACATTACAAGATGTTTTATGAAAGGTGTAATAATAGAAGAATACAAACAAAAGAGGTGCTATGTCATTTATTTTAATATTAGGATATTAAATAGTATTATCTACAAGAAAATTTTCAATTCAATAGTTCATGCTATAAACACGTATTATTTTACGTTAAAATGTTGACCAATAGACTAAAAAACGGCACGTAGAAGGTGCATAGACAAATTAAACGAAATCTTTACATTTGTTATTTCTTTAAATTGATTATTTAAAGAAATATTATAGTGCATAAAGTATTTAAGTATCATTTAAGTATGATAAAGCACGTTTTTGCTTTTTTCTTTATGTAGTTAAGTGCTTCATTTGCTTGTCTTGTTAACGTTCTTTATTATTTGGTTAAATTAAAAAATAAAAAGGGTAATATACCTGAAAGCAACCTTTGTGTATCATTTGGAATATTATTCAGCCAAACGAATTATTACGAATTCGTATTTTCCAATGTTTTAAAACAGGTTTTCTCGAAATCACGTTTTTTTAGTGTAACGTCTTGTTTGCATGTAGTCTTCAATTGGTAGGTTGTTATTAAAATTTTGATAAATTATGTAAGTAAATATGTATGTAAGTAAATAGTTTTTTAGAAACTTCTTAATTTTTAAATAATCTGTGCGAACTAAATGATCAATGTTAAACTTTAAAAAAACTCCCAAATATTATTTGTAGAAATTAAGAAAAGATTTTTAAGAAAATTATAGATTACAATATTTTCTTTTAGATAACATATGATAATTAATAGGTTGAGTTATAAAACATCTGAGAAAATAATTTTTTCTAAACCTCTACATTTTGATATAAAAATTGAAATCAAACTTAAAAGAAATCATATAGACTTTATTTTCAAGAACTAAGAAAAGATTCTTTAAAGGATGATAACTTAAAACGATTGAAGTTTAAAAAGATACTTTTCAGTTTACCAAGTTCGTTCAGCTGTATCATGAACGATGTCAAACGACCTGATACAGAGGAACACGACATCGACGATCGATAAATTTGCTACAGCTAATAGCGACGTGTTTCGCTTTACGATAATTAACTGCTCGACTCGAAAAAAACCTAATCAGCCATAGATCATGCAGGATGCGGCTCTTTATCTCTTACGATCGATTACTCGGACGCCCGAGTTGTACATCGTTCCCGGTTACAAAGACAAATTATTACCGGCGATGGCTATAACACAGGTCGACAAACCAACAGTGTATAGTTCTTGTCAGTCGATATTTAATGATACTTACAATTGTTTATGAAACAATTTAATTGAACATTTTTAGATGTACAACTGTTATAATAAAAAATGAGTTTCATAGCAGAATATTGTTCTGGATACACTTCCTGATTCATAAGCGGAAATAAAAAAAAAGGATCTCACGTGTAATCACGAGGCAATCTACTGGGTGTTGCAATAGCGGGAGCAGTCAACTCCCTCTACCGCTATTAATGGTTTATGATAGTAAAGTGCACGCGATAGACATCACCTGAATAAATCAAACGGTCGGTGCAGCAGCGAAGCGGTTCTGCGAGGAGTTGATTTAAAACACACGCCCGTGTATGACCGTGCTTTCGACGATGGTAAAGCACGCCTTTATTTCTATTCGAATATGTAACAGTATGTTACACTAGACTACCTCAAAGTATTTTTAAATTAACTTCTTAAAAAAAGTCTTTATTTGTAGATAAACATATATTTTAAGTGTAGCATGTGGGAAATGTGAGCATTTATGAGCATTTCGCGCGATCTACTTACGTGCTAAACACGTGTGCTTCCTGAATTGAAGAAATCCATCGACGCAACGGCAGACACCATCTAGACAGCTGCTATTTGCCACCTTCATGGTACACTGCTCAGGTACCATACAATCATAACCAAGTAACGTGGCTGTAATAAAAAGTAGTTTTGAACTTTTTATATTCTCCAAGAAAATTTAAGTATTTTATTTCAATTTGTCTAGATAATAGTCTGGAACAACCAGACCATGTTTAATCGTATTTTCCGGAACTTACACTGTACGCAAAATGTGTTGTTCACTCTGGCGTAATATGACTGGCAGGAACATCTGCCGTTGAGGCACATGGACCCCGGAATATCGTCTTTGCAATCCCAGTCGCTGTTACATTCCGAACCCAACTCCACTGAGAGTGTAGATGACAACAGGCAGAAAACCACCTAAAAGCAAGAAAAAAAAAATAATGTTAACTTCCGTTGAGGTTTAATAATAAAATTAATGCCCGCATGCACAAAACTTATAGTTAATGGATTTCACAGTTGTTTTTTTAAGTGGAAGGCTCTTCTTGTTAATGGATTATTATCTTGATATGCTCATCTTCCAATTGCAAGAGACTGCCAAAAAGTTGAAACAACCTACAGTATACATTGTATCCCCAGGACCACGAAAAAGTTTATAAACTGTAAAACTGGCCAAAGAAATAATTAAAAAAAACAACCAAGTGGCTATTAATTACTTGATTCGTCAAGGAACGCTTATCGAAAATATAATAAATGTAAATGGAATAAAGGGGATATTCAATTGCACGATCCACACCATATTATTAAAGATAAGGAACAACTTAATTACCAAAAACTATTATTACGTAGTATTATTATCCAATATGTTGTCCAAACTCACAATCACGAAGTACTGTTGTTATTGTTTAATTATTCTGCGTATACTATCTTCTATACTACTAGTTTCATTTCGAATTTCGCTGATTTTAAAGTAGCTTTTGGTATTTGATCGCCATGTCGGGATATGAGCAACAACTAATTTCATTGATTTACAATTAATCTTCTATAATATGTGTAATATATCGTCGGTTTACAAGAGAAAGTGACGTAGTCCATAGATAGTACTCCTGAGTTATTAGCACATTAATTTCTGATTGTGATTATAAAACTAATTATCTTGCGTGAGATTAATTTCTAATGCAATTTTTATAAACAATGGCATTTTTGAACTTGTTCGTTTATCCTATAACAATAATATTGAATTTCAGATACATCTGCATTTAAATATAAAATCTAGAATTTTGGACTTGGTCACTTTCTCTTTTATACCCACGATATATTATTTTTTCTATGGCTGGACAGTTTTGTTAAAATCTGATAGATTTGTTTTATTAATATCTAAATAAGAGTTTTTATAATTAATATTCTTGTATAAACGATTAAAAAAACAAAATTAATTATGTTACAAAATTTATTACTATTTTATAAATTTTTATTTAAAGTGAAATGTGAAATTAATAAACTAGGACTCTTTTATCCTTGTAGTGATAGTATTAGGCAATTAGTATTAAGGTAATTAATTATTGTAATGTAAGCATTTTTATGTATGTCACGTGACACTTGTCGACGGTTGACCGCTGAGACGCTGATGTTGCACCTGTTGTCGCCGACAGAGTTAATGACAAGAGTTTAGTTAATTGTTAAGTTGGGTCGAGTAAACATAGAGTTAAGGAAGTGATTCCTGGTGTTTAATTGAACAACCCCTAATATCCACCACATCCTAAACGTCCTGATTTTTTTTATCCTAAAGTTTTATGTAATATTTTTACATTTAAAACAATTCTAATTAATTATCAAATACCTTAATTAATGACTTGTTCTACATATAAAGGAAAGAAGGGCATGATTAAAAAATAATTAATAATTAGTCGAACCCATAAACAAATCAGTCATTTTTAGAATGAATATTGTGGGTAGAAAAAAATGTTTGGTGTATTTAGGATGGTTAGAAATATTAGATGAGTTTTCAAAAAAAAACTGTGCACATTTTAAATAATTTATTTGTTATCTCTTCATTTTCATAGAGAGAAAGTACAGTAAGGTGGTGATTTACATTGAGAAAATGTATCTGGATGAATGAAAAACGGTAGTTGTTGATCAAAAACGAACTAATTATAATAATGAAAAACGGTTTGTTCTGCTTATAGTTTAGAAAACGTTTTCTAACTACCTCGTTCCGAAGAAAGCCCGGTAACAGAATCTAATGGTAGCCTTTCAAGAAACTCCAAAGAGAGCGATTATGATAATGACCGCAGTGAAAGCCACCAACACCGTCAATACTTGGCCGTTATAATTTACGTTTAGTAAATGCGATCGACACTAACAACCATCGATAAGAATCGAATGGTAACGATTATAAGAAAGTCATTAATGAGCTTTCCGGTAAGTCTAAAAGGATAGTAAATTTCTTTTCATTCTATTCTCAAGTAGAAGTATAAATTTTTCAATTCCCCTTTTTAAATTGAATCCACCTCGATGGAACGACCACAGGAAGACATACCACATCCATATACGTCCATAGCAAGAACCCAAGAAGCTGCGTGGCTACAAAAACCGAACGGTCTCTCGTCTTCGGTTTGCAAGATCTCGCAAGTTCAGGTCCTGGTCGGCATCGTCAATCGCAATGGACACGGGCACTGTGTTAGGTAACTCACGTTCGCGTCGTGACTGTGAAGTACGTGCCGCCGGCGGATGAATATTTATTCCGTTTGGGATTTACGGTAGGGACCGGGTAGCAATTTAAATTGAAAATTGGTTGGTAGACGGACCAAGTTGGCGGCTAACTGTTATCCACTGAATAAATTATCGCTCACTTTGGCAACTACGGCCTTTCCACACCTCCCTTTGCATAAACCCATAGAGGTTATTGGGCTCGAAGTTCAAAGTCGTTTCAAACTTGTACGAGTAATGTAAATTGAGCTAGCTTTATGTTATTAGAAACAGTTCGTTCGATTAGCAATAATTATTGAGAGTTAACAGTCCGTTTATGGCGTGTGAATCGGAATGTGACGGTAAAGATTCGATACGAAGTTTATCATTTGTAATTATTGGTTAAGGTATGGATATAATTAATTGAACATTCATTTCAACTTTTGACAAATCCAACAAAAACTTCATTTCGTGATTATTACATAACTAATTCAAACAATTTTTTGTACAAAATCGTGTAATAAATGAAGTATAGTTTGTTCACCTTACCACTCAAGGTAAAATAGTCACTCATGTCAGTATCATTTTATTTTCTTTGAACTCCATCTTTATCTTAAATAATTTTCAAAAATAACATAATTTCAAATTATATTGATTCATTTTTAATCGAGGAAAATTTCATTTAAGTGTTCCGTCTGATTTAAGAGTTAGTAAAGAAATATTTTTAAGTCTTACTTTTGAACAATTGAGTTGGTTCACCTGAACATATTATTTTTCTACCAATTTATGGAAGATTCTTCAAAAAAAAATCTTATGGATTATAAACTAAACTGATTTATTGTTAATCGAAGAAAATATAATTTAAGTTTTTCGTCTTATTTAGGAATTATTAATGCTGAAGTATATAAATGTTTCAGTTAAAATAACTAATTGTAAGTTGGTGTCTGTTTCCGGATGTTATCGAAAGTGCCACAACCTTGAAAATATTTTACGCCAGTTGAGTATGTCGTCGTCACACCACCTACAAAATTTGTGGAGCAGCCTGTACATGTCACAATAATCTCCTTTGAACTCCACCTTTATCTTAATCTTTTTTTTTTCAAGTATACAACACAATTTCAATTTTCCATAATTTCATGCTTGTAAACTGTAACGAATCAGTACTTCATTAATTATTCGAGTTGTTCTCCTCTCAAGTAAGTCTGATACGTGCTTCGGCATCATAGATATTGCAAAGTAAGTATTTTTCATTCTTCTTCTTTGCTTCTAGACCCCACGCGTTCGTGTTTTCGCGAACACGCCATGGTCAACCACATCTGAAAATGACGAGTGTAGTTTTCTCTCGTTTTTATGTTCTCGTTTTGTTCTTTCGTTATTACCAGTCAGAAGCGGGTACCAGCCTTGATCGTGATCGCACGGATCAAGTGCTTCGCCGGATTGCTCACCTCGAGGCGTATTTTTCCTCATTTCGCAAAATTACATGACAGGTTAACTTGGCGGGCGTGCGAACTCGGCTTTGTGCGTGTCGAGAAAAAATCGGTAATGGTAATTGGGTAGCTAGATGCTTTTTGCTCGAATAATGAGGTTCATTAAGTTTTAACGTTGATGGAACAGGTTTTCCACGTTTGGTTATTTGAATTTTAATTGTATGTATCTTAAAATGGTAAGACTCTTTAATGATTCTTTAAATAAATTAATTAATTACGTTAGTAATAAAGTCTGGCACACACATCTGGTACAATACGGTTCTTCATATATGCATGTTGCAGAGAAACAGGTGTTGAACGGCCGCTAAGGTCGTCTCCGCTTTTAGGTGAGCAGGTAGTGCCGTTTGGCGTAGCGGTCGCTGCCCACGTTTAATCCTCATATTTTTAAACGTTTTCCCGTTTGTTTCACGTTTAAACTCGTTTTTAGCATTGTAGTCTTGAAAATTATTATCTGTTTCGTGAATCTCGCAACTTGAACAGATACGTTCTGGTTTGGAATTTCTCGAAGTCCTTACACATCAACAATAAGTTAAGCGGTCTTTAATTCCAAGAAAAAACAAAAACAAGTATCCTCAATTAAATTTTATTTGACTTCTTTTAGAAATCATGTTCCTTCAGTTAATTCACATTCAAAGACGTGAGCGAACGAACGCCGGCTAAAGGCGTATACACACCGCTCCTTTCACGCTCATCGGCCATAAAGTTGAATGAAACAAGAATGTGCGGCAATTACGCGTTTCTGGAAGTTCACAACTTTAAACGGACTTCCGAGAAGCCGCAGCTTGAAAGTGAAAAATATCCCCGCGAGAGTTTACATTTGGTCGTATAAATGCGAATTTATCTCGATTACTAGGAAGGAACTATGGGAGACCTTTGTTAAGAAGTCAACAGGGAATTTAATGGTAAACTGAAACTTGTAGGTGCTTCGTTTTCCTCGGGAGTAATTTGTTATGACGTTATTATTGCGCCGTATATGGTTGGTGCATATTTTGTTGTCATCGGCCTTGAGGTTCAAGAGAGTTCGTTTGTAATTATTTATTTATTTTTCTAGAGTGGTTATGCTAAATTTAGGTTTTAATGGATACTGAGAATAAGTAGATAACTCGACACGTTAAAGTCTTGTATAATTATGTTGTAAGAAAAATGGCAAATTTTATCGGTAAATAGATAAGTGGACAATTTGATAAGTTAAGGTCTTGAATAATTATTTCTTGTAATACACTTTTTTATATATGCAAAATAATCACTTTTAACATATAAATAAGCTAAAAGACATTTTAAACAACAGTTTGTAATTAATTATAATTATTATTAATATTTTCCGGCACCTCCACCAAAACTTAAAAGCAAAATTTAAACCATTAAAATTTAACAATCTTTTTAGTCTTTCATAAAAAAGTTAAAACTTTTATAAAGTATTTAAGTTATTTACATTATCGATACATATTACATACATTGACTTTATTAAAACTTTTTTCCTATGATGTAACATTTCAAGAATCCACCTTAATTGCTTCATACAGTCCCTGCTTGCAAGTTTTTTCCTGCACATCGTAATTACACGTTCACGTTATTGCACGAGTGCAATTTCTGAACGAGTTGGATCTTACAGACGTCCGAGTTGTTGCGTTTCACTTCTCGAATAGTTTAGTAAATATTTTAAGTTGATTAGTGTCGTAAATGTCGGGAAAATCCGGATTAATGAAAAAAACGTGAGATAACATGGCTTAAAATGGACATAATCTAACATTTAAAAGACTTTTTTAAGTAAGTTAAAACCTGAATTTAGTATATAAAGAAATTCTAGGAAGATATTACATAAATATTTAAATTATCATAGCTTTTACTTACGTATGATCCTACATAATTTAACATGTACTATAAATTATTACTTGTAAACCTACGCCCATCGTTGTAAATCCAATTAGGTTTTACCTGAGAACTTTGTTCATACATACCTTAAATTATATGGTATTAGATCGTCTTGTTAAACCTTAACATTTAACCTTTTCTATTTTTAAAATGTACTATAATTATTGGGGTTTCAAGGACCACCACATGTTTATATAAATATTTTTTATTTTAATACATATGATAACCATCAATTATATTATTTTTAGACGTTATAGCAACCTGTATGTTTTTCAATAATCTTCAATCAAACTTAATCGAATTTTATTTTTCTTTTTAATATACCCATTGTAGTGTTTATAAAATTTATTTTAGAAGATTGACATTTTATGCACGATTTTGCCCAAAGAAGAATATCTCAATTCATGCGAAGCCAAAAGAATCTTTTATTAATTAATTTCTTGGAAGCTTTTACACCAGGATGAGAATTTTTATGCAAAATATCAAAAATTGTTTTATGAAGTTCAGAAGAAACATACACACTTATACAGGTTGCTCTTCTGCTGAGTTAATTTACGGACAACCCCTAAGACTTCCTGGTGAATACTTTTCTCTATCTCATTTAAAGTTATTAAAAGACTTCTTAAATGTTTTTGCGTTTTTAAAGATATCACTGGACAATCCATTAGCATTGACAGACTTAAACCCGCAATTATCCTTTATGACAATGTTCCTCAACTTCATCAAGTTTCTAAAAAAGTGCTTGTAGTGTCTATAAAATTTATTATTATCAAAGACATCATTTTTTAAAAATGTTGTTATGGAGAATAGTATCTATGTAAATAATTATTGAAAAAACAGAATAAAATATTTTGAGACGTTCGTTAGAGGCCTTCAACGAATGGACCTATTTTAAATATTTTAACAACGGAATTTTATTGTAAAGAAGATTTATGAAGTCTCATTTTAGGACAATTTTATGCACCTATCTGGATAATTTATTTCTCCCAACCTAATAGAATTTTTCAAAAAATTCTTATAGATTATAAACTAAGTTGATCCGTCCTTAATTCAGGAAAATTTCATTTAAGTTTTCCATCTTATTTAGGTATTATTAAAAACAATGTTTCAAGTCTTATACAGTCTTATACATCTTTAATTCGAACATCTTCCGATTACCGGATTGTTCGGATTAACGAATATACAATAAAAACATATGTACTTTTTTTAGAAGTACATATATGTATTTATGTAGCGGACTATCGCTTCATGATTTGGTCGTTCGGATTAACGTATGTTCGGATTAACATGTGTTCGGATTAAAGAGGTTGCACTGGTATTGGGATATTCTGGTATCAAGCGACGAATCGATTTTTTCCTCCAGTCTAATAGAAATTTTGAAAAATTCCGTATGGATTATAAACTAGGTTAATTTATCTTTAATAATAGAGAATTTCATTTAACTCCTTCACCTTATTTAGGAATTGCTAAAGATAATGTTTCAATTGTCATGACAGTTGAAACATTATCATACATGTATAAGCATTTTAATGAATTGACCTGCACATTTTTCTTTTAGCCTACAGATCTTTCAAAAAAAATTATGGATTTAAAACCATTTTATGGATTATAAACTAGATTGATTTATCTGTAATCGAGAAAAGTTTGGGTAGATCTTCCGAATATGTTCAAGAAAAACTTATTGTTAATGTGAACTTTCCATAGTTGGACACATCTTTTCCTTCAAGTTCAATACAGATTTATCTAAAAATTCTAATGAATTATAAACTTAATTAATAATAAGCTATTATAAATACCTATAAGAACTTTATAAAATCCCATTATACAAAAGCTAATTATTTCTCTATACTCAATTGAAGTAGTTTATCCGAACAATTATTGATTTCTCTTTCGTTTGATTTGTAAATACCGGAGTTTGTTTGGTGGTAAATCGGATTTGAATGGGAGTCAAGCGCGCGCACGTTTTCAATAAACGCACAAAGCATTTAAGGGGCCACCGGACATGTGTCATTGGCGGCGCGGTCACTGACGCTTGACCCCCGCCTCTAAGAACGGCCCCACGCCGGGGACTAAACGATCGGTGCAACTTGCATTAGCATTCATTCGAAAACAAACCCGGGTAATATACTGTTATTATTGGATCCTGTTCACGCATGAGAAGTCTTACCGAAGACATTAAACGAGCGTTAATGTAAGAGGAAGTACTTCCTAATAATAAATAAGAACAATACTGAATAATACTACTGAACAAACTGAAGAAGAGATTTCTAAAAAAAGCAAAAATATTGAAAGAGATGAAAGTTATAATACAGAGTGAGTATAGGTGGATAGCAATTTTATTCTGAAAATGATTTTCAATAAAGCTTATCTAGTTGGATTAAGTCTGGTCACATTTCTGCCATAGTTCATAGAGTTAAAGTGACTTGTAATTTAGTTACCGATAACTGGCTCAAACAAGTCACGTAGTATGGATCGGAGAACGTGCCGTCTTTAGACCAAGAGCACGATCTCCAATGAAGTTAAATGCTTTCTTGGAAATTTGATATCCTATCGAACCGACAACGTTGGAATTACTAAAGTATTACTACTAACCATATTACATTCTTCACTGAAATAGAAACTCCATAAGTAATTTTCCTGAAGAATCAAACAAAAATTTCATCCATTTCTTAACCTAATTACATAATCTTAATTAATCGTTGATAATTGATTGTAATTCAAAGTGCAAAATAAATAGGTTAAAGTCATCCTGAATTGTATCTGTGAGAAAATTCTTATCCAAGTAACATTGTGGGAACGGCGTCTGATCTCTTAACAATTTCGCAGCAGATAGCGGTATCTGGCAGAATACCTCACCGGCTGACTGGCGTCCTACGGCTATCTAATGAACGCGTGCTTCTTCAAGTGGGGTACAAGAGGCACTGCTGCGTGCCGAAGTAGTGTTGTGCGTGAGCAACTGCCCGTTTTATTGTACGGAGTAGTCGACGCAGCAAGAGGTAGTTATTATTATAAATATTACCTGCTGGTGGGCTTAACACATCATATTTTAAAGTATCTTCTTTAAAATAAGTCGTACAAACATAATCGTCGTTGTGATTTTATGACTGATTC
Source organism: Digitonthophagus gazella (assembly GCA_036711955.1). NCBI lineage: Eukaryota > Metazoa > Arthropoda > Insecta > Coleoptera > Scarabaeidae > Digitonthophagus > Digitonthophagus gazella. Next base: position 25,860,913 of record JASCIT010000001.1, on the reverse strand, counting down.
ATTACCTGTGGGTTGGTTCGGTTTTATAAATATAGGAATTAATTGGAGCATGTCGATAATATTGAAAAACCGCAATGGTAAACATAAGAGAGTATTAACTGGGTCAAATCTTGATCGCTTGGAACTTTCGGCATACATGTGGTAAAAACTATGTGGGACAACTCGATGATCGACATCTGTTGGTTTTCTATGTGGTTTCCTAATTGACTCCAACCATAGGTAATTGGTGACCGAATAGTGTTATTTAATTGACTGTTTCACTTTGATGTGAGCTCGAAAAAGTGTCCTCGATGTATAAACGATTTCCTTAATAGTACATTTTCTAAAGTTGCTTAGACATTCTAATCAACCTAGATGGATTTTTTTTCTCTCAATCAAACAGACATTTTTCTTAAAATTCTTACTGATTATGAAGTACATTGATTCATCTCTATTCTAAGAAAATTTCGTCTAATAAAATGGAAGATATTTTATTTGGGAATTAGAACAGAACATTTTTCAAGTCTTATTTTTAATCATTTTCTTCATGGACTAATAAAGATTTTTCTAAAAATTTTTATGGATTATAAATTGGGTTGATTAGTTTCTAATTGAAAAAAATTTCGTTTGATTTCTCAGTCATATTTAGAAATTAGAGAAGACGATGTTCAAGTCTTATTTTTGAACATTCTAGTGAATCAACCTGGATATATACTTTTTCTTTGCTTAATAGAGACGTTTCAAAAAATTACTTGTGGATTATAAATCGGGGATAATTTTTGGACATTATAGCGGATGGACATAGACATTTCTTTTCTCTCACAACCCAATAGAGGCTTTTATTAATTTCTTAGCAATTATAAACTATAGATTGATTTATCTTTAATCGAGGTAATTTTTACATTTTCTTTCAAATTTATATAATTTAGAATTTAGATAAGAAAACTCTTCAAGTTTCTTTTGCTCGACCATTATGTAATTTTTTTCGCTCAATCTAACAAAGAGGTATTTTTTTCTCCAAACCCAATGGAAACTTGCCTAAAAATTCCTGTAGATTGTAAATTAGATTGGTTTAACTCTACTTAAGGAAAGTTTCGTTTAAATCTTATTTAAGATTTTCTAACACAGATTTTTGAAAAAAGTCTTATGGGTTATAACTTACATTGATTTATCTTTGAGGAAAATTTCGTATAAGTCTTCCATCTGATTTAGGAATTCGTAAAGAAAAATTTTTCAAGTTTCATTATATTCAAACTGAACGATTTCTTTTCTCCCGATGTATTAGAAATTTCAAACAAAAATCTCATGGACTACTTTCATTATCATAATTTTTAAGTTCCAACAAAGCTTTTTTTCTAATATTCAAGCTAAACGTTTTTCCTTATACAATAATAATAGATGCAATAAAACGCTTTATACATCAAACCTTAATGTGAAGTAAATCACATTTGTAAAATCTCATTCCGCCGACAACGCCATAAATTTATAGCTTTGTGATGAGATGTCACAAGTGATGGAGTACTCGAAGACACTGAAAATTAAGATTCTATTTACAATGAACGGTACCTTTAAGAGTTGAGATGGTATTGAACCTTTCTGAACTTTTTTCCATCAAATTACAAATCGTTTCCTCCGTTAGAGAATAATTAATACAGAAAATCGATATTAAACCGATCTAAATTGCATTCCTCATTGTCTAATAACTTGTACGGTGAGTGGATTCCGTTAGTAATCGATGGCACATCACTTACCACGTCACTATTGTACGATTTTGCACGCTTACTTCATCTGCGATGTAATTGAGCGTGTTCAAGTCACAATCAGCAGATGTCCTAGTCAGAATGCAATAATAGCTAACAATAAGTAGAGGGAAAGATTAAGGTGTTTAGTTATTGAAGTTCATTACCAAGAATGATTAGAAAGATTTCTACTAATGTGTCGAAGATTGCACGGTAGCTGCTTGTTACATAGACTGTAATCGTGGTTTGTATTATAATCATTGTGGTTTTATATGTGGTTAGGTATGGAATGATAAAGATATGTTGTTAAAATTAATTATCTTACTGTTTATTGACTTTTTCTTGGTTTATTGAAAATTTTAGTGAAAAGCTAATCAGAGTTAATATACGATCACGTTGCCGTTAACATTCCATGTTTTTCTCGTTTAATTATCAATCGGATTATATTAAATTTAATCGTGTTCATTTAACACCAAACCGCTAATTAATAATAAAGTTAGTTATTTAAGGAATGAGGTGGGTCGTAAAACGATCTTCTTTAATGAAAATGTAAGGTTTAAGGATGTATACGGTATTCATCCTTCTTTACATTTTCATTTTCCGCAATGTTTCCATATGTATGACTTCAATATGTAAATAATATTTTTTTCTATCCATTGTGGTAATTTATTTCTACTTGCTTGGAAGAAAAATAACATTTCAAACAGTTACCTTCCGGTTTTATGTTGGAACTACTTCATGAATTACATAATAGAGTAAAATTATAACTTTGTTTCTGAAAGAAGTAATTTTAATAAAACTCGTGGAAATGTAATTACGAGCAAACAGGTTGGTTGGGTTCTTGTTAATGAATTTAAAATTGAAAAGAACATACAAGTGCGTTAAAATAAAGAACATCGTCACCTATAAGGTCAATGACGGCACCTTCACCTTCAGACTTCCACTTCCTTAAGAAGCAACGTCGTGCATATTAATGACGTCGTGATTGTTTTACGTTTTAAGGGTGTGAGTAAAAGTATGCGTGATAATTGACTTTATCCTGCCTTTAAATCAAGAGATTTCAGTGATAGAAATACAAATTGTGTAGATAGGTTTGTCATGATGTAAATATTAAAGAAGAAATCTAACAATAAGATGAAAATTTTATTATAAGACGTATGAATTTTTGTATATTATTGAAAAGTAGAGATTTGAATGTAACTTTGGCAAAAACATTGCTCCTTAAAATTTGTAAATAAAAACAAAATTTTTTTTTATTATCAATTTGAAAAAAAAATCAAACTTTTTCATTAAGGTGAAACATGTAAATTGATGTATATTATCGAAAAGCAAAGTATTTAAGCAAACTTCGGTAAAAAAATCTCTTAGAAAAACCGAAATAAGATTTTTTTGAAAATCATTTTCGATCACGCTTCAATCAAAATTCTTCGGAGTTTTAAGAACGTTTTTTAATTGTCTGATAATAATTAGAATAAATTTGATTTTTATAGTCAAAAATAGAACATTTAAGTTTTAATTTAACATAAAAATTATATCTTATGCTCCAAAAATAAATTCTGGATGTTTTTTTTTTTAATTGATCAATTTTTTTTGTTAAGTCAGTTTAGTTAACTTTAAGAATTAAAAACTTCTTTTTGTATCAAGTAGAAAAGATTTTACTTCTTTAACCTAAAATGAAATCATTTAAGTTCAATTTAATGTAAAAATCGTCCCTTACATCTTATAAATAAAGTCGTTCTTATTTTTCAAAGTTGGCACAAAAATTGTAATGCTATGTTAGGTTCGATCAAACCTTTTTAACCTTTTTAAAAATTTTAAACCTTTAGGTGATAATCACAATACATATTTTTTTCATCAAATGAAGAATTTTCAAGTGCTAATTTAATGTAAACATCGTTTATAATCTCTAAAAATAAATTCTGTGCGATTTTTTAAAGTTGGTAAAAACTTGAAGGAATGTCGTTCAATTTCTTTTATTATACCTTTCATACAATAATAATATAAAATTAAAAGCAAATTACAATAAAAACAAAATTAATCGTTATTTATTATGAGAATGCTCTTTAATACCGGAAACACTAAATATTTTTTTACCATGTTTAATAAACTAGTTGCTTCTTTTACGCTATTATTTTACAACCCATTAACTATTGTTGGGTGGTCTACACGATCCACGTGGAAAGTGAGAATACCAGAAAATGAGTGTATAGCGTATAATCAGGTACGTTTGTATCCTGAAATAACCTTCCTAATTACAAGTTGTAACCTAGGATAAAATTTCAACAGTAATAGCTTCTATTTTCATAACCAGGACTTATTATTCCCACTCTTCAAGTTTGTAAGACATCTAAAATTTAATAACAGTTAAGAACTCTGGTTCTGGTTTAATCTTGAAACCCGCTTTTAGATTTACTTAGAACAAACCGGGTAATACTTTAACGAAAAGGTCAGTTCTCATGGTGGAAACGTTATCTTCTGGCTGGAGGAGTTTAAATAGGTAACAGTTTCGTTTATCTCCCGCATCCACGGGGATTCCTTCGGACGAAGCCGATTGCGAACCAATTGATTACTTCAATCCGTCTTCTCCGGGCAATTATTTTATCAACGGCCCGATCTCTCCCCGGGCTTTCAGATTTACAACCGAGTTCCCAAGAAACGATCCAAATGAATTCGCGCGGTCTACTTCTATTCAAAATTATGGATCCATTTAAATCTTGATTTCATCCTAACGATGCTTTAACTGTAACTCTCCCGTCGATTTATGCAGCCTAAGAATATTTTACTTTTTCTTCTCATCATGATGAAAGAATCAGATCTAATACGTACGTATCCTGACTTGTTATGGTCTTCGTTATATATCCGAGGAAACACCAAAAAATATCTGACTTATCAAATATAACAAAAGAAGTTAGTTTCATTTTTGCTTTATACACTTTTTCCAGCAATGTTCTATAGCTACGATACCATGTATATGGTAGGAACTGTCGACTTCACCTCACTTCAAAATACCCATTAACCACCGACTCCACCTCTTATTGCTGAGAAATCTTTTACTCATTTAAAATTTACTCAGAAATTTTAATCATCGATTCTTTGACATTGCGATACGAGATGTATGAAGTTGATCGTTGTCATAATGAAACATGTTTTCTTTTTTTGGCAAACGTGGCAATTTTTCCTTAATTTCACCACTTACTCGCACCAATGAGTAATCAACGAAAATTATGCCAGACATATCTCAACAAATGGAACTGCTTCTTGAGCCATTTTCTTCTGTTTTTATCCATTGTTTTAACAGTTCCTTAATCTCAGGTGTGAAGTGATGAACCCATGCTTCATCCATCGTTATAAATTAATGTAAACGTTCGGCATTATTGTGGCAAAACACCGACAAATACTCGAACAGAATTTTTGGAATGTCTACCATGTCTGCTACCTCTCATACTTTAAATCTACGATCATCCAATAGCAGTTTGCAGATTTTCTTCACTTCCTCGGGCGTGGAGGTCGTACAGCCTCCGTGAAAGTAGATTTAGTCCAGCAGATATTGGTTGCATTAAAACCTTTTAGATGAAAGCATTGAATCAAATAACGATGACCAATTCTTTCTATGAAAACGAAGTTCGCTGCAAACATCTACTATTGATAACTGTTAAACAAATATTAAAGAACTTAAGTATTGTAAGGTTGATGGTTTCGACCATAGGAATTATTATCAAACAATAACCTCCAACTATGCATCGGGTCGGTTACTTCCAGGATTATTCTCATAGATACATATGCAGAAGTAAATTTACTTCGAAGTGAGTAACGGAGGTCAAAACGGCAGAAATATTTAATTGTACGGAGGTGATATAATATCTTTTAATAGAAATTTTTTGTCTGCTATTATTAGAAATGCACCTTCACTTGTTCTAGAATCATAAATCATTTATAAAGGTGATAATACCATTCTGTATATTCTTATGTTTATACAAGTATTTCTAAATAACACCGACAAATTTCAGGTGGTGATTCTTCTTTAAAAATTAAGGGGCTTTCATATATAAACCAGAGGCAATTTGGTTTCTCTTAAGAGAACACCAGTTTTGATGTTGTTACCTGAATTTATTAGAGTGCTACACTGGTTTCAGATTGTTTCTATAAATTAAGGGTCTGTCTCCACGACATTATAGGACATCAATACTATACCGATGTCCCGAGGTTGCCTCCATATATTTTTATAGGAGTATCCACATGTTGCTATACTACATCCATGCAATATTGTATGCTGATCATAGTGAGATTGATATAAAGTATAATGTGAATGTCATAACGACGTCCTGTAGTGTCGTGGGGGTAAAAACTAAAAATAAAACATAACTTTATCCATCATATAAAAGTGCAATGAAAATTAGTGGTGACCATTAACAACCATTTAGTCCATATAAGACGTGATAATTATCGTGTAGTGAGATGCGTCTAGGAATTTTGTAACGGTAAATGCTGATATGTGATTCAATGGAAAAATGACGGTGTCTTAAAGGTCGTCGTGAATGATCCTGGCTGGTTTTCCGGAAACTGATTACGACGTTAGAAGAGTGAGATTCTCTTTGAATTGAAACTCGTGCAAACTAAGATCTGGAATTCCACGCCGTTTACAGCCACAATCGGATCGTGCGTTCGCGATCGGCGTACGGCTGAATTATGTAAACTACGCGAACCTGCTAGTTCCACTTTTCTAATCTCGCCTTCTATCTCACGCACGAGTGCAAATGAATCAGATAGCGTGAAGGTAGCTTCTACATGGGAATTCTTTCTATTTCAGGCACTCGTAGACTTCCTGTATTCTCTTAAGTTTTTAAAATAATGTTTGTTGTGGAATTTCCAAAAATGTTTAGATATTTTCAAAGATATTGAAATAAAATTTGTTTTTAAAACTTAAGAAAAATTCATAAATATGGCAATTTTCCCATCGCAATTAAAAAGTATTCTTAGACTATAAATCGCAGTGTCAGTGAAAAGAAATTATTGAGTTGTAATTTCATTAGTTCCATTCGAAATCGAATTGATCGTAAAGCGAAAATTTTACGGTTGGTACAAAAGCTGCGAACCGAATTCGGCAACCAGCCGGTGCTTTTAACGGTTAAAACCCAGCTCTTATTCAATTTACCGAACGATACGTCGAGTAGGTCGTCAAATAAATTTGATTTGTAGCCGAGGCAGTTATTTAACGGGTTCCTCTCTCCTTTTCGACATAACCGCCTTTTAAATTTCAATTTTATCTCATTTTTGTCACCGCAATGGAATTTTTCTCTTACATCTTCGTTTTGGATAAACTTTTCTATCGATCCGTTAAAAATAATGTATGATACCTAAACTGAAATTAATGTAGCGGTACCTTACCGCAAATAAAACCGGTACCTTGCCTTTTTTCACGATACTAGTACAGCAATAGCGATTGTATTTTTAATTTTCAATCTGCGCGGAAGGAAAAGAACGTTAGAGTTACCGTTCTCTTACTGAATGGACTGTCTGTTTTAATATTTCCTTTTCCTCCCTTTTAATTACTTCGTCACGCACTGGATGTTATATAAAAATTAATTCGTAATTAAAACCAATCTGTTATTAAATAATTATCATCTCTATTCAGCTATTTAATAATTTCCTTTTATAAAAAAATATACAGGCAAGATTAATCCATTTAACAAGAACCAAAGATAAATGATTAGATATAATTACATCCTTTAATGTTATTAAATTAAAGGAAATTGGTTGAATTTTGTTTTTCAACCATTTAACAATAGAAAAAGTATGAATCACAAAACAACAGTGTAAAGTTTCAATGTTTGAAAATTTTAAAAGTTAATAAAAAGTGTTTTACGATCAAAATCCACTAAAATCTGTTTTTAAGGTCATGAACAATAAGAATTACGTGTAACCGACCGGATTGCATCATTGACGAACTTGAACCACGAATGCTTTCGCTTTCGAAATCATTATACTCTCGACGGAAAGAGAAAGAGCTTCTTCGTCCTCTTCTGACAGGTTTTGTAATCCTTCGTGTAAACTCTTCGCGGGCGAGCGGGAAACGTAAATGGAAAAAGTCTATATCTGGACCGACAATAGATTTATTAATGGCGATTCGTTACGGTATTATTATAGTATGACGTTCGAAACGGGTGGAAAAATATACTGTTAGCTAGGCAATGTCGATAGAATTTAAATTGGCGTTGACATGTTAGGTTCGCGTGTTATTGCGGGCTATTGGGTGGAATGGCCAAAAATTTGACCGCCATAAGGCGTTCAAACTGTTATGTTACGTGTGGGAAGGTGCCACCTAAATTACGTATACTGTTAAATCTTTCTACTGGATGTGAAATGAATGTTAATGCTTTGGAATGATTTTTTTTAATATTACCAAATAATTTTTAAGAAATGATGTTTACACTTCCCATTTTTTGACCAATTAAAAAACGTGCAGTTTATTTTTTAGATTAAGAAATTAAATGTTATGTTAAATTGTTCTTAAAAGATGTTGTTTTGATTTAAAAAAGTTAAATTTGTTTTAAATGATATCAAAAAAATTAAAAAAAAAAATTAAAGAAGGCAAAATTTTTGATAGTAAGCCATTAAAAAAATTGATAAATATTAAAAAATCGTATGGACTCAATTTTTAGAAATTAAGGAACGGTTTTTGCTGTAACGGTTTGCTTGCAAATTTACTGTAATTACTACCAAAAACATTTCAAAAATTCTAAAAGTTAACTTTTTGAAAAATTTTATCAACTTTAAAAAATCGTGCAGAATTTATTTATAGAAATTAGGAAATAATTCTTAATTTTTTGACCAATTAAAAAAACGTGCAGTTTATTTTTTAGATTAAGAAATTAAATGTTATGTTAAATTGTTCTCAAAAGATTTTATTTTGATTTAAAAAAGTTAAATTTGTTCTAATTGATATCAAAAAAATTTAAAAAATTCCTAAAGCAGACAAAATTTTTTAGAGTAAGCAATTAAAAAGAATGATGAATGTTAAAAAATTGTATGAACTCAGTTTTTAGAAATTAAGAAACGGTTTTTACTTTAAGTTTAACATAAAAGATGGTTTAAAAATCTAAATTAACTGTAATTACTACCAAAAACATTCTAAAAATTAACTAGCTTTTTAAAAAAATTGTTTAACTTTAAAAAATCGTGCAGAGTTTATTTATAGAAATTAGGAAATGATTTTTATGTTAAATTAAACATAAGAAATTCTATTTTGGTTTCAAAATTTGTTATAATCGTTATATAAAAAAATAAATAAATAAAACTTCTTAATATTGATAAAAATTTTTTAAAAAGTTTTGTCAACTTTAAAAAATTGTACAGAGTTTATTTACAGATATTAAAAAATAACTTTTACGTTAAATTGAACACAAAACATTCCATTTTAGTTTCAAAGAGACAAATTTATTGTAATTAACTCAAAATAAATTTTAAAAAATCTTAAAGGTGACAAAAATTTTTGCAGTGAACTAACCTATTTTTTTTAAACATTTAATAAAAATTTAAAGATTCTGTTTTTGATTATAAATGTCGAATTTATTCTAATTATCAACAAAAAAAGAAAAATAAATATAAAAATAATATTCTAATTATCAAAAAATAGAAAAACCGAAAAATACTGATAAAACCTAAAATATCACAATTTTATGACTTTAAAAAATATCCCAAACTTTATTTGGAGAAAATAAGAAATTATTATACATTAAATTAAAGGTGAAATACTTTATTTTCTATAATTAATATTAAATTTGTTGTATTGCCAAAAAAATGATAGAAAATGTCTATGAACCACTTTCATTTTTGTACCCGTTCTTTCTATTAAACTTTATAAATTTGTGTAAATCAATTAGATTCTTTTAATCAGTCCTCTATCAGAAGTGACTAAAACTTTAAATTAACAACTCACCTATTAATAGTTAATGTTAAAATTAGTGATACTCGTGCTATATTAAAATGTTATTAATCCTTTAATATAAAATTATCAAACTTTAATAATAGGATCATATAAAATAAGTGAATAACAATTACTAATTAGTTAATTAGGTCCGCGATCTAATTTCTACGTCATATGATTATATCCATTAAAAAGTGTTTGCTATGTTAAACTTTAATTATTACATTATTCAAAAATAAAGTCCGATACGTTTCAAAATAGTATTGCAAGTGATGGAGGAATATTTTCCAGACTCTTCTCGAAATTCTTAATAATTCGTTTAAGAATTTCCCTTCTTTGTTTCTTAACTGTTAAATAACTTTATTAATGTTGGTAAAAATGTTTGACACTTAACTATCCATCTTCTAAAAAGTGTTGTCAACTTTAAAAAATCGTACAGTGTTTATTTATACAGATTAAAATATAATTTTTACGTTAAATTGAACACAAAACATTCCATTTTGAATTAAAAAGATAAATTTATTGTAATTAATACCAAAAATATTTTAAAAATCCTTAAAGATAAGACTCAACCCATTTACCAAAAAATAATTATATGAATAAGAGTTTATCTTACCAGTATAAACGGTACCAGAAGTCTTTCCATCATCGTGACCACCATAAAACGTCCACTATTATCAAACCCACAAGTCCCGAATTATTTTACAAGTTTACAAAAGTTTCTTTAAAACATACAAAAATCCATAAAATAAAAACTCACGAATACCACAAAAAATAATAAAAAAATCGAAGGTACTTTTTACGTAAAAAAAGTTTTCGTGTGGTATGAACGACAGCCAAAGACCGTTTAATATAGTCGGTTTTATAAGTTTATAAAGCGATCGCGTTTCGTGAACCGAACCGCACGACCGAACGGTTCCGGGCAGTTCTTCTTCGTGCGATATCTTAGCGGGTTCTGATAGAGTAATCGGTCCGAAGAACGGCCGGTTGGCTGCTCTTGTGTCTGGCTGCGTGTGTGCATCCCTCCTCCCGGTTGACGTTTTGGGGCTCCGCCGACGTCCGCTCCCCGGAGGGACGAGAAGAGCTTTCTACCGGCGCGAGAAATGCCAGAAATGTTGACGTGGGACGCAAATGTTAAACGTGTATGCGTGCTGGGGTTTTAGCCACGTGGGATTTCCATTCCCTCCGGGAAAGCCCCCTGACTGGTATGTCCGTACGATGGAATTCCGTAGGGAGATGATTCGAGATCGGTCGGTAACCATTCAAATTTTGTTAAATGTTGGATAGTGTCATCACCCTCTTATTCCTATACCCTTTATCACCCAGCTTTATTCTAGTACTTTTCTACACTAAGTACTCCCTTGGAGAAACACCCAATTGTAACCGAGCAACGAGTTGATACTTGAGGTTTAAGCATTCTCATTACGACCTTATTGAATAATTTTTTGGAACATCTTACATTTTTATATGACGTTCAAAATAAAATTATAAAAAGTATATACAGTGAAGTCTCCCTTAGGCGGACACCAACGGGACCGACCGAAAGTGTCCGTTCAAGAGGGGTGTCCGCTTAAGAGAAATCCGAAGTAAATATCGTATTTCTTTAATGAAAAATATTATTTAAGTTCTTGCAGTTCCGGATTTTCAATTTCCTGTCCTGAATCTAGGTCCTGAACATACAAATTTTCATCCAGTTTTAAAAAAACATTAAGGTTTTTATTATCAGTCAATTTCAACAAATTCTTGTATTTGAGAATATCTGCAGAGTACATTAAATGGTAAGTCATCTTCTAGATCAGATATAAAAACCTCATTTGGCTGGTCTTCACTTTGCATATTGTCGTGCTTAAATCCTGCTCTACGGAAGGAATTTTTAACTGTTTCCTTAGTTACTTGAGCCCAAGCGGTTTTTGCAAAGTACAATATATCCGCATATCTTTTTTTTTGCATAGACGTCAAACTAGTATTGAACCCCGTATGTACCGAAAAAATGAAAAAGTTTAAATATAGGTTAGTCGGGGAAGTCCCTCATTCAAGCTAAGCAGAAAGGTACGACATAGACTGAGCTTGTACCTTGCAAATATTGAAGTCGGTAAAACACCGGCTAAAGAGAAAATATTTTATTAAAGGGAGAGAGCTAAGTCTGCGCGCGGTGCGATTGTCCGTTTAAGAGAACACATGGTGGTGTCCGCGTCTGTTCAAGAGAATGTCCGCCCAAGAGAGAGTTAACGCAATGCAAATTAAATGAGAGTCGGTCCGTGCCATGAGAAACTGTCCGTCCAAGGGGGGTGTCCGCTCAAGGGGGGTGTCCGCGAGGGGGAATTTCACTGTATTTGTAAATATTGTTCATAGAATATAGAACATAGAACTACAGAAATAACACCAAAAATGAAAAGGTGAATTACGATTTTTGTGAACCTAAAGCAAACTCAAATTTTTTTTTTACCAATTTTAAAAAACCTTTGCATTTAATTGAGCTTAAAGTCGTCTATTTAGAATTAAACAATTAAACACAAAAAAATCACTTAAACAGAAAATTATAGTAAGTTCGAATTATTTGATATCACCTAATTGTTATATTATCGTAACATACAACAAAAAATTGTATAACGCAGGCACAGTGCACAGCACATTTACACATCAACCGGCATGCGTGCATTGTGCACTATTTGAGCAACCCTATGCTAAACCAATTCCAATCCAAATTATCAAACCCAACCAATTTTAACATAAAATATCAAACTTAAGTTAAATTAAAATCAAAATTCTATGGAGCTTTTTACAGTGGGCCATCGAAAAGCTCTTCCATCATCCCTCCACTTTCGTATTGATTTACGAGGGGGTGCCCGTTAATAGCGATAACCGAAAGTGTTTCTCCTCCTGTCGAGGGGACGAACGGCGCTTTCGGTCTCGGTTGGCGGTGCGTCGCGGCACACTTGATGTCACCCGCACGCACCGAATCGATAGATCAATTGTGCGAGATGCAACGACGACAGAGGGCGCCGCTCCGGGGAAATTGGAAAATCTAATCAAAGCTCGAAAGCCCGTCCTCTTCGAACTGTGTCCGAAAAGCGTAGAAACGCCGCCACGTCGTCGCTCCCTCGGCGACAGAGTTAATGAACTCGGAAATTATAGGCTCCGTCTCTCCCCCATAGCTACTGCGCCTACCCCTCAATTACGGTCCAAGTGCCTCTGTTTACATGGTAACACGGCGTCGACGGTCCATCCTCCCGATGGAAACGCCGCCGGACCGAGTGGGAAGAGGTCGGATAAAGTGGAAAGAGGCCGGATAAAGTGGGAAGAGACCTTTCTCCCCTAGAACCGACCCCGAGAACGCATTTATATTAGGTGATTTAGGTGGGTTTAAGGGCGAACTCCGATGGACGATTTTATGGACGATAAAAATTTATCAAATAACCCTTAGTAGGGGTCAAACGAAAAAGGGTCGTGATGAAGTAATTCGTTATGACGAATTATACTAATCCCTATACCAATAAGAAATTATGTTATAATACAGTGTGTCAAACACAGAACGCGCAAAACGATATCTCCGTTATTTCTATTTGGATTTTCGTAAGCCGGGTACCAAATGAAATGTTATAACGAATATTATGTTTCAAAGACTATTTAATTTTTTCTAGTGCCATCTTTTATTTCAATTAATTATAACTTCTCTGTTTTCAAATTGTTAAGCCTATTTTCCTTCATGCTAGTTAAAAGATTTTATCTTTCTGAATCCAAGGGTCCAGAATACACGTACTATTTACTTTAGTTAAAAGTTTAAGAAGAAATTAAAATACTTTCTTAATGCTGTAAACTTCAATGCTGTACACACTATGAAAAGAAAGATGAAAAAGTAAACTCCCTCTCCATAACATTGCCAAGTATTCTTTCATCTTTCTCTTCATGGTGTAGCTCCATTTCGGGATATAGTATACATTAATGGTTACTTGGTTAAATTAAAAATAATAATAATAAGTAAAAAGTAAACACGACACGGAAGTTTGAGGTATAAGTAGTTTAAATACGTATATCTACAAGTATTTTTCTGCCGGACAAACTTTCCTGAGTAATTCGAGATTGTTTTGAATTTTTAATAAAATTCGCATGTACGACTTAGATTACATCGATCAATGACTGAGATTTTAGAGCGTCAACGGTTAAATGAGATTTTTTATTAGTCCAAACGTTATTCATGATTGAAAAAATTCTTTCTGTTGGAGCATTCATCCCTGGTAGACACAATGAAAACCCAATCACTTTTAAAATGTTATTGAATTGCGTATGCTGTTCTTTGAAGAAATTAAAAGCTTCTAACCACCTTAATTCAAGTGACATATTGTTTTTATCCCACGCTGAATTTTATCATGAGTGCCATATTTTTTAAGAAATGTAAATATTTATCAAAAAGAAGGTTATCATCAATTATATGTGTTGGAAAACGGTGTTATATAAAAGAAACACAATTTTGAAGTGAATCCACGCAAGTACCTTATTTAGTTCCGTCCATTGGAAACAGTTTATTTCTTTAAATTAAGGTGGCCATAAATTCAAATAATTTAAACAGTTTTGATAAAACATGCCTACATAATTAATAACCAATTCTCTCCTTTTAATTAGTATCTCCTTATGTCGTAGATCACTAATCAATCACAAATTCAATAATTGTCGTGTTAATGAAAGACCATTCTTGTGTTTAACTTAATTTATTTGTAATTTATAGAATTAGTCTGACATGAACCGTTTCTGTTTATTTATCTATTTTTTTATTAATTTCGAACTACATCTGTTTCATGTATAGTCTCATAATACTACAATAATAAATTGCGGGTGCTGTACGTTTGCTGTATACGCGTGTATGGCGTACAGGATATCATATTGCTGTATAATACAGCAAAATTCCGCACGTCCGGTCATCTTATTAAACAGTATACACCCGGCATTTTTTAAGAATAACCTTAAGAATAGAGGTGGGTAGAGAGATCTACGTGGAAACGCTGAGGGATACAATCTACCAGTCTCCCCAAAAAGATCATTCTTAAAAAACGCCGAGTGTTCTTCGTTTTTATCGAGTAGCTTCTCAAAAAGAATTTTGTGCCAAACCAGTACTCCCAGTAAACGTCAAATTAATTTGACATCCTAAACCCACTGCTAAGAGTGGGTTAAGATGTCAAACTTAACCGTAACCATAGCTGTAATAATCATCAAATTTGCCGTAATTCCTAGACGTTGCCTAAACGCTACAATTGAAACAAAATAGTTGAACATTTTTAAATATTACAGTTACTCTTATGGTTGCGATTACAGCCTTTAAGTTTGACATCCCAAACCCACCATAACGCCACTACGAAAGACGTATGAACGAATTCTTGTAACAATTATTTGTATGTTTTATACTAGTTAAAAAAGTGAATTGAAATTGAGTATAATAGTTAACAATTTTATTAATGTTAGTCAAAACGTAGCTAAATTTGACAATTAATAAAAAATCATTTAAATTTCATTAGTTAAAATTCACTGAATTCTTTGATTTAAATATCACAATTGACATTTTGATCCTAACCTATAAATATTTGGGGGACTGAAAAATTATTTATAGGTGTTCTATATTCCAACGATTTTTCTATCAACATGTAGGGCGGGAGAAAAGTGGCTCATTTGACGTTTAGACGTGTCAAAAGTCTCTCACCGACGATTTTTATTAGTTCACTGCAAAACGAGTATAAAAAAGATGACGTTACTATTTTATTCTTGGATTTAATCGTACATCTTATATAGGATGTCGAAGAAATATTTGTATATATGATGTGTATAAACTAATTTTACTTAAAATGTGTAATCTGCCACAATTTAAACTTTCTAAGTTGGTTACACTTTACAAATTCACATGTAATACATCAAAGATAAGACCTAAAAAAGATCTAAATTTTTTTATCAAGTTCTGTAGTTGGTAACTTAGAAAAAAATTTTAGTTGAATGTTAAATGAACTTAATAGATTTGAATTGATTAAAACAGATAAATATGTTAATTAAATCGACTATCGTGTCGGATCAAACGGTTAAGGTGCAAATCAGATATAGAAAACATGCGTTTTGCTATCACACCGACCGATTCTCACATAAAAACTCGGATCGAAGCATTTATCTTCCTCCGGACGTGTAATTATCCGTGTTCCCTGTTGTGTTTAATAATGGTTATTTGTAATTGGGAAGTTACGGTTCTCCGAACCGCAACGATTTGCATATTACTTGAGGATATATGAAGCGGTTACAAACCTTTTTTTAAATCGCCGCATAACTGTGAGGTAACTTTAATGGAATATATGGTGGTTCGGAGCTACTTACTGTTGCTGTCAGGTGGATTCAAAGATCTGTTGTGGATAATGTATTCCTGCTGGTTAACAGGTTGTAAAGTTTAGAATCGAATTTCCTGTATTATACATCTACCTTGGGATATTCGATAGAATGAGATTACAACTTTCCAACAACTATTTAATTAACATCCCAACACGTTCATTTTGGATACAAAAGATTCTCTAAATCCCATTACAGCATTCCCTTTGGTAAAATCCAGTTGACATAAGCAGATTTCCCCCTCTGAGGTGTCCCGTAGGGTGTCCCTTGGGACAGATGTACACAAACCTTCCGATCAGCACTTTTACAAATACGTCGTCCACACACCCCTTCATTCTTCATCCCTTTCTTATTACTTTTCCATTCCAATCACCAACTTTTTTGATGAAGGTTAACTTTATTTCCAACTTGACCATCTGTCCGTACATATTTTCCCAATAACGTAAGTGTTAAAGCTCTTTAGATATTCATCTCGTGTACGGTTAGTGGGCCGTTACACACGTATCCAAATCCAATATTCATACAGTAACCGCCATAGCAAAGTTAAATTCTGGCCTGGGATCGGAGTTAGTTTAGATTCGGCTCGTGGAGTCGTTTCGCCGAATTTTCCGGCACCGCGACGACGCTACCTGAATTTTCCATAAATCGCGGTTTTCGCACGACCCGGTAATAAATAACTAAAGGCCAAAATCGAACCTGGACACCCCTAAACCTGTCGCGCATAAATTCGAACACCTGCATGGTCGATATCGGATCGGCTAGACACTGCTATTAAGGAAACTACCACAAAATATTACCTATAACGAGAATGTAATTTATAATTATACCAGCTCGGATTATATTGGATTAAACAGGGTACGCCAGTGAAGCTGGATATTTTAAAGTACCTATTTTTTCATTAAATATTAATTGTCATAATTCTTTCTCGCAAGCTTAAGCAAGACCGGGCGCTCACTTAAACGACATTTGTGACGAGTTTTATTATACATATAACACTAGCTTTTGGTCTAGCTTTTTCTAGATCCTTTCACTCAAATAATTTCATCAAAATATTTTCTTTTTGTAATATCTTTATTTTATTTATGATTTAAAAGCTTTTGGACATTAATAATTTAATCTTTATATTAAACTTTTAACCCCATAACCCTTTAACCCTTCTTTCTTCCTTCTCCAGAATTTGACTACAACCAAGATAAACATAATCTATCTTCTCCTTGATAATCATGTCCATAAACTACTTTCTCTCGTGTACAATTCTTACAATAAATCCGTACTTGATTTATTCTTTAATTTCTCGAGATAAAGAATCTTGAAATTTTTTTCAGTTAACGTCTACGACATGTCGTACAAATATGCGACAAGTCTAAGGCACGTCTCACACTGAGGAAACCAGCAATAAGTGATATCGCTACTTGATGACATTTTACATATAAATGAACCAAACGTCTCACATTGCAGCAATTCGATATCACTAGATTCAGAGACGATACTGATTACTAGTTGCCTTAGTGTGAGACCCTCCTAAGGTGGCGTGCACATACAGATCTGGAAATTTAACTTCAGGGTATAGAAAAGTAATGCGTGCAACAGAGAAGCATATAGGAAATAGATTAGATAAACAAAGAGCGATATAACTGTTTAACCACGTCAGACTGTCAAACTGTCAGTTTGACAGTTCGTGGGAAGAAGGTGGTTGGTTGGGCGACTAGGGTCGGGTTGGAAAAGGCGTGGTTAAACAGTTATATCGGTCTTTGTTTATCTAATCTATTTCCTATATGCTTTTCTGTTGCACGCATTATTTTCCTATGCCCTGAAGTTAAATTTCCAGATCTGTATATGCGACATGTCGTAAACATTTATGTATGAAACAAATACTGTACCATCTAACGTAATATACAACGTAATGATAAAGTTCAGGACAAGGTTGATAATTATGTTATAGTTGCGATAAGCTGACGCTCTAATAAGCCAGCACAACTAATAATCGGAGCAAAAACCTTGAAAGAAATTTGAAATCTATATTTTTATGTGCTTATTGTACTTTATATACTTTTTATGGTAAGCTTTAGCATTACACTGTATATTACGTCAAATATCATTTTTGTCGCAGACATAATATCTACGATACATCGCATAGGTGTACACCTAGCCTAAAACATCGTGTCTTAAACATGTTGCAGACATGTCAAAGGCAATTGTCTCAAAAAAAGCCTATTCACTCTACCGATCAACAAGTCATGGACCGGTCAGGATCGAGGCAAAATTTACTTTCAATGAAATGCATATCGTTCACCAGGAAGAAGAGAATTACATCTCTACTACAATTACTATACAAGATGTAACTGTCTTCTTCTGTGTGGACGATATGCATTTCACGGCAGTATATTCACAGTTGCGGTCTTCATGCGATTATAAGACGGTCATTTGACCACAGCGATTATTTCAAGGATTACTTGACCGACCCAAACCTGTCGATTTCCGATGAATGCCTTCAACGGTGAGTTGCATGTAGTTAATCAATGGTCAATTGAGCATTAATCAGTTGCACAAAATAATAGCCAAAATGAAGCAACAGAAAACATTTACTTGCAAAAATGATGAAAAATTAATTGAAGCAGTACCGAAATGCTTTGAGTTGTATAATTTCTCGTACAAACAATATTCGGATAGCGCGAGAAAAGCAAATGTGTGAAGGGACATCGTGGAAATACTAAAATAAGGTAAGTAAATATTTTTTAAGTGATATTCATTTTTTTATTAAGAGGTTATATTATACGGGGTATGTATAAACAAGCACAGAAGCTACACGTGCCGACGTCCTTCTCACCATTCTGAATCATAAATATTAATAGTAAAATGTTGGATCATGCTTCTTATGTCCCCAGGAGCCAATTGAAAAAAATCATACATTTGGCAACGCCATAGACGCGCATCCAACATTTCATGTTCACCCGTATTGGAACCTTTTTGATATCCGTGACAGAGATAGATGAATTTCGAAATTAAATCTCACAACAATGTTTTACAACGTTGCAAGAAGTGTTTTTTCGGAAATGTTTGTTAAGGAAAAAAAATTTAAACGCACTTTGTCCTTAGCTATAAATCGAATAGAAAAATTTTACGAACAAGTGGTATAAAACATTCTTCACTAATTTTTGTTGCTATTGAAAGGAGGACTTACAAAACATGATACAACATTTTGCATTAAGATTTTCTGCTCGGAATCGAGTAAAGAAAGTTGTCACGTGTTGTTTTTGCACAAATGTATACACACGTTGTACAGTACTTTCATGTTTAAATATCGAACACTTAAATAACAACACTCTCATAACAGTAAACATTGCCTACCATTAGTTTACTAACTAACTAACAAGGTATCGATCCGAACTCCTAATTGAAATATTTTTTTAAGTTTTACTCCGACAGTAAACGCTTGTTTTGAGTGTTGCCATCCTGGTTTGGTAAATTTTCAAGTATACATTGATATTGCCCATTCATTAATGGCTTGAATATATCACAGGTTATTATTTCACAAATAGTTAATATAGCGCAAAATACTAGTAGTTCAAATAATAATTAGCTTAAGGGGTTAGACCACTCTAGAATTTTCAAAAAATCGAATTTTTGTTTTTTGCGCTAAAATGTGCCTTATGGTCTTAAAAATAAGATACAATGTCAGTTATAAGTGGAAACAGTTTTTAAATGCCTGTATTTTGATTCTGAATGTTGTCCGATAACGTGTGCTCAGTACAGGTTAAACAAACTTTAAATGCGTTTTTCTCTAAATCACTTTTCTTGAAACGGCCGGAAACATAACTCATACAATTCTTTACCGATTTACTTGAAATTTTAACTGCACCTTCCAAGTAGCATTATCTAGAGAAAGACGTAGGATTTTTTTGATATCAAATGTAGTTCTTTAACTATAAACAAATTAGTAGATATTTTTTTAGGCTAAAACGCAAAGTTTTTGTAATATGCCCACCATTTCTGCAAAAAAATAATTAAAAAGAAATCCCTACGTCTTTCTCTAGCTTTTGAGTTGTAAAAACTAAATACCTTTTCGTTTTTGCTTTAGATTGAAAATTGTAGGTAAAATCGTTCCGGCCGCGGACCCCTTAGCGCTTAACAAGGGTTTCATCAAGCAGTTACATCGCGTTAATTTTTTATGTTAATTATTTAGCAAAATATATTTCTTATTCCTAAATGTATGTACAACAAAGATATATAAACAATTTTTCCACAGCTCTTATTGTTTTCTCGGAAAAAAATCGGGAAATTACGTTAATTTTCCACGGTCTAAAGTGGTCTAACCCCTTAACATAATCTGGTTGGAAATGAATAGTTCCAAAATAAATTTGGAATCGTTGCGACAATCGTTGCGAAACGAATTATCCACCACACGGCTGACACGACAATGACGATAAACACTTTTATTCTATTTCAGCACTTTTCTGGGTTTCTAAATACGGGTGTATTAGATTGAGTTTCAAGGGAAATACAAAATCCCCAAATATTACTATCTCCTATATTTTAATTTGGCAATGGTTTAGGAATTTTTAAAGAAAATAGTTTCCTTTTAATTAAAAATTTTCGCTTAAGTAGTGAAAAATGTTTTCACAGAAATAATGACTTAAATTCAAATGGCTTTCCTTTCAATGTTATTACTTTTAACAGCGGTCTGGCTTTAAAGTTGTAAAAATGAATTCTAAGAATTTATATTTGACGAAAAATTGGATAAAATTTCCCGCATCACAGGCGGATCTTGTACCGTGCGTTCAGAAATGATTGTAGATCGTTTGAATTTGGCGCGCTATAGATTAATTTTTAAGGTTGGTATAAATACAATATTATAATCATATCTCATAGGCGTGTCATGGAAAATATTGAAAGCTGTCATAAGTTGTCAAAAAACCGTAAGACAAAGGTATTCAGGGTGGGCGAACTCAATGTAAAATATTTGAAATCGATTTTTAGTACGTAAACCGAAACACCTTTAGCGCTGATGTATAATTTTTTAATGAAGTCCCTAGATTTATAAATCTAAGGATATTCATTTTAAACAAATACGAAAATACAACAACGTTTCCATGACAATACGTTCAAAACATATTTTAACTTCATGTAAAAGCATTCGGAGTTATTGTAATTGATTTTTTATCATTTCGAGCTTAAACGTGAAACATAACGTTTACAGTGACTACAATTGTGTTCCGTATTATTCTTTTTACTTCTATTACCGGTAAGTATTGATTAACTTTCACATTTTTACAATCTTGCGTTATATTATGTTTCTTTTTCAGATATATACCGTGCACGGTTTCTACTTGTAATGATAAGGAGTCCTCCCGCTATCGATTCCCGAATTGCAGTAAGGATCCGGAGAGATTTAATAACTGAATTTGGGCTAAGTGGATACGTGTTAAAAAAATATGACATGTGATGATGTTTTTGCTAAGACATTTAGGTTTACGGAAGGTACTGTAACATTCTTTTATATAAATAAAGTCCTTACGGGGTATAAAAAGTTCTAATTTGTAAACTAGTATTATTATTAGTGTAGTAGATATATTCGTTTAGTTTAATAAATTACGCATTCTTGTATTAGCTTCATAAATGAAAATAAAAAAGATTAATCTACTTTAAAAAATGTTTTTTCTTTCATCATTGCCACTTATTTTTCGTACACAATAAGTGAGTCACTTATGGCTCACTTATTGTAGTACGAATAAAGAAATAAAATTAAATAAAAAAATATTTTATTTCAAATTTCGCGGTTTTTTTGAATAGTTGCACATCAGCGCTGTGAGTTTTCGGTTTACGTACTAAATTTGACGCATTTCAAAAATCTAGTGGGAGTTCACCTTCTATATCTTTCTTTTTCTATGAAGGTATTTTATTGAATTTATTGACCAATGCCATTGCAATTGATATCCGATCTCCAATAATTATGAGTAGATGTACATATACACTTAATACTGAAAAGGATACATCATGAATAAATCCGGCTACGCCACTGATATGCAAGATACGACGTAGGTAATTCACAGGTAACAATATTGACCATCGAAAATCACTAAATTACGAGCGCGCCAAATTCAAACGATCTACAATCATTTCTGAACGCACGGTATTAAGTATTTAATCATCTCCAAAACGTAACCTAGAATGATTAGAAATCAAACTTTGACATCGTTAATATCTGTAATGAAACCGATTTCACAGTCATTTTCATTCTCGATAACTTAACCTTAATAACAGTAAAAGTGCATTTCGATATTCTTCAATAGATTGCCCACAATAGGCCTTACAATTTCCCCACAATTGACTTTCCACGCCAATTCCATAGATTAACCGTTACAGATGCAATTTCTACGTCAATTAACAAGATGTTTAACACAAATTACCACGTCGATTTATCCAAAATTAACCTGAAAGATGATAATGATGATGACTCTGAAAGTAGATTCTCATTAGGTATTGTCATGAGAAATATGTATGTATTTACAAAGAAAACATTTTTTTATTAAAAACATCTAATTAATTTCCTTCCACTTATCTAAATTAATTAACATAAACTCCCTAAATGAATAAATTTTGTAAGATAAATAGTGTCAAGGTGAAGATACATTGTTATTCTTTTCTATTACGAGAAGAATTTCTGTGAAAAAAATTTTGTATGAGAGTGCAAACACGATAAAGCCTGTTGGTTCTCGTGTTGGTGAGATCTCTTATGAAATTCCCCTAATTAAAAGTCAAGGAAAGTCGACAATTATATTATTATTACACGCAGTGCACCACGACGAACGAGGAGGAGATAATGAAATTTACCCCGTTCCCGTGTGATGTGTTAGTACAGAATACTTTTGCTGCATTTTTTTCTCGTTCTAACGGGACGAACAATTTGCAATTGTGGTCTTGACGAGCTTCCAGCTGTATTAACCATGCTTTACATGAATAAATGTATGATGTAATTAAAATAAAGTTGAATGATTCTATTTTGTATCCGCGTAGTATAGTAAAATGAGTTTCATTTGATATACTAAAACATTGTGAAGATAAAAGATCATTTAGACAGACCAATTTTGAAATAGAATAGCTGACCTTAGACTGTTAATTCACTCAAGTAGGCATTATAGGACTCAGCATTACAGGATTGTTAATGAACCTATTGTGTATCTCCACGGAATTTACTCCACTAGATTTGATTATTTAGAAATAGCTTTTATTCTTATATTTTATTACTTATCATGGATTAAAATGGTTAATTTTTGAATTTATTTATAAAGGAGGAAAAACAAACTAATTAATTTTAAAATTTTTGAAGATTTAAAAATACAATATACGAAGTGTCCGGAAATGTGTACAACAAAATGTCACAAACACTTTCAGCGCACTATCAGCGCATTCTATGTTCAAAAATAAGAATAAAAGTCCAAATAAATATTAGCCGAAAAATGCTTCCTAAAGGAGCTACAGACTCTTGAAGATGGCAGCAAAAAAAACGGGTTTTAAGGTATATCCTCGGAATGCCTTGGGTTAAGTCAACGAAAATTGGTATACTAGCCTAAAATTCCAAGAGAAATTAGATGATGGTATCAAAATCAAAAGAACTCGAAAACGAAAAACTATAAGTACCAACACTCCTTATTAAAGTTTACTTATTCTTGTATGTAGATTTAAAATACCTAATAATACTATACAGGGTGTCCTGGGAAATATGGGAAATCTCTTGGATTCTGATAGAACATTAAAAAATATGATTACAAGTTCCCGTATTTTTCTTTTCCTAGCGGCCCTCCCCTCGGAGATACGACCTTGTAAAAGAAGCCACTGGAAAACAATTTTTTAAAACAAAATTAAAGTACTTAATTTAATTTAATGAAAATTTAATATGATAAACAGTAATAAGGACCTCTTAAAAAAATGACCTTAAAACATAATTAATCTCTTTAGTTTACCAGGGGCGTACTAGGTTGTACATTTTAATGCTTACATGTTTAACACCCTGTATGGTAAGGAGTTAAAAAAAATAAATTTAGATACCTTGAATATTTAGCTAAAGAAAAGCTACTCTTATTCAGTGCCGATAAAATGAACCGTTTTCGAGAAAAAAATTGTAAAAGAAACCATCAACATTAAAAATTTATTAATATTTCGTAGGTACTATAGTAACGTTTGTAAAAACAGCGATAATTTTTTTGTCTGCAACATCAGTATTAAAAAAGCGCTGCTAAGTAAAATCGTTATAGTTTTGGTTAAGGTATCTATGGCATTCCGTTATACACGTCATTTCTGAACAACTGTATCTTAAGATTTGAAAACATGCATACTACGTCCGGCAAAAGATGTCTCATGCGTCAACAATTAATTGTAAAGGCCATCCCATCAGTTTTGACAGTTACGTCACTGTTTACGTAACCACAATTTGAATTTGGATTTGCCACCAACCATTCGGTGGTAAATCGCATTAAAAATTATTTTCATAATTAAGCTATTTTAAAATACATTTTTCACAGAATATAATTTATACGACGATAAAGTGACAAAATAAATATGTTCATTAAATACAAATTTCAAAATAAAATTCGTATTAAACAGAAATAAAAAGTTAATATGATTTAACGTTTTAATGTTACCCAAACTTAGCCAAACAACTGTTTATACCGTTGCCGCATATCGATTTGGAGGTTATGTTCTAGTACCTCAACTAAAACATTAAACGCTTGGCAACAGCGCGATCACGTGACCAGACGTAAATAGTGACGTAACTGTCAAAACTGATGCGATGACCATCCTAGACGAACATTTTCAATTTTCACCTCTTTGCCATGTACAATAACCCGAAATGGAGTTGCGCCATGAAGAGAAAGATGAAGGAGTACTCGACTATGTTACAAAGAGGGGACTCACTTTTTCATCTTTCTCTTCATGGTGCAGTCCATTTCCGGTTATAGTACAATTAGATAATATACGCTGTTTGGCGAAAGATGTCTTATACGTCATTGATTAATTATGATTGTGGTATCCTAGACGAATATTTTCGGTTTTTTGTCTCTTTCTGTCATGTACAATTAATTAAAAAAAAATGTTTCATTAAACGGTGTATAGATATTTATACACCGTTCAACGAAAGATGTCTCATGTTTTCTCGACATTTGTCGAATTTTTCTTATTTCATTGTTTATGACAGACAAGGATAAAAACTGAAAATGTTCATCTAGGTTACTACATACAATACGCCGCATTAGTGTGACGTCACATTGTTGACCTAGGGCCGGGACTGAATCCAAACAAACTTTTTCTACATAGATTCAGTCCATAAGCGGCGAGAAAATCATTTTTTTTAGAGTACTTATTGTTAGAGACATATTTAAGGTTTGAAAAGTGGGCAGTGTAATGTAAAATACCGTTTTCTACATCTAAACCAAAAATGGCAAGTTAAATAATTTTTTTAACGCCGTGAAAGCAGAAATAAGTTCGCGTAGACATAACCTCAAAAAACGTATTTGTCAAAGATAAGCTTTAAAAGTTCGTAGTTCGGTAATTAATGAGATTTGGGCCACCAAATCTTACAAACGGGGTGGTATTATCCTCAGAATACCTTACAGCCCTTCTTTGGTGAAAAACAACACCCTCCGATTATTTTAGATAAAATGCTAGCAACAGGTATAAATTTGATAAAAGTATAGGTATTTTGTTATAAAGGAAGGAGTTTTCATAGTTTTATGACCTTTATTATTGTACCCTTTGCAGGTAAAACATAACAACTATGACATTTACTGATAAAGAATGTCTATTAAAAGACATTTTACCTCAAGGCGTACAAGTACACCAAACAGAAAAACTGAACAAAATAGTAAGAACCAGGATACATACTAAAAGCACCATACGTGGGATGAAATGTTTCAAGATTCTAAGTTTTATATCATACACTCTTCGCAGCCACTCCGACACCATAGTATAGTTATTCGAACTCTTAAAGATTTACTTTACTTAACTTGAATAATTAATTAATAAATTAATTAAAATTTGTAGCTGTGTTTTACTTTTAATTCAGATTTACACATTCATATCCAACTTTTGAACCTAACCATTATAGTTATTACTGCTACCTCCATGTATTACTAGCTAGGATTTTTATTTCAATAATAAAATCCTAGCTAGTACTGTGTTGTGACTTATTATAATTTTATTATGTTTTGTATATTTTTCTTCCTCTGTTTTGATTTTTATTAGTTTACTTAAAATATTTACCTTCTTGTAATAAGATATAGAATAAGAGTACTATGAGTACTGATATATTAAAAATCTAAAGATCAGAGTTAAAAATATTTAATATTTAAAATTAAAATTACATTCACAATATAAGAACCTAAGAAAAAACAGAAGTCGTGAAGTCAAAACATAGAAGACTACAATAACTGAACAGAGTTTGATTCTATGAAATCCTATAACAGAAAAAAAGTTAATTTAGTTGTACCGATACTTACCGTTAGTTATTTCAGAAATAAAATGTAGAAAATAGTCCACGGTAATCTCTGTTATTCGAAGAATGGCAGTGTTCTACATATGTAACTAAAAGTGGTTACAAATTTGTAAGAGCTGGAATAACTTTTACTATTGTGTTAGAATGTATGGTCCTTTTAGCATGTATCCTAGCTCTTACTACGGTGTCTGTCTGGTGTATTTCTACGCCTTGTGGTAAAATGCCTTTTAATAGACATTCTTTATCGGCAAATTTCATAGTTGTTAAGTTTTACCTGCAAGGGGTACAATAATAAAGGTCATAAAACTATAAAAACCCCTTCCTTTATAACAAAATACCTATATTTTTATCAAATTTATACTTGTTGCTAGCATTGAATCTAAAATAATCCGAGGGTGTTGTTTTTCACCAAACAAGAGCTGTAAGGTATTCTGAGGATAATACCATCCCATTTGTAAGATTTGGTGGCCCAAATCTCATTAATTACCGAACTACGAACTTTTTAAGCTTACGTTTGACAGATACGATTTTTGAGGTTATGTATACGCGAACTTATTTCTGCTTTTACGGCGTTAAAAAATTGTTTTAACTTACCATTTTTGGTTTAGATGTAGATAACGGTATTTTACATTGCACTACCCACTTTTCAAACGTTAAATATGTCTCTAAGTACTCTAAAAAAATTATTTTCTCGCCATCTGACGACCAACATCTGACGACACACTAATATCGCGCATTGCCGATTGAATTGTGCAAATTTTAATAAGAAATTCGTCCACTATTAGATTACAAAATTACCGGGATGTAAATTCCTACAATTTTCTACTGCAAGTTGGTGTTCTAGATAAAATGAAGTTCTCTAGAAGTACTGGACACTAAACGAAAAGCCGTGAATTCAAAATCACTACTAAAAATCTTTAACGAAAGATGCATAAAGTGTAGAAAAGTACAAAATATACTATAGGTTAAATTAGAGACTAGATCCAAGGATATTGACTAACAACGATAGCTCAATTTGCGATAATCGTCCGTCACCTTTGACGTCACTGCCAAGCATAGTGTCTTTGTCTTTTACTCAGTTATCTCACTTCAACCGTGAATTTTATTGATGAACTAATTGCCGAATACTTTATGGAATGGCAACAATGTACTGTTCAACGGTATTTCTATTCAACACAAAATAATTGTTTATTAGTATTTAACAATCGAAAAATCAGTATATTCGTAGGAACTGAGCTGGTTTACATTTTTTGCTAGAATTTTTTTAGCGAAAATAGACGAAATTTTTGTGAAAGAGAAAAATACCGCGTTATAGTAAACAGATGAAGATACATCCTATAAAAGGTCCGAATTTTTTCCTTTGGCGATTTCCGAGAAAAACTTTGTCAAAGTTTGCGTTTTCTGCGGACGGTCAAAAAACCAGTCATGTTTTCATTTACCTCGCGATATTTCCTGAACGACGTCACCTGCGATTTTGGATTTTGACTATGTTACGCAGAAATAATCACCGATCATGATAGTCTTTACATCGATTTTTTTTACGAAAGCTTTTGGAGTAAAAGCACTCGAAACTTTCCCGACTAGACTTATGGCACGGATAGTAGACCATTTTTTGTGAAAGTTTGGTTGCCTATAGAACTACTAAAAATTTTAATTTTTTAAAACTATACCTATTTAAGATATCAGTGATTTTGTATGACCTAGTTAATATATTTATAAGATAAAATATTTAAAAATCATCAAAATTAATGAAGTATTTTTTATAAAAGTAGATAACTTATCTAATCTAATCAATCTAATAGATTAGAACACTTTTAACATACACTTTGCATCTAATATTTATGTCAAATTTATCTGTAATATCTATTGTCTGTAATAATAAATTATCAATATTAGTATTAAATTTTCTTAGCATTATTGAAAAGTTTAGAGGTTATGTTAAACGTCAAAATGACAAATACATGTCAAAAATTAAAGTTGATTAAAATTTGCTCAATTTAAATTTCATTCTTACAAAGAAAAATAATCGTTTTCGTTTTAAAATGAATCATATTCTTGGCTTTATTATCTATTTATCAGATTTTTGAGGTTATGTAAGTTTATTTTTCAATACATATGTAATTAGTAATAACCTTGGACTTTACACCAAAAATCTACATAATCTAATCAAAAGCAGAGTGTTTTACCTTTCTTTACATAACCTAACGCCCGTATTATGACTTATCCTCAGCAAATTACTAAGAATTACGTCATACGTCATCCTTATCGACCCCAGTCTCGTTCGAATTTCGTTCTAGTCAAGGATTTATCTCGTTCGTCTGGCACTCGAACTCGGTCAGATTAGCAGTTTAAATGGCTTGCGAACGTAACAATTGGAAAATTTAAATTTTTATCGAAATATTGAAGGTTTCGTTGAAACGTTTAAGATTTAATCGTCTTGTAAAACGTCCAGAAACGATTTTAAAACATGGAAGTGATCGAGTATTTAAAAAGTTCGGAATTAGTGGCTGAAATTCAACAATATTTCGGTATTCGTTTACCCCATTTAGAAGGAAAACAACTAGAAGATAACAAGAAAAAGGAGGATGCTGGTTATGTGATTACAAATAAAAAGTGGTATTATTTATTTAAACTCGGAACTGAATTGGGTGATGAATTATTTTATTCTTTATTTATACCTTTTTGGTTTTGGAATATTGATGGGTTTGTTGGGAGGAGAGTTATATTTGTTTGGGCAATTGTTATGTGGATTGGTAAGAATTAAACAAATTAATTTATTAAGTTTATTAATGTAAAATTAAATTATAAAGGACAAGCAATTAAAGACATTGTTAAATGGCCCAGACCTGGTTATCCATCAGTAAAACTCCAGAAAAAATGGGTATTAGAATATGGTATGCCTTCTACACATGCCATGGTTGGAATATCAATCCCGTTTTCAGTTTTATTATTCACCTTAAATCGATATCAATATAATATATCAATAGGATTAACTGTAGCTATTTTATGGTGTACTCTAGTCTGTATAAGTCGTCTTTATCTAGGAATGCACACAGTATTGGTAAATAAATAACTTAATTTTTGATTTAAAAAGCTTATACATATTATTTTTAAGGATATAATAGCTGGGTTGTTGTTAGCCGGTCTTATGATGATCCCATTAGTACCAATTGTGGAAAGATTAGACAACTATTTTCTTACACATCCAACCGGGCCACTTCTCTGCTTGGTATTTTCAGTATTGATTATTATTTATTATCCAAACAGTGGAAAGTGGACACCAACAAGGTAAATAAATCTTTTAATAAATTAAAAATGAATAAGAAATTAAATTTCCTTTGAGTTCAAACGTGACATAGCTATCTTAAATACAGTACAATCTTAATAATCCAGCGGTTCGTTAATCTCACATATAATAATCCAGCGCTTTGGGGAAATACATATCCGAAAATAGAAGATTTACCTGGTGACACACAGGAAACGGGCGATTTTCAAATGAAATTTTTATTGGATATTGATGAAATAATTTTTTTATTCCATAAAATGAAAAATCAATATCCACCATTTGATTGATGATCATCAGAGAAAAGTCAATTACATACATTCACTGAACTAAGACTAGAGGTAAAATCAGCACTAACTCTAACTCTTGACCTAGAACTAGAATCTTTTGGGTTTAGCTGCACGTCTTTTGAAAATCCGTTTGACGTTTCGAATGCTACATACCTATATTGCAATCATCTTCAGAAACAAGTTTGAAGTCACTTCGTACGCCTTTTCAAACACTATACATTCATTTTTTACATTCACAGTTGTTTACATTACTCAGAATGTGTGACTGCAAAATTAACCATTCTCTAGTAGTCTTCTAGCTCTTTCGGGAAAAACTTTATTTAAAAAAAAAGCTAAACATCTTGAAGAGAATATCCCCATGTACATTCCTCTATTACCACTGTCAGCTATGTACTAGGTACTCTAAAATCGTCCCTTTCCCCTGTATCTATAAGAGAGTGTCCAGCATATGCCATCATTGGGAAATATCTGTCAAGGAAAGGCAAAATATTTTTACGAAAAAATAACGAAGACGATTTTCGGGTGATGTTTGGTTTGATAATTAACAAAAAAAGATTTGAAATCCGTTTTTTAATTGTCACTGGAGAATGGGCACTTTTCAGAAGTAATTGGAATTAAAAATCCAGGTATTGATTTCCCATAAGACCTTTGTGCATTGCTCCAAGGTGCATCAAGAAGCAAAATGTTAAAGCAGGGATTGATGTTCATGCGAAAATTTGATGGACACACACACTTGCCTTATTGAATGTAAGAAAGCCAGGCATTTGAGAGCCTTTAAAAACGTAAATTATTTACCAGTTACCTGCAAACATCAAGCCAAAGGTGGGTTACATGTCGCCGGTCCGGAAGAATATCGACATAACTGCAAAATAAAAAATTTTGCAGGAGAAGCAAAAATAATTAAAATCAGCATTTTTTGAATACATTGATGGCCTTATCTCATTTTATCAAAAAATTGCAGTTACGTCGATGTTGTTCCGGAACGGCGATGTGATGTCTTTACAGGGTGGTTTAAGAAACATTATATTCCGACGGTAAAAAAAATCGGAAATCCATAATTCGCCTGCAAAATCTTTGCTTCGTTTGGATAACGCTCTTGGTTACCCTAAAAAAGATGAATTTCACTCAAAAGACCGATATATTCAAATCTTGTACATGTCTCCAAACATGACAACACTTTTGCCACTCAGGGATCAAAATATAATCCAGCAAATAAAAATAAATTACAGCAAAATTCTACTTACACTCATAATCAAACAAACTGATGAAATGAATCATTAAGTTAAAAAAAAAAAAAAATAAAAAGCAACACCATCCAGTTCTAGGAAAAAATTCTGACCAACATACCCTGCTTTTAACCATCAAAAACCTATGATAACCCTAATTAACTATTGTAACTAAGCTATCTCCACAAGCTCAACTCTCAAATTTTCAGTGGAATTTTTATGACTTTTCCAGTAAATGAATAAATAAATAAATAAATAAATCTGAATATTTCACTTTCACGAACTATAACCAACAATGACGCATTCACTGTCTGCATAAAACGAGCAGAAGAAAACGACTTCCCATGTGAAAATGTGCTGGTGTTAAAGTTACAAGAAAGCGTTTATCTGCGATGAAATGTTTATGACAAAAAAAAAATTAAGGATTATTTTTCATAATATTATTCAATTGTTATTATTTTCACATTGTTATTATTTTAATACTCTGTGTTATTATAATGTTATTTTATTCTTTCTAAAACACGAAAATTTTCTGAAACACTACTTTACTTTACCGATAATATGAAATATTTGATAATCCCGCGGTGGACCAGCGGTCTCATATCTTACGAATTATCAAGATTGTACTGTACAAAAATAACATAGCTATGTTAAATATTTTTGAAGTTATGACGATTAACTTTTCTTAACCTCATCTTAAAAAATAACACTAAAACGTTACAACTATATTTTCGATTCAATTCTAGTCGTGTTTAGATTCAAATATAAAACGATTCTTAACATTTTTTAATAATTTTTTTTATATTCTTTTTCTAGGGGTGACACAACGATGATTTTAAGTGTATCAGTAGGCGTTCAAAGTGGAGCATGGTTTAATTATCAAACCGGAATAATGACTGCGGCGGAATTATCACCGCCTTACGCTATAATGTGGCCGACTTATACGATGTTGGGTTGTATAATTCTGCGAACGATTTTGGGTATTTCGATAGTCTTAGGACTTAGGGCGGTTGCTAAAGATTTTTTCTATAACACTTTATGCGCGGTGTTGCGTTTAGACGCCAAAGAATTAAAAGGAACGGAAAATACTTTGGAAAACGGTAGAAAAAATTTTGTCGAGTTAGGAAGTAAATATTTAATGTGTTCATCGATCGGGTTTTGTATTTTGTACGTTATACCACTTATATTCAGGTACTTAAATATTGAACGACCGACTTTTTATACGGAAATTTGATAATTAAACGT
This sequence comes from Digitonthophagus gazella, assembly GCA_036711955.1. Lineage (NCBI taxonomy): Eukaryota > Metazoa > Arthropoda > Insecta > Coleoptera > Scarabaeidae > Digitonthophagus > Digitonthophagus gazella. The sequence continues at coordinate 25,828,384 of JASCIT010000001.1, read as the reverse complement.
TAATTCAAAGAAAGTTTTTTTGTGTTTATTAAAGAAACTTAGATAATATTGTGATAGATTTCGTTTTGTTAAGTTTTGATATTTTAGGTACTAATCAAAACGTTTTAACCTCTCAGGTATCAAAATATCGCTTTTAGTGGATACACAGGCGCATTTAATCTTATTTAAAATAAATTACTTGTTGATTTATTTATATTTTTTAGTAAATCTTATATGATGATCGTTAATTTAATGAAAACACTTATAAATAAAGCTGCGGTAAAGTTTAATTAGTGTAAACAAAATTGGAGTTAATCCTTTAAGCTGATTTAATGTATTAATCATTAATCAAAATTGATTGATTTTTCTGAGCGTTATAAATTGATAAAATATTTCAATCAATATTAATAGGCTTTAATGAATGATATACAAATATTTCAAGCGATGAACGTATTAATTGATAAATTAAGAAGGAAAATACTGGTTATTTTCGATATACAGGATGTTTTATAGAAAAGAAAGAAAAAAAAAATTTTGTTCAATATTTTTCTCCGGTATTTTTAACAATAATTATTTTAAATTTAAACTTTTTATTATCTTTTACAATGAAAGATCAAAATTGCCCTCTACTCTCGTTTTAAGTCCTACAAATATTTTCAAATAATTTATACTTCATTTTCGTAAGTTCTCCTTTTGATTAACAATGGGATATTATTTCGATTAAATGACCACCTCGATAATTTTAATAAATATACTCAGTTGTGCAATATATGTCTCCATTCTTCAGTTGATAATTAAGGAAAAGACAAGATATACTGAAGCTTGTACTATTAATTTCGTTCTTGACGACTAGGTTTCGGCATTTGCGCCGTCACCAGGTTAGTCACTTATATTTATACTTAATCATGTTCTTCCGTAGCGACTGACCTGATTACGGCGTAAATGCCGAAACCCAGGTAGTCAAGGACGAAGTAAATAGTATAAGCTCAGTATACAGGTGTCCCGTTTTGATTGTCCGATTCCTTTACTAACGTATTTCTTGGCTAAAAATAAATAAAAAAAGGTCTAATCAACATGGGTCCAAAAGTGATTCGTTTTCAAGATATTACAGTTTAGTTCCATACGTTTACCTGTTACAAACATAATCGAAGTGTATTTATTAACCCTCCGGTGGGCGCGCCTATCGGACTTACACGAATAGGCGCGTTGCGGCTTTTACACCGCAATAGGATATTTAATGGTTTCACAGTGAACTTAGAAATATTTTGAGAAATAAATGCGGCTAACTGCCGCATTCGCGCCCACCGGAGGGTTAAAATAAATTATTAACACGTTGCGATGGTTTTGATTATCATTATTAAATTACACTGGGTTAGGTAGAAAGGCTTGTCGTACCCATCGCAACTACTTAATAATTTAATTTAAATAATTCACAGTAATAATGGATTAATATGTGAAAATAAAACCTTGAATATCTCGAAAACGAACCACTTTCGGATCTATGTTCATTACAACTTTTTTGCTTGTTTTCAGTCAGAGAATACGTCCGTAAAGAATCGGACAATCAAAACGGGACACCTGTATATTGTTTTTTTCTTAAATATATTCAATTTCTTCCAACCGATAATCAGCTCATACAATGAAGCGAAAATGCGATAGATCAAGTGCCTTCCATTCTTGAACCTTTTTTTGAAGTTTTGGTGTAAAATTCTTTGCACAATCCTATCGCTGATATTAAAATTTTTTTTAACGATGTCGGGTTGTCGGAACCCGTCTCTTGTCTATCAACAACAGCAGTTTAATTTCTACCGAATTGTGTATGCAATTTTCGGTAAATTTCGACAACTGACTATACTTTAAAAATCAATTTTAATATTTCATAATGGTTATATCGAGCTTATACCGACTCATTTCGTTAACCGGGTATATTCAACTGAATTTTTATCACCTGAAGACCACAGGCAAAGAAAGTGCTGCGTCAAAAAAAACGTGATTTCGAGAAAATCCGATTTAAAATACTAGGAACTTAATTTTTTTTGTTTTTTATGAACAGCGACTAATGATGCACAAATGATATCATTTTTATAACTAACAAAAAAGCCAAGTGAAGCTCTACTTATCCACTTTCGTGGTGATACTGAGGCCGCTTTAATCTGTTCATCAATATTACAAAGTGAAATAACTTTTGACGCAGCATATTTATAGCATGAACAATTGAATAGGGTCAAAGATTTGAAAATTTTCTAATGGATGATACCAATATCTCTATCTTGTAAAAAATGACATAGCAGTAAAATTATCAATTCTACTGCCCAGCTCTATAAAACGAACAATCTGGCAACGTCACTCGTTACGCTCTCTCTGGATGGAACATGAGCTGGTTTGTTTTGTAATAGACATAAACAGTAAACAAAGAGTCCCTTATCCTCATATCTGTAAACAGTTGAGTGTTTATGTTTATGATCTAAGTTTTCTAACATAAATTATGAAATCTTACTATAAATTTGCTTTTTCAAATATCGAAGATCCTTGATTTCATGATTAAAAGTTTTTTTTATTTCATTACGTTTCTAAGTCCTAAGTTTTGTTTTCAAGTCCTAAGTTATCAAATTAATGTTTGTAAATAAATTCAAGGTGTTTGTAAACATTAAATTGGCAAGATTAATCCTTGTTACAAAACAAACCAGCAAAATGTAATAGGAATGCTCCATCCAGAAAGAGCGTAGCGGCTAACGTTGTCAGATCGTTGTATGAAACTTAAATTAGTTATCATTGAGCTAATTACCCTTTTTCAGCTACTCATATCATCTGAATTAAGCGTAACCATAGTAATTAACAAATTGTTAACTAATTTAACACCCGTATGCATAGTCGATCGCCGGCGATTCGCCGGATATTCTCCGGAGACTCGCCAGCGATTCGCCGGAGATTCTCCATCCGCCAATAGAAAATTCCGATGCAAAGTCATCGGCATGGAATCATTCATGAGCGTTATGCTGTTTTTTCTGGCGACGCGCCGGAGATTTGCCGGCGATTTGCCGGAGATCGGTCGATGTCAAAAACGTCAATAAAATCATAATTTACGTCAGATTAATATTGTATATTTAAAATCGATAGGGATTTGAATTGGATGTATAGTGCCAATACAACACAAATCACGTTACAAATCACCGGCGATTCACCAAAACGAAGATCGCTAGGAGATCGACTATGCATCACAAATTATATTCCGACCGTTCGCCGGCGAGTCTCCGGCGAATCTCCGGCGATCGACTATGCATACGGGTGTAAGCCTTATAAATAACCAAATAACCCCTATTTCAAAAACGAAAGTCAAAACTGCGCACCCTATATATTTTTTAAAACTTTTTAAACACTGTATAAATTATTGTGTATAAATTATATCATTATGGTATTCTTTAAAGTTTTGTTTGACTTTATAATTTCTTACTTTATTTTCGTATTTGTAACCGTTTTAGAATTATTTACAAAAATAAGAGTCAATTTGCGCCTATTAATGATTATTTTTGTTAATAACTCGGAAACAATGAAAGATACAAAAAGTTTATAATAGAATAAAGTGATGAAGACAAAAAATTTAAATGTTATATTAGATTTTTATTTATTATGTATACCGGTGTGTAAGAAAAGAAATAGATGAAATATGATTTTAGAAAAGACTTGTATATCGAAAATAATGTTTTAAAAAATTTGTGATTTTAACTGCTCTTTTAAGTAGGAAAATTGTACATCAAGTGCTTCCAAACCTTCTTTCAATGCTTCCAATGCTTTTCCTTTAGTAAAATTATAAAACATGGATCATGTTTAATACCATCAGCTCTTCTAATCTTTCCTTAGTAATAATAATAATATTAATAATAACCAAATAGAAGCTCAATAAATAATTCAAATGTAATCTTTTTTATATTTTAGTATTTTACAATTTTAGCTACTACTTAAAAAATAATTCTCTAAATCTCAAAATAAATAAAGATCTTCAATGCTTTTTAAACACATTAACTGTTTTAAAATTGTAAAGGTAGACAAAATAAAACTAAATATAGTGAACTAAAACAACTTCTTTATTGTTCTAAAAAGATAAACAAAATAACTTCCAGTGCTAATTTAAAGTTTAAAAATAATTTACGACTTGAAATAAAATAAAATGTAGAAACATATCATTGGAAATGTATGGATAGATTCTTCTTTAGGTTTTTTGTATCGGCATTTTTATCGTTAATATCTAAAAAATTTAAATAAAGTAATCGAATTATTATTACTGATGTTTTGTTTTTACCTTTGTATCTGTGTTAAAAACACAAATAACATCTTCTTGGATATACACGGGAAGAAAAACATCCAAAAGGTATCTTTTGTATTTTGCTTCAAGTATAAATCGATCATCGTTCATATCTAAAGTTAATTCTTTTGAGGAAGTCTAAAATGAGGACAAGAAGTTATTATTTATAGTTCTAGGTTAGCAAAAGATTTTTAGAGGTTTGTTTTAGATGTTAAGAAAAAAATGTAGAGGTTGAGAAAAAAAATTTTTTTTCAATTTTTATTAATTTGCAAATTATTGCATTTCGTGTTAAACTAGACATTCTAATCTAAAATTAATCAAAAAGTCGCTTTTTTTATTTCTAGAAAAAAAGTCTAGGTGATTTCTTTTTTGAAATTGTAGACGTATTGTTAGAAAAAAAATTTTTTTTCTGAAAATTTTTGTAACCTTCATTATTTCGACGCTGCCAAGCCAAAACGGCATAAACGCCATTAACCTAATTTTTCAGAAAACGCAAAAAATGATTGACATAATAAATCTTAAATGGCTTTTACGCGAACTTTAAACCAATTTTATAGCGAATGAAGTTTATTTGCGGGTATACCGCTTTAACTGTTGCATGCAGATTTAAAAATGCTACTCAACGGTGCAACTAACTAAAAAATGATCATTTTGGCGTTTATGCCGTTTTGGCTTGAGAGCGTCAATTTATTATATCTCACTTTAAACCAAGCAATGAAACATACAATTCTCTAAAAAATCTTTACTTTATTTTTAAAAATCAACTTAGGATCACTGAACGAAAAAGAATAATACCCTACAGGAAGCTTCGCGAATACATTCGTTACCCGTGTAGTGCTTATGCATACATTCACAGTCGCTGCAATAGAGTTCAGAATTACGTACACACCACTACATAAACACAAGAGTATTTTGAACGTGATCAGAAACCACACACATTCCATGTACTATGATCCGAAATGGAACTGCACTATGAAGAGAAAGATGAAAAAGTAAGCCCCCTCTCCGTAACATTGCCGAGCACTCTTTCATCTTTCTCTTCATGGTGCAGCTCAATTTAGGATTATAGTACACTAAGGCTGGATTTAGTGCTCAACCGACGATCAGACTTAGATTGTTCAGTGCTTAGCTGATTGACAGACGAAAACAAACTTGTATATTCTCCAGAAAAATTTGACGCTCTCCAACATATTAGCAAAATTATGAAACAAAGCTTGACACACCTCAGTGTTTGGTAGATTCGTCAGTATGTGTACTGTCCTCTTAAATAACAGAATGAAGATTAACCCCTTAAGGACCAGGCCCGAGATATCTCGGGATAGAGTGTACGGTCTAAAAAGACCATACCCGAGATAACTCGGCCAGACACATTTGTACGTTCCAGTACGTATTTGCCCGAAGTAACTTGTAAAAGTACTCTTGTAACTGGTTCCTAATATGTCAAAATGTTAGTTTTAATTATTAAAAAAAAAATGATTTTTTTGGTGCATTAAAAAAAATCGGTCCTCAAGGGGTTAATAGGGATCAGCTAATACCCGAAGTCTGGTTGCATCCAGAATTATGGGTCTTGTAGGAGCGCGGGGCAGAGTATTATCACCCTAACACTTAGGTCTCAGTAAATTGTAATACCCTTGTATTAACCCCAGGAGGTTTGTTGCTGTTCAAATAACCAGTACCGCTTCCTTGCAGGCCCCACGCAATCAAGGCGGCCCGAACCACGCCTTGGCCCTGGTCCGTCTTATCCGCGAGGTGCAGCTTACCGAGCGCAAACGCGCATCTGATTATACAAACTTCCTACACACAAAGGTGATGCATAACCAGAGGTGTTTAACTGGTTACAGGACCGACGGCTTAACGGCCCCTCCGAAGGTCGGTGGGGCTACTAGGTGTTGGAATTATAGGATTTGTCCCATAATTTGTATAAATACCGTGATGCACAATTAAAAGCTTACAAGGAGAGTGCAAGGTCTTGGGGTCGTGGATTTAGTTCAAATTTCGTAGAATGGTAGATTTAATTTCCCTGTTGATGAAAATATATGGTTATAGGGGCCACAATGCATGGATGTAGTATACTAACTTCTGGAAGGGTATATGGAGGCAATTTAGAAGCGTCAATGTCGTGTCGCCGACCTGTAGTGTTAAGGAGATAGACCCTAAGGCTGGTTTTAGTGCTCAACCGACGGTCGGTACTGACCGTCAGTACTGACGAAACGCGCTGACCGTCGGTTTGTGTTGTTCAGTGCTTAGCTGATTGACAGATCTGTCAAAACGCGCTGACCGTCAGTTTGTACAGTCTCACGAAAAATGGACGCATTAACAAATTGTACGATACTTGGGTATTTCATTGTTCTGTAATTCTTTAACCGTGCATCACGGTCTTTATATAAATTATGAGACAAGTCCCATAATTCCGGATGCAACCGGACTTCGGTTATTAATCGTTCTGTGTCTATGCTCATTATTTCACGATCACTGTAGACGTACAGACCATACTGACGTATCTGCCAAACAATGAACGCTATAATATAATCTAGCGTCTGTCAGTTGGATGACGTACATACGGACGCGTTCGACCGACAGTTGTCATACGCGCCGCGTACCGTACGCGCGTAGGGTTCATCAGTGCAGCACTGAACAGCTCCATACAAACACGTTGATAAGCTACGCGCGACCGACGTCGGTACCGACCGTCGGTTGAGCACTAAAACCAGCCTAAGATAAATAAATAGTTAAGCTAATAAATAATAAACCTATATGTTTTGAAATCAGATCGGTCAATTGTTTTGCATTAATTAGCTATGTTTGTAGAAGCGGTTTCCAATGGTTTTTGATTTTTGAACCAATCAAGATTTCTGATTTTTTGTATGTGTTCAAAATAAAACAATTTGATTAGTTGAAAAAATCCCAAACTATTGGAATTCGCTTCTACGAACAAAGCTAATTTTAAAGAAAATAAATGAATTACGAAGTATACTGATCGAACCGAATTTTTAGTGTATTCAGAATGTAAACGGTTTGCGATCGAGTTCAAAATACTCTACGTAGAAAATGTGTGCGTAATTCAGAACGCTATCTTTGCGTTTGTGCATGTGTACCTAAACGGTATGAAATGTGGTAGAGCATGACGTATATTTAGCGTACGGATTATGTTTTTTTCGTATTTTGCGTTGAATGATGTTTTTAAGTTTACTTACTATTTTTGGTAATCTTACTTCAGCATACAAAACATCTTTTTCATCATCAATCCTTTTATACAATCGATACTCCGGTGTAATATAAGCGTTATCACCTTCAAGTACTTGAATCCCCGATTTACCTTTACTACCACCAATTTCAGAAATAAGACTTTTCTTAGTTCCCATTTTATCCTCAATTTCCCTTTGTTGAATCCTATGGGATTGAAGACTACCAAAACATTTGCGATTCTTTAAAATAATCCTTTCGTCAGTAGCATAAATTCCATTTTTATTAGCAACTCCTTCAAAAATAACCGCCATGACAAAATTTTTAAACAACTGGCTATTTTCGATTTTAGCAAAAAAATCCGTGTTTATTGCTACATCAACCACTTTAGCTGTTTCTCCTTTTTTATCTTTATCAGTTTTCGTTTCACCGATACTCATCGGTACACGAAAATCAGTAACTTCATCTGTATCCAGAATCTCGAGTAATTCCGATTCTGAAATATCTTTCGGTGGTGGAATAGCTTCGGTTTTGCAAACATTTATGAAGATTTTTGTATCCGATCCTACTTCTTTTGATTTACAACAGAAACCTAAATGAAATAATAAAAAAAAATAAATAAATTCGGTTTGTTGTTGAATTTTAGAACAAAGGAATTAATTTTAGAAATGTTTATCACTACTTTGAACGCTTTATTTATCATTGTTTGTAAGTACTGAAATACGTAACATTGAGAAATACTGAGTAATAACGGTTGGTTTATCATACAACCTTCTTCGTGTTTACTAAAATAAATTCTATTTAACACTCCGTTTTAAATACTATATTCATTTCCGTAATAAATCTTACTGATTTTTAAAATTTCTATCTTTTTTTTGTAAAAATTAAAATTAAAAAATCCATCTTAAAAAATAAATAAATAAACTCAAGGTATGATTGTGGGTAGACTAGACAACTATTTTCTTACACATTCAACCAGGTTACGTCTCTGCTTGGTACTTTTAGTATTAAATAAAAGTGGAAAGTGGACACCAACAAGATAAATAAATCTTAAAAAATTAAGAATGAATAGAAAATTAGATTTCTTTTAATTGGAGTATAAAGACGACCTTTCTAGGTTAAATAGTGTCCAAGATGTAACGATTTTTAACAGTAAAAACAAATGAACATCGGCCATCTTGAAAAAAAAAATGTAAAAGTCATAACTCGGTTGTTTTTTCATCTTAAATATGTCAAAATCATCATCATTTAAAACAAAAATTTTAGTTTTATTGTTAGTAATTTTATAATAAAACAATTAACGATCGCCATCATTCAAAATTCGTTAAAAAAAAACATTGCTACCAAACAACCTTCTTCATGTTTACGGGAATAAATTTTATTTAATCAACTCTTCAACACTTTCAGATTTAAATACAGGTGTCCCAAAATTATACGGACAAACTGTTAAGATATATTCCTTGGGTCATTCTAAATACTTACAGAGTGTTGATTATTCATCGCGGTCTTTAGTAAATTTCGCGTTTGTCGGTTAGCGTCTTTAACTGGGACCCTAGATCTCAGATATAAACAAACCATATACGTGCCAAATTTAGTTTCTACATTCGAAGTTACGTTTTCCTCTAAAAAAAGTTATGGTTTTTTCGTGTTAAACGTATTTATATATTACGTTTTTTTTTCTTTACGTGCCATATTTATTGTAATTACTCCATTTTATAGTCTGATTAAGAAAATTATTTATATCAACAATTGGTGGTTAGATGTGTATTTAAAATTGAGTTTTTTGATTTCGATTGTTTTTTTTTACAGGTGTACCTGTCTATTACTGATCACCATACACTAAATGAAGCAGATCCACATGGTTTTATTGTTATTGAACAAAAATATCTTTTACACTTCAACTTTTCGTGTCCCTTGCATTCTATGATCAGACGGTCTAGGGATATCTGAGTTCTCTGGACTACCAATTTTTGGGAATACGACAGAAATGAGTCACTCCGTTTAACCTTGGAACACTCTGTATATTGAAATTAAAACCTGTTATCCGATATCAAAATTTTATTAATACCACAACATGCTTTTGTGAAGATGGGGGTTAATAAAATAAACTGTATTAGTTTAATTTTGTGAAAGACTGATACAAAAGCATGTTATAGGGGTAATAAAAATTTTCAAGTTACTACCATGTAATTCAGGTTAACTCCTAGATTCGTATGAAATTTTGAGAGATATCCTGTCAAAATAAGAACAATTATTAAGTAAAATTGACATAAGTAGAAAAAATTTTAATACTATTTCTGAAACTATAAGAGTTGGCATAAGAGATTTTTAATCGCAATGTATGTACTATAACCCGAAATGGAGTTGCACCATGAAGAGAAAGATGAAAAAGTAAGCCCTTCTCCATAACATTGCCGAGTACTCTTTCATCTTTCTCTTCATGGTGCAGCTCCATTTCGGGTTATAGTACTTAGAATGGCTCAAGGAATAATATCCTAGCCGTCTGTCGGTATAATTTTGGGACACTGTATATCAACTTCCATCATAACTTAAATTTAACAATTTTAAGATTTTTAACTTTTCATTTTTAATCATATAATTTAAAAAAATAACATTTTAGAAAAAAATAAAATAAAAGGTGAAGAAATGATTAGAAAATCAAATTTCCTTTAATTTAAGTACAAACACGGACTATTTAGGCTAAATAATTTCCGAAATTTAACAATTTCTAACGTTAAAAATAAATGAAGGTGGCCATCTTGAAAAAATTGAAAATGTCACAACTCGGTTGGTTCTTATCGCAAATATGTCGTGTTTGGTATCAAATAAAAAGGATTTTTAATTTAAATTAAGAATTTTTACAATTAAAAAAAAAACCTTCAAATTCAAATTTAAAAATACTAAAAAAATAATCTTTATAACAAACATTTTTGTTATAGTAATTTTCTAGTAAAACAAACGAAAATCTTTCAAAAAATCATAATAAAAAAGATTGTTATCAAACAACCTTTTTCATGTTTATACGAATAAGTTTTAGTTATTCAAGCCTTCAACACTTTCAGTTTTTAATATATCAATTTCCATCGTAAATCTCACTAAATTTAAGAATTTTAAAATTTTTAACTTTTTTATTTTCGACCCTAAAATTAAAAGGTCAACATTAAAAAAAGAAGAAATTAAATTAAAGAAGTAAAAATGATAAAAAAATTAAGTAAAAACATTACTCATCTAGCTTAAGTGGTTTCCGAGATATAATGATTTTTGATATTAAAAAACAAATGAAGGTCGGCTATCTTGAAAAAGTTATAAATGTCACAACTCGGTTGTTTGTCATCGTAAATTTGTCGTGTTTGATATGAAATTACTGAATTATTTATTTAACTAACTTTTTTTAAACAATTTAAAAAGATTTTTAACTTTTTTAAAATTTTTATTTATATTATTTTCACATTTCCTTTAAAATTTGTTTGACATAGAACTTCAGATCTCTAACGTTTATTAATTAGTGTTGTTAAAATATAACATTTCCGTTTTTCGATGGATATTTACATTAGATAAAAATTATTAGAGAACGAACAGATGTGTATATTTACATTTTTGTTGATAAAGGATAAGGATTTTTTTCATGTGGTATAATTAATATTTCCGCAAAAAAACTCATTTCTTTAAGTGTGTCAGGAATGTGTATAAAAAAGGAGGAAATAAAATCGATCAACACAAAACACTTTTAAAAAAATTATGTTTACCTCTATTTCTACATTTATGAAAACATCAATTATTGTGTAATTTATGTATACAACTTGTTTGTAAAGAATGTTATCGAGTAAAAAACGAGTTGGAACAACTTTATTCAATTCAAAATCGGTACTAAAATAGATTTATATGAGTCACGTTGCAAGTATTCGCCCATTAAATATCAATTATTCGCAATTATTTTTCCATAAGAAGGACATGATAATTACTACGAACCGACAAAATGACTATAATTTTAACGCTAGGGGTTACGAAATATTTACCGGAAATTACAAGAAAATTGTATGATATACATATAGAAACCTTCTTGATATTTAGTATTGAGTTACACTTAACCTGTTATGAATACTCTTGATAGTAAAGTAAAGAGTAGATAGATATATCCTTAACAAGATGATTAAATTCCAACTGGTTCGCATTGCGTCAACAATAACGAGTGGAAATAATTTGTAAATATATCCATCTACTATCTACTTCAATCTAACTAGGTTCAATTCTTATAGCATGTTGCAATTAGATTTAACCCAACTGATAAAATTTAAAAATAATTTTAGAATAAAATTTCCATAAAAAATCGTTAGCAAATAAAATTTACTTTAATTTGAGCACAAACACGACGTATCTAGTTAAAATACTTTCTAAGATATTCCAATTTTTAACCAACAAAAACAATTGAAGATCCGCCATCTTGAAAATATCATAACACACTATTCTGTAATTTTTAATCGTAAACCCTTCGTGTTTGGATTCAAATTAAAGGATTTTGAACTATGTTTAAGAATATAAAAGAGTTTTAATTCATTTTAACCTTTTCGCGACATGTGCCGTATATCGTGTGAACACCGATGAGTTGCGGATACGTTTAACGTAAGTGGAAAAAGACCGACAATAAGGCTTCCATTAGTTAACACAGGACAAATATACTACGTTTACTTATCTGGCCGATTGGAGTTGATATGTGCCTCTTTATTTAACTCATTAAAATCGTCTAGCCTTGTCTGATACATTGGTCTGCCCTATCCGCAGCTCACCGGAGTGCGCACGGTATACAGACAGGTCAATGTGTTAGACAAGGCTCGAATTGCATACGATTTTAATCAGTTAGATAAGAAGGCATATATCAACTCCAATCGGTCAGCTAAGTAAACGTAGTATATCTGTCCTGTGTTAACTAATGGAAGATTTATTGTCGGCCTTTTTCCACTTACGTTAAACGTATCCGCAACTCATCGGTGTTCACACGGTATACGGCAGTCAGTTGAGCCTTCGCATAAAGCGACAAAGAATGATTTAAGTATCACAAAGAGTGAAAAAAAAATTTTCTTTTGTAATTTTATAAAAAAATGGCAATATATGGCACAGGCGCGAAAGGGTTAAACATTCTTGTTAACCAAAACATAAAACAAATCCTAATTCCCTTATTTTTAATCGTAGCTATGTCATGTTTGGTAACAAATAAAAGGATACTGAATGTTCTTTAAGAATTTTTAAGCGATTTTAAATAGTTTGCTGATATAAACCACAACGAGTGGAAATAATTTGTAAATAAATCTGTCTACTATGTATTATAACTCGAAATTGAGCTGTACCATGAAGAAAAAGATGAAAAAGTAAACTCCCTCTCTGTAACATTACCGAGTACTCTTTCATCTTTCTCTTCATGGTGCAGCTTTATTTCGGGTTATAGTACTTGAAACTAACTAGGTTTAACTCTTATAGCATGTTATAATTCAGTTTAGTCCAACTGATAAGTATTAAAAATAATTTTAGAATATTATTGCTATAAAAAATCATTAGGAAATAAAATTTACTTTAATTTGAGTACAAACACGATATATCTAGCTTAAATATTTTCCAAGATATTCCCATTTTTAAACAACAAAAACAATTGAAGATTCGCCATCTTGAAAATATCGTAAAAGTCACTATTCAACAATTTTTAATCGTAGACCCATCGCGTTTGGACTCAAATTAAAGGATTTTAAACAATTTTTAAGAATATAAAAGAATTTTAATCGATTTTAAACCTTTTTATTAATCACAACTTAAAAACATCATAATTGATTAATTTTTAATCGTATATCTGTCATGTTTGGTGTCAAATTAAAAGATATTTAATGTTTTTTAAAAAATATTTAATAATTCTTAACCAATATTAACAAACAACAGATATATTTATTATTACATCGATAATATTATTGATAAAATACTATGACATCGAAATAAATTCACCTCTATACATTTATTTATTACAGTTTTATCATTTTTTAGATTATTCTATAGAACAGTTACTCATAAAATCCCAAATAAAAATCTCTCCTAATCCCAATACTACAATTACTTAAAACCTTAAACCTTCAGTTGAAAAAGAGATCTTTATCTTGTAATTCGTCCTTGAAACTATCCGTTATTTTAAAACAAATTGTTCGAACGTAAACTCAACGAACTCAAACCGTTAATTCAGTAGTACAACTTGAGAACGACGTGAAATCGACACTCTCTCGTTCGGACTCGTGAGTTTGATAGTCTCGTAAGTTTATTTGTGCCAAAAGAAAAAGAAACCAACAGTTATTGTTTAGCCAGCGAACAATTAAGTGACTGATTGATTTAAACGGTTATGTTTTTAGTGATTTATTTAGTTAAATTAAATTAATCAATAATAAAATAATAAGGTAAGTAGAATAGGTCGAATCTTAAATATTTTAAATACACCAACCAAAAAATTTTTCAAATTCCTATAGTTATAATCAATAAACACTTTACAGGACCTTGAATCTATAAAAAACCATACATATTCCATGAAATAAAATAACACAACAATAATTATAATATATTCTATTTAGTATAACAAAGTTATTATTGTAAAACGTCCCTGACATTTTCAATTCTTCTTCTCGCCTCTATTTTTTTTTACTTCTCTTAATTTCGACACTTTTCAGAAAGATATACAAATCGACTCGATATGTTAATGAGGCCATCCGAACCGTTTGCCTCTTTAAAATTAAATATAAACGGTTACGTAACGAATAGTTGTGAAAGCCGTGAATGTAAAAGGCTTGTTTGAAAATCTTCGGTTTTAATTGTTATTAAATATCAAAGCTAATTTAAAAAAGAACCGGTTGCTACATAAGTTTACACGCGATCGATGCCGCTCATCGTTTTTTTATCTAACCTTGGATGTATTTACATCCGTTTTGATGGAAATAAAACTGTAAAATGTAAAGTGGGTTAAAATTGATGGGAAATTTGATTTTTTTTTAATTTTTGGATGATAAGTGGAATAAATTTAACTTTGCTAGTATAAAATATTTTTTTTTTTAGTTTTAATTTGAAGTAAAAGTTGTCTTTTAATTCTTTTAAATAAAGTCTATACAATTTTTCTTTAATATATTTTAACGTTAGGTTAGATAACTGTCAAAACTTATCAACTTTAGAATTTATTTTATTCATTGTGTGATAATTGGAACAAATTCGATTTTTGAAATATAAAATACAATTCTTTACTATTAATTTGATGTAAAATAGTTTCTTAATTTCTATAAATAAACCCTATATATATTTTTTTAAGTTTATCAAATTTTTTAGGTTATGTAAAATTAGGTCAATATTTTTCATGTTCTTGGAAATTAAAACCACTTAAATAATATAACAATCTTTTAAAGTGGACTACTAGAACTTCTTAGAACTTTGTACTTTATCGTAAAAATATGTAACATTGCGTAATTTATTCTTTCTTTTTCAAAAAACCCCCTTCAATCCCTACCATTTTTCAACATATAAATACACAATCCTAACTCACTTACCGGCACTAGGTTGAATGATTTTCGAAGGAAATTGTTCTCCGGGTACACAAAACGGCTCGTTGAACTCATTTGGATTCGGTTCCTGATAAAAAAGTTAAAATAATTCTGAAAAGAATCGGTTTGTTTATATAAACGTCAAAAGTGACGTTTTCATTTGACATTTGACAGAAACCTAACCTAAAATTTTCTTTTCTTACCGTTATTAATAAATTTTTACCGATTAAAGTATCATCCACTTCCAAAAAACTTCGTTTCGGCATCTTATTGATATTCGCAACGTTTAGTGAAGTTGTTGTGTCTATTTTTAGACGATCTTGAATCGCATGGAACAGATAAAAAGGTGGTTAAAGTTGACTGTTGACGCGTGCGCAAAAGAGTCGCAAGAATGGCGAGCTCTGGTTTAGATGAGTTTTGTGGCAGCGAATTTTGGGTGAGTTATTTAACTGGAAAATTAAAAATAATTAAACCTCTATCTTACTAAGAACGTTTCTATTTTAAATCTACTCCTTTATGTATAAATTTCAATTTTATGCTATATATTTAAAATAGAATCGTTACCTTGAGGTTTCCCTCTTGATTTTATATTTAATTGGTTTCTTTTTTCAGAATTCTAACTTAACCTGGTACACAACCGATCCAGATTTTACAAAGTGTTTTGAAAAAACGGTTTTAGTATGGATTCCTTGTATGTACTTGTGGCTCTTCTGTAGTTTAGAAGTTTCTTATATTATACAGAGTAAAAGAAGTGATATCCCCTGGAACTTTTTAAATATATCAAAATTATTCGTTAACTTATTGTTACTTGTTTTGTGTGTCATCGATTTTAGTGTATCTGTTAAATGGGCTTCTGAGGAAAATAGAAGTGTTTATAATGTTGATATTTATACACCAGTTATTAAAGGAATAACATATGTAAGTATTTTTTTTTTTATTAATAAAAATTATTTAACCTAAAAAATAAGTATTGTAAAGTAATTCTTCTAAAAGATTTTTGATTTGTCATTGTGTAGATAACAAGAATGGACATTTCATCCTGTTTTGAAACATTTTGCAATACTTTTTCATCTCCATTTTAATTCATTTGATTATCTAATCTTACCACAATGGGTTTAAATAGTTTTGTATCAAAACATCAAATTACATATTGTCGAGACACCGTTCTTATCTCGGTTTTTTAACATGAAAAACACGTTTAATTACCACTCTCACATGTATTTTATGATTTATAATGTTTCATTCAGTTAAAAATCAATGGGAATTGATTCAAAATAGGTTAAAATTAAAGTGTCAAAGTGGCGCCATCTTACGTCTTTTAGTGAACTTTACCCAAAATATGAAATTTTAAATTAAAAGAACAAATTAATTTTAAGTGAAGTTTATTTTAAAGAACATTTTATTTTACATTGTTTTTACATAAAATCGATTAAAATTACTCATAAACAGGAATTAATTATAAAATTGAGTATGCTAACTATTAATTTTAAATCAACTAATCGTATGAAGTAATTTAGAATTACACTTTATTTTAATTAAAAAAAAACTCAATTTTTTAACCATTTATTTTTAATGTTTTAGGTTTTAACTGGTACATTAGTTCATTACAATAGAAAACATGGTCTCCGAACGTCAGGCTTACTATTTCAATTCTGGCTGCTTACGGCGATATGTGGAGCTCCCCAATTTCGGACGGAAATTCGTCAGGCACAAAATAATTCGCCAGATCCTTATTATTATTATATAAGTTACATTATTTTCTATCCATTGGTGTTACTGTTGGTGTTTCTGAATTGCTTTGCTGACAAGGAACCTCAGTATAGTAAATATCCTAAAAGTGATGTAAGGATATTTTTAAAATTAATTAAATCATACAATGAAACTTCTCTAAATCGAGATTTTGATACATAAAAAAATTTTTCTTTTGAAATTTAAATCACCAAAGTTAATGTTTTTCATAGAAAGTGCATAAAGCAGCTTGTTAAATTGATTCAAGTTTGATTTCTTGTAAGTAAAATTATGCTTAAAAATTCAGTTTGTTTATATACATGTCAAAAGTGACGTTTCAATTTGACATTTGACAGAAATCTAACCTATAAATATTCTATTATTAGCAGATAAGTTGTTTTTTATTTAAGATTACTTTATAGGATCTTATTAATGTTGATGAAAAATATTAAAAACTTTATGAAAGGTTTACGTTTTGATAAAATTATGCAAGTTAGAAAACAATTTGAGGTTATAAAACTTTGATTTAGGGAAGTTTTTACTCTAATATAATTGTATTTAAATCTGAAATTAATTTTTCATGTTCATTTTTTTTATTAGAGACCATGTCCTGAATTAAAAAGTAGCTTTTTATCAAAAATATTTTACACTTGGTTCGATCCGTTAGCATGGAAAGGCTACAGAAATCCACTAGAAACAAAAGATTTGTGGGATATGAATCCAAGCGATTCTGGTTATGAAGTTGTACCTAAATACGAGAAACATTGGAAGAGAGTTGTTGCCAAATCTAAAGGGTTAGTACAGTATTTTAAATAAAAACTTTTTTTTAATGTTTTTCTTTCAGAATTATTCCAGGAAGTTTACAAACTGACGCATCTTTTAAATCGGATACAAACCGAATTGAGTTTGTTACTAACCCAAAGAAGAAACAAGCTTCGATTTTGCCCGCTATGATCTATGCTTTTGGTCCAACATTTGTATTTGGGGCATTTTTAAAACTATTGCAAGATTGTTTAACGTTTGTCAGCCCTCAATTACTCAAGTTAGTTAAATATTAATTATTTCTCTTAATTATTTGATGCTATTGTCAAAACATGATTACAAATTAGATTTTTTACTTTAGATTATTAATCGCATTTGTTGAAAATAACGAAGAACAATGGAAAGGTTATTTATACGCCGGTTTATTATTCGTAACAGCCGGAATTCAAACGTTAATCCTAGCCCAGTATTTTCACAGGATGTTCTTAGTTGGAATGCGAATTCGAACCGCTTTAATTTCAACAATTTACAAAAAAGCCCTGAAAATGTCGAACGTTGCTAAAAAAGAAAGCACAGTTGGTGAAATCGTCAATTTAATGTCTGTCGACGCACAAAAATTCATCGAACTTACAGCGTACTTAAACATGATTTGGTCTGCTCCGTTACAAATTATTGTGGCTTTGTATTTTTTGTGGGATATCCTCGGACCGTCCGTTTTAGCTGGATTAGCAATAATGATCATTATGATTCCGGTAAACGGATTTATCGCCGATAGAATTAAAGTTTTACAAATCCGTCAGATGAAGTACAAAGACGAAAGGGTAAAATTAATGAACGAAGTTCTAAGCGGAATGAAAGTTTTGAAATTGTACGCTTGGGAACCTAGTTTTGAAGATCAAATTTTAGCTATTAGGAATAAAGAGATGAAGGTTTTAAGACAGGCGGCTTATTTGAATGCGGGGACGTCATTTTTATGGTCTTGTGCGCCGTTTTTGGTAAGATAAAATAAACAATTTTGTGTCCAGTTAACTAGAATTGGTTTAAAAAGTCATATTATTTAATTAAATTTAGGGTCGGTTTATTCACCTTTGGATAAATTAATCTGCTTGATATTTTCAATGATTTTGGTTATTGTAATTTCATTTGCCATAATTGGCCATTTGATCAATAGCCAAGATAAAGATCAGATAGTTTAATTTACTCAAAAGTGAATAAACCGACCCTTAGTTTTATTTAGTTGAATTTGAAAAAATAAAATCGAGTAAAATCAACAAAGCGGTGCCATCTAGTAGAAACTTTCGATGGAAATTTTTAATCAAAATTGTTCGTTATGTTTAATTAAAATTAGTTCGTAAAATCAGTCTTTTTATCATTAAGATTGATTACCAATAAATTGAATTTGATTCAAAGGTTTTATATTGGGCTGGGGAAAAAGATATCCATTATTTTTACTTGAACGATTTCGAAAAAATAGAGGATTTCTTTTTCTCCAACCTAATATATACAGGTGTCCCATTTTGATTGTCTGATTCCTTACTAGGGTATTACTTGGCTAAAAATAAGTAGAAAAGTTCTAATAAATATGAGTCCAAAAGTGATTAGTTTTGTAGATATTTGAAGTTTAATTCCATACATTTACCTATTACAAACATAATCGAATTATATTTATTAAAATAAATTAATAACTCGTTACAATGGTTTCAATGAATAGTCATTATTGAACTACACTGGCTAGGTACAAGGACTTTTATTAATAGTGGGTCAACATATGAAATTAAAACTTTGAATATCTCGAAAACGAACCATTTTCGCACTTATGTTCATTAAGACTTTTTTTGCACGTTTTCATGCAAATACGCCAGTAAAAGATTGGACAATCAAAACGGTACACCCAGTATTTATGGGTTCCATTTATGGTCATTTTTCTAAACTAATACTAATTAAAATTTCTTTTTCTGTCTTCAATTAAAATCGGTTAGAATCGGTCAAAAGAGAAAAAAATTACGTTTACAATTACAAAGAGAGAATATTACATTTTGAATTTATATCTTATTATGGTGATATTTAGGTAACATTGGCGACTTTCATCACTTTCAACTACAGCAATGTAGGCAACATAATGACGCCACAAGTGGTGTTTGTATCAATAGCGTTATTTAACATAATGCGAATAGAGATGTTACTCTTACCATTATTGGTTGTGTATGCAATCGAGGTATAATTATTAAAAGTATATTTTTTTAAATCTACTTGGACTTTGGTCATGACTATGTTGATTATCATCGCTATTTGGTGGTTGAAACAATAGATTCATATCATTTTTAATAAAACATTCACAATTTTCTTTTTTCATACATACCTATACTTCTTTTAAATCATTTTTTTACTAATGCCTAGGTCGCTCTGGTCACTTTTGCTACGTACGTACTGATCGACGAAAATAACGTGCTTAACGCATCAAAGGCCTTTGTATCATTATCTCTGTTCAATATACTTCGTTTTCCACTCAGTATGTTGCCCATGATGATCTCAAATATGGTTCAAGTAAGCGTATATTTTATTATCATTGTTATCTTTTATTCAATGTTATAATAAAAGTTTATTTGTGTAGAAATTTAATTTAAAAAAATAACTAAATTATAAATAACTTAATTTCTTTCCGAAAATGTGAAAGTTACTTATGCCTGTATGCACAAAATTCTAGTTAACGGATTGTCAGCCAACAATCTGTTGATAGATTGTAATTGTTGATTTTGCATGTAAAACTTGTATTAATGAATTGTCAGCTAACAATTTATTAAAATGTGATGGATTGTTACTTTTGTAAAACGTTGCCAACTAAATAAATTTAAATTGTCTAAATTAATTCACCAACTATAAATTTTTAGTCAATTTGAATGAATTTTTAAAAAATTAATAAAACAGTTTTAAATTCATAACGACTTTGACGAATTTGTACGAATTTTTAACAAATTTGGACGAATGTATACAAAATTAATGGCAAGTTTTTGATAAATTAAGATGATTTTTAACGGATTATATAAAATTAATATAAATTATAATTTATAAAATTAAGAAGAGTGGAGTTTTGAAAAATTGAGACGAATTTTTGACGAATTTTGCTGATTTTGGACCAGCTTGATGAATTAACGATGATTGTTAAATTTATGGCGTATTTTCAACAAATTAAGACGAATTTTTAATAAATTTGGACAAAATTTATGGAGTCAACACGAACGGTGACGAATTTTTGACAATTTCTACTGAATTTGTAGTAATTTTATAAAATTGATAGCTAATGTTGTTTAAATATGGGCTAATGTTGTTTAAATAAATTAATCGAATAAAAATTAAGTGAAAGAAATTTTGAAATTTGATCAAATCATAATGTAATTTGCGAAAATTAAGACAAATTTGAAATAAAATCAGAAAATCATTACCAATAGATTTTAAAAAATCAGTAAATTAATAAAACATCATAAAAAAGTTACTGAATCATTAAAAAGAAATTGAATCATTTTAGTCATTAAACTGTTCAAGAAACTTGGTTAGTGTATGCGAAAATTTTAAGTTAGGTGAAATAAAACTCAAAAGTTTTAGAGCCGACAATGACAAATTTTATTAATTGTTGTATGTGCTACGTAAACGTTTCGCTCTTAGACGTCTTCAGGTACATGGTCAGTACATGTTAAAAGCTGTTATTTCTTATAATGTATACAAATAAATATGCGATTGATGCAAATTATCTGACATTTTTATCGCGAAACGTTGGCGGATAGACATGACGAGATTTATCTTCAAAAACCTCCTCATTGTTTACGAACCTCTTGGTTGTAATAAAACTCTCTTAAAATAATTCCTTATTCCAGAACCTCGCGCCTTGGAGAAGAAGAACCTCCCCGAACACAGGTGGGAGGAGGATGCAAAACATTTACTTCAAAATATTTGTCGTTTTAGGAACCTCCTCTTCGAATAGAGGTGTGAAGAGGGGGTCCCAAAATATTTACTGATTCAAGAACCTCCTTCTGGAACGCAGGTACGAGGAGGAGATTCTTGAATCGGCAAATACATACTACTGATATTCAAAGGTTAAGAATAAAAGTAAAAACTGAAGGCGCATTAAGACAAAGTGGCACAAAGGCGATACAAAATTCGAAAAAGCTGAAGGCGTGATTTAATATAACATGTTCGCTTTGAAATACTAAGTTAAGGGCTGGTTTATTCATCTTTGGATAAATTAATCTACCCGATATTTTCCATAGTTACTATAATTTCACTTGCTATGATTGGCTACTTAGCCTGTAAGCATGGTAGATATCCAATAGATTAATTTACCCAAAGGTGAATAAACCGGGCCTAAGGCGAAAAGTCTAGATAAAAATCTTAAAAACTTAAAATTGACTTGATTCAGCACATGACTATGTTTAAAGCTCAATCGTGGACGGTCGAATGGGACATTCGCCTAAAGAAGACGCTTAAGGGCGAAATGTTTACGTAGCAGTTATAATAATTAATAAAATTTGTCATCGTTGGTTTTAAAACTGTTGAGTTTCAATTCACCTAATCTTAAAGAAAGTCAATAAAACGTCACAAAATTGTTACAAAAAAATTACCGAGTTGTAAAAAATTACCAAACAAAAATCTTACTAAAAAATTGTTAAAGTCACAAAATTATCAGAAAATTACTAAATTATCAATGAAGTTGTAAACTGGCAAAGAAAGGCAATAAATGGTTAAAAAAGTTCCTAAATTATCATAAAAGTAACTAGATCGCCCTAAAAGGTCATTAAATCGTACAAAAACATCACTAAGGTATTAAAAGTTTTGACAATGATTAATATCAATAATCAAACTATCACTGTTTCACAATTTGTCAACATCCTGACAAACTGTTAACGGATTGTTAACTTTCTGTCAACGTTAGTGCATACAAGTATTAATAAGCTAAAAATAATAAAAGTCTAACTTCAAAATAAAAGAAATAAAAATAATGTTTATAATCTTTCAGTGACTGTTTTACAAACCACACTCTTATAAGATTAAAATTAAATTTTTATATAAAATCAAATAAACTTTTTCTAACGCTTGTTATTAATTTTCTCGTTAACAAATTAAATTTATTTTATTACTAACACAACTAATTCATAAAAGACAACACTTTTTGATAGTTTTAAACGTTATAATTTTTTACTTATTTAAATTCTTCTCTAGGCTTGGGTTTCAATTCAAAGAATTAACAAATTTATGAATTGCGATGAACTTGATCCCTCTAATGTTGGTCATAATCCAGATGAAGGTAAATTTTATTTATAAACCATCGATTTTTTACCTCACTTTGATCATATTTTTTAAATTTATTTATTGCAGCACAACCTTTAGTAATTGAAAACGGTAATTTCCATTGGGGCGATGAACCAGTTTTAAAAGATATAAACGTTAAACTTTCAAAACATACTCTAACAGCCGTCGTTGGTTCGGTTGGTTCCGGTAAAAGTAGTTTACTCTCAGCTATGTTAGGTGAAATGGTTAAAACTTCCGGAAGGGTGAACACCCTCGGTTCGATTGGTTACGTTTCTCAACAAGCATGGATACAAAACGCGACTCTCCAAGACAATATTCTTTTTGGAAAACCTTTTAATAAAAAAATTTATGACCGAATTGTCGACGCGTGCGCTTTAAGACCCGATTTTGATATGTTACCAGCAGGAGATCAAACTGAAATCGGAGAGAAAGGTATAAATTTATCCGGAGGGCAAAAACAAAGAGTTAGTTTAGCTAGAGCCGTTTATGCTGATGCTGACGTTTATTTATTGGATGATCCTCTAAGCGCTGTCGATAGTCACGTCGGTAAACACATTTTTGAAAATGTAATCGGTCCAAGTGGATTGTTAAAAAATAAAACTCGTGTTTTGGTCACTCACGGGATTACTTATTTACCTCAAACGGATAAAATTGTCGTTATAAGAGACGGCGAGGTTTCCGAAACTGGTTCTTATCAAGAGTTGTTAGATAAAAAGGGAGCTTTTGCAGACTTTCTTCTACAACATATTACCGAAGCTGCTGAACAGGAAGATGATGAAGGTAAAATAAAAATTGTTTCTTTATTTTTTTATTCCTTTCACAATTAACATATTTATTTAAATTTAATAGAATTAGATGAATTAAAAGGTCAGTTAACCGGAAACGTAATTCCGGATGAACTAGTAAAAAAATTAGTAACGCAAATCAGTCGAACAAGAGCTTCTGAATCGGAATCAGGCTCGGAAAAATTAAACGGTAGCCTTCAACATCAATCCAGTATAGATAAAGGTGTACGAAAACGATCAAGTTCCACAAATGAGTCTCAAGTTCAAAAAGTTGGTGAAAAACTCATTGAAGTTGAAAAAGCGGAAACCGGAAGTGTAAAATGGCCGGTTTATAAACATTACCTAAGCTCGATCGGAGCCTCGTTAACCATTGCAACTTTACTTTTGAACATAGTCTTTCAAGGTTTTAGTATTGGATCGAATTTTTGGTTAACAATTTGGACTAGCGATGAAAGCGTCGTTACAACAGATGATAATGGGACTGTTACGGTTGATACTGGTAAAAGAGATATGTATTTAGGTGTTTATGGGGCTCTTGGAATTGGACAAGGTAAGTTTTTAATAGTTTTTATTAAAATGCATGAATGCATGAAATAATATTTGCTTATTAAATTACTAAATTTATTTTCGGCTTTTTAGCTTTTCATTAATTTACTTATTTATTAATTTCTTACTTACACAGATACAGGTGTGTGTAAATTAAAGCAAAAAAATGGAGTTCATGTGATTTTTTTAAGTTTAGATTTAATTTTGATTATTTTGGTTTTCTTTTAATTTTTAAAAGCAATGTCAGAGTGATTTTTTTTGAGGTTCTAAAGTTTAACGTTTCTACAAAAATATACAGGGCGTCAGAAAATAACATTTAAGAATTTTCGATTTTGTTATCGTTTTTGACGTATGTCCAATAAAATTTAATTAAAGCAATTATGATTGAAATGTTCAAAAATGAAGTATAAGAAAGAACTCTATTTGACAGAAAATGAAAGAACGTGGTCCCAATAATTTTTTCTTGGCTACAATCAGTCCAAAGCCAATCTTTTCAGTGGTTCCGCCAGGATTTTATAAAATTTATTACCTATAAGGTCGTTTACACAACTATACAGGTTTCTCAGTGAAGTCAAAATACATCGGAAATTACAAGTCCGATGAATTTAAAATTTTATAGACATTGTGTATAGTAAGCTACATTTTGAAAATATTTTCAGTAGTCTATGACTGCGCAATATTTATCTTTAATTTGAAGACAACATTTTTTGTATTACTTGTAACTTCAGAGAAAAAAAATATTTTTCATCAATTAATACAGTAATATAACTTGACGTTGTAACCTTCCTTCAAAAAGTCTCACGCAGTTGATATAAATTCGCTTATTTTTCATGAATGATATGTCCACACCAAAGACACATACAGTAACAATTTGTTGCTGTTGCCAACCTGTTTAGCAAATAATAAATAACAAAACGTTGTTATACGTCATCACACGAAAAGGAACATTATGTTTAAGTGCTTCTTCCACGAACTTGTATGAGAAAGTTTTAGGACATTGCGCATTGTTTATTGTTGCAAAAACAATGTTTCTACAAGTTGTTTATTTTAGTATTGTTGCATCATGGATTCCATAAAATATCGGCGCGGTGCCTTTGTAAAATTCAATTAAGGTTATCATATTTTCACCATAATAATATTCTGAGTGTAATTGAAAACACATTCAAAATTATCACTATATGGTACTTATATGCCAGTAAACGCCAAGTTACTGGATCCCCACTACATCACGCAGATAAAAATATTGAGTAGTATTTCTAAATTATAGGATACTTATCGCTAAATTCGGAAACAAGCAATTTGTCGAAACATCTCTTTTTACTATGTTCTTTTGATGTGGATGTACATTTTTCTCCATTATCATCTAACAAACTTTAAAACACAGTTCGGCAAAATACACAGTTTACAAAGATTTAATTAATAAAGCAAGTGTTCAAAATGTCCTCCTTCCATTTCTGCCGAAAAATTATCTGACTATTTATTATATAAAAATTTTTAAGTGTCAAAAAACAGTTACGCTTTAAATTTCCTAAATACTAAAAATCCAATGGATTTAAAGCCACGAGCTTTATGAGGTGATTAAATTTAACGTTCAGATCTCGTAAACGGTTCATTTTCAGACGTTTATTAAGACTTTTTGGCTTATTTTTGACCATATAATATCCCCCTAAAACCTTTAAATGTTGTTTTCTGATGTCGCGTGTATAGAAATTAGAAATTCTTCTTTCTCAAACTTATTGTAATCTAACTTATAAGTTTTAACATTCTACTTCAAATTACACATTCTTAAATACAATTTTCCAAACAATCTTCAAAATTTCCAAAAGGAAAGTCCTGTTGATTTTTGACGTTTCTACAAAAGTCTAGAATTAGAAAAAAAAATTCCCAAAATTTTTATAATCTATTCTACAAATTTTAACATTTTATTTCATACTGACCCCTTATTTCTAGAAATAAGGTCTGGATGTTGCTTTAGAGTTTGACGTTTCTACGATAATATAGAAGTCAAAAAATTCTTTTTTCAAAATCTTTGTAGCTGAACGTATTTTTTTATAGTTACAACCGAACCTGCAAATTTTAACATTTTATTCCAAACTAGACATCCTAACTTATAATTCTCCAAAACATCTTTTCGTGATATCTAAAAAGGAAGTTATGGTAATTTTTTAAAGTTCAACTTTCAACTTCTAACCAATGATATCGCTGCGAATATATTTTGCTTTAATTTACACACACATTATACATATTTATTTACATACAATATTAAAAAAGTATACATTAATAAACCTTTTGTAGGCCTCGCCATTTTAGCTTCGGTACTATGTAACTCGCTAGGTTGTTTGAAAGCGGCCAGACACTTGCACATAAATTTGGTGTACTCTTGCTTAAGATGGCCCATGCAATTTTTCGATACAAATCCACTGGGTCGTATACTGAACAGATTTTCTAACGACGTGCAAGTTGTCGATAATTACTTACCATACATTATCTATTCCTTACTGTCGACTACATTTTCGGTAATTACTTTCCTTGTTACTACATTTAAAAAGCTATTTCATAAGGTGCTGCTTACGGTTTAAATTTTATTCTTATGAGGTACCAAAATTCGATTTCTTTAGCAATTATTTCAACAATTAAATTTCAAAGTATTAACTTTTCAAATATAACACTTAATTATAACTTAATTGTGGCTTTTGATATTTTGTTTTGCTATTGTGTCTGTGAAGTGGTATAAGGTCTTTAAAATTATATATTATTAACACTGTTTATATTTGAATGGGATCGTTTAAAAAATGATTTAATATCCTACTTGTTAACATATAAAATTATTAATACTAAAATTTCCTTTTTTTGTACTAACTGATGAAATTTAAGAACATTTTGGGTGTTTAAATTTTCAGCAATAGTGATGTTCGTTGCATCGTTGACTTTATTTATCGGTGCTCTACACGGTTCTCGAAATTTACACAATTTCCTACTACATAATGTAATGAGAGTGCCTTGTCCTACGTTTTTCGACATTACGCCTCTCGGCCGAGTTTTAAACCGGTTTAGTAAAGATATCGACGTTTTGGACACCGAACTACCGATGACGTGGCGCGGCTGGATTACCTGCTTATTTTCGGTACTTATTATAATAAACTCTACTTTTATTTCTTACACCTTTTAGTTTTTTTTTTTTTTTCATCTTGTTAGTTTTTTTTGCGATGAGCAGTTATATTTAATTGCATAATATACTCTATCTTAGGTAATCCCCTTATAAGTTCTCCATTTTTATTTTTTGTCTTAGAATTTCTTGTTTAGAAATTAATTAAGTAGATGTTCGGAAATATTAAATCGAATTGATTTTATTGATGTACAATAAAAATGGTTTTTGTAGCAATTTCAATTTGTTCTTCCGAATTAAATATGACGTTAGCTTCGATAAAAGGTGCTGCTAAATTGCACAAATACATGTTGCACAACATCCTTCGGCAGCCGAATCACTTTTTTGATCTTATACCAATCGGGAGAATCCTCGCGAGATTCTCAACTGATATTTCCATACTAGATCAAGAGCTTAACTTTAATTGTTACGAAGCTATAGAAAGCAGTTGTATTGTAAGTCTCTCCTTGTTGCCTTTCTCACCCCATTAAATTTACAGCAGTTATATTTAATTAACTGTTATGGATATTTTTCTCATCTCATTTCATCATCACTAAATTCAGTTTGTATTTCATGCTTGCTGTTATTAACCTTTTTCGTTTATAAATTATTTTGCACATTTGATAACCTAGAAAAAACCTTACCTAGAAAAAAAATGCTTTTATATTTTAGTGTTTGCTATCACTTTGTGGGATTGTTTGTACGTAAAATATACAACGGATGCCGCTTTTAGTATACATTCCAAGTTATTGGTGAACGTCTTACATCTTCCAATGTCCTTTTTCGATACAACGCCGATCGGTAGGATACTTTCCCGGTTTTCTAATGACACAAACACCGTCGACGCGCGTTTACCAATGAATTTCCGGAACGTTGTCGGTCCTTTCCTCAGGGTACGTGAATAAGGGTTTATTTAACTCGTTTGGTATGCACCAGTTGCTTTTATTGATTGTAAGGATAACGTAAATAACGATTGTAGTTGGTTTAGATGGCGCACGAGCTCGATTTAGCAATTTGCAAAGATTTTTTTTTCTACTAACAAAAAATATTTTAATAGATAAAGAGAAAATTTGTATTTGTACATTTTTTATTATTATTATATGAGTTGATTTTAGAAATCTAAATAATTCAATATTTATGTCGAAAATTTTATTATTATGAATAGTGATTCAAATATCATTCATAAGTGGGGATTATAAAAAATAGTACACTTTATTTCTGTGAATTAAAACGGGGTCTTTACAGTAAATTAAGGTTAAACGGTTCTATATTGAGTAAGAAAGAATGATTTCAAATTTGTTGTATTATTGCTAAGAATTAAAAGAAAATCTTAGAGTTAAAAATTTTTCATACTTAATTAACCTAACTTTTTTAAAATTAGGTTCTTTATTTATAAGAGAAGAATTAAAATAATTCATGTATAAAATTAAGTCATTAATAAAAGATTCTATCAGGTGTTCGTTTAAATTCGTGCTCAAGGACCTATGAGCTCTACTAGCATCTTTGTCGCGTTCGCTTCCTACGTATCTTTTCATCACTGTCTGATAAAAATTTAAGGCATGCTTGAGCACGGATTTAAATGAACACATGATATTTCGAATTATTAAAAAAAAAACTTTTTTAAATTACATTATACTGCAATATTTCTTAGCAATTGGACAGTTGACTATTTTTATTCAATTTTGGGTTGCTAAATTCAAATATGTCTTATATTATTTGAACACGTCATGATTTCTTCTTGTATTCTGCTTTAAGTGATTTTTTTATTTTACATCTAATAAAGTAAAAATCTTTCATTTATTTTGAAAATCTAAGATTTTAGATCAATAATATCAGAGACTGATATTTAACTATTTAGATCATAAAAATAACGGACATGATAGTGGTTCAAACAGCAAACTTTCCAAATCAAGTCAACAAAACAATGCATTTTTTTGTTATCTTCAAGGTTAGGCAGTTACGATAAACTATTTCGCCAAGGTCTAGCATCATTTTTAAAATTTTTTGCACTTTTAAGAAACAATACCTTTGCGTCTAAGGAAGATATTTTCTCAAAATTAAAACAAGCTAATAAAAAAGAAAATCAGTTCATTAAAATCAACCTAGTACTTTCGTTTATAAAAAATGTTTATGTTTAGGAATATTATATTGGTCAGAAAATCGCAGATTGATAAAAGGCAATGAGTTTGATGAAGCTCGGGAACAGTCTTAACTCTGCTATAGAACGTTGTCTAGGTGTACTATCGTTTGTTAGACGAATAGCACCATGATCCAAGC
The DNA here is from genome assembly GCA_036711955.1 of Digitonthophagus gazella. Taxonomy (NCBI): domain Eukaryota; kingdom Metazoa; phylum Arthropoda; class Insecta; order Coleoptera; family Scarabaeidae; genus Digitonthophagus; species Digitonthophagus gazella. Next base: position 25,798,828 of record JASCIT010000001.1, on the reverse strand, counting down.
GTTAGACGTCTCAATGGGGAAGAGATTTTGCATCTTTCTCTTCATGGTAGTATTCGTCTATCAAAAGATAGTACAGAGATCTGCGAATTGGGGGTTCTTATTTTAGATATGTTAACAAACTTTAAAAACTGCAATGTGCAAACATCATTAAAAGTAATTTTCTTCATCATCATTTAGATAATTTCGAAAAACAAATTCCAATGAAATCCTTTAAATACGGCAAAAAATTTAATCAGATTAATATAACCACTTGAAAGTTGATTCAGTCAAAAGAAAGTATTCTAGATTCCTTATTTGAAGAAGTAGATAACGATAAATGAATGATAATTGAATACATTATGAATGAGTTTCATATTCCTTTATAATTCAATTTCCTTCTTTAATTTTTTATCAACTGTAACCTATTTTATTGGTATTTGACATGTTTTTTAAAGTTTCTTAAGTTCATTATGGTTGTAAGTAAAAAGCTAAATATTAGTTTTTTGAGGTGTTATTTGTTAAAACTTCTTTTTGCAATATAAAGATTTTTACACTATCTTTTCTTCGTATAAAAAGGTAAGAAATTCAACATCTGGAACAAATAGAGAAGAAACGTGAGGTGTTACTTAATGTATTTCTTTTTTATTTTATTAATTGAAAGCATATTTGAATTCAGCAATCGAAAATTATTTAAAAGTATTCAACTGTCGGGGAAAATATTTGAAATTTTGCGGCACTACGTTATCATTAAAAGATTTTTTTGTTGTCAATAGTAATTTTTGACAATATTATATTAACCCTTCCCACTCCGCAGGCTCCGCTACGGAGCCTTTCGTCATAACGTGCAAAAATGTGCGGAGTGGCAAGGGTTAATTAACTTTGATATAAACATTTTTAAAATTTAAAAAACCATATTTTATTTATAGAAATTTAGAAGCGATTTTTTATAAAGTCAAAATTAAAACATACTATTTTGTTTTAAAAAAGTCAAATTTGTTCTAATTACCGCTAAAAAATTGTCTACTTAAACGATATTTGACTCATTTTTAACCATTTTTCAGCTTTAACATTTGTAGAAATACATCTAATACTCTTCAAACATCTCAAAAATTACAGAAATAAACCCTATTACTATCACTGAATCATAATTTCCAGCACTATCGATCATCGTTTGGGAGTTGATGTACGCTAGAGGAGTGATAAGATGCGCGATTACGATTCATGCTCATTTATTGAAAAACGTGTTACATCTACCGATGATGTTCTTCGATACTACGCCCGTCGGGAGGTTATTGTCCCGGTTTTCCAGCGACATTCACGTCGTCGACATCGCTTTACCGAATATCATGAAGAGCTGGATGATGAATGCTTTTAAGGTTTGTTTTTATATTGAGAAAATCATCACGGTGTGTGAGTTAATTCCAGAATATTTGAGTGAATCGTCAAGACGTGATCCTGTCTTAAAGATTTTGGGAATAATGAATTGTTTCTTGGTTCTGTCGTGATTGTCTCATCGTCATTGTCTTTGAAAGTTGAGAGTTTATTGAGTTAATTGATTAAGTTAGGTTGTTTGGAGGAATTTTCTGAAAATACAGCTGTTTTTTTTCTACTTGGTTTTTTTAGGAATATGAAAATGTATGGTAAAAGATTTTTTTTCACTATACTTTTAATACACTTACATTATAAAAACTATAATAATTTGTATTTTCAGAAGATACACTAATTTATACATTATTAATTTATTAACATGTTGATTACCTAACGTTTTTAAATGTAATATGAGTATTTTTATGGTAATCGATAGTGTTAATTTATTAAATTAACTGGATTGTTGGCAAACATTAACATAAATACTTAACACGTACATAAACTAACATTTTCACGCATTTCGCGCCTTCACTACCTTTTTTATAATTTGGCTAGAATAAAATCTAAGAAAAAGAAGTAGCATTAAAAGTCCTTTTCCTCTTTAAAAAACATTTTTTAGCGATCAGTGCGATGTTTGAAGATTTTGCACCGCAAATCGGCGGTTGGTATGCAGCTCGTAAACTGCACAAGTCGATGTTATCGAACGTGTTAAGAACGCCGATGACGTTTTTCGACGTGACCCCGACCGGTCGTATTTTAGCGAGATTTTCGAAAGATATCGAAGATTTGGACACTCAGATTCCTCGCCTTGTTTCCGATGGCGTTTATTGTTTTTTTGAGGTATTCTAATTATATTTCAATGTTATCAATCTTCCGAAATGAATAAGCAATTAAAAGTTTTTAGTTAAAAAAAATTCAAATAATTTAAAAGATACTAACAGACACAAATTAAGGTAAAAATTAATTAAGTTTAATAGAACAGTAATTATTTAACTTAATAGATAAATGTGTAGATTTTAATTATCTATATCTGTTATAGCACGATTTTATTGTCATGTACCATGTACTGTTTCGATCCTCATTAAATCATGTTTATGTTTTATTCTTAAATGTGGGAAATTATTCCATTTGGTACCAAAAGTATGTTTAAATATAACTGCTTACGTTTAAAAGCTTTTTCCGTTAAATTTTTCCATTCCCCTTCTTCGAATGATTTTAAAATAATTTTTATTTTTCTTTAGGTTATCGCTACAATATTCGTAATCAGCTTCACTACCCCGTTATTTATAGCTGTGATAATTCCCATAGGCGGTATCTACTATTTTGTACAAAGATTTTACGTGGCTACATCCAGACAATTAAAACGCCTTGAATCCGTATCTAGATCGCCGATTTATTCCCATTTTGGTGAAACCGTTACCGGAGCTCCGGTTATTCGAGCTTTTAACGAACAGCAAAGATTTATGAAAGAATCGGAAGGGAAAGTTGATTTTAACCAAGTTTGTTATTATCCGAGTATAATAGCTAATAGATGGTTGGCTGTTAGATTGGAAATGGTTGGAAATTTAATTATTTTGTTCGCCGCTTTGTTTGCCGTTTTAATGAAAGATCAAGATCCTGGGTTGGTTGGTTTATCTGTCAGTTATGCTTTACAGGTAAAATAATAATTAACTTTCAATATCTATAGGGGCAATAGAAAATATATATTTGTAAATATATTATTTCTCTGTTTTTATGTAGATAACACAAACTTTAAATTGGTTGGTTAGAATGACATCAGATGTAGAAACTAATATTGTGGCTGTTGAACGTATTAAGGAGTATGGTGAAACTAAACAAGAAGCTCCTTGGGATATTCCATCTAAACAACCTACCACAGAATGGCCTAACAGTGGAACTGTTGAATTTAGAGATTACGCGGTTCGTTACCGGGAAGGTTTGGATTTGGTGTTGAAGAGAGTTAGTTTTACTGTAAGAGGAGGTGAAAAAGTTGGGATTGTTGGAAGAACTGGAGCTGGAAAATCCAGTTTAACATTGGCCTTGTTCAGGTAAATACATTGTTTATACTTTAATTCTAAATAATGTCTTAATTTATGTAAATAAAGATTTCTGTTTTTGAAATATTGGTTTTGAAAAGAAAAGAAGAAATGAAAAATTTTTAGTGATTTTGATTCTTTTTTTATTTCTTGATAGTAATTAGAACGGATTTAATGTATTTGGTAAAAAGACATTTCAATGTATTTACCTTTATAATTACGTTTCTTAGTTTGCAAGCTTTTTGAAAGTTAGTCAAAAATGTAAGAAGTTATGTTAAATTTGGTTAAAATTTTTCAATATTTTGGGATTTTTTTTTAATTCTTTGGTAACAACTACAACAAATTTGATGGTTATACCTTTGTTTAAGACTACATTTCTTAATTTTCAAGAATAAAGTCTGTGTGATTTTTAAAAATTGGATACAATTTTGAAAAGTTAAGAAATTGTCTTTAGAAATTTTTTAAATTTCTTTGGAAACAACTGCAACAAATTTAAGGATTTTAATGAAAAATGTTTCAATCTATTTTCCTTTAAGATTACGTTGCTTAATTTTTATTAATAAGTTCTGTGCGATTATTTAAAGTTACTTAAAAATGTATCATGTTACGTTAGGTTTGGTTAAAATTCTTCAATGTCTTTGAGAATTTTTTTTTTATTTTTGGTAATAGAAAATTTGATAGTTTTAATGAAGAATAAACATTTCATTTTATAATAATATTTTAGAATCTTAAAATATTGCCCCAAAATCATTCATCTTTCAATTTTTAATTTCGTTTTTTCAAAATTTAATTCATCATGGCTTTATTCAATGTTCTTCACAATATGAAGCGATTGACCTGATGACGATCTTTAGATCAAAACCCGAGTAGTCAAGCTTAAAATAGTAAATTATCTTCAGTAAAACTTCAACGTTTAATTTATTCATTTCAACAAACTGAAGAATGGAAGTATTCATATAAAACAAAATCAGATGATTTCAATAAAAAATAGAAATTTAAGTTGACATTTTCTTAAAATTTCTTTCCTTAATCTCCATAAAAATAAACTTTTTTTTATTTTTAGAATTATCGAAGCTTCAGAAGGTCAAATTTACATCGACAACATCAACATCTCCGAACTAGGTCTTCACACCCTAAGATCTAGATTAACAATAATCCCCCAAGACGCAGTCCTCTTCTCCGGAACTCTCCGAATGAATCTAGACCCATTTAATAAGCACACAGATAACGAAGTTTGGACAGCTTTGGAACACGCTCACTTAAAATCATTCGTAAAAGGCTTAGCAGCCGGTCTTAATCACGAAGTATCGGAAGGCGGCGAAAATTTATCGGTCGGACAACGTCAATTGATCTGCTTAAGTCGAGCTTTATTAAGAAAAACGAAAGTTCTGATTTTAGACGAAGCTACGGCGGCCGTTGATCTTGAAACAGACGATCTTATTCAAAAAACGATTCGAACGGAATTTAAAGATTGTACAGTTTTAACGATTGCGCATAGATTAAACACAATTATGGATTCTGATAGGGTTATTGTACTTGATAAAGGGAAAATTGTCGAATTTGATTCTCCCTCGAATTTATTAGCTGATAGAAATACAGTATTTTATGGAATGTGTAAAGATGCTGGATTAGTTTAAATTTAAATAACTTTTTTTTTAATTAATACGTAAGTTCTTTTTAAATAAATAAACCCAGTGTTACCTCAATTATTATATTTATATTCAAAATATAATAATTTTAAGTCGTGATTTTCTAGATTACGAAGTAAAAAATGCCTCAATTGTAAATAAACGTCCGTTTTTTTTTTGCATGTTTAATGTTGAATTTTATACACAAGATTTTTACCTGTTATTATTTACTTAAAAAATGTCATCACTTAAAAGAAAATACTTATTGTTTACAGAACTTGCCTTTTAGAGTTACATTTAATGTACTTTACTATTTTTATAATGTAAAAGAAGGAAAAAAGATTGAATAATGTATGTACTAATAATAATTATTGTAATAATTGTAAGTAAAGTAATAATTTTATTCTAAGTGTATTCGTTTTTGAATTTTAATGGGGGTTGGTACTATTTGATTACTTAAATTTAAATATAAATGTGTTTATAGATGATATAGACGAACAAAATGTTACAGATGTGATGAGTTTAGATACCTCAAAATGTAAAATTTTTCCCTATGGTCACATTTACACGTCTACACGTTTACTTAAACAGCAAATAAATCGATTTATATCATTATACTTAAATGCAAATAGTGAGATTGTCATTTTTTGTTTACTTAAATATAGAAAAATATACGTTTCTTTACTAATTTTTGTTTTAACATAACCATATCATTTATTTTTTTATTGAAATCGATAGTAAATAAAATAAGCTTTGTTCGTTAGAGCTGTACTGCTTGAGCCGGCTACTCACTATGTGGTACTTTCAAAGTAACTTGGCTTGAAATAAACTTGAGAAGTACTTGTTGAAGTCGAAGTAAGTTGTACGCATTATGCGCCTACTTTCAATGAAACAAGTTTTTCGGGAAGTACAAGTTGAAGGACGAGTAAAGTAATTAAGGAATTATGGCTTCCATTTTTCGAGTTTTGAGAAAACCTATGTTATTGCAGCCAAATAAAGTAGCTCTGACATGCTGTTTCCTTTATAATTTTCTGCGTAAAAGCAAAAGTTCAGGTGTAAATTATACACCAAGGGGAACTTTCGACTTACAAGGAGACCTTACGACTTGCCCCTCACCGATTTTGACGAAAGTGGTACCAATCGATAGATATTGGTACATAGTACAAATATGTAAAATATTAGGGCGCACTATTCAGCGGTTCGCAAGAAAATTGGTGTTAAAGTTTGCGAATAACGTCTGTCAGTGACAAGTCCCGCCCTTTAAGCCCCGCCCATTGTCGTACTGAATATGTATAGACTTCCACATACGAGGTTCGAATTCTGAATAATACTTTTTTTTATTTCCATTTTTATTTTTAATGCAACATTTCACTTTATTTTTATAATATTTTGATATTACAAAATATAATCAATTAAGGACACTCTTTCGTTATCCTACTTTTTAATTTCTCTACTTCTATGTTTAGGAAACTTGCGATACTTTTATTAGAATCATTCTTTAGAATTTCTTCTTTACCATTTAAAATGGTATTACGTTTTATAACAAAAATACCCGTTTACATGGATCCCGTCTTACCTCCTTTGTTTACGGGAGGATGAGATAAGACGGGGAGATGAGGTGACATGTGGAACCCAGTGTTAAGAAGAAAGCTAAAAGACTCAGAAAGGAGAAACTGATTAAAAAGAAACGTTTTATGATTAAACCCCAAACACAAGAAAACGTACAATTAATGTGCTGTTGTAGATGATGATGGCGTTGCGGCAATCCATGTTTGCGTATTATGTGAATCTGATTAACAGTCTTTTATAACATATATTTAATTACATTTTATCTTGTTCCACGTAAATTGGCTGGTAGCACGTAACGATCCTCAAAACAATCATATGCACAAGAGTCAATCAATTTATACTTATCGACAAACGTTCTTCCCATCTCTTTAATTCTCTTATGCTTTTTAAGCGTCAACATCCTTTCTTCTGAAGAGTTTGCAAAGGCCAATAGGGATGTTCTTTAGCGCGATTCACAACTTTTAACTTGTAATAAAAGGGAATATTATAATCGTCCTTACCGTACTTGTTTTATTGGTAGTTCCGGACATAAATTTGCGTGAAACGGAAACACGAATTCGGAAGCACATTCTTCGTCAGTTTAGTCCATGAGTATTAAGTCATCCGTACTTACAAAAAATGTTGTCTTTGTCAAGATGTCGAGAGCGATATTAAGTGTTTCTTCGCCAATTTACATAGCGCCTTTTGAAATTTCCACGGTTGGTTCTATAGTTACAAGACCACTTTTCATTAGCAGTTTTTGAAAATACAACTAACATAAGTATCACTCAAGAGTAACGTTGATTTGCTTTGAATCATTATCAATACAATCATAATATCAATCCTTAGTGTATAATATGTAATATCATGTACTATAACCTGAAATGGAGCTGCACCATGAAGAGAAGGATGAAAAAGTAAGCCCGCTCTACGTAGCATTGCCGAGTGCTCTTTCATCTTTCTCTTCATGGTGCAGCTTCATTTCGGGTTATTGTACATAGGTAATACATATAAGTTAGATGTAAGCAATGTAATAAATTATTTTACATCACTTATGCGGATATTTTTATTATAACACGTAATACCATTTTAAATGGTAAAGAAGAAATTGTAAAGAATGATCCTAATAAAAGTACCGTAAGTTTCCTAAACATAGAAGTAGAGAAATTAAAAAGTAGGATAACGAAAGAGTGTCCTTAATTGATTATATTTTGTAATATCAAAATATTATAAAAATAAAGTGAAATGTTGCATTAAAAATAAAAATGGAAATAAAAAAAGTATTATTCAGAATTCGAACCTCGTATGTGGAAGTCTATACATATTCAGTACGACAGTGGGCGGGGCTTAAAGGGCGGGACTTGTCACTGACAGACGCTATTCGCAAACTTTAACACCAATTTTCTTGCGAACCGCTGAATAGTGCGCCCTAATATTTTACATATTTGTACTATGTACAAATATCTATCGATTGGTACCACTTTCGTTAAAATCGGTGAGGGGCAAGTCGTAAGGTCTCCTTGTTAGAAGTTGAAACTACAGGATACTGGCGAATAGATCAAGACAATATTATATCCCTGTTACCTATATAAAAAGCAACTTACCCACTAGCCTTCCCCCACTTCGCTAAAATTGTACTAGTCGTGCCACTTGTCCCTGAACTCGCCTGGTGTAAACACATTGATGCCAGTGGTTTGAATAGTTGAGCGATTTGAACACGTGGTTTAGATATCATTTAATTTTTGTATTTACAATGAGGTGGTCTGATGGAGACACAGTGAAATTTGTTGAGCTTAATAGAGAACATGAGCGCCTTTGGGATGTAACGAAACCGATATACAGAAATAATCAACAACGATTGACATCATTACAAAAAATTGTTGAAGAAATGGGAAGAGAAGACTTTACAGTAGCGGATGTGAGAACGAAAATTAAAAATTTAAGGAACACATATAGCCAAGAGCTGTAAAAATTGAGATGTCAATGAAATCTGGAATGGGTGGGGATGATGTATATACTCCGTCAATGAAGTGGTTTAAAGTTATGGAAGCATTCTATTAGACACAGCGAAATATTTATTATACACTTTTTGAGCGAAATCAATTTTGACCGCGAAATATTATGACGACTGCGAAAAGCCATCTCTTCTCCACTACAAAACTGCTACTAGTAGCTAGTATAGATAAAAAAAAAACACTTAATATATAGACAGTTACTTACCTTGGGCTTGGACTAGTCAACTGGTAGGCTAGTTACTGGTACAAGTAACTAACCCATTTACTAACCTTAATGTAAACGCGCCATTAATCGGTCGTCTTCCAACTTCCAGCGTGCGAGTTTCATGCTAGTAATCGAGTTTATTTGTATTTTGTCTGCAAATATGGCGCACAAAAGATGGACAGAAGCGCAAACCTTAAAATTTGTGGAATTATATGAAGAAGCAGAGTGCCTGTGGAATTTTTGATATGCTCTCTATAAAAATAAAGACGTAAGAGACACAGCCTTAAGAAATTTGATTTCACAAATGAATTTAGCTTTTAAGACTTCTGGCAAGAAGTTCGATATGGTGCTCTTTGGAATTCTGTATATTGTATGTTCCAATGTGCTGAATGAATCTCCAGTCGCCAAGTAACGCAGAGTAACTTGCAATTTTATTCTGGGCTCTAAAGCAGCTCTCATTAATGTATCTTGCTTTTTAATGGAGTGCTTTACCAGTGACAATAGTTCATCAAACTGATTCGTTGTTAATCTTAGGTGGATTCTGAATGTTTCTGGATCCTCCAATGCTACTTCTCTTAGAAATGTTGCAGAAACACCAAATTTGTTACGTCGATTTATCCACTCCCGAATCCACATTCGTCTGGGACGTCGGTTTTTTACAGCATATAATTGGTTTAATTCGTGGATTAGTAGCTGTGCAACCAAAGGGTGAAGAAAGAGGGAACCAAACGCTGAAGTAAAAAATAGGAGAGAATTTGCGGAATATGTAATGAATGGAGGCAAAGTTGCGTGACAGGAAAGATATTAACCGTCAAAACAATTCTCGATTGAAGCCTGTTTCCTCGCCGAACTCCAAGTTTAGCAAAAACAAACCAATGTGATTTATGTATATCACAGGAACCAGCACCACTTCTTTCGCTGGCCCTCAAGTTGCTACCTTGCAATTACGGAATGTAGCCGTAAGCAAGTCTTTTTTTATTCGGCTATGATGACCTCCGGAGAAAACTCAATTTGTATTCGTTTTCAGGCATCGTATATTTCGTTTCGGTTTTTATGTAATTTATGAGATACATCCCAAATTACAGTTTGATAAATATCCAAAAACCTTAAAGTTAAGTCGTTATTCCACTCCATTATTTCAGAGTCACTTTTGACACTTCTACTCCCTAAACGCCGCGTAGTGTAGCGCGCGCATAGAAGTAAAGAAATTATTTACTCGTCCCCTTTGACTTGCAATCGTTTTCCGACCCACGAGGGGAAGTACAAGTACTTACCCGAGTTTATGCGAGTCTTCATACACACAACTTGCTACTTGCCAAGTACTTTGCAATTATTTGGCAAGTATCGCGTAGTGAGTAGCCGGCTTTACACTAAGCAGTTCAGTGCAGATATCGCTTGTTCGTTGGGCTCAGTACCATTTATGGCAGTTGCCCTCGAACTGTTCGTTGCGCCACGTGCAGTGCAACTTCGTGCAGTCAGTGTAAGTTGGTGCAGTTTTTGTTGAACCTGATCTAGAGTAAGTTTAAACCAGTGTTTCCCAACGTGGGGCGCATGCCCCACAGGGGGGCAATTTGACTGTTGAGGGGGGCAATTTGATTTCTTCCTAATAGGTATCATTAAAGTTTCTTATGTGAACAACTTATTAAAAATGTGTGACCTTTTTTTGTTTGACCTTTGTACAAATATTTTATGTTTCAACTTTGATATGTACACAGCCAAATCTACACATTTTTAGTTTGTGGGCCCTCGCGGAAGCTTGCGCCGTCCCTGGTGGTGCATAGGGGGGCATAACAATATTCGAAAAGCTAACATGGGGCATGGCACAAAAAAGGTTGGGAAACACTGGTTTAAATGATGCACTGGCGAAAATTTTAGAAAGATGGTTTGTACTAAACGATGACGGTACAAAAATTGTAGAAAATGACCACTTCGTGGTTATTGTAGGTAATAAACATAATAATAATAAAATACATATATCTGCGGCTAATTCGTTCGAGAAAAATGTTTGAATTCGTTTGAATGACAAGTTATGTATGCGTTCGATGGACCATAGTTCATACATGAACTACAGTGCCCCACATTATACTGAATTAAACTTATTGCACTTTAAATGCTGTACGAATGCTGTGCAGTGCAAGTTCTAACCCAACGAACAAAGCTAAAATATCTTTTATGGCGTTTTCAGTTGGTTGAACTAGAGCGGACCAGTGCACAACAGCATGTTCTGTTGGTTGCACCGAATTAATGTTTTGTGTTCTATTACATTTTATTAAAAACATTTTAAACAACCTCAAGCTTTGAACACATCATCGCGTTCTGTTGAATTTTCCCTTTTTTGCATTAAGTCAGCGTGACACATGCACCCAAAGTCAAATTCTACTGTGGTTCAGCCAAACGAATACGCCTTTAGTTTGAGCACAAACACGACCTGTACAGCTTAAATAGTTGCTAAGTTATTGACATTTTATCCCCAAAAACAATGGACGATCGCCATCTTTAAATTCTTTATTTTTTTGAGAGCAAATATAATAAATATGACAGCAAGTGTTTGATGTTCGATTAAATATTTTAAACAATCTTTATGAATAGCTTTATTCGTTAGGGCTGCACTGCTTGCACTTAGCAGTTCAGTGCAGATATCAAGTGTTCGTTGGGCATAGTGCCGTTTAAAATAGTTGCACTCGTATGGTGGGTTGACACGGTGCGATTGTGCTCGGCCGAGTCTACTCGGTGCGAGCGAACTCGCGTAAGAGTACTGTTGACACACACAATTTTACTAGCTTGCTTTTAACATAATGCAAAATGGCAGAATTTGTGCGTGCTGGTGTGGCTATTGTTGCACAGCTACTAATCCACGAATTAAACCAATTATATGCTGTAAAAAACCGACGTCCCAGACGAATGTGGATTCGGCAGTGGATAAAGCGACGTAACAAATTTGGTGTTTCTGCAACATTTCTAAGAGAAGTAGCATTGGAGGATCCAGAGACATTCAGAATCCACCTAAGATTAACAACAAATCAGTTTGATGAACTATTGTCACTGGTAAAGCACTCCATTAAAAAGCAAGATACATTAATGAGAGCTGCTTCAGAGCCCAGAATAAAATTGCAAGTTACTCTGCGTTACTTGGCGACTGGAGATTCATTCAGCACATTGGAACATATAATATACAGAATTCCAAAGAGCACCATATCGAACTTCTTGCCAGAAGTCTTAAAAGCTAAATTCATTTGTGAAATCAAATTTCTTAAGGCTGTGTCTCTTACGTCTTTATTTTTATAGAGAACATGTCGAAAATTCCACAGGCACTCTGCTTCTTCATATAATTCCACAAATTTTAAGGTTTGCGCTTCTGTCCATCTTTTGTGCGCCATATTTACAGACAAAATACAAATAAACTCGATTACTAGCATGAAACTCGCACGCTGGAAGTTGGAAGACAACCGATTAACTCGTACGAAAACTAGCAACGTGCAAGTGTGCTCGCGTGTCTGTTTATACATTGCGAATTTCGTACGAGTAGCAGGCGAGTAGTGGTGCCAGTCGTCTCGGCCGAGCACAATCGCACCGTGTCAACCCACCAATGCTGTTCGGTGCGCCACGGGCAATGCAACTTCGTGCAGCCAGTGCAGGTTAGTGCAGCTTTGTTGAACCTGGGCTGGAGTAAGTTCAAACGGTGTAGTGCAGGTGCAATGGCGGAAATTTTAGAAGGATGGTTCGTACTAAACGATGACGGAAGAAAAATAATAGAAAATTGACAACTTCATGACTATTATAAGTAATAAATATTGCAGTAAATATAAAATGTATATAAAAAAATTATATAAATGTAATATTCATAAATTTGATAATTGAGGGGTGTAGATGCAAAACTCACATTCCCCATTTTCTTAAGATATGGAGTTATACTGGTTTAACTCTAGCTTTAACTGGTCTTGTTAAAGCGAATCAAATTCTGATAGCAGTTTACAGCAAAACTTATAGTTTAACACCACAAAACTATAGTGAAAATCGCGTTTTAAAACAAAAGTCACATTATCCAACAATGGTTCTGCTACAAAATCCACATTCTCCATTCCAACCAGTCACAGACCGTGTAGCAAAAACAAGTAGGCGATCAAACCTGCTAAATTTCATTTTAAACTAGGAGCCTACAGAAGAATAATTTTGACAGAAACCAAACAAAAGAACGTACTCGTTAGAGGAGAGTATTCATACAAATCCGACAGTTTTTAAATATGAAACCAACTATTATTCCTAGGTCAAACGCAAAAGAGCCATCCAAAAAAGTTGACGTCAACAACTTATTAAAGAAACATTATGGGGGTCAGTGGAGAGAGATTGAAGATTTAGTATTTTATAAAAATATTATTGATGGCGCTGAAGACAATGAAGAAGATGTGCCAACATGTGAACCGACAGAAGAAGTTAATATCTTTAATATTTAAAAATATTAACTTACTTCTACTTCCAAATTATATTTTGCAATAAATTTAGTTCATTATAGCTAATGCATTTACTTCCTTTGTTACCAGTTGATTCCAAGATATGATACTGTTTTGCTTCAAAACTAACACTATCCATGTGAATTTGTTACAAAACCCACATTTTACCAGTTTGAAAATAAAATTACAAAAAAATCTCTTCAACTAAAAGGTTTGCAGTGCAAGTAAACAGTTTATTTGGTTACAAAATTTAAATTAAAAAAATTGCAGTAATACAACTTGAACTTCAATACATCCTAGTTTTTTACGTTTTTCCGAAAATTTGGAAAAGTGGAGAATGTGAATTTTGCATCTATACCCCTCAATTTAGTAACTTAATACATTCATTCCCAGTGAGTAGCATGAAAGAAAATAAAATCTTAGATGTTGAGGATGAATGTATAATTGTTTTACAAGGTGGGGAAATAACTGCAACAGAAAATGACAACAACACGGAAAAAATAAATTGGGACAAGAAACAAAAAAAAAATACTAATTCAAATATCAAGAAAATTTTTTAAATTCATTTCAATACCAAGTTTTGTGTCACTTGTTTGTTTAATTTGATGTAAAAAATACGTGACATTATATCCGTTCGTGGGATCACAGTTCATACCTGAACTAAAGTGCATTCACTTGCACTGAATTACAATCATTGCACTTTAAATGCTGCACGAAACTGCACTTCTGCACCATAGTGTAACTTACAATTAGTGCAGTGCAAGTTTTAACCCAACAAACAAAGCTAATGTTTAACCCGGCGTCAATGAACATATATTTTGTTACACCGTCAATGAACTGGGTGTGTGACATCCGAGGAATAATAAGTCAATAAATTAATAACGCCCGACCAAAAGTTTTTGTTAAGACGTTCGCACGTGGTCACGACAGATACAAAACTAATAATTACAAGCAAAACCTGCATGTGTTTAGGGCAGCTACTGAGAATTTTGTAACAAAATGGTCCTAAATAATCAAACAACACACATACAAAAACAGCTCGGGTATACTACACCCATGTTCATTGACGCCGGGTTAATAACTTGAAAATGTTTTTAATTGTCGACTTTTCAAAAAGGGGAAATTAAAAAATAATTCTAGAGTAAAGTTTTGATCAAAAATTGTTGTAAAACTAAAATTTCATTTCATTTGAGTACAAACACGACGTATCTAACTTAAATAATTGCGAATTTATTGACAATAGTTAACCCACAAAAAATCGGCGATCACAACTCTGTTATTTTTAATCGTAATATAGTCGTATTAAGTATCAAATTAAAGTATTGTTAGTGTTGTTTAATTTTTAATTATTTTTTAAAGAGATTTAGACGAATTTCTAAAAACTCTTTAAAGTTTTTTTAACCTGACCTAACTTTTCAACATTGAAAAATCACCCAGACGTTTTAATTAAACACATCAAATTTTATCTTAACGTTTTTCAAAGAAGTAAAAAAATATTGTTTTTGTAATACAATCCAAAAAGATATTTTTCCCTTTTTATCAAATATACAAACATTACTAAGCAAAATACTCAGTTAACAACGATAACTTCTAAACTTAAAAATTTAATCAATAAAGGAATTTATAACAATTCTACAGATAAAAACTGGTTTAAAATTTCATTCAAACCGAAATGGAATACAAAACCCTCGATAAGTCAGAAAGAGACAACAGTAATAAAGCCGATCTCCACCGTAATTAAACAAAGACAAATAACCAAAACCAACTCCTAACGTAGGTAAGAAGGAGATAACGGTACTATTAAAACCAAACTTTACAACAAGTAAGACAAAGATAGTAATACATGGTAAAATGCCATCTTGATTCTTTTTTATTTCTAACTGTCGTTCTGTCTTTTAACGTGCTGGTGTCAAACTGGTTCGGACGCGTTTTAGTCATATTTCCGGGACATTTAGAACCAAACTAGCATTTATTAATCTATGGCCGCTTCCATAGACGAATTATTCGAGTGTTTCGATGAGAAACCGGACGCGAAAAAGGCGGAAACCTTCGCTGAGGAAACCGCCAGTTCCAGGTAAGATACATAACCTCAAACTCGGACACGCTATATGTATCATTACTTTTTTGTGACTTTTTACAGCGTTTACGGTGAAAGCGTTAAAAGGGAACACGACGATATTGAAGACGGAAACAATAAACGTACGAAAATCGACGAGGACTCACCTGTGGACGATATAAAGTAAGTTTCAAGACGATTTTTTTTAGTTGTGTGGTGGTTCAGCCATTTTTGATTTGATTAAATGTGTGTTTTTTTATTGAAATTTAGTTTATATTAGTGTTTTAAAACGTTAATTATCTTATTTTTAAAGTATTTAATCAAAAAATCAAACTAAAATAAAATATATTGAAATTTAACGGACATAACCTCACTTTTTTCTTTAATTTTTTTCCTTTCTTCTAGTTTTGATGAATTTTGTAATCGAATTCTAGTCCATACAATCGAATCTATAGAATCATGCACTCACGAAGTTGCATATCCGCCAGGTCAAACCTATGTACCTTTAAAACAACCTACGGGAGAGCCGGCAAAAAAATATCAATTCACTTTGGATCCGTTTCAAAAAGAATCGATTTTATGCGTCGATAATAATCAATCAGTTTTGGTCTCAGCTCATACTTCAGCTGGAAAAACTGTTGTTGCAGAGTAAAATAAAACATATTAAGATTTTTAAGGTTATGTTAGGATAAAAAGGTGTTAAATTTCTAGATATGCAGTGGCCACTTCTTTAAAAAATAAACAAAGGGTTATATATACAACTCCGATTAAGGCTTTGTCTAATCAAAAGTATCGGGAATTTTACGATGAATTTAAAGATGTTGGGTTGGTTACCGGCGATGTTACTATTAATCCAAACGCTTCATGTCTTATTATGACAACTGAGGTATGTTTATTTATTATGTTATTAGAAATTGTTGGTTGCTTTAACACACATATTTCAATTAAATTATAGATTTTAAGAAATATGTTATATAGAGGTTCTGAAATAATGAGAGAAGTAGGTTGGGTAATTTTTGACGAAATTCATTATATGAGGGATAAAGAACGGGGCGTCGTTTGGGAAGAAACTTTAATTTTACTCCCTCACAACGTTCACTTTGTGTTTCTTTCCGCTACCATTCCGAACGCGCGACAATTTGTTGAATGGGTCGCTCATATTCATCAACAACCTTGTCATGTTGTCTATACAGATTACCGACCTACACCATTACAACATTTTATATTTCCTGCTGGTGGTCAGGGAATTCATATGGTTGTGGATGAATCTGTAAGAAATAATTATAATTCAATAAATAGAGATTTTTGTATAACGGAGGGTTTTTCTTTAGGGTACGTTTAAAGATGAGAATTTTAACGCGGCTATGGCGGTTTTAAACGCTGGTGATGGCGCAAAAGGTGACCAAAAAGGACGTAGAGGCGGGATAGCTAATAAGGATCCTACTCAAACTGATATTTTTAAAATGGTTCAATTGATTATTGAGAGGGATTTTGCTCCGGTGATCGTTTTTAGTTTTAGTAAGAAGGATTGTGAGTTGTATGCTACTCAAATGACTAAATTGGATTTGAATTCAAGTAAGAGAAACATTAATTTTTTGTTTAGGCCAATTTATTAATATTGTTTTTTTTTTGTTTAGCTGAGGAGAAAAAACTTGTTGATGAAGTTTTTAAAAATGCTATGGATGTTTTATCTGATAAGGATAGACATCTTCCCCAAGTGGAGAATTTACTTCCGCTTTTAAGAAGAGGTAAGTAGGTCAATTATTTAAAATAATCATAATAAATTTAATTCTCTCTTTAATGCTTTATTATTTTGTATATTATGTTTGTTTTTCTTGATATTTTTTATTATCTGACAAGGAAGGTGCAAGGTTTTAGGGTCGTGGATTTAGTTAAAATTTTGTAGAATAGTAGATTTAGATTCCCTGCTAATGAAGATATATGGTTATAAGGGCCACTATTCAATAATTTTTTAGATATTTGTAATTGATGCAATTTATTCGTCAGGTCAAGTCTGATGTTTAATAATGTCAAAAATAACGGAATTTATACCGATTGAGTCAGGCTTTTTTAAAGAAGGTTATTTTTTTATTTTTATTTTACAAGATATTGGATTTGGAGTTTGAGTATTTAGCTCTTCTTCTCCAGTCTCGATGTTTATGCTTCACTTTTTTCCATTAAAATCTGCGATCTGAGTGTGATGAGCACATTTTGATTACTTTATCCGTACTATATTTTAATTTGCCTAATAATTTATTATTTTTTGATATATTCTTCAAAATTACTGATTTCTTCGCCAAAATAATGAATTTTACATCAAATTTTATAAAATAACTTTCATTTAATTGTTAAGTTAGGTTATAAAAATGAATAAATACCGTGCGTTCAGAAATGATTGTAGATCGTTTGAATTTGGCGCGCTCGTAATTTAGTGATTTTCGATGGTCAATATTGTTACCTGTGAATTACCTACGTCGTATCTTGCATATCAGTGGCGTAGCCGGATTTATTCATGATGTATCATAGATTAAATATAATATACCAATATAGATAGGCAACTCCCGACCTTTAATGTTGACAATGTTTTTAGTTCAACCCGCACCGCATTTGGCGCTAGTGAGCAAACGCGGGAATTTTTAAAATCTTTAAAATAAAATATTACTCCTATTTGTTACAAAACCATGCATGGTAAAATTAAACAAAAACAAATTTTGCTTGTAGCCTGTTTGCTTTTGTTCAATTTCATCATACACAGCTTAAAGAATACAAAAGGGTTTAAAGAACAACTCAAGGACACTCTCCAGTACAATTGATAACACAACTTTATTTTCGTCGATCTTATTCTGGCGGTGGTTAATAACAAAACAATTTTTAACAAGAAAATAATATTTTGAATAAGCACATAAAAAGAAACCTCTCATCTTCAGCAAATCTACAGTTCTCATATCTCGCGATGCTAGTGAAAACAAAGATTCCCGTAGTTCCCATCAGAGCGTTTCATCTTTGGACGTATTTCTGGACATACGTGACAATATTCCAGTCATTGGATACTAATGAACACAAATTGCAACACTAAATACGATGTTAACATTTTTTTCAAGAATTTCAATACAATTACGATACTTCGTTCACTCGCGTATTTGACATATGTAGATGTCAGATATTATGTTGGACATCTCAATGTCAGTGCGTTTCATTTTGGCCGGTAAAGAAGCTGTTATTTTCCGCTATCAACGCTTCCAGTGATGCGGGTTGAACTAAATTTATTGTCAACGAATTTCTATACAGAGGTAACATAGCCTGTGATGTATCCTTTTCAGTATTAAGTCTATATGCACATATACTCATAATTATTGGAGATCGGATATCAATTGCAATAGCATTGGTCAATAAATTCAATAAAATACCTTTGTCTTACGCTTTTTTGACAACTTATGACAGCTTTCAATATTTTCCATGACACGCCTATGAGATATGATTAACATTATTGTATTTATACCAACCTTACAAAATAATCTATAGCGCGCCAAATTCAAACGATCTACAATCATTTCTGAACGCACGGTATAAAAATGTTATAAATATTTTGGTTATAATCAATAAATAATCTGACATTGTTAAAGGTTATAATGTCAGTTTGTAACGAGCGTTCATAAATGAGGCTGTCAGAAACCAATGTGAATAACTCCATATAATGGCAATTTTCAGTATGAAAAGGTAAAGCTAAAAGTTCATAAAAAACAGGTGGTGAAGTGTTCAGTTGCCGAAGCAGTTAGCGCATTCTGGTAGCAAACGAGTGAACTGTGGAGTCAATCTGGGGCTGGTGTTAAGTTTCCTAACTTATGATTTTTTCGATGAAAATGTGATTTAATCGATCCGAAATGTGTTGTATCGTACAGATTTGGTCGAATTGTACCGCGGAAAAGCATTTTTACCGGAGAAAACCCTATATAAACGCTTTTTTTGGCCAAAATAGAAAATGTACTTACATGATTTTTTTCGTATTTTCGTCCAGTTTTGTTCAATACATACAATATATTAATCTTCTTTTACGTTTTTCATACTGTTTTAAACCCAAAATGGTATGAAAACGTTAATAATTATGAAAATACGGCACATTTTCCGCGCTTCACCAGTGCGAGTTTTGACATTTTGAATTAGTGGTTAGTAAAACCACTTCGTTACCTAGCAACGAAAAGTATGAATCCAGGGGGGTATTATCGTAAAAGGTGTGAGTATAAAATATTTTTGTAATATAAAAAAAGGAAAAAAATAATATTCCTTATAAAATTCCCGTAAATGTTCGCGTTTAAAACGATTTAAATGTCGATGGTTGGGTTGGATCTAGCTGTTGTAGAGAAATTGCGGCACGGAGGGCCGTTAGTTGGTGCTTATTCGTTAGTATGATTGTTAAAAGAGAACGGTCCGCAGAATGTCACTATTTGGCCTGGATTTCGCTGGTTGAGGGGGCTGCGTAGTTGTTGAAAGAAATGTAGGTAGTGCTTGAGATCTGATTTGGAACGGGCTAGATTATCATTGTTGCAGAAAAGCAGCCCGTAGGGCCGCTAGTATGTCACTCTTTGACTTGGACTTCGGCGATTGAGAGTTTGGTTGTGTTGAGAGGGGTTGCATAGTTAAAAATTGTAGGTGGTGCTTACATCACCATTGCTGCAGGAAAGCGGCCCGTAGGGCCGCTAGTATGTCACTCTTTGACCTGGACTTCGGCGATTGAGGGTTTGGTTGTGTTGAGAGGGGCTGCATAGTTAAAAATTGTAGGTGGTGCTTATATTGCCATTGTTGCAAAAAAGCGACCCGGAAGGCCGCTAATATTTAACTATTTGACCTGGACTTCTGTGGTTGGGTTGGTTTGGTTGTGTTGAGGGAGTCTGCATGGTTGTTGAAAAAATGTAGGTGGTACTTAGGATCTGGTTTGGGACGGGCTAGATTACCATTACTGTAGAAGATCGGCCCGTAGGGACCCCAGTATGCCACTATTTGACCTGGACTTCGGCGGTTGAGGGTTTGGTTGTGTTGAGAGGGGCTACGTAGTTAAAAATTGTAGGTGGTGCTTACATTACCATTGCTACAGAAAAGCGGCCCGTAGGGCCTCTAGTATGTCACTCTTTAACCTGGACTTCGGCGGTTGAGGGTTTGGATGTGTTGAGAGGGGCTGCAAAATTCAAAACTTATAGGTGGTGTTTACATTACCATTGGTGCAGAAAAGCGGCCCGAAGGGCCGCTAGTATGTTACTCTTTGACCTGGACTTCAGCGGTTGATGGTTTGGTTGTGTTGAGAGGGGCTGCATAGTTAAAAATTGTAAGTGGTGCTTACATTACCATTGCTACAGAAAAGCGGCCCGTAGGGCCGCTGGTATTGAACTATTTGACCTGGACTTCGGTGGTTGGGTTGGTTTGGTTGTGTTGAGGGGGGCTGCATGGTTGTTGAAAAAATGTAGGTGGTACTCAGGATCTGGTTTGGGACGGGCTAGATTACCATTGTTGTAGAAGAGCGGCCCGTAGGGATGCTAGTATGTCATTATTTGACTTGGACTTCGGTGGTTGAGAGTTGGGTTGTGTTGAAGGGGGCTGGATAGTTGTTAAAACTAGGTAAGTGGCGGTTGGGATCTCTTTTGAAACTAGAATTTTATAAGGAATATTATTTTTCTTTCTGTTTGTATTGTAAACATATTTTATACTCACACCTTTTACGATAATACCCCCCTGCATTCATACTTTTCGTTGCTAGGTAACGAAGTGGTTTTACTGACCACTAATTCAAAATGTCAAAACTCGCACTGGTGAAGCGCGGAAAATGTGCCGTATTTTCATAATTATTAACGTTTTCATACCATTTTGGGTTTAAAACAGTATGAAAAACGTAAAAGAAGATTAATATATTGTATGTATTGAACAAAACTGGACGAAAATACGAAAAAAATCATGTAAGTACATTTTCTATTTTGGCCAAAAAAAGCGTTTATATAGGGTTTTCTCCGGTAAAAATGCTTTTCCGCGGTACAATTCGACCAAATCTGTACGATACAACACATTTCGGATCGATTAAATCACATTTTCATCGAAAAAATCATAAGTTAGGAAACTTAATATATCCCTCAATCTGGTTGTACACCGAAATAATATTGAAATTTGCAACCAAACAATGTTATCATCTAAATTTTGAAAAAAAAATGGAGTTAGTCACATTGACTTCTGACAGCTTCAAATGATTGTAAGGTGTTTGAATTTAGCGCGCTCGTTATTTAGTGATTTTTGATACTCAACATTGCTACTTCTGAGTTGTCTGCATCGTATCTTACATGTCAGTGGCGTAGCTAGATTTATTCATGATTTATTCTTTTCAGTATTAAGGGCGTTGGTCCGCATTCAAGAAATGTTTCAATGTCGCAACATTTTTTAGGCATTGATGGTATTTTTATATCTAAAAATTGATATAACATTGAAAAAAAATTATTCACACTCTCCGAATTCGAGCCTGACGCCTTATTTCGAAAAACAGCGATCTGTTGCTACTACGCCAAACCCATTACGTTTAATCATTTGCTACAGAACTGAATTTAACTAGTGAATTACACATTCAACTGCAAATATCTAAAAAGCTATTGAGTAGTGGGCCCTACAACCACATAGTTTCATTAACAGGGAAACCAAATCTACTATTCTATACAATTTGAAGTAAATCTGTGACCTGTGTGTGAGTCAAAAATCGATCCTAATCCAACTTAACTGAATCCATTTCAACTCTTCTAAAGAAAAATAATTGTAAAATTCGTTACAATTGACAAGAAAAGATTATTTTTGAGTAATGAATATGATAGATCTTTTAAAGTTTTTCCTTTTTATAACATGTGGATTTTTCTTGTTATCTTTTTGTGAAAAAAATTAATTATCACTTTGCTGACGGGTGACCAGTCAACTCGTCATTGCTGGTGACATGACATTTTAAGACTGCAGTAAAGGACAAAAAACTAACATGCCTACTTTAGCATAGACTGTTCAAAATAGAATAAAAATGTTTGAACTTAGAAATTATTAGGCGGCAAGAAAACCTTTTCCGACCGAACAAAATTAATTCTGACAATAAGTAAAATTCCCGGTCAACAAAGTGTTAAGAAATTGATCTCAACCCAACATAAGTAAATCTAATTCGATCTATTAATAGAAAAATTAATTTAAAATTTATTACAATTAATTGGTAATGAGTGATAATGAAAAAAGCGATTTTCTTTTCTTATTTATTTATTTTTTTCAAATGATTTGTTTTTTATAATTTTTAAATATGTTGTTTTGTCCTGCCATATATTTCCTGTGCAAAAAAATTGATTTTTCTTAATATTTTTTATTATCTTATCAAAAATTGATCCCAATCCAACCTAATGGAATCTAATCCAACCCAATTGCGGCAAAAATACTATACAGTTACAATTGACAAGTAAAAAGTCTTTTAATGTTTTGCTTTTTTGTAACATGTTGTTGTTCTTTATATTTCTCAGTATCTAACAGAAAACTGAATTATTAAATAAATTGACCTCAACCTAACTTAGGTGAAATCTAATCCGACCTATCTATGAAAAAATCACTTTAAAATTGGTTACAGTTTTGAGTAATAATCAAAAAAACATTTTTTTTCAAGGGCTGTTGAATATAATTTATTGTTTTTTTTATATTTCTTGATTTCTGAGTTAAAAGTTGATCCCAACCCAATTTAACACAATCTAATTGAACCCAATTAAGGAAACATGACCATTAAGTTTATCATCAGTCAATAAAAAGCATTTATATGTTATGATTTTTTATAATATCTTGATTTTTCTTGATATTTTTTATCTGATTGTGAGAAAAATTATTAAAAAATTGATCTCAACCCAATTTAAGTGAATCTAATCTAAAGTGTGTTGTATTTTGTGATATTTCTTATTTCCTGTGCTAAATCTTCCACTTTAGAACTTCCACTGTGACGTCTTTTTATTGTCACGGATTTTATCTGTTGATTTCTATTATTATCTGAACCAAAATTAAAGCTCCTCACCTTCAAAATTGACGTTAACTCAATTTAATTCACGAATGGAATAATCATAATAAAATTCTCTTGATAGAGTATAAATTTCAAATATATTTTAATAACTTTATGCACTGTATTTTTTTTTTCTTAAAAATTTTTCATTTAAAAGTTTTTACTGGTTTTAGAATTAAAAACAGCTGTTTAAATCCCAGTCTATGTAAACCCTCTTGTAATATAACAGTATATCGGTAAAATAGACCTTCTTGGAATCGACTCCAACTGTTCTTCCAAAAAAAGAACATTTCTTAGGAAAATTTCACGCCTCAGGTACCTGCTTTTACTTCACTTACTCAAAAGGAAACTAAAAAGTAATTTAATTTTATTACAAGCGTAAAATATCTTCCTCTCTTTTGTGTATAATTCAAAGAAATTTGTAGTTTTGTTATAAATTATCTTTATTTTTAAAGGTATTGTATTTTTACTCACATCCAGAACCGTTTTTATTATTATCAAAAGTTTTTATTCTTTGCAAAAGGTTTAAAAGCTACAAAATATTTGTTGTTAAAATATCTTTTTGCAGGTATCGGAATACATCACGGAGGTTTATTACCGATCTTAAAAGAAACCATAGAAATTTTATTTAGCGAAGGTCTAATTAAAGCTTTATTTGCCACCGAAACGTTTGCTATGGGGCTTAATATGCCCGCGAGAACGGTTTTATTTAGTGGCGTTCGAAAGTATGATGGCAGTGAATATCGATGGGTAATATATTCAAGGTAAAAAGGAAAAAAGAACTAAATAAGTGGATTTTATTTATGACAAATAGATAACTTCTGGAGAATATATTCAAATGTCTGGTCGTGCTGGTAGAAGAGGTTTAGATGACAAAGGTATAGTAATTTTAATGGTAGACGAAAATGTACCGGCAAGTACGGGGCGAGATATAGTAAAGGGACAACCAGATCCGATTAATTCGGCTTTTCATCTAACGTACAATATGGTTTTAAATTTATTAAGGGTGGAGGAAATTAATCCCGAGTATATGGTTGAAAGATCGTTTCATCAGTTTCAAAATCAAGCCTCTATTCCGAATTTATTCAATCGTAAGTGTTTTTTAATTGGTTTAAGTTGATTAGTTGCTAATATGTGTTAATTTTAGATTATAAAGAAAGTAGTGATGCTTTAAAAAACATGAATATTGAAAACGAAAATGTGATTGCTGGTTATTATAACATTAGGGAAGAGTTAAATTCTTTGGGGAAGCAGTTTCAAAGTTATATTACTAAATCACAGTATTTGTTACCATTCTTACAACCGGGAAGATTAGTAAAGGTAAGTAAAAGGTTTATAAAAATGAAGAATTACTAATTTTGATTTGTGGAGTTTTCAAAAGGGAATAATTTCATGTTACACCTATAGAATGGCTCATTGTAGCAGCAGAACTGTAATGAAATTATACTGTAAAGGCATGTATGAAAATGATGTCATTCAAAAAGGAATAGATCCATTTATTGTTGATTTTTAAACGGGACTAATTTTATTTTGGTGACAAAAGTGCGCAGTGATGCATATTTGCATTAACTAAATAACTGAATAGTAAATATGTAATATGTTTCTTGAAAAAGTAAAAGCATAAGGATTAGAGAGAATGATCAAACTTTTTTGAATAGACTGGTTCTGATCTTGACTACTACATGAGATGCTACAAAGATATGCTCGCTGGAGTGATGTGCTATTGTGAGCTGTTATTCCATTCTCCTGAAACTAACCAGATATAGGGTAAACTCACCAAATCTCAGCCATACGCCTAAAGTCGGCCATCAAGTTTTTCTACATAGATTTTTATAGAAAGGTCGACTTTATGAAGGCTGTTTAGAGGGGCCGACATTTGGGCAGTTTACCCTAGTTTTATTTCTGTACACAAGGAAATGCAGCGTTTTCAAAAGCATTTTCTTTCCTTGATATAATCAAATATTTCGGATTTTTTAATGCATGATTATAATAATAGAAAGAAAGGTTTTTACCGCTAATGCGTTAGAGGAGATCCCAGTGCAGTAATGAGATATTTTTCTTCTCTAACGCATTAGTGATAAAAATCTTTCTTTATTTCTTCCTAGTGGCTTCTTTTCTGCCAAATGTGTGTTAAAAGAAGGCAGACGTAAAGGAATAATCTTCGTCCGGCGAAAGATGTCTCTTGCGCCATTACTTGTAACCGTTTTTTCGACATCAAATATTTTATCTAATTGTGCCTGACAGAGATGAAAATTGAAAATAGCAGTCTAGAATAGCACTTTCACTGAACGGGGTATAAATTCCTTTCAGAAGGGAATAAATGAAGGTAGTTTGTTAATTCATTAATTAAATATCTATAAAAAATTATTTTTGTTTTTAATATGAAATATTTTCTTGTGTTCCTTTAAAATTAATCAAATTGGATTTATTTCATTTTGAAAGCTAACTCCGCATTTGTTTCTGTTTTGTTAGTTAATAATTAATTCTAATCTTTTGTATTAGGGTCAAGTGGGGTAAATGTAAACTAGGGAAATTGTAAACAAGGCTTCGTTTTACTAAATATTCAAAATAAGTGACTTTCGCGTACCTACTGGAGTGAACACGTTCCTGCCACCTAAGAAGTAGAAGGTACAAGAAAGTCACTTATTTTGAATATTTAGTAAAACAAAGCCTTGTTTACAATTACCCCTAGTTTACATTTACCCCACTTGACCCTATAAAAAAATGTGACATGAAAATTATCCCCCTCTCACCCCCACTACTATTGACCCTATTGGTCATCTTCTGCTTCAAATTCACTTGTTAAGCTGAAGAAATCATCAGTTGTTTGGTGGTGGTTCAGGTAAATACACAAAAGCTTAACCTCTTAAGACTCTTTAAAGTTTCAAGCTCTCAATGTGTGTTTTAAGTGTTCTGGTTAGATAATTTTTTTGATTTTAATTCATTTGAAGGTAAGTCTTAAATATAATCTTGATTCAATAAATCATAAATTTTAAGAAACGATTTAGGAAATTTTGGTCTGGTTAAAGTTTATTATTATTTTTTTGTAACTAGAAAATGTTTCAAAGTCTTTATGATTTAAGGGGTTAGACCACTTTAGACCGTGGAAAATTAACGTAATTTCCCCATATTTTTCCGAGAAAACAATAAGAGCTGTGGAAAAATTGTTTATATATCTTTGTTGTACATACATTTAGGAATAAGAAATATATTTTGCTAAATAATTAACATAAAAAATGAACGCGATGTAACTGCTTGATGAAAACCTTGTTAAGCGCTAAGGGGTCCGCGGCCGGAACGATTTTACCTACAATTTTCAATCTAAAGCAAAAACGAAAAGGTATTTAGTTTTTACAACTCAAAAGCTAGAGAAAGACGTAGGGATTTCTTTTTAATTATTTTTTTGCAGAAATGGTGGGCATATTACAAAAACTTTGCGTTTTAACCTAAAAAAATATCTACTAAATTGTTTATAATTCAAGAACTATGTTTAATATCACAAAAATCCTACGTCTTTCTCTAGATAATGCTATTTGGAAGGTGCAGTTAAAATTTCAAGTAAATCGGTAAAGAAGTGTATGAGTTATGTTTCCGGCCGTTTCAAGAAAAGTGATTTAGAGAAAAACGCATTTAAAGTTTGTTTAATCTGTACTGAGCACACGTTATCGGACAACATTCAGAATCAAAATACAGGCATTTAAAAACTGCTTCCACTTATAACTGACATGGCATCTTATTCTTAAGACCATAAAGCACTTTTTAGCGAAAAAAACAAAAATTCGATTTTTTGAAAATTCTAGAGTGGTCTAACCCCTTAATCTCATTTTTATTGGTGATTTATTATTTACGTTGTTGTTTCATTGTTTATTACATTTATGATTTATTAATAAGTAAATTTAAATTTTACTTAAAGGATCTAAAATTTTTGTTTTGACTTATGTATTTAAATTTGACTCACAGCGACTAGAAATGTTCTTGATTTATCTAAACTTGATTAACATTATTAGGAATGAATGATTTGTTTGTCACTTATTGATCAAAAGTTTATTTGTCATCAGTATTTGCTTTATTTGTTTAACATTATAATATATTAATTGTTGACAATTTCATTAAATTTTTTAGAAATATTTATCGTTCATTTCTTATAATAATAGTTTCAGATTATTTAGTTTTAAAAATAATTCTTATTTTTGATGAGTCAAATTCAATTTATACCTTTATTAAATGATGATTAAATTAGTTAATTAAAAATTCATTTACAAATTAATTTATTACCGGTTAATTAACGTCTACAATATAATTAATAATTACCTAATGTTAATTTGTTGTTAACTATTTCTCTTTAAAAATATTTCTTTTTAATTACCTTTTCGGCAGATTAAGAACAAGGACGATGTGTATGATTGGGGTGCTGTTATTAATTTTATTAAAATCCATGATTCCGCCAGTAATAAAAAGGGCGGGAAAGGAAATCCGACGAAAGCCCCCGTTAAATTACACATAGATTTGTTACTACACGTGATCCCTGCCGAATCTGGGGTATCGGATAGTATAATTCCGAAACCTTGTCCAGACCACGAGGTAAGTGAAATTGTTTAAAAATAAATTGGTTTTTGTAAATTTCGGGGAAATGTACCTGTGTAAAACTTTTGTTTGTTACTTTCTTTCTACCTGCAAATGATTTTATGGTACAAACCATCTACCTGGTAGTTTCCTTCTTTGAAGGAAAACTCTTATTGTTTCTTTTATTCAATTATTACCAGTTTACTGTTAAAAAAGCATTTATATTTAAAGCACGGTGAAATCGAAGTAGTTTCCGTCGACAGTTCGCTTATAACGCATATATCATCCGTAAGACTTTACTGTCCTACCGATTTGAGAAGTAAAGATAATCGAAAAGGAATGTTTAAAGCAATAAAAGAGGTTAAAAGAAGATTTAGCGAAGGTCCGCCACTTTTAGATCCGATAAAAGATATGAAAATCACCGAACCAGATTTTGAAAGTATTTTCAAGAAAATTGGTGTTTTAGAAAAAAAGTACGATTTCTATTTTTTGATATTTATTTTTTATCTTTTTACCGAAAATGTTTGGGTTTAAAAGTGTTTTTTTTTTTCTGTTTTGTAAAGAATGTATGCTCACGAAATGCATAAACATCCCGATTTGAACACTATTTATGCGGATTACGAGAAAAAAGTTCAATTGGTTAACGAAGTAACAGAAGCTAAGAATAAGTTACAACAGGCAAAATCTGTTTTACAATTAGACGAGTTAAAATGCCGAAAGAGGGTTTTAAGAAGATTGGGATATTGTACAAATACTGATGTTATTCAAGTTAAGGGAAGAGTGGCTTGTGAACTTAGCAGGTAGGTGATTTTCAGTTGATTTTTTGATGATTTATGTGAATTTCATCATTAATTATTTATTCTAAGCTTTAATCTAAGGTAAATTTTTTTATGATTTATCAAAAATAAGCAAAATCGTTGAAAATGTTCATATTTTGACTAGATTGGTCCAATATTTTAGTTTCTTTTACATAAGTTGAAATTGCCGATTTAAACTGAGCTAAATTCTGAAATTAAGAGCCTAGCTAAATTCTGTTATTTGACAAAGATTTAAAATTTTTATGGTTTATTTATGACTTTCATAAATTTGATAGTTGTTTATCTAAAATTCTGATAGATTTTCCAAGTTTCTTCCTAATTTATCTTGATTTAACCGAGTTATTACAATCCGAAATTTAATTGATTTTATCCAAGAATTCTGTCTTGTTTCGTATTATTATTGTGTTTTTTTAATTTTATCATTATGTATTTTTTTTATTATAGTGCTGATGAATTACTGCTAACAGAAATGATATTTAATGGTGTGTTTGGTCCATTATCACCGGCACAAGCTTGTGCGATTTTAAGTTGTTTTGTATGCGATGAAAAAAGTTCAGATCCACCAAAATTAACTGAAGAATTATCTGGACCATTAAGACAAATGCAGGTTCGTTGAAAAAATAAAATATCCCCCTAAAACTGGATAAAAATTTATAATTAAACCAGGATTTAGCAAGGCGAATAGCTAAAGTTAGTACAGAAGCGAGGTTAGAACTTCAAGAAGACACATACGTTGAAAGATTTAAGCCGTTTTTAATGGACGTGGTGTTTTCATGGTGTAACGGAGCACATTTTAGCGATTTGTGTCATTTAACAGATATTTTTGAAGGATCTATAATAAGGGCAATGAGACGGCTGGAGGAACTACTTCGACAGATGGTACAAGCTTCGAAAACCATCGGTAACACAGAATTAGAGGATAAATTTAATACCGCTATAAAATTGATAAAGAGAGACATCATTTTCGCGTCAAGTTTATATTTGTAGTCATCGGTTTTAATAAATAGATTCAATTTAGATATTTTTTAAAATAAATGTTTAGTTATTTATGTTTTGAAGAATGTTTGAGAAAATTTTTTAAAAATGAAAGGAAAAGGAGGAGAAAGATTTTAATGCATGGATGGCTTTTTCTGCTTTGTGCTTTTGTATTTTATTCTTTGGTGCTTGTTTATTTTTTATTTTAACTAAACAGCTTTTTCCTTTTTTTAAGCTTTGTTTGATTGTTTGCAGCAATAAATAACTAAAAAATCATAAATTAAAGCGCGTTTAATTCGTACATATGTATTTAGGACTCGTCATAGTACGGATAAAACTCGCCGAATTTGTGATTAGCTTCTTATGCTTTTTAATTTGACACTTTGACATCTTTTTGGCACCGTTTTGGCATTTTTTTGGCATTGTTTCTCACCTTTTTATCATTTCTAACACAATTTTTGCTTTTCTGATACCTTTAAAAAATTCCTTATTCCATATTTTTTCTTTTAATTCACTTTCCTTCACATCCTAAAAGATAATTAATTTTTTTTACATGTACATTTTTTTGCTGCTGTTGTGTTTTGTCTTTGGTGATCTAGCCGTGTGAGTGCTTTATTTTACTTTTCACCTGGTTATTTCACCAAAATCGAAACGCGACGGGATAATCTAGGAGGGACCAAAAACAAGAAGAGTTGCAGTCACTCGATTTAGTGCTGTGGCGAAGGAACTGTTGGTGTGATGTGTTGCGTTTTAGATTCATATCACAGCCAATAGTTACTTCATCACATTACTCTAATCATCATTCATGGGGTTTAATCCACCATCGATTATCGAGGAAAATAAGAGTTGTAAGTTGTGACTTGTTTGTATTTTTTTGGCGTTTTTATTTTTGTGTATTTTTTACGAATGTTCGTGTCTGGTCGCATTAATTTTAAAATTTGTGACTAGATCGAACATTCGTAGGACGTACATTTTATTTTTCATCTTATTTTTTATTGGTTTATTATTTCGATTGTTATTTTTTATTAAATACAAATGCTTTTCATTTTTTTTTTGCTTTATATAACTTTGTTTTAATATTAAAAAATTGTTATTATTGCTATCGTTATTATTGTTAGTATATGACTTATTGTAAGATTACCAAGAAGAAGTGACTCGATATATTTTTCATTGTTGATCTAGCTTTGTGGCAAATTAAACTCATAAAGCTATGTCAGCAATGCATAATGTGTCGAAATTCAACGATAGACTTAAAAAGTTATTTATTTATTTATTTATTGAAAGATTTGATAGTAACAAATATGTTCGTATAGTTATGTAATACAAAATAAATTATAAAACTGTTGTTTTGATTATTGAATAAATATAGAAAATGTACATCTTTCTTAATAGTTTTTTTTTTAATATAGTCAATAAAAATGAACCTTTCCTAACTCAATTTGGGAAGAAACGAATACAGACTGTATTTCCAAAAAGTGCATCTTTGAACAGTCCTATGGCGTTTTTGGGTGGCTGAACTAGTGCGTACTGGTGCGCAGCAGAATTTGACGTTGAGTGCATATGTCACACTAGTTTGGTACAAAAAAGGACAAATTCAACAGAACGCGATGAAATCAAACAATCATAACTGCCATCTGATCATAACATCACTTGTGTGTTCAAGGCTTGATGTTTAAAATGTTTTATAAACTACCATAATAAAATGTAATAGAATGCAACGAAACAACCAACAGAACATTAATAACTTTTTCCTGTTGAAAAATGTCTCTCGAACCATAGAACTTGAAATATTGCTTACAGGGATATCCAACTTACACTCTCAAATTCTACATACAAAATTTCTGTGGGAATATTTTCACAATATGGAACATTTTCTAATAGAAAAAAGTTATGAAGACTTTTAAAAAATGCACATTGTCGAAAAACACTCTCTGAAACCGTAAGGGATATAAATATGCGGTTACCATTAGATTTCTTATAAAATTGGCGCGTCAAACATCTTTCATCATTTATCCTCTACCTCTTACAGAAACCGGAGTTTCCCTTTAAAAGTGTCGAATTTGGCCCACCGTTACACTACCATAACATCTGGTTTTTTTTTAAGTTCATAACAATTTCTTCAATACTGCTTGAAGAAATTGTTACTTTAGGGGCCGGTTTATTCATCTTTTGATTAATTAATCTATCAGATATCTTCCATGGTTACTGCAGTTTCACTTGCCATGGCTATTTGGCCAGTAACCATGGTAAATATCGAATAGATTAATTTACCAAACCGGCCCTAAATCTTATAAATGTTGGCTTATCTTACCGATTTAGGCTTATAGGGATTCAGAAACCTTTTTTGTTGTTAAACAGTTTATTCAACTGAAAGTTTGTAAGAGGTAAAGTAGTTTCTAAAATAATGCAGCTATTCAGAAATGAAAATTGCAGGTGACAATGCTCCCAAGCAGCAAATTGTGCTCAATATCGAACACAATTTCTTTGACTCCGAATATCATCGACGGTTGTCGGCCGTTTTCTGTTCTGGCTCCAATTTGTCATTACGTTTTAAGAATGTACTGTAGGCCGCAATGGAGTTGCACCATGAAGAGAAAGGTGAAAGAGTAACACCCGTATGCATAGTCGATCGCCGGAGATTCGCCGGCGATTCTCTGGAGACTCGCCGGATATTCTCCGTTCACCAATAGAAAATTCCGATGCAGTCAATCGCCATGATTTCATTCACGTGCGTTATGCTGTTTTTTCTGGCGACGCGCCAGAGATTTGCCGGAGATCGGTCGATGTCAAAAACGTCAATAAAATCATAATTTATGTCAGATTAATATTGTATATATAAAATGGATATGGATTTGAATTGGATGTATAGCGCCAATAAATCACAAATCACCGGCGATTCGCCAAAGCGGAGATCGCTGGGAGATCGACTATGCATCACAAATTATATTCCGACCGTTCGCCGGCGATCGACTATGCATACGGGTGTAAGCCTTTGGCCCGTAACATTGCCGAGTGCACCCGAGTATTATGTGGATGGAAGAGCACCAGTGCAACGCTGGTCGAGCCGTGTGATGGAAAAATATCTTCCTGCTATAGGGTGTCGAGACTTTCATGGGAAAGCGATGTATCGCTGACACGTTGCTTTAATTTTCAAGTTACAAAATCGACATTATATCTTTTGATTAACATTTTATATCGGGTGTTCATTTAAATTCGTGCTCAAGTGAGCTATGGATTTTGCCTGCATTTTTGACGTATGTCCAATGAAACTTAATTGAAGCAATGTCATAACACTGAAATGTTCAATAGGTTATAAATAACACGACAGAATATGAAAGGAAATTATTGGCTAATAACTTGTTTTTGGCTAAAACCTACCTAAACTCTAATCTTTTCAGTAATCGACCGTCCAAAATTTCATAGGGATGTTCAAGTAGTGAATAAAATTATACAGTAAATATTCCCAAACTTCATCGACTTTCGAAGCAGCTTAAACGTAAGACTTGCCATCAAGTTCTTTGTCACAAATTAAAAACATAATCGGTAAATTGTCAATACAAGCCGTTCAGTGTAGTTTGATCAGATTTGACGTTTGTCAAATTTGAAATTTAATTGATTAGTGTGTACTAATAATGCGACGTACATTTTTCTCTCTATCGTTGTCTAACAACATTTCAAAGCACACTTGAGCACGAATTTAAATGAACACCCGATATTAAGGATTAATTGAAAACATGGAACTATACAGTGTGTCCCCGGATAGGTGAAACGACTCTTATAAAAGGTAAAAAATTTTCGATGTGAATTTTCATCTTTTGGGGTTCAGCCCTGCTTGGTTAAAGATTAATTAGTAACATATTTTCAATTAAAAAAACAGGCGAATCTGGATAGCGAATAAAAAACTCTTTCTGCAGCAGGTAAAGTACCTTTTCTGTTTACCGTACCTCAAACTGGTACTAAGATATTTTGTTGAGGATGAAACATTATGTGCATATGCAAATTTTTGGAACGATCGGCCTACTTTGATGAAACGCATTGTTATTTTCGTTAGTACTGAAGCAGAGGTAATCCCCATCATGTAATTAATAGAAAAGGGCAGTATTTTAAAAAAGTAAATGTGTGGTGTGCTGTGTCATATGAATTAGGAGTCATTAGACCGTTCTTTATTGAAGGAAGATTAAATCAATACACTTATTTGCGGATTCTCGAAAAATTTGTTGACGAACTTCCTTTGCATGTTCGACAGACGTATTTCTTCCAACATGACGGTTGCCCTGCCCATTCAACACAAATGATCACTGACTGGCTCATTAACAAATTTGACGAAAGATGGTTTGAAAGAACGAACGCGATATCTTGGCCGGCCAGGTCTCCAGATCTTTCATTTACGGATTTTTTTTGTTTGGGGAAGGGTAAAACAAATAGTTTACCAAAACAGGGTTTCCAATAACCTTGAAATATTGAAAAATAGAGTAACGTGTGCAGTGCGATCTATTGCTATAGAACATGCGCAGGCAGCTTTTAGAGCATCTCGAAATTGTGTAGAAAAATGTGTGACTTTAGGAGGAAACTTAATAAAAAAATTGTAATAATCGTGTTTTATAATGATTTATTAGAATTAAGCCAACAGGTAGCAACTTTAAATATCTTGCAATAATTGTCTTTGTTTTATGTTTGAAATATTGCTTAACCGGAGGTACTCTCTTTTTTAATGCGTTTTTCTTAAGCTAGTTTAAGAGCGTTTCCCTTATTTCTCCCGAAAAGGTATGATACTCGACAAAAAAAAAAATCGTGATGTACCTACTACTAACGAAAATAATAATGCGTCTTATCAAACTAGGCCGATCATTCCAAAAATTTGCATATGGACATAACGTTTCATCCTAAACAAAATATCTTGGTAACAGTTTGATGTACGGTAAACAGAAAAGGTACTTTACCTGCGGTAGAAAGAGTTTTTATTCACTGTCCAGATTCGCTTATTTATTTATTTTTTTTTAGTGAAGATATGTTACAAATTAATCTTTAACCAAGCAGGGCTAAATCCCAAAAGATGAAAATTGACATCGAAATTTTTTTACCTTTTATAAGAGTCGTTTCACCTATCCGGGGACACTGTATATTAATTTTAAAATTTAAAGACAAAAAGAAAAGAAATTATTTTTAAGAATTTCAACAACGATTTCTTATCGTTTCCAGGTAAAGCAAAAAATTACCATTGGATCCTCGTCACCCCGGACATTACAATTTAGGAACACCTGTGTGTTTGTTTTAGAATAACTCAAAGAAAGTTTTTGAATATATCGTCGGTATACAAGAGAAAGTTACAAAGTCCAAAATTCTAGATATTTAGGCTTTAGTGTTCATGTATTTGAAATTCAACATTATTTTAATGGAAAAAATAAGCACGTTCAAAATTGCCATTATACATTGTTGAGAGAAATATAAACTAATCTTACGGCAAATAATTCATTTCATAATCAGAAGCCAAAAGTAAATTGCTAATAACTCAAAACTACTATTTGCAAACTTGATCACTTTCGCTTGTATACCGGCGATGTGCTGACGAATTTTAGAGAAAAAAATAAAAAAATAGAACAGTAATGGAATCTATAATAATTAGATTACTAAATAGGCCATATTTTGTTGCAAAGTTGTGCTAACAAGAAGGAACGAAAATGACAGATATCTATATTTTGCTCGTAATTACAATAATTGGCGTATAAAAATACGAAAAATGTTTTTTGAGACACCGCAAAAATCTGGTAAAAATAGATACTATTTAAAAATAGTATCTTCCACAATGTGGCTTACACTAGTAAGTATAAGTATATAAACTTATATTTTAAAAAGACTTTATCAATTTACTTTGGCATTTCCAAGTTTTCAGAATTATTTAGCCTTGTTCGTAGAAGCGATCTCCAACACTTGGAATTTTTTCAGCCAATCCAATTGCTTTATTTTGATTACATGCACAAAAATCCTAAATCTTGATTGATTGAAAAAATCAGAAACCGTTGAAAATCGCTTCTAGGAATAAAGTTATTATTATAATAGGCATTCACTTTTTAATTTCAAATGAAAAGACATCGTGGGGATCCATCGTAGTTTTTAATTTTATAAGTTATGCTATTCTATCTTCGATAAAAATTAAAATGTTTTAAAAGCGAAGTAACTTTTTAA
The DNA here is from genome assembly GCA_036711955.1 of Digitonthophagus gazella. Classification (NCBI taxonomy): domain Eukaryota; kingdom Metazoa; phylum Arthropoda; class Insecta; order Coleoptera; family Scarabaeidae; genus Digitonthophagus; species Digitonthophagus gazella. Next base: position 25,762,974 of record JASCIT010000001.1, on the reverse strand, counting down.
TTATATGAATATTACCTATACACTATTATCAAAAAATTTAAGCCCGCAATATTTTTGAACTTTCAAACTCGCCAATATTCATTTATAAGGTGCATATTTTATACTACAGCAACTTTCACTGTCTGATTACGGGCATAGAAGCAGATGAACAATTTAAAATCAAAAGAACGTCCAACCTATGGTGGTTCCATAGCGCAAGTCCAGCTATTTGTGCTTATAACAATGTACAGGGTGGTCAAATAAGAATGTAGAGTGCTGTATCTCGGAAACTATTCATCGTAGAGACTTGCGGTAAAAAAATTAATAGCTAAAGTGGCCACGGGAAAATGCTGGAAACTATTTTCAAGTTCCTAAGATGGCCGACAGGGGGCGTAATCGCCATCTTGAATTACAAAATGTGGGTTTTCTCGAAATTCCGCTATATTAAGATAACACAAAAATATGCGCATTTTAAAGTGGAGATAAGTAGCAATCTTTTTTATTAAAAACTTTTTTCCGTAACTTCAAAAATAAAGTGGTGGAGGGCGTTCGAAAGTGTTTGTAAACAAATGCCTATAATTTCAAAATGGCTTAACGGAATTTAATAAGCTTGGTATCGTTAGAAAGAGCTTTTCTTGGACAATAAACCCTATCATTTTGGTGGTGATTGTTATTTCACATGTTGCCGTTAGATGGCGTTTTCGAATTTTTTTTAGAAACTGCGAATTTTCTCCGAAAAGTTAAATGGAACGGTATCACTTTCTCTTCACGGAAAAATAGTATAATAAAGCTCAAATAAGCTAGTGAAAACCCCACCTCGATATTGTAGTCCTAACCTAAGATATTGGTGAAAAATCATTCATCAGGAAACTGAACGGATTTAGCCCGGTTTTTATTCTGTTTTTCCAAAAATAATAAAAGAATACTATATTCAAAAATTTGTGCCGTGGATTTTAAGAAGCTCAAGAAAAACACTTCATTTTTGTCAAGGCATCTCTTGAATTAGTCGATATTCCAAATATAATAACGAAATCTGAAAATAGTTGTATTACATGGGTAACCTGATTCTCTTTTATACAATTAGGAATCATAAAAAATGTAAACAGATCGATCGTCATCAGTTTACCACTTTTAGGGTATCCCTTTATCACTTGAAGGTTTTGACATTTTTATAGAAAACGGTAAAACGTAGTAGGTCGTGGGTAAAAATGAAAAGAGAAAAAACAAATGGCTAACGACACAAGAACAATCTAACATCGTAATCGAACAATTCTTTACAAATAAAAACAGTTGCTACTTGTTTAAATTTGTGGTTATTTCTTCAATTTGCCAAACTTTCGTTTGCAATTCGAGGCATTGTGTGGTTTAAATTTAAATTTAATTTTATAATGTAAAATTATTTATATTCTCTTCCCGGTACCTTCTATTGTTTTTGTCTAATTAGAAGCAAAAATGTAGCATACCGAAAAAGTAAACACTATTATGGATACGTAACAACTGTGTATCCAAAGACAAGAAACTCACCCACAAGAAACCTTTAAAGCTATATTTAATGACCCCTTAACTGTTCAAATTATAAAAATATACTCTAAAAGCAGTAAATTGATTCGATATTTTTTTATGATTTCTAAACGTCTAAAAGAAAATCGGGTTACTCATGTAAAACAACCATTTTCGAATTTCCTTGTCATATTTAGAAAATCGACTAATTCACATAACGCCTTGACAAAAATGAAGTGTTTTTTCTTGAAGTTCTCAGAATCCACAGCACAAATTATAGAATACTGCATTCTTTTGTTATTTTTGGAAAAAAAAGAATAAAAAAACCGGGCGAAATTAGTTCAGTTTTATGATGAATGGTTTTTCACTAATATCTTATGTTAGAAATATGATATCGAGGTGTGGTTTTCGCTAGCTTGTTTGAGCTTTATTATACTATTTTTCCGTGAAGAGAAAGTGATATCGTTCCATTTAACTTTTCGGAGAAAATTCGCAGTTTCTAAAAAGATTTCGAAAACGCCATCAAACGGTAATATGTGAAAAAACAATCACCACCAAAATGATAGGGTTTATTGTCCAAGAAAAGCTCTTTCTAACGATACCAAGCTTATTAAATTCCGTTAAGCCATTTTGAAATTATAGGCATTTGTTTACAAGCACTTTCGGACGCCCCCCACCACTTTATTTTTGAAGTTACGGAAAAAGTTTTTAATAAAAAAATTGATACTTATCTCCACTTTAAAATGCGCATATTTTTGTGTTATCTTAATATAGCGGAATTCCGAGAAAACCCACATTTTGTAATTCAAGTTGGCGATTACGCCCCCTATCGGCCATCTTAGGAACTTGAAAATAATTTCCAGCATTTTCCCGTGGCCACTTTGGCTATTAAATTTTTTACCGCAGGTCTCTACGATGAATAGTTTGAACGATGAATGAAACACTCGTTAAGCGAAACAAATTTTTCCATATAAATTAATGTAAAAAGGGATAATGCGTTCCGTAACAAAATACTCGGCATGTTTTTATAATTGACGATTATTATTAATCCTAATGCCAGAAAGCGATTGACGATTAATTTAATCGTAATTTCGATTGAAGGATTAAAACTGAAATTGACGATTAAAACTGAGCATCGGAGTTAATAAAATGACATTTCGTTTATTACGCTTCGCCGTTTGGCCCGATTCCGAAATGAAACTCGTTTCAAAATCCTTAAAAGATACTATAAAACTCCTTTAAAAACGTTTATTTTCCGTTCTGAGACGCTGAAGTAGTTAGTTTCACTAAATGCTTGATTCAAAAATTAATCGCAATTAATTAATCATGATTACAGATTAATCACGATTACAAATTAATCACGATTAAAATTAATCGTAAGATATGCGATTGTTCTAATCATTATTAAATTGTTAATCGTAACATAGAATTAAAATTATTTTGATTAAATTAATCTCGATTGATTTAATCACGATTAAATTTTCAATTTATTAACCAAACGACTAAAAAATTAATCGATTGATGCCCAACACTGCTATGTACTTATATACAACTTTTAACGAACGAAATTATCCTTTCTCTTTTGTACAGTATCGAAAAACCTGGGATGTGATTTAATCACATAGTTCAATATTTTTATGAATTTATGAGAATTATATCTACCTAATCCTTTTTAATTAGAAAACTATCTAATGTCGTTTGCTTTCGTCAGCGCTTCAAAATTTGGTCAAAGTATGACACCGCATTGTCGTAGAACAAATTTGCAGAGCGCACAAACACCTCTTTATTGGGATGATGTCTTTCAATGAATAACGTAACAGTTTTCTATGCTTTTAACATTTCTTTCATTGCATCAGATGATGGCTCCACTACTGCTTCCTCGTATGAAACACTCTCTTTCTCATCTTCACCTTCTTGCTGTGCAAAGTGTAGCAGTTTTGTAAGCTCTTCGGTGGTTAGCTCTTGATTGTGCTCTTCCACAAGCTCATCAATATCGGCGTTATTTACCTCTTGTCCCATGGTGTTAGCTAAAGACACAATTTCGTTAACTAAAGGATTCGCATCTACTGCATCAGCACAATCAAAGTCACTTTTAACAATGCTTTTTGGCCAAAGCTTTTTCCAAGCCGAAGTGAGAGTTCTCTTCGTAACTCCTTCCCATGCTTTATCAATCATTTTGGAGCAATTAACAATATGGAAGTGATACTTCCAGAACTCTCCAAGAGTAAGATTTATCCCTTCAGTCAACTCAAAACAACGTTCAAAAAGTATTTTAGTGTAAAGTTTCTTAAAGTTGGAAATAACTTTCTGGTCCATAGACTGAAGTAACGGTGTGGTGTTGGGAGGCAGAAACAGAATTTTGATAAAGTTAAATTCTTCACGGAGATCGTTTTGTAAGCGTGGGGGATGAGCAGGTGCGTTGTCCATTACAAGTAAGACTTGGAGTGGCAGATTCATCTCTAGTAAGTATTTTTTCACAAAAGGAACAAACTCTTGATATATCCAATCAGTGAATATTTCACGGGTCACCCAACCCTTGCAGTTGGATCTCCACATAACATTTAGCTTGCTCTTCTGGACATTATGCTTTTTAAATGCTCATGGATTTTCTGCGTGATAACAGCAGCGGTTTAATTTTTAGATCGCCACTTGCATTAGCACAAAACAACAACGTGAGCCGGTCTTTCATTGGCTTGTGGCCGGGCAGCGCATTCTCCTCTGCTGTTATGTAGGTTCATATTGGCAACTTTTTCCAGAAGAGACCCGTTTCGTTACAATTAAAAATTTGTTGTGGGAGGTAGCCCTCAGTATTTACAAGATTTTTGAGCTCATCGATAAACATTTCGGCAGTCTTTATGTCAGCACTTGTTGCTTCACAGTGTCTTACAACGCTATGAATGACTGGCTTTAAATTCCATTTCTTCGGCCGTTGACGATCCTGGAGTATTCTTAACAAGGTCGGCAAAAATGAGTTTCGCTTTTTGACGCTTCGCTTCTTATGAGAAGCAGCCTTTCAATATCATTAAGAATGTGTAAACGTTGGGTAGAATTTCTTGTAACTCCCTTTGAAGCGTCTAATTCTTTGATGTTGTCTTTATTTTTGAGGATAGTGCAAATTGTGATATAAAGCGATCGTACCTGCGTGCTAAATCAGCCACACTTATACCATCTTCTTGCTTTTGAATGATTTCTCTTTTCGTGTCTACGGTTATTTTTCTCCTTTTATGCATGGCGACCTTCTTGTGGCTTACTGTCAACAATGTGAACAGAGTTATTAAACTTTGCAAAAATAAATAATGTCCAAATAAAAACGGCATTAAAACACTATCGCAACTGTAGAAAACAGCTTTGATAGAAGCACTGACGACGAACATCGCATAAACGCGCAAAGTGCAACTGACTCCTACTTGCATGTTGCGCAGTAACAAAAAGGGTTGGGTCAAACGATAATAAATTAACACTTTGTCATGTCGACTTTATAACGTCTTCTTATTGCTGGCAGATAGAGAATGACCCGGCCTACATACATAAATACCCTCAAGAAAATATATATTCTTCTTGAAAATTGTTTTTGCCTTTGCGTCTAGACATATTTGGGCAAAATGTTTATTACTCGTTATGCGAAATGTCGCTCGTTAAGCGAGCCATTTTTTATCATTCTTTTCGCTTGTTATGCGATATACTCGTTGTGCGAGGTACTCGTTAAGCGAGGTTCCACTGTATTTGATATTAAAAAATTTCTGCAACACAAATAAAGTTGTTTTTCGGAAAATAAATGCGTTTCTATCCAACAGGTAAAAATTATTCCCTCGTTAATTGTCATTTACGCTGTGATTGATACAAATGTATTTTTTCCTTTTAATTTGAGAAATCTTCCTACGTACACGTACAACCAATTTGAACGCTAAAGACAGTTTTTGCACGTATAATCATATAATTCAATTCATTATATAAATACTATACTAAAATCCGGAAAAAATGCGGTTCGAGTTCATTCAAAATAAAAATTGAGCCCGGACGCCCGAAAGCATCTGGCGAAATCATATACAGAGGCGGAGTTATCCCAGGAGTGGGGAATCGCTACCTGCGCGAGATACGATATTTCCATTAAACACAAAATAATTTTTTATTATTATTTAACAATCAAAAAATGAGTATATTTCTAGGAATTGAGATAGTTTGAATTTTTCACTGTCACCTCATGGCAATACTATTAAGATGCGACCAGCGGTTCTCGAGATCGACTATTTCGGAAATTGATTTTTTTAACAAAAATAGACAGAATTTTTGAAAAAGAAAAAAATACCACGTTATAGTAAACAGATGATACTACATCCTACAAAAGGCCCGCATTTTTTTCTTCAGTGGTTCCGAAAAGAAATTCTCAAAGTTTGCGTTCTTCGCAGAACCGTCATAAAACCGGTCCCTTTTTTCATTTAATTCGCGATATTTGAAAATCTCGATTTGTACTAGTGTTGTTTGACACGTAAACGAAGGAGCGCTGTTGCGCTTTTCGGCTTTTTTCCACAGATAATCGAGGAGCGCGATCGTGCTCCTTGGCGCTTTTCGACCGTGTTTTTTGGAAACTCCCTGGTACGCAAACGGTTAATGGTGTTTTAGGTATGTACAGGTTGAACAAATAAGAATGCAGAGTGCTCTATCTCGGAAACTATTCATCGTAAAGACTTGCGATTAAAAATTTAATAACTAAAGTGTCCAAGAGAAAATGCTGGATTTACTGTGGTGGGGGGGCGTTCAAAAGTGCTTGTAAACAAATGCCTATAGTTTCAAAACGGCTGAACGGAATTTAATAAACTTGTCGTTGAAAAGAGCTTTTCTTGGACAATAAATTCTACCATTTTGGTGGTTATTGTAATTTCACATATCGCCGCTAGATGGCATTTTCGAAATTTTTTTAGAAATTGCGAATTTTCGCCGAAAAGTTAAGATTTATTGTAAGAATTATTGTACAAGAAAAGCTCTTTTCAACGACACCAAGTTTATTAAATTCCGTTCAGCGATTTTGAAATTACAGACATTTGTTTGCAAGCACTTTTGAACGTCCCCCACCACTTTATTTTTGGAGATACGAAAAAAAGATTTTAATAAAAAGAATTTATACTTATCCCCACTTTAAAATGCGTATATTTTTGTGTTACCTTAATATAGCGGAAATCCGAGAACAGCCATATTTTGTAATTCAAGATGGCGATTGCGCCCCTTGACGGCCAACTTAGGAACTTGAAAATAATTTCCAGCATTTTCTCTTGGCCACTTTAGTTATTAATTTTTTTACCGCTAGTCTTTACGATGAATAGCTTCCGAGATACAGCACTCTGCATTCTTATTTGTTCACCCTGTACCGGGTAGGCAACTAAGAATGATCACCGGCCATATTTCAATGACGGATCATCCTATTTTAATGAAACAAAAAATTTTATGAGGAAAGTGGCCATAAAAAATCGCTGGAAAATATTTTCAAGTTTCTTAAATGGCCGCCAGGGGGCGTAACCTAAATGACTAAACAGAAAATCACGTTTTTTTTTCATTTTCTTCAAAATTAAGGGGGTATTGAAAATAAATTAATTTGAAAGATAAATGAATTTTGACTAACATTTATGAAACACTTTTTGTCGTATCTCCAAAAATAAAGTAGTGCGGATGACTTGAAGATGTTCATTTTCGATAATCGATTACTCCGGTCATTCTGAACAGAATTTAACAAACTTAATCTCGTTGGAAAGGGTTTTTCGTGGTCTACTAACGATTCTTTTCGCTGTTTTGATATGAATATTCGTATCGCCGCCATAGGGCGATATCTAGAATTTTGAAATATTATAGCTTTTCTCAAAAAATGAAAATGGAACGGTATGTTCATTTTTACACTATAAAATAAAGAATTGAAAACTTAACATGACGCTGAAAACCCGAGCACGCTATGTTGCTTCTAACGGTAGATATTAGCCAAAAAGCAAATATTATAGCATTATAAGATCTAGTTGACCGATGTTACATTGTTGACATACGTTTTATTGATAGGCCTTAAATCGCGAGCTAAAATTGCAATTTACTCGCGAATCCCTGAACATTGCGCCCTAATATTTTGCAAATTTGTATTGTGTATCAATACCTATCGATTGATACTACTTTCATCAAAATCGGTGAATACAACATCTTGTGGTCTCCTTGTTAGAGAATAAATCCGGCTACGCTACTGATATGCAAGATACGATGTAGACAACTCACGGGTAACAACGGTGAGCATCAAAAATCACTAAATTACTAGCGCGCCAAATTCAAACGCTACAATCATTTATGAACGCTCGTTGGCATTTTTTATTAAGAATATAATCAAAATTAAGTTACTTTTCGGTCAATTTCTTACGAATTTCTAGAAAATTGTACATGTTAGAGGATTTTAAATAACTTTTAGATGATCAACAAAATTTTGTAGGTTTGTGTGGATATTAATCCATAGTAAAACTCAATTCCTAATTTCATTTTATTTGTTCAAATTCTCCAACATTTCAATTCAAAACAAAAAAAAAAACAACAAAAATCTTGTCCATTTTACAATTTGACAAAAGAAAAAAATCCTATTATTGTTCACACACATAAAATAATATGCGTTAAGTGTAGTAGGTACTAAAGACTAGTACAATATAATATTCATCTATTTGCAATGTATATTCGACTTTAATTGTATACTTTGTATTTTCATTTTTTAAATACGTCATTATTTGTATTTATTCATTCATTATTATTCATTATTTGTCATTCACAAACTCAACATTCGCAATACAATATTATTATCATAAAACATAAACTAGGCAACAATAATTGTGGCACAGTACGAGTTGGGGTTAAATTGAGGGAAATGATGGGAAGAGATGATGATCTTCTAAACGATATGTATCGGTTAAATAACTAATTTACTAATGATAATGAAGGATGAAGGATATAGGATGTGTGGATTAATAAAGGGTGTTTATAAATATTAAAGGGAATCGTTGGTGTGGGTAATAGGGGTACGATTTAAACGAAAAAATAAATAATGCTAATTTCGATTAAGTCTAGTGGTTAACTTTAAACATCACCCAAATTAATACGTTTAATGTTAGTGTAACGTTATCGGAGGCACGTGATCCCCGCACCTTGGAAATTTGGGTGGAACAGGTGGTAAATCCGCTTGGGTTCCCACGTGGATTATTAAATTCATTCCTATCGCTATGTGGAATAAGAAGTGACAGTGGAACAACCAATAACCTGAAAAACAAATAAGATATTTACGTTTTAATTGTCATAATTAATGTGTTTCTTTAGTTTTACCTGGATTATCAGCTCTAAATCTAAAAATAACATATCCATTATTAGGAACTGCAATTGTATCTTTAGCTGGAGGCAAATTAAACTGCCTGTGAAGTAAACCTCTTCTATCCAAATCGAGAGCATGTTTTAAATTAATTTTCTTAACATTTTGATCTGGTGATCTTCCAATACCAACCACATGAAAAGCATAACCATGTAAATGGAATGGATGGCTTAAGTTTGGAGATTGAACTTAAAAAAGAAAACTTATTGTTAAACATTTTTGTTATAACGTATAAATTCAAAATTACCTTCATCTACAAGCACGACTTCAACTATAGCGTTTAAGGGAATATCAATTTGATGAGTACACATACAATTTGTATCGCATTTAGCCGGTCGATTATCTCCGTTACAAAACTGTTCGGGGGAAATATCATCGAGTTGTGATATTGGTGGAACAGGTGGAAAATCAAAGGAGATTTCGTCTATTAAACTTATTACGTGATCTCCACCAGCCGCAGCTAAAAAAATACAAAAAATAAAACTTAAGTTTGAAATATTCGTAAAGGAGATTGAAAATCGTTTAATTTAATACCAAATACGATTACGAAGGCAAGCTAAAGAAAATGTTGAAATTGGCCATAAACGGGTTAAAATTTTCATTTGTTTGGAAAAGTCGAAAATCAAAAAATTAAAAACAATTTATAACTCTTGAAGAGCATAAAAAACATTTTAATTTGATACCAAACAAGACCGTATTACCACCAAAAATAACGAAATTTCGTGGATTTAAAAACGGCGATCGTCAATTTAAAGATGGCGTTTATCAATTGTTATCAGGGTTAAAACGGTCAATAACTTTGAATGTAGGAATATAACGTGCTTGTCCTTAAATTAAAGTAAATTTCATATCTTGACAATCTCTCATGAATAATTTGTTCTAAAATTGTTTTCAATACTTTCATTTTTCAAAAGTTGAAAAACAAAAAATTAAGTAGTTGATTAAAGAATGTTTAATTTGATATCAAATACGACTACATATGGTGTTTTATTTGTTGTAGCATTTATTTGCACTATGTGTTCTCTTTCTCAACAAGAAAAAGTTGTTTAAAACTTTATTCGAATCGAGTTCAGGGTTAGGAGCTATATCCATATGTTACTATAAAGAAACACCCTGTATTTCGTCTAAAAGTGAAAAAAATGACGTGGTTTTTAAAAATAGCGATCGTTAATTATTTTTAAGATTAAAAATTTTAAAAACTACTCAATTCTTTAAACTAGATATGTCATATTTCTTTAAGTGATTTGGTTTTAAAATGATTTTGAAAACATTTATTTATATTACCTAAAAATTTGTTGTAAGTGTTCGGTTGGAATAATTCTGCCGGCTTGTAGAAGTAAAATCGGAACGGCAGGAAAATTTTAACATCTGGTCTTTCTTGTAGAAGGGCTTCATCAATTTTTTTCGCATTCTCTAATTGATTTACGCAAATCGCTTCTGGTCTCTTTCGATTACAAATCGCATCCAGCGGGTTCAAGACCTAGGTTTTAAGCAAGGAGCCAGTAAATTATTCTATGCGTATTTACAGTGTATTTTTACATACCTACCATGTTTTTAAATGGGGAGATATTTACAGCAAATCAAACAAAGTGTTTACAGTTTTAATACACTGTACAATTTTTTTTGTACACATTTGTACATAATATGTATAAGATGGTGCAAAAGCTTTTTTAATAAAAGCGTTAATTTTACAAACTTACCTGAAAATTCCTTAATAATATATCTTTCGATCTTTATGTACGAAATTATGTACACATCACCAAGCAAACATATCTAAAATTATAAAAGCTTTTTTTAAGGTGAAAAACCTACACCGAAAAAAATTTATATACATTTAAACATATTTATTACTTTCAAAATATAATACATTAATTAAACATAAACATAACAGTACCGCTCTACATTTCTATTTAAGGTTTCGTGTCCTGTTATATAAGAAGACTTCAGACTAGGACATCTTATGACCACTATAGGACATTTTATGACCTATTTAAGTCGGTGTTAGTAAAGTGATAATACAAACGTCGGTAAAATATTACAATAAGGACTTTTACATTTTATACAATGGTAACTCTCGGTAGGGATAGGCCATTTGGTTATAGATTACAATATTTTAATAATATTGATTGATGATGATAGACACACTCTTCCCGTTATACTACAGTTATATAATATACTACATCAGAATGTAATTTTTTTTAGGGGCAAACACACTCAAATCGATCTCATACGTTTGTGTCTGTCATATATCCAGTCTAAAGAAAGGAAACAGGTTTAACAATACTGATTATTATTATTAAATGAAAAAATATAGATGAATAGAATTTTACTATACACGCGATAAGCGTTAAAAAAAGTGAAAGAGATATATTTTTACTATTACACACGATTTATATACAATATACAATTTGGTCTAAATTTCTGTTGGTAAGTTATTTACATTTATAATAAACAAATTATGTGACATTGTGTATTTATATAGTTGGGGTGATAAAAAAATAAAGGGGAAAGGGGGTGATGAAGTATTAGGTATTAGCACCAACTCTCAACTATGATATCTAAGAAAATAAGGAAGTATACAGTTTTTTTACAAGATGCAGTCAGAAAGAAGGTATTTTCTTTTAATTGAGTGGTTTTATCAAGAAACCAAGTTTAGTTGAAAGTATAATTCAGAACCTTTTATCACAGAGAGGTGGAAAATTAGAATAATCCAAGTCTATCGAGGAAGAAATTTAAGAAAAGAAGAAATAAAGTTAGTATAGATATTGTAAACATTTAAATTAATAGTGTAAAGAAGCTTTTATTATTAATTTGCTTTTATTCATTCATTTGTAATATATCGGCACAAATAAAAAAATAAACACATAACAAAAAAGTTGTGGTGGCAACATTGTCATCCCTCAAATATCCTTCAAAAATCTCCCAATATGAATTTGAATATTTAATTTGATTTAATTTTTTTAATAATTACAAGCACAAGGAATAATAAGATGATATGGTGTTTTGAATATCAATTTGACATCCTAAACCTTGAATTATCATTTTTGATTGACATCTGCAAATATCTTTAAAGAATATATAGAAACTCGCTTAGTAAGAAAACCCAAAATAATCTATTAAATTTCTTTGAAAAGTCAGATTTTAATAGTTGCTATACTAATCAAAATAATTAAATTTTTTCTATAATTATCAACGACATGAGACGTCTTAAATGTGAATTAGATGCCATGATGACGTTTTAAATGTCAAGTTGATTAAATATTTCGTATTAAGCATCAAGTTCACTACGTTGAAATCTTAAACATCGATCTGACAGAATGACATATAAAATTTTAAACTGAAACGTGAATTGTTTTTAAATGTCAAATTTACGTTTCAGCTTGATATATTATACGTCAAGTATGACGTCTTAAAAGTTAATCTGAAAGGATGGCGTAAAAAAGTGTAAAATTGAAGCATTAACAAAACTTTTAAACGTCAAATTAACGTTTCAATTTACCAGTTTATACGTTAAGTATGACATTCCAAACGTTACTCTAAGAGGATGACGTTAAAAATGTCAAACTGAAATATCTATTCGTTTTAACACTTTGCCGTCCGGCGTCACCACAGTGGTGATGTGCGCAAACTAGCGGTTAACGGCCGGCGTCACCACAGTGGTGATGTGCACAAATTAGCGGTCAACGGCTGGCGACACCACAGTGGTGTCCCCAGAAGAACGGCCGGCGACAGGTCAAGTGATCCGAAAAAGCTCTGCCGGCGCCAAGCGAAAAAATATTTACGAATCGTGCGGACGACAAAGTGTTAAATGTCAAAGTAACGTTTTAGCTTGACATTTTTTATATCAAATATGACGTCTTAAAAGTTAATCTGACAGGACTAGGTTTAAAATTTCAATTTGAAACTTTAAATTAATTCGTTGTAATTGTGAAACAGATGTTTCGATTTGACGTTTTGTATGTCAAATATGACGCTTCAAACATCAATCTGAAAATTTTAAATACTAAATTGTTAATTTTTTAATTTGTACCGCTTTGTTGTCACAAATGAAACGATATTTGGATCTGAATTATTTTCAAAAAAATGTGTACCAAAATATTATTTTCTTTCTTTCTGACTTTATCGCTTATTATTTTGTACCTCAGAACTATTTATGCACAAAAAAGAAGGAATACGAAGTAAAAGTAAAAAGTAAAAGTAAAAGTCAGGATAAAGAGCTTAATACTTACCTTATTAAAACTTATGGCGGATTCCTCCTTATTATTTTTTCTTTTAAATATAAATAATATAAATTAGGAATAAAAAAACAAAAAAAAACTAATTGGGGAGAAATATCCGAAAATCCGAAAAATAAAAAAAAAATGGCAAGATCACATCTCACGTGACTCGAATTTAACGTTTCGAATTTAGATTTAAAAAAAGAGGAAGAAGTGTTTTTTCTTTCTTTCGAAAAAATTTTCCGATCGTCTTACACCTTCGTCGTGTCTAGAGTTATTTCTGGCAAATGGTCTCCACACGTGGGGAATCTGTCCGGTACGGGTGGCAAATCTGCTTGGGTACCAACTTGAAGTACCAAATTCATACCTATAGCTATGTGGAAAAGGAAGTGACAGTGGAATAACCAAAATCCGGGATTATCAGCTCTAAATCTAAGTACTACGTAACCATTGTTTGGGATCGCGATCGTATCTTTAAACGGAGGCAAATTATATTGCCTATGGAGCAAACCTTTTCTATCCAATTCGAGAGCATGCTTCAAATTGATTTTCTTCACATTTCTATCCGGTGATCTACCAATACCTATCACGTTGAAAGCATATCCGTGAAGATGGAACGGATGGCTAAGATTTGGTTGTTGTACTGAAATTTACATTAAACTTAATTTAGGAAAAGTAGAACATTTTTGGCTGTAAATTACCTTCATCGACGAGAACAATTTCAACAACTGCGTTAAGCGGAATATCAATTTTGTGAGTACACATACAATTTTGACCACAATCAGCAGGTCTGTTATCACCGTTACAAAATTGATCCGGGTTTATATCGTCGTATTGTGAAATTAAAGGTGCTGGTGGTGATAAATATGATATTTCATCGATTAAACTTATTACGTGGTCACCATTTGGAGCAACTAAAATTTAAATACATAAATTTGTTAGAATTATTTGTCTACGCGAAATAAAACTGTTAAACAATTGTTGACTAAGTTTTGAAAAGGGAATACATCCAATTTGATTACTTTTAAAGGAATATAAGAAAATAATTGCATACCAAAACGAAATACAGGGTGTTCCGTAATGATATGCGAATATTGAAGGGGGTGATTCTACATCGAAAATTAATGATGGTTTCTTATGTAAACTATGGTCCTAAAATGTTCCGTTACTAAAATACAGGGTGTTAAAGTTTTAGAAAAAAAAAGAATATTAATTAATATTTTCGTAATCGCTTTAGGTATTTTTATGAAATTTAGCATATGGTGACTGTTAATAAAGACGCATATCTTTCAATACAAATCTGATTTCTATCTTTAACAGTGGCGTGCGTACGAGCACTGACTTTATTATTTTTAAAGAAAAAAAGGTACGCCAATGGTTTTTTCCCAAATAAATAATATTTTTGAATTCCCCCTTCAATTTGACAAATAAAAGCCCTGTTGAGTTTTTGGACTGCAATACGCCGTTTTTGAGAGAAAAATTAAAAACCATCGGTTGTTCAACAGAAATAATACGTATTGTAATTATTAAGGATATAATTTTGCAATAAATCTACATGGCTGAGCCTAAATGTCATTTGTTGTTTTCTGTACGTTTGACATTTCAAACAACTGTTTGTAGTTAAAATCTGTTTACTGTCAAACAGATTCTAAAACCTTAACACCCTGTGTTTTAGTAACGGAACATTTTGGGACTATAGTTTATATAAGAAAGTATCATTAATTTTCGATGTAGAATCACCCCCTTCAATATTCGCATATCATTATGGAACACCCTCTATATTATTTCTAGATATTTAATTCATCGATTGACAAAATAGCTTAATTACGTCGTATTTATGAGAAAAATAAAGTGAATTTGATAACATATGGCGAATTCGATTGGGAAAACTAGTGTGCACTGGTGCGCACTCGTTGAGTGCAAAATGTGACATATGTCACACTAGCTTAGTGCAAAAAGGGCAAATTCAACAGAACGCGATGAAATCAAACATAATCATAACATCACTTGTAAGTGTGTTTAAGGCTTGATGATGTTTAAAATGTTTTATAAACTACAATAATAAAATGTAATAGAACACAACGAAACAACCAATAGAACACGCTGCTATGCACTGATGCGCACCAGTGCAACTGAGTGCAACCAATCGAATACGCCATTAGTTTTAGGTATCTACTATTGTTTGTAACTCAAAAAGATGTAATGTAGAGTTATTCCCTTTTAAACAATTGCTTTACAATTAGAAGACATGAGAGAAGAAATATTTACCTAAATGTCTGTTATAAGTATTTGGTGCAAATAAATCTTGTGGTGTGTAAAGATGGAATCTGAATGGCAAGAAGATCTTAACGTCTGGTCTTTCTTGTAGAATTCCTTGGTCGATGCTTCTAGCGCTCTTCAGTTGATTAACACAAATGGCATCCGTTCTTTGTTCGTTACATCTCGCGTCCAATGGATTTAAGACCTAACCGGGATATTTACGCATATTTACACAAAATCATGCAAGACTATTAATAACTACGGAAGACTTTTTTTGGTGCCCTTTTAACATTCACATCAAGATATCAAATGTTTATTCTACTTAAAACAATGATATGTATAATATGTACAAATTTCAAGCTTTCTCAAAAATCCTTCACCCCTATTAACTTTTAATTCCGCATAGAAAGAATTTTGTCTTTTATGTACAATTTACTTATGTACAAATACTTTTCGATTACTTTTTATGTACAGGGCATAACTTAAAAAAAATATTTTACAATACTTACAACACCCTGTGGAAGACCAAAATCGTAAGTTGGAGCTTGACTGGATGGTTGGTAAGGAGCCATGGCGTATCTTAAAATGGCTAATTGTTGAGCTCTTCTGATACCGCATTCTCCAAGACCTCGAAGTTGAATCCAATAAGCCGCAGCTGGTTGATCGGCGTTGATTACAAAATCATATCTTTCTCCTAAAATATTTCATCAACAACTTAATCGTCAACAAACTTATTTACTTATTGAAAATGAATGAATGAATGAACTCGAGTTTACTGACCTGAGAATGATATAATAGTATTGACCCTGACGGGATGTACTGGTTCACCATCGGTGGCTATCACAGTCAAGTCATGACCTTGTATGGTGAGCTGAGCCGGACATACTGAAGCGAATGAGTTAATCATACGGAAACGATATCTTCTTCCCGGTGTGATCGTATAAACTTCCAATGGAGTGTTTGTCATAAAACCAGTATTGGGATCTCTGAATTGACCTTTTCCATTAATTAATAAACTTTCGGGGTCTTGGCCAGTGTTGACTGCTAATCTTCCGGGGAATCTTTCAGCTGCGTCTTCGTGCATCCAATCACTCAGTAACATAATGTGAGTTGTTAAATCGTAATCGTAGAGATTACTATTTGGATCTTTACTTGGTGCTTGTCTGACGATTACACTTCCGTAAAGACCGTCTATTTTTTGCAAACCAGTGTGAGAGTGCCAGAAATGAGTACCTGCATTAGCAGCTATCCATTGATATCTAAAAATTTATATTCATTTGATTGATTATTCGATTGATTTCATTGATTATGAAGGATAGCTACCTAAAAGTATTCCCTTGTTGGATCGGACATTGTGTAACAAACGGTACTCCGTCGTAATATTGGGTGTTACGTTGCCATAAACCGTGCCAGTGGATGGTTACTTCCATGCCTTCCATATGATTTTCAACATCGATGACTACTTTATCACCTTCACAAACTTGAATGCTAGGTCCGGGAATCATACGGTTTGCTGTTAGGACTCCTCTTTCTACGCCATCGGCCAACACGCACTGACAGTTGGACCACACTGTGTTGGTTGCGTTTGGTGTACAAATTTGACAAGCTCTGCAGAAAAAATGAAGTTATTGATAGTAAGTTTGTAATTTTATTCAGTTTTAAATAAAATAGGAGGAAATAGAATCTAAGGAAGTACATATAAAAATATGAGGAGGACGTTTGATGGAAGTTATTCAGAAGAATGCAAAATTTCAAGTTATTCTTTCATCACTATCTGCAGAAAAATATTACTTTGCAAGAATATTATTGATAATAAATGATTTTATACCTTCAGCATTATACTTCTTGTCTTCCTAATGTTTATTACTTTATCTACCATGCGCTTTCTTGTATTTCGATCTTAAACGAATTCTTATTTATGTAGTTGCCTAGGAGAAACCTAAAGATGGTTAGGTTTACAAGATAAACATTGGCATCTAAGAAAGTACATATTCTTTATGAGTTGATGAAACATTGACAATATACAGAAGATGTAATGAAGAAGAAGTGTCTGAGAAGCATATTTTGTGTGTCTTAAATGTATAGAATCTTAAATACATTCTTTCATTGCTATCTACCAGACAAAAGTAATTTTAGATAATATCATCAAAATTTAATGATTCATAATGTCTTCATAACCATGCTTCTCGTTATAAATAAAAAAGCTTTTACGGCCGATGTTAGCTAAACTAAGACTAGAAAAGGCGTTTGAGAAGTATATTTCTTGTTTTCTAACATTTTTTGATTTGATCTTCTATCCTCTCTTTTGTAACTCGATTTTGAGTTTAGACTCAGGAAGTACATACTTTCTATGACCTGCAGGCATATTGGCATTGGCAATCTGCAGAAAATATGGTGAAGAAGAATAGTCGAGAAAGTATACATTGTATATCTACGAAATTTCACAAAACTTGAAAGATTCCTTAATGTGAAATATTGTACCAACTACCATAATTTGAAAAAAGTTTAGTTTTAATAGTAAAGTATCTTACCAGAATCGGTTTAAAGCCAAGAACATAATACGTTTCTACATTTGGTAAAAAATGTCAACTCAAATTATTCCCACAAAAGTGATCTTACATAACACGCTCTTTAAGCTTCAAGACTATTCTTGCTTTTAACATCGATCAGTCCCAAGTGCAGTATTTGGAATGTAACCGGTTGCCTTGTTTCGAGAACTTCCATAGCCGTTGGAAGTCCGACAAACCTTATGCAGGAATTCCGCATGTTGGTAATATCTTGTTATTTTTTTTCTAAGACTCGGTATAAGGAATACGTTTCGGTATTTCGACTTGTTTCAAAAACCGGGTACGCGAAGAATGTTTCGATCTATTTGGATTTTTATGAGGATCAAGTATTGAATTTAGATCGTGAATAGGTTGTAAACTTCTATTACTGTTAGTACTCGATGTAAGATTTTTTTAAGTGGAAGTAAGCATTTTGTGAAAGTTGCAGGAAGTTCGAAAAAATTAAGACTTTAGAAAAGTTAACCAAAAGCCATTGACATATTTTTTAAGTTTTCATGGTTGCCGTACAAGAACGAGATCAACAAGAAACTAGATCAATCTTTTATTCGGTTATAAATGAACTTCAAACGTGATATTGAAAAAAGTGGCTTTCTAGCGCGTTATGAGTGCCTTTAAAATGCACTGTACTTATAAGGCCATCATTGCACAAGTCTCGCCGTTCCTGCTATATTGCGAGCGGAAAAAATTGCGAAAAAATGGTAAAAAAAGTGCAATAACTCTTGTTGGGTTATTGTTGGAAGTTTTTCCACGTCGACCACAATGAACAAGTTGGTTCTCATAAAGTTTGCTAACCGAAGCATTATATGCACTTTATGCCAAGGACTTTGTGGGTTCAATTAGGGTTAAATGTTTTTACTTTTAGGCAATATTTTTTATTTTGCGAAATTTTCTGGTTAATTATGTGAAAATATATCTTTATACTAAAACCTAGTTTTATAAAAATCGCCGTATATCTAAAAGAAAAAGCTAAGACCTTCCTCATTTTTTACTGACAATGAGACTAAAAATAACTTTTTCACCTTAATAACTTCACGTGTGTTTAATTCCTTTTCTAATTTCATTTATAATTAAAAGAAATTAAGTACTTACGCTCCAAGTACAGTGTAGTACTCCAGCGTGAAGTGATAATAACAGATTCTAGGCGGTTCGCCTTCTCTACAAGCTCTCGCGCATTCTTCTGGAGAAGATAGCGAAGGATTTCTCTTTAATTCGTGGGTCGCCGACGTCCTGTAATCCAGATGTTTTAATCCGTTCGCTGATGAGAGCGAATTTCTGGTCGATCCTCCCGATCCGGCCCTGAACTTCACCGAACCTTTTCCTGGGTGTGTCTGAAGAAGGCCGTGCGTTGAGGAAAAGAAATTCGCGTTTTCGAGCGGTGTGTCGACTGAATCGTGCCACCAAGATGCCGAAGTCGACTGATCTTTTGCTACAACAACAAAAAGAATTTTAAAGAGAAATTATATTTTATTAACATGTCAAGACCACATGTTGGATTGGAGAAATTACATCTTATATTTACAAAAAAGGAAAATGGGTTTAATCAGGAACGAAAGCATTATGATGACTGTTAAAAAATAAATTGGGTACATTTATCAACGTCTTGACAATGAGAAACCATATTTCTTAATTTCTGTACCAATAAATCTCGCTACAGGAGAGATTTGACCGTTGCATAAGTGTTATGGTAAAAATACCATCAAAATTGGAATAAGATTAAGAGCTTAAATATTTATAGCATAACCACATCGAACCGAAATTGCTCGTTTGGTGTCGCAATTGGTATGATTGGCTTTAAACTGACCCAGTTTAAGTTTTATGGATTAGACGAAGAAATTTGCCCGCAAGGGAACTTTAACCATATGTTTTCCACGTTTTCGATAAGGTATGGAAATTGAGCTAACGCCAAATGAATAATAATTATGGTATTTTGAAATAAATAGGTGTTGTTTGTAAATTACAAACTCATTTAACTTCCTGAATCGATTTTATAAAAATAAAAGCTTTACTATAAATCTAATTTTTTCATTTTATTCGTGTCGTTTACACACGAGCCGGAGGTAATTTAATAATAATCTTATCGTTTAATGCGTTGCAAAAGCGAGCAGGTGATTTATTATTATCGATTTAAAGTGTTATCCGATGGCAAAAACTCGACTCGGCCGTCGGCGTCTGGTGGAAAATTAAAAAAAAGTTTCTGAACGGAAAGTGAAAGTGTTTACATTGGCCACACTGGTTTCCTGACTGGTTTGATACCTATTTAAACTAACAAGTTGACCCAGAATGAAATTTTAGTTGACTTACTTTCTGTTTGTTGACGTTTAAATTTAAAGCTAGTTTTAATTTTTAGTAGGTACAAAGTTGGTATAAACCTAGAAAATGTAAAATACTTGTTAAACTATTCCGGAAAGTTTAGAATAAAATTCTTCGTGGTCGGAATGTTGAAGTTGGCACCTTTCCATTTTATTTGCATAGACGTTTCCGCGTAAACTGTACCATCAAAAAAGGACATAACTTTCTTTGAATGTTGAATTAACTAATCGGAAGGAGGAAGAAGGAAGGAGAAAAAAAAAGTGTAAGTAAATTGTTTTGTAAAGTCCATCGACGACATAGATGACGAATCGAGCGTTACACGAGATTACGCGTAAACCGCGAGTGGGGAAAGCTACTTGAGGAAAAATGGGAGCGATACAATTTATTTTTTGTTTCTAAACCAACCTATGTAATTGTTGGTTAAAATGTAATGCAATTGTAAAACTTTTCCATTTCGCGTGAAAACTCACTGATGCGTTTTATTCTTTCACCAACCAACCATACAATTATTATCAATAACTGAAAATGAAACAATTCCATATTTTTAAGTTCTGAATTTAAAAAGATTACAGAATGTAATTGTAGAAATTGAGAAATGATTATTTTTTGGTAGTTTTTGGTTTTAGTAGCTATATTTAGTTTGGTAATTTCGTTTTTGATAGGTACATTTAATTATAAGTTGCCTATAGGGCAATTTTCTAAAATATTAAAAAAAAAACTTTTGGTTCGTAGTAATACGAAACAAATTGTTTTCATGGTAATTCATCTTACAATTAGTTGTCTAATATTAAAAGAATTTAACAGTTATTAAACCATAGAGAAGAATTATTTCATAGTATTTTAACAGGCCCAAAATATTATAATGGAAGAGAAATTTCAGAATAAGTGAATAACAGTGTTAATTTAAATTTGATATTTTTCAATAAATAACAACCATTTAAGTTCTACTTGGACGTTACCAGGTAACTCTTATTATTAGTGAATAACATAGAAGAGAAGACTCGTTGTATAAGGTTTCGAAGAATGAACCTAGTACGCCCTACAGCAATGTTCGAAATCGTCATGAAAGTAAATAGCAAAAATGCAGGTATAATGAGATTTTTCCTTAAATTAGATTAATACAATTTTAATTGTTATTCATGTTATTTCGTAGAAATTGAAAAATAAAACCATGTCTATCACGTATTTAAACTGGATTTTTCATTCTCCACCAACACGCATAGTAAAACAAATTTTTACATAATCAATAATTTGAAGACGTCAAGGATAAAATATCTTTTTATTGTAACCCCTAATAACAAATTGAACCTTTATCGAAGATTGCACACCAACAACGACAATTAACGGAAATAAAACATTTAATTAGGCATTAATTCAACTTTGTTTCAGTGCATTTTTAAGATGTTTGCTTATAATTGGAGGAAGATGGCAAATCACTACCAAGGCAATGTATACAAAACGGTTTTAATACTTAATGGTTTATGATGGAGCAAAATTGTTTCATTGACGTGTCATCAAAGGAAACGACTGTCTTATAAGACGGTCTTGAGCATAACAGAAAGGACGTAATTTTAAAAAGCGTTTCCGAAATTTTCAATAAGAGTAAATGAGTACGATGTAAATTTAATTGCTAACATATTATCTGAAGCAGTGAATATTTCTGGTAGTTTAGATACAATTTTAAGACGTAAGGTTATTTTATTCATAATATTTATTTCCATAATTCCGTGCTTCGTATATTCATATTATTGCTGTTTGTTTGATCGTTATATTTAGTTTCTTAATTTTACATTACATTAATACTGTTTGTTTTCCTTTAAATCATACTGTATGTCCTCTACAAGGAATTGTAATATTTCAGTTTTAGGATTGCCGTAAAAGAAATAGTGATGGGATTTAAAAAGTAATTTTGGTAATTTTCCAATTTTGTCCATTACCAAGTTATAGCCAATCTCAACTATGGTTCAGATTAACAAAGTGATCGTGACTTTAGTAAACTATCAATACAATCACTTAATATAGAAAGAACAAGTTTGACTTTGACTTGAAGAAAAATCTCGTCGATTAAAAGACATAAAAAGACTGCAAAAAGACACCTTGAAGAGAATCGTTCAAGTGTAAGTCGTTGCCTTGGCGTTGTTCGCAAATTAGAGCCGGATCCCGCGAACATAGCTGTATAATTCTTTACCAGAAAGTGAACGTGTTGTTGGGTTTTGTTGTTTTCCTCCTTGGCTGCAGCAACAAACCGAGACGGCGGTCTTGTGCTTTCGCCAGGTAGAAGTGACGTTACAATGGGCTCCCTGATGAGTAATAGGTGCCCCGTTTAGCTGTGTAATTGGCTCTGGATAATCCAATTTACCTGTCATTGTAATGGTGTAATTTTCCGTTTATTGTTTAAACTTTATAGGTTGGCGCGCCGACCATAAAATAAAGAAACACGTAAAATTGTATTTCAAAAAATTTAGAATTGATGATTCCATGAGAGTTATAGAATTGACTTTGCATGCCAGAATTGAATTTTAATCATTTTAAAATTACGGCAATTTTTAATTAAATACAATCACCAAAAAGAAAAACAAATATCGCTACTTTATTGTAACACGTACTCACACGAAATTTTAATAAAATTAATATGTATTCCGTTATTTATATAATCATTTAAAATGGTTAAATTATTCAACGTTTTCTTCGGTAAAAGTGAACGAAATAAAGTAGTAGTTCCTTAGTTATTGAAGGAAGCGGAAGCAGTTGGCTTCTATGAGAAAAAAAAAAAAATATTTGTTTATATCGTTTCTTAATTATCTTATCTGATTGTCTAAACAGGAATTAAATGGAATTAGAATTCTATTTAAAAATCAAATTAAGAAAAATACGCCAACTAATTAATAAGAAGTAATAAGAAGTCTAGCAGAAAGTTTGGTTGAAATGTTTACTTTTTATTAAATTTATCAAATTTCTTTTAATTAAAATTTAAGTTTTGAATTTAAATGTTTGTTTTTCACATAATTTATTATTTTTGCTCTAATTACACCAAAAACCTTATAAAAATTTTCAAATACATTGAAGAATTCTGACCGAACATAATCTTCTAAACTTTTGATCAACATCGTGCAAATTTTATTTATAGCGGATAAGGAGAAAAATCTAAAGCAAAAATATATTAAAATGCCTAATACTTATTAAGTTAATCAGATTTGATATTTTGTGATACTTTTAATTGTTACAAATCTTTTAACAGTTATTAAAATTAACAAAAAATAAAGAGAAAAATCTTAAGCACAGGTAATGTATGAGTATTGAAATATCTACTTTTTATTGAATTAATTAAACTTGTTCTAACTGTTATCAATTAATTTATAAACATTTTCAAAAGAACCAAAACATGATCGAACCTGGCATAACCTACCAAATTTGTGACTAACTTAAAAAATTAGTATATATGTATTTTATTTATGGTAATTAACGACGTTTTTAAGGTTTTTTTTAATATCTATTTTATACTAAATTGATCAGATTTCTTCTCATTTCCACTACTGGATTGATAGAGTTTCAAAAATATTAAAAATTTTTGACCGAACCTAACATAACCCTATGAAATTTTAACCAATTTTTAAAAATTGGTTTTAATCATTTTAAAATTACGGCAATTTTTAATTAAATACAATCACCAAAAAGAAAAACAAATATCGCTACTTTATTGTAACACGTACTCACACGAAATTTTAATAAAATTAATATGTATTCCGTTATTTATATAATACAACATACCTACATGTAAAGAATGTATTTACAATAATTAACGAAAAATAAATTAAATCTTACGAAGAATTAAACTGAAATGGTAAATTTTCACTAAATTAAGTAGATTTGTTCTAATCATTACCAAAACTATATATAAAAATTTCCAAAGGCGCAAAGGAATTTTGTGATCAACTTACAAATTAGTGACCAACTTTAAAAAATCATGTAGTCTTTATTTATAATAATTAACGAAAAAAAATCTTAGAGAGAGAGAGAGATAAACAGATTGGATTTTCACTAAGTTAATCAGATTTGTTGTAATTGTTACCAAAAAATGCAAATCATTTTCAAAAATACATAAGAATTTTACCCGAACCCAAAGTGTTGACCAAATTTAAAAAGTCGTACAAAGTTTATTTATGAAAATTAATACTGATTTTTAATAATTTTAATATAAATGATAATTGAACCAGGTAGCAATGATTTTCAGTCAAATATATCAAGTACCCCCATTGAGTTGAGCGATAATTAATAGGAAATCTCATCGGTGGTCATAAACAATTCCCAGGTTAGCTCATTATGAAAGCACCGAGAAACCGGTTGCTTTAATAACCGCGACCATTCGCGATAAATCATCGACATCTTCCTTCACGAACTAAATAATTGGTTATGTAACGAGATTGCAATTTTGTACTGAACCAATCGATTAAATTTTTCTTTCATTATGCGAAAAAAAAGTAGGAAGAAACGCAGAAAGTGGAGACACTTCCTTGCAAGAGAAATTGTTTAATATTGGAAATTGTGAACAAATAAAACGAATGCTGTTAAAATTAATTTATAAATCATTGTTTTACAGTTAATTAAACCGATTTTAAAACCACCGTTTTTAAACAATTATACAAGCACTTTCAAATAATATACTGATTATTTGGCACAAATTACCATTTAAAACTCCTTTCACGAAGCAATACAAGGTAAAAACCATCGAAACCGGATAATTATTCTATCGGACACAGAGTTTTTCTAAAATAAGCGTCACTTATAAATAATAACAAGCGAAATGACTTGTAATGAAAATGTCAGACACTTTCCTTTAAACCTTAAACCTACAACATCAACCTATGAGTAATAAAATTGCTCTTAATTAACCACGACTAAATAGGTACTTCAAACCCAAGTCAATTTTAACATTCAAGATCCAACGTTGAAAACTTTCTAAGAGAACAAATCACTTTTTTTTTGTTGAATTATGTATAGACCTGCTCTTGAGGTTTTAATGGCAATTGATATTCATTTTCCTCGGTTTCACATAAAACTAAATTATCAACTACGGAAATTCGAGAAAGTTAAAGTACCTATTCTAATTGCCAATTGTCTCTGTTCCTTTTAAACTTCCTGTTAATCGTATATATCGTACATTCTCCGGAAACATCAACAATATAAATGACTGTAACTATTGAAATGTATCTAGCAAATTAATTAAATTTATCTAACAATAATCGGGTTTAATGATTTAGAACATTACAACAGCTCTAAATTCTAAGACACACTGTAAGTTTTATTCGACTTTACACGCGATTTAACCTTTCAGTCTCTCGAAAATTTATTCAAACGCCCTTCAATATAAACCTGGGAAACAATACAAGGTAAAACGTTATTTTAATTGGCGGAAAACGATTCAGATTTGTAAACGACTATTAAGAGTGATTTTCAACCATATTCATGTTGCTTAGAAATGTCAAAAAATAAACATTTCTTTTTTTCCTCAAACGTTCTTTCACTCTACCATACTTGAGACTTGATCTACTACCAGATCGAACAACAACCACACACGTTTACACAACTTGTCTCCGCACTTTGTTGCTGAATAGAAAGCAAAGAATATGGAGCACGGATAAGAATCGGCTTATAAATCGATGTGTACAACTGGGACGGCTGCCGGCGGCTGTTGCTTTCGATCTCTTACGCAATAGATGCCTCTAATGCCATGCCATACCGTGGCAAGATCCAATGGACCTTCTGGCAACGAACGTCCGATAAAAGGAATACCGTAGAAGCGCGATTACGCAACTTTATCGATGTTCATAAGAGGGGACTTTAGTTGAATGGACGTGGTGAAGAAGACGTTCACCGGCGGAAGGTTCAATTGCGTCTAGAGGACTCACTTCCTTATTTTAATGACTAAACAGGTGTGCATGTGAGTAAGTTGAGAGATAAATGGATCGATGACATAATTGAACTGCTTACCGCAGAAAGGCAACAAGTCTAATTTTTATTTTAGACTGACTTTTTGATTATCATGATTTTAAATGAGTCAACAAAAAATTGTTTACTCCCACGTAAAATCAGAAAATATGGACAAGTTGCCTTCCTGCAGTTACCGCTTCAGTTACACTTTAAATAAGGTTAGAGTTTAAGTTTTTTAAGTGTTTGAAAGAGCATTTAATTGTAGACTTTTAGAAAATGGCAAAAAGATAAGCGGTATAGTTTTGAAAACATGAAATCGATTGATTATAATAATACCTTTTGCTGATTTGCAGGCTCGGCAAACATATTCTCACAGATTTGAAATTAAGGGACTTGTGATATGAATGATTGACCAAGAATGTCAACACACATGATTTGGTTTTCACATTACCTTTACAAAGATACATTTCTCTGTAAGGACCAATGGAATCAATGCATATTTGAGATTTTGCCTTTTTTGAACAACTTACACCAAACTTTGCGATAAATAAAATTTATTTTCCTATTTTTGCAAATTTTTACATGACTATGTAGATTATGACGAAAACAATTTATATTTGAGATTCTGCATTTTTATGGACAACTTTCACCAGACGTTTCCAAAAATGAAATTTAGAGAAACTTGTTCAGTTTGATGGCTACGCAAATGTTTTTGTATAACTGGGAGGAAAACTTGATTGGGTTAGATTACTATGTGTTAGATTATGTTCAGTTTAGTGAAGAAAACAAATGGCATTACTATGAAGACATTAATTTATTTGGCAACAGGATAAGTGGATTGGTGTGGATTCACCAGCTTTGGATTAAATTCGATGAAGAAGGTATATGACACGAAAATACTGATGAAATTAATGTATATTTGAGATCTTATATTTTTATAGGAAATACTTCAATTTGATGACAAAGAAAATGTATGTGAGCAAGTGAGAGAAAACATGGATTGGGTTGGATTGGTTTGTTTTAGGTTAGATTAAGTTAAAAATGAAGAAAGCAAATAGCCTAATTATTAATAATAACATAACATTTGGTGAAAGAATAGGACTGCTTTGGATTAAATTAGATGAAGATGGAAAATGTCATGAAAACACGAAATCATTAACCATCATAAACTGATCGCATCTGAAGTCATGAAATCATTTAGTTTTTATACTATTTTCGTAAAGATATATGTCTCTGTAGACACTGATGAAAACGATGTGTATTTAAGATTCTTCATTTTTCTGGACAAATTTTACCAAATGTTCCCAAAGATAAAATTTATATAAACTTTCTCATTTTGATGACTAACATTAAGAAAATGCATGGAAGATACTAAAAAAATTGATTCATTCGTTTTAGATTAGCTTGAATGAAATGTAGAAGATAAATTGCATTATTAAGAAGATGTTAACAAAATATGTGGTTTAAAAATTGGATTGCTTCGGATGAAATTAGATGAAAAAGGCAAATGGTGTATGAAGACAAAATTATTTGATTTTCATGAAATGTTTGCGTGTGAAAAGACCATATGAAAACATGAAATCGTGTGATTTTAATACTATTTTTTATAAAATAACATTTTTAGATAGTGATGAAAAATATCCATTTTAAGATTATCAGTCTTTCAGCACAATATCTACCAAACATTTCTAAAAATACAAACTAAAAAGACACATTATAAACATAATATTAATTTCCTCTATCAATTACACTCTAATTACATATAATCATCATATTAGTTCCTTTAGAGCTTTCTACTCATACCTTATACTTGAAATGCCATTCAATCATTTTTCATACTCTATCTCGTTAAAGATTTTTTTCGTTAATCAACCATAAATTGCTTTCAATTAACGTTATCTATGCTAATAACTCGGTCATTGCAACACCTCATTTGTTAAAGTAAATTTAACATTTACAAGACGGTTAAGAGTTAAATAATTATGTAATTCAATCGATAATGTACGTTCTATTAGATGAATAAATACCTTTATTCTTGTAATATGTCCAAATAATTGTTAAATATGTTCCGGTAATTTGCCTCAAGGTAAAACCATTTGCTAACATTCTCCATATAGTTGAGGGCGTATTACGTTCGAAGTAAAACGGCGAAAGAACAATTTATCATGGCTAGATCGTAATCAATCTTTAATTGCTCAATGCACACATTATTAAAGACTCGCCCACGATCGATTGGTTAGTTTCGACTTTGACCTCACTTTAGCAATCTTAAATCTAAACCATACCAGAATTTAAGAATAGACGTTTCATCAGAAGAATAATAACTTTAAAACTTTTGCAATAAACAAACCAAGGTCCTTTGTACAAACATCCTATGACAAAACGTAACCATTTCCCAACTCGTAAATATAGGTGTTACATTTCTATTAATTTGTTCTTTTATAACATACATACACGGCTATTACTATTATTATTGGTATTACTTATTATCTTTGCGGTTACAAAGTTATTGGTCTGTATAAAATTAAATGACAAATTCTTCAACCGAACCGAGAAAGATTATTATTACAAACCTTAACGATTCTATATTGCGATCGCGTCCTTAAGATTACTGGAATGTATCACGTTTTAAGTTGTCTTTAATCTTTACTTACGGGAAATCTAAGTGAAAACATGTTAGAGCGTGATCTACTGTATTACCTATTTAACCTCGATAGTTTAACAAGAAAACAATAAAGACTTTTTTTTATTTTAACTAAAGAGTTTGAAAGCAAATATGAATTAACGTTACATTTTAATGTAATCCAAAGAAAATTCCGCTTTTGGAACGTAGCCTAATTTTTAGAATGTTTAAAAATTTCTATTAAGGACATTAAGTTACATTTTTCCTTCTCAGGAAAAAAACTAAATGTCGAAGAAAATTTGTCTTTGGCAAAAATAGAGATTAAGTTTCAATCTAAATCTTCACACGATTTTCAGTCTCAACAATTAGCTTTTTAGACATGATTTTTTTTAAATTGGCAAGTTTTAATCGACATGTAAATTAAGTTTGGTCAGAATTTCTTTTCCGCAGAAAAAAATAAAAGTCCTAGAAAATTAATTTCTGGTAAACATATAGATTATGTACCAGTAAAAATCCCAATAAAATTTCAAGTCTCAACAAGAATTAGTTTTTTTATATGAGTTTTAGAAAATTGACTATCTACTAGCATAGAGTTATATGATGCTCTCATAATTGTTAATAACTGTATTAGTGTACCACAGCTAAAAATGATATAATCTCACTTCTCAAAAATTCTGTCGGCAAACCTATGTTCATTTTGCAATAACATTTGTTATTTTTGTAAAAATAATAATAATTAAGAAATAAAAAGTTCTTGTACCATACTGGTTATAACAAAGTATTTATTGTCTGACATGTTTCGGCAAAATTGCCATCTTCGGAGACAAGGGTCATTATCTAGTTGAAATGTTACAAATACATAATAAGACACTTCAAAAAATTTTTTGATATTAAACGTTAATAAAGTAAAATTGTAAAAGAACTGCAAACGTTACCTCTTGCTTAATAAGTGACACTGGTTAAAATGAACCACAACCACATTTGCTTTAATAATAATAATCCAAAATAGATCTTGTTATTGAATGTGTTGTACAGCTGGCAGGAAGTGAATTTAAAATAAAAACTTTAAAAGCTGTCATTGAAAAGATCGTTTTAATTTGCATGACAATGATTTTAATCGATTCTATTTATACAGCGTAAAGGATGTATTATTTTTACTATCGATGGCAGCTTTCCTTGAAGAGTGAAAAACCTGGATTACGTAATCGGTTTGATAATAAACGGAATTCTCATCGAATTACGATATCAACAACGTGACAAACAATGTAAGTAGAAAGTTCATTGTTTACGCGGAATATCGAGCAATAACCCGTGGGATTTAATAAAATCGATGAGGAACGAAAGATTCGTGTCATTATGACTGCAATATGAGAATTTCTCAGGTGTACCAACTCAAAATAATGGGTAATAAAGATTATAAAGCTTATAAACCCGATTTGATTATAATAATAATTATTATTATGGAATAAGTGTATTGTGTATTGTATATTACAGGTTTGAAATTTTTGTAATTGTAAAGAAAGTGATAAATAACGTTTTATTATAACAAAACTAGTTTTTATTTATTGCCAAAGAAATTCTTGGCCTCTTAAGCTAAATTTCTCCGTTTTTTAAATAAGAGTAAGTGTGTTCACTCAAGCATAAATAGATCACTGTAATTACAACATTTCCTACTTAATTCTAGAATTATTCATCAATCTGTATACAAACTACTAACCGATATATATATATTTTTAAAGATTACAAATTTATAAATTAAATAACACTCGTTTATTTTTCTTTGTTGATTTGTAAGAAAAATATAAATTTAAATATCACTTGACCTCAAACACATTAGAAAACACCATTTGACATTGATTTCCTTTTAAAAGCTCGTTTTATCAAAGAGCGTATTTCCGTTTAAAGTGTTGGAGTTAATTGAGACTGCTTAGTCGGCAAGTAAAACGGAAATGGATATTTTAGAATCGCTTATTCATCAAAGACAAGGAGATAAATTATTTTCATTAACATTTCAAATAATGGAAATGATCTTCAAACACGTTTTAAAATAGATATAGGTATTTAGATTAAACGTATTTTAATTGTAGGGATAAATAAGGCTAACACCTACGCTTACAACTACACCTACATTTAAACTACTTTCTTTTGAAGAAGTGAAAGATGAAAGTCAGGTTTGGAATTTATAATTTATTATATTTTTCTTATTAGATTTATTATTTATTGTTTGTTTGTTGAGTCTGTAAGGTAATAAATTCTCGTTCTATTCATACTTGAGTTAGAAAGTGATGAAGTTGGCGAGATAGCGTTAAGTGTAACATGTAACGTTTACAGATTGAATTAGATAGTATTAGTAGTACAAGACTACCGGTTGATATTATCGGTAACTGAAGATGGTTTTTAATTTATTACTTAACATGTAGTTAACATGTTATGTGTGTTTTTTAATTAGAAAAAGGAATTGGAAATTAAAATTGACTTTAAAAAATCTTACATAATTTGGAATCTTTTTGACAACTATCGATTGTATATTTGTATTAAGGAGCTACTCGTCTATTTCGGAAATTGAATTTTTAGCGAAAATAGATGGAATTTTTGAAAAAGAAAAAAATATCACGTTATGGTAAACAGATGAAGCTACATCATATAAAAGGCCCGAATTTTTTTCTTCAGCGATTTTCGAGAAAAAAATCCTAAAGTTTGAGTTTTCCGCGGACCGTTAAAAAAACCGGTCCATTTTTCATTTAACTCGCTATTTTGAATTTTGGCTACATTACACAGAAATAATCACCGCTCATGTCAGTCATCACCAGCAGTCTTTACCCCGATTTTTTCGACGAAAACTTTCTTAGTACGGGCATCCGAAAGTTTACTGACTTGACTTATGGCACCGATAGTGGTTTTATATATTTTTGGGTCTTTCCGTTAAGTGATTTCTTGCATAACTTCTAATTGTAGGTTGATGTTTAACCTTCATATATTTTTAATAACCACCTACCAAAAAGTACTTAAAATGTAAATACGGTTAATCAGCTTTAATTACAATTTTCCGAAATAAACATGTTAGATGTACTCCGGAAATAATGTCTTATTTATTATTATGTCTAGCGTTTTATGAAAAACCTAAATGTGATGAATTTCATATTTCTACTATTGATACAGAATAAATATTTCAACTTTTATAGGGGATATTTTTTAGGTAAGCAGTCTACAATTTCATTTAATGAATAGTTAACAGATAGCATAATTGTAAATAACTTGAAATGCGGAAGAAACATCAGATGAAGACGAATTCGATGAATCTTCAAATTAATTAAACTATTGAGGATATTATTGAAACTATATTTTTAATATCTATAAAAAATGATTTAAAATGCATTTTAATTTCGCGAAATTTCGAAACTACTATGTTTAATATGATTTATATAAATGGATTAGCGCTTCTTGCTTTTAATCTCACGATTAAAGCAGACTCCTACTATTAAACCGGTCTTATATTACTTTTATTTCACCTTTTAATAAATTATTGTCCTTATTACATGGTACGTTTATTCTGGCCTTCATTTATACAGTTGTCTGGTCAAATAGAAAGAAAATAAGTCGATTAGAGCACATAAATAATTTTTATCATCTATTTGGATCGAACACTTTATTTATTTATAAGAGTTAAGGAACGATTTTTTTACATTAATTTGAACTCAAGTGCTTTTATTTTGGACTGATAAACTAAAAATTTGTTCTAGTTGTCACCAAAAAAATTTTTAAAAATTTTAATGTTGGTCATCAATTTTTGATAGCTAACTAAATTTTAAAAAATAACATCCAAGAATCATACAGAGTTTATTTATGGAAATTAAGAAATCTATAATAAAAAAATTAAAAAAAAAAAACAACAATTTTTACGTTAAATTGAACTTAAAAGATTCTGGGCAGTTTACCTATGGAGATTAAAAAATCTTTTTTACTTTAACTTAACACTTAAAGGTTTTATTTTTGATTAGAAAAGCCAAATTGATTTTAATTAGAATAAAAAAATTAAAATTATTTTTTAAGGACTGAAAAATTTTGACTGAATCTAATACACTACTTAATAACATAATTACTTTAAAAAATCGTTGAGACTTTATAAAAATTTAAAAAGAAATAGTTTAAATTAACGCCTAGAAACTGTATTTTTCTTAAAAAATGTCAAATTTATTTGAATTAATACAAAAAAAATACAATTATTGATAGTTAAAGCAACTTATGCATAAGTTGCATACTTTTCTGTACTTAATTACATACCTTGAATAATTTCACTAACTTCTAACGACATTTTCATTTCCTTACCTGAAATTAAAAGAAAAAAAATTTCATTAGTAACATAGTAAAATCATTAGGTTATGTAAAGAATAAATCATTTCCTGTTGTCATTCGTTTTCAAAGAGTGATTAATGGAGTCTTTAACGTTGGAATTTCGACAATTTTAACGAAGTATAAACCGTAACACTAAACACAATGGGTTTATAAAAAAATTAATTTCGTAAAATCTCTCCCACCATAACTAACAAATAACTAATTAAATATTGGGTTGATTTGAAATGTTCACCTTGTGTTAGGCAAAACAGCAAATACCTCATGCTCGTTGGCCATTTCATTGTTAATTTAATTTATCTCGGAACCTTTACTTCACTTTCACTAACCCCGATTATACGACCGTAGACGGTGAATTTTATAATTTTCGTCTAGGGTGTGGTTACCGAGCGTTTCAGCTCTAGATATCACAAATTTTTGTCTCTAAAACTATATCCTTGCCGGAGGCGGTTTTTTAAGCGAACGAACTGGCGGACTTTTATTTAATTTACGAAATAGATCGTTCAACCCACGTGTTCACGCTCTAATGATATTATAACGATATTACAACGATATCAGGTTACTTATTGTAATAATAGAAGGTATAGTTTAAGTGACATTTTCTTAAGATTAGTTATGAGGGGAATTTATAAAGAAATAAGATCGAAGAATATTCTTTCAACCACAATAATTGTGTAAGTATTACCGTTATAGATACGCACTGTCAGTATTATATGACAGGTCTTAATTAATCTATACGCAATTTTGTGTGCCAATTAAAATGTTAGCTGCGAAATCGGATTATATAACGTGCTTCGATATGTCTATAGAATATCTAAAAAGAATTTTTTTCAAAATAAATACATTTCTTAAAGCTCTTGTGTAATTACGAATCATTGTTGATTGTAGATACATTCGTTGACCGAGATATATAATTTTTCCAAAGCTATACAATGCAAATGACCGTCGTTTACTATGTGATTAAATGTAAATTGAAAATAGATTGGCAGTCAAAGAAAGCAAGGATAACAGCTAAGACATAACTCATAAGTCTAGTAAGAATAAAATAATTGGAGTGTGTTTAAAAGGAAAGACATTAAATTAGATTTATTTAGAAAAGAGAAAATACCATGGAGAGCATATGCTCGTAAAATTCCTGTTTAATGCTTTTACTTATTGAGGGCATCTTGTTAGAGTTGAATAATTTTAATGAACACTTAAACTAAATAAACTACTTAATTAAACGAAAGAAATGTGGACTTTTCTTCCTTTCTACTTTCCAAGTATTTTTTTTTAATTGACATGAAATTTTGTCACAGAGTTTCCTCATATACAGGATGTCAGAAAATAACTTTTTAACTGAAAATAAGTTAGAAAGTATTAATAAACATATGTTCGAAAATCAATCGCTTGTGAGATATTCAGAGTCAATATTATTTAGGGGCTTGTTGTTTTATGACATTTTACATTGCAGTTTTATGTAATTTGTGTGGATTGCAATGTATTTAAATGCAGAATTGCCGATATGGTATTCATGTGTGGCAGTGCCAATGCAAATGTTGTGGAAGTACATCGACTCTGTGTTGAATCATTTCTGGGTCGTCGGATACATTCGCACGTGGTTTTTCAAACGCTGTTTCAAAGACTTCGACAAATTGGTTCTTTTCGAAATTGGATTTTTAGAGTAGAGGAGTAGCCAGAGGTCAGCGGATACATCAGCGATAGAGGAGTTTGTTTGAGGAAACCTTGTATTCCTATCATATTTCGTGAGTTCGAGCTCCTTCATTAAAAGACTTTTATACAGAAAGGACATTTTGTCAATGATTTTTGCAAACAGCTGCTGATCGTCCAATTTTGCTGCAAATATTCTATTTATTGATGAAGCTGCTTTAACTAAAAGAAGAATATTTAATTTTCATAAGTCATGTGTGGTGCGATGAAAATCCTCGAGTTGAAGCCGGACATTAATATTGTTTCTTACAACGGAACATACCGAACACGTTGATTTTTTTTTACCGGCACATTTGTGGAGGGTTCTAACTTAAGTAAAACCCTAGGTTCCGTTTCGGCCCAAAAACGGTTTAAGGGGTGAAAACCACAGCTAAAAATTGAGCAGGGTTTGGAAAATAATTTCTTTCTTCTAAACGATTCATGATATCAAAAAAATTCTAGATAAAAACGTTCCCGTTAAGGACCTTTTTCCAACCTCTATTAAAAATTTCAAATTAAAGGTTATTATAAATAATTGTTATAAACAAGTTCGATTATTTACGTAGGGAAGATAGCTATCTATCCCTAGCTATCTATTCGATAGCTAAAAATCCCATATAAAAAAAATTTGTATCTTCAAAAGTATAATGTTAAAAAATGTTTAGAACATTAATTGGTTCTAAATATGTTCTCTTTGTTAGTAAACGTATGGGCAGGTATCGGAGGGGATCGGTTATTAGGACGTCGAATTTTTTGCAAATACTTTAGCAAAACTTTTGGAATTGTAGTAATCGATTATTTTTTATTGTTATAAGTTGAGTTTAAGCATAGGTTAGGTAAAATAGGTAATCATAGGTTAAGAGCGCGGATGTAAATAAAGAGGGAAATAGGTTTGGGTAGTTTGAAAAATGCAAGGCGAAAAGAGGCAATTAGCTAAAGACGAGAATAAGACGCAGACGTGAGATGAGCAGAGACGCGAGTTGTAAAAAGACGACGTTAGGCGGATAAGTTAACCTAAAAGACGGACAATTATATTTTATTTTTGTTAAATATATTCGTTTATTGTTTTACCCAACAAGCGGGCCTTATTATCCAAAAATCAAACCGCTAGGCACAGCCAAAATCTTACAGAATATAAAATCTGTGAGTTATGCAAAATGATCTATTTCTTGATTTCTGATCAACAATCTATTTCTTGAGAGATTGATAAGACGATGAAGTACTATCCCATGGCCTCTAAAGTTTTCGGATTTAACTTGAATTTTAATATTTGGGTTTATCTGAAAAGTTTAGGCTCGATTTCCTAATCCAACTAAAGTTTACTTTAAATTTAATGTCCACTTTAAAGCCTTTTTTATGAAACTAAAGTTAATGGAAACTTTAACTTTAAGGTTTGGTTATGAAATCGTCTTATTGTTAGTGTATGAAAAATCGATAATAACCTGCCGTAGTTGTCAACAAATATAACGTTGTTGTCAAACAATTCGTTACAATCCCAAATCCCTTTTTTTAAGAATAAGTGATACCATCCAAAGAATATGTAGTTGTTATGTGGAAATGGAAGGACATTTTGAAGACATTTTCACATAATACAATTTGATCTGTAATTACGATAAAATTACCGCTATGTTGAAAACAATTGGATTCCGGACATATTTTTATCAAAATTTTTTGACTCATTTTTTACGACTGCACACGACTTAAAATCTTTAAACGTATTGTCTAGCATCCTATATTTAAATTTGTTATCTATTCTAAAGTGATTTAATACCTATAAATATGTATACACAACTTTTTTATACAACAAAACTACCGTTAACAAATTAAGCAATTCACTGGTTTTCAGGGTCAATAAACTCGCATACAAATGACGACATTGAACTTCGGCAATGGCCAAAACATCGGTTAACCTCCATCCAATGCCAAAACCAGCGGTTTATATCGTCTCGTGTCAGTTGGATTGAAAAAGGTTTACCACGAAGAAAGTAAATTTACATAATGTTTAGTGACATTTTGTATCGAGTCGATAAATCCTAAGAAAGTGTTTCGACTTATCCGAGAGGATAAAGAAGAAAAAGAAAAGTCTCTCGGCAATAATGCAGATGGCGAATCGTCAGATGGTCGACTTTCTTTTTCCGAGACGTGTCACACGTCTCATCGCCCCTTAAACTGTCTTCTAATCGAGACTTGACATACCTAAGACTGAAAGTTTAGGTTTTCTTTATGACTTGGTTAAGTTTATAAAGTTGTTAAGCAACATTTTTAGATGTCGTTTACTAGATGATTGAAAAATTTATCACCATTTGGTTATCTAAAGATAAAAATTTTATTTCATAAATATGCAAAAAAGGCAATCAATCCTAAATGTTAAAAATTAAATTATAGGTATCAAAAACTTTCCTTTGATTAAATGTAGAGATACTTTTAGAATTTGAAGATAATTTATTATTTTTTAATTTAGTGAAAGAACTGGGTGTGAGTTAAATGTATCTTGTTACTATAATTTACATAAATGGTAGGGATATTCTTATAATATTTATAACTACTATGAAATCATTTTAAAGATCATTTTAAAAAAGTAAGGTAATAAAATAGTTTAAGGTTTCTTACTTTCACCCACCCACTAAAAATATTAAATCAAATTACATTTTTTAAATAAGTATAGATAATATTATGATTGAAAATCATAACTCTAAACGAATTACTACATTAATCAAATTTATTGTAACTGTTATCAAAAAATTTATAAAAATTTCCAAAAACAGACAAGAATTTTCACTTAACTGCCTTATGAGTTTTTGACCAATTAAAAAAATGCTCAACTTTAATTTATAAAAACTAAGGAGTAAAATTTTAAGCAAGAGCAGATTGAAATGTCTATTTTTTACTAAATTAATCAGATTTGTTCTAATTGTTAACAAAAAAAATATATATAAAAATTTCCAAAAGAAAGAAAGAATTTGATTAAACCTGTAATAATTTTCCAAATTTTTGGATAACTAAAAAATTAAATGTATAACTTTTAACGAGAAGAGTTTTAAAGAAGTTGAAATCTTTCCTAATTCTTCCTACAATTTTAGGACGATAAGTTGAAATGTCTATTTTGTACTAAATTAACCAGGTTTCTTTTTGTACTTACTAACGAATTTCTAAAAATTTCTAAAAGCATTAAAACATCTTGACCGAACCTAACCTTCCAAATTGTTGACCAATTTTAAAACATCGTGCAAACTTTAGTCAATTAACGAAAAAAAGAGAAAGATAAATGTTCTATAAATATGCAAAAAAGGTAATCAATACGAGACGTTAAAAATTAAATTATAGGTGTCAAAAATATTCGTTAGATTAAATGTAGAGATAATTTTAGAATTTCAAGATAATAAATTATCTTTTAATTTATTAAAGAACTAGGTGTGTGTTAAACTGTATCTTGTTACTATAATTTACATGAATGGTAAGCTATAAACGAGATATTTTTTTAACATTAAAAAAGTAAATTAAATAGTTCAACATTTTCTTTCATCCATCCACGAAAAATATTACATTAAATTACATTCTTAAAATTTAGTTACATTAAAAAAAAATCCAATATTTATGTAAGAACAAAAAATTATGCTAAACATCTACTTTCCATTAAAATAATCAAATTTATTCTAAGTGTTACCAAGAAATAAAAAAAAATCCATAAGGTACCAAAAGAATTTCAATAAATCTAATCTAACCTTAAAATTAAGGTTAATTAAGGTAATTAAGAGCATTACATTAAATCAAAACTTAAAGTTTTTATTTTCTACCAAAGAAATTTAACTTATTTAAATTCTTACTTCTCACCAAGAAGTCAATATAACTGTATATATTTAGTCAACTTAATTATTCTAGTTTTATAATACTACAACCGTTTCAAATATGTCAATTTCAACTTTCATAAACTATAATTATCATAACCGTATTAAACCATGCGATTAAAATAGTATCAAGAGTATATTTTCCTACACTAATGATCTGAAAAATTTTAATTAAGTCTCTTAAAATAAACTGGGGTAATAAAACGACATTAAGAGAGAAGCATTAGTTCTCCATAATATTGTTGGAGGGTAAAAAAAAGGTGGAACCTCGAAGGTTTTGCACTTTCTACAAAAAGGAAGCAATTACGGTTGGTTTGCGAGCGAACAAATTAAGAGCACGATTTAGCGTATTGCAAAATCGTCGGAAAGTTGAAAGTCATTGACGTTCCTCGCTTTTGGCCTGACCGAGCTTTCTTCATCATATTAAAAAAAAGTTGTTCGAAGTTGAGTTCGAAAAGTTAGGTCGAAGAACAACATTTTTTTTTAAATTTTATGCTAACAACTTTCATTTATCATTTAAAATTGATGATAAATTCACCTTCAATCCTTATATCAATATCGATTAAATAATGTATAGCTTAATTAACTTTTCTTTCCGGGTTATGAGACGATATATCTCACTTAAATCGTGATTTAAAGATATTATGCTTACATTTTCGGTAAAGAAGAAGCCGTTAAGGGAAAGGTAAAGTTATGCAAAAAAGCGACCGTGTTAAGATTCAAGATTGCACGCAGCTTTCTTTTAATTGCCATAAGTTAATTAACGTTATGAGTTTCATGGGTGTGACTCACA
The DNA here is from genome assembly GCA_036711955.1 of Digitonthophagus gazella. Classification (NCBI taxonomy): domain Eukaryota; kingdom Metazoa; phylum Arthropoda; class Insecta; order Coleoptera; family Scarabaeidae; genus Digitonthophagus; species Digitonthophagus gazella. Next base: position 25,723,542 of record JASCIT010000001.1, on the reverse strand, counting down.
AAAGTGAATGTGTGGCGTTTAAACCTTGTTAAATCAACTGGTACCTTAATTTTATGTCATACTCGCGTAAAAAACTATTTATGGGGTTTCAAGTCGTAAAGTAACTTATTATAATTAACTTACTACTCTTCTTATATAAGAGTAATTCGATATAGTTAGTTAAAGCTTTTACGAGAATTCTAGATTATTACTTTGCCTAGTAAAGTAATAAGTAAGTAATTATGAATGGGATAAAATTACACCATAAATTCCATAAGGCGTTTTCGCGAATGACCATAACAACCATATTTGGCGTGTGAATAAGTTGGTTTTAACATAAACTTTTTTCTTTCTGATCTTACGTAACGATAAGTGAGAATTATTTCTTTTGGATTAACCTTCTTTTTAAAGTTACGTAATAGGAACATAGGAAGAGAATATGTGCTATTTTTTAATGACTGTTTATTATTTATAAGTTTCATTATCAAGATCAAGGAATTTAAATACCAATAAACAAAAGTTGTTTAGTTTGGAAGAAAACTAAATTTATGATAGAGTATAAGTATATCCAGGTAAAGGTTAAGGTAAAGTATTAGTAAAAAAATCTTTTATGTGAACATAATGATTGTTAAGGTAGGTCAGTTAAAGTAAATAAATTTGAATTTTAGTTTTTTCAAAAGCAAAATGTATGTGATTTTTTTTTAATGTACATATACGTGAACAAATAAGCATGTAAACTGTATTTTAGAAACCACTTATCTTAGGCACTTGTGGTAAAATTTTTTTTGACTAAAATGGCCAAGAGAAAATGCTAGAAATTATTTTTAAGTTCCTAAAACGGCCTCTAAGAGGAGTAACCGCCATTTTCAGTTACAACATTTGAGTTACTTCTAAATTCTGCCATTTTAAGACAACAAAAGGTATGCTCCTTTTTAGGTTCAGATAAATTCTTAACTTCTTTATTCCAAACTTTTTTACGTGTCTCTCAAAATAAAGTGATGAGTGGCGTTCGAAAGTGCTGGTAAACAATTGCCAATAGTTTTAAAATGACTGTACGGAATTTAATAAACTTGGTGTTGTTGAGAAAAGCTTTTCTTGGACAAGAAATGCTACTATACTTGTAGCATTGTATTTATATTTTTATAGTAGATCAATCAGTGTTAATTCGTGGTCTTGAAACCCATGAGCTATTGTAAAATTCTACTATTACAAAGTGTTCACTAACTGAAGTCGTTTAATAAAGTAATTGTACAAATATTGACCAAATACGTTTTATTTAGCTTTATTGCATCACTTCGGACTGAATGAGAACGAAATAAAGTTTCAATTTCACGATAACTCCTGGTGTTCAAGACCACGAATTAACACAAGCTGAACTACTATGAAAATATAAATACAATGATTTGTAGTGATCGTAATTGCACATGTCGCTTCTAGAGGATATTTTTGAGATTTTTTATAGAAATTGTAAATTTTCTCCGAAAAGTTGAATTAAATTATATCACTTGTTTTTCATGAGACAATTATGATTGTACCTGTATGAAATATTGGATATTTATTTAACGACGATAGAAAGAAACATGTATGTCGCATTATTAGTACACTCTAAGCAATTAAATTTCAAATTTGACAAATATCAAATCTGGTCAAACTACACTCAACGACTTGCAATGACTATTGCAAACCTATTGAGACTGATTGCACACCGTGTGTGCAATTGATTTCTGCGGCTATAAGAAATATGATTCTGAAATATGATTTTTCTTCAACTAATGAAAACTGTAAAGTACAGCAAAACAAAATTTGACACAGCTTTTACTGTCTACTAAAAAATATAAAAATTATCTGAAGCTTTTCTTACCTATAAGATACTATGAATACGAATACGCATTGGTCTCATTTTTATTCTTAAGAACGGCGAAGTACAAGGCCAAAATCTCCAAACTCTTTTAATTATGTATTTTCATTTTACCTTACATTGCACACATAGTGTTCAATCCGCTCCTCGCAATAAAAATTTTCTGAGAAGCAAGCTGCATACCTGGCGTGAAACGATCTTATTTATGTGAATTCACTTACGAATTGGGTGATTTCTATAGTAAACATATTTTTTTAATTAAAAATGGACAATATAAAGAAAAAAAATTCTCTCCTGGGGACCGTGTTCGAAAAAAATCGTCGTTTCGACAGGGGTTAATGTGTTTAAATTTGCAACAAAAAGATTTGATTTTAAATCGTACTTTCAAACTGGTTCGGAAGTCGATGTAGTTTGGGAATATTTACTGCATAATTTGGCCAGTTTGCTTTCATATTCTGTCTCGTTACTTATAACCTATCGAATATTTCAATGTTATGACATTGCTTTAAGTTAATTTTATTGAATATACGTCCAAAGTACAAGGTAAAATTCATAGGTCATTTGAGCATTAATTTAAATGAACACTCAATACAATGAAGCTCATACAAGCTAGTGAAAAGCAGCACCTAGATATCGTTTCAGAAAATTCAATGGATTTCGCTCGACTTTTATTTAAAATTTTTTCTCAAAAATTAAAAAATGTATTCAAAAACTGCGATTAATTTCAAGAAGTTTAAGCAAAGCCGATTAAAAAAATTTAGAAGTTAAGAAAAAAATTTCTAAAAATTGTTATCATCTAATCCTTAAATTACAATATCTTACATTAAAGTACATACTCTAAACTATAATTTTATAAAAATCTAGTCTTAATTCTCAAAAGAATATTTTGAGAGATTTCTTTAAAATGTACAAAAGTCGTTGTTTGCAAAAAAAATCCGGGATCCAGTTTTGATTTAAAATCATTCCACAATGTGAAAGTAAAGTGGTAACCGATCTTGAGTGAACCAGTTACAGGAGTGAGATACCATAACAGAGATACTATGTCCAGGTAATTGCCGGAGAAAGTGTTGAGGGCAATAAAACAAGAAGCAAAATAAAACAAAACAAAAACATCGGAACAAAACAAAAACAACAAGATAAAAAGAATGTGATAAAAGAAAAAACGAAAGTCGGAAAACAATTGAATTAACGCGGGTGGGGCAAAACAACAAACAATTTTCTCGCTTTTTTTATTTCCTCGATCACATAAGAGTCATAAAAGCTGTTGGTGAGTAATTGTTGGAAACGAACCGTTAAATTACGACAGATCCTGGTCGCGTTTTAAAGGAAACTCCAATGACTACCATTTTAAAGGAAATTCTAGTTTGAATAAAAAAGTGTATATCTAGATGAACATAAATTTTGTTATAAGGTCAAATAGAAAATGTCGATTGGAGTATTTATTTCAACTTAAAGGTTATGTTCTAGTCATGACAAAACATAAAATAGACACTGTAGATAAAATTAGTTTATTTTAAGGTTACTTTATTTAAAATAGACATTAAGATCAATAAATAAGGGACATTAGTTAAGTAAGAAAAATATCTCGTTTAAGTAAATGTTGAAATATAAATTGCATATAATTACATACGGTAAATTAATAATAGTGTATTGTTACCTTTATAAATCTAATTTCTAAACGATATAGTAAGTATTTCCATGTCATGGTTGATCAATTCCAATTATATAATTTTATAATTTAATTTTACTCTTGAAAGCATATATTTTATTAACTTTGTTAACCTTATTACTTAATCTAATTTAAACCCAACCCAATATTAATTTTATTCAACGTTATGAAATTTCATGAATCATGTCCAATTTTTTCAATCACCCTAGTATATACAGGGGAAAGCTGTACGAGATGATCCCGTTAAGGGAGAATGATTGTAGTGTGTACGATATTGTAGTTAATACAGATGTAAAAACGTTTAATGATTGTAAATTTATTTGTCTATCTGGTCGTATATTCAAAATTTTTCATTTATTGATATTTCATTATTTTATTTTAATAATATTGCCTATATTTTGGAAATGTTTTGGTTTTGGTAGATTTCAATAAACTTCTTAGAGGTTTTAAAGTTAACAACGTCTTTGTTTATGTGATCATATGTAAAAAAATAACTAAAAAAAATTTGTACATATGACATCAATCGTATAAGATTTGGCAATGAAAGGTAAACAGTTAAGAAAATGCTGTGTTAAATAATAATTTTATTTAACTTAAAGTACTAAACAAAAATACTCGGAAAACTATTTACTTTCCGTTCTATATGGCATACCATCTTTTACAGCATCCAGTACTTATGCCATTTGTTTTTCTGTTATAATTACGGAATATAGCCTAAAACAGGGGTGGGCAACTTTTTGTATAGTGGGGGCCATATTACGGTTTACTTTTCATACAGGGGCCGGGTAAAAAATTGACAATTTTTTGTTACTTATAACTTTTTTTTAAATATAAACAAACAGAGTTAATTATTCGATCTCCCAGATCTCCTCCTTTCCTTGGTGTTCTACCAAGGAAACCAGGAGATCTGGATTCGAATGCCAGTGCAGTAATGAAACCATTCTTCTTCTCTAACAAACGCAAAAGTGTTAACAAACTTTCTTTAATTATTTCTTTCCATTAAAAATTTTTGATTTAAAACAAAAATTATTTATTATTCTTTATACAGATCTCGCATTCCGGATTAGACCCTCACGCGGGCCAGAAGTTGCCCAACATTGGTTTAAAATATAAGTAATGATGGAATTTGTTTTGACAACACATTCATTAAGAACGTTTTGTTAATTGTCGGGATGGTATAAGTTGTAGAGCTGTAGTTTGCGTAGGGCTAATGTGCTGTGCACCAGGGCCGGATATGAGGAGATTGGAGCGATTGCGCCCAATCGGCCCCCGCGTTTTAAAATTGGGGCCCCGCAGTATGTAATGTTCTCCATGAAGTGAACATTTTATAATATAGAAAGATGATTAATTTGTGTATCATGACCTTTTTTTTTAGACGTCGATTGTATCCCATGACCTTTTGGTTTTCTTTTTACAAAGATTAAATGTTTCAAGTTCATATTGTTTCAATATGTAAACAGCCGCTGTGCACTGTATACCAAGTTAGGTACACTGTTAGGTATACTCTTTTCGCGGAAAGATGTCTCATGCGTCATTAATTAATTATATTATCCTAGACTACTATTTTCGGTTTTCGTCTCTATCTGACATATATGATTAAATAAAGAAAAAAATATTTGACATATGTCGAGAAAACGCCGACAACTAATGACGCATGAGACATCTTTCCGCGAAAAGAGAGTACCTACATAGTTACGATAATATGACAGTTAAGTGATGTCAAATAATTCGAACTTATGGTTTTCTCAAAAATAAAACGCAAGTTCTTATGCTTTTATTGGTATTTTTTGTTCTCGGCTTGACGCGTTTTTCGGCGCTTTACGCCACCTTCGGAGGCTCTACAGAAATCAACATTCATGATATGAAAATTTATCATGAATGTTTTATGATTCCGTATCATGAATGTTGATTGTTGTAGGGCGTCCGAAGATGGCGCAGAGCGCCGAAACCAATATAAGCATAAGAATTTGTGTTTTATTTTTGATTTAGTCCTATATTGGTAAAAAGGATTTACAACATGGTATGGTTTTCTGTTTAAATTAATTTTCTTGTGTTTAATTGTAAGTGACTGAATTTCACGGCATAACGAATAATTTGACTTTTTTAATCCAAAATAGAGGTTCCCAAGTTCAATTTAATACAGAGGATTTTAAAATTGGTAAAAAGAATTGAGTTTGTTTAAAGTTCACAAAAATCGTAAGTCACCTTTTCATTTTTTGGGTTATGTCTATAGTTTCATGTTGTCATAAGTGAACAATGCTTATAAATAAATACTTTCTACTTTACAACTTGATTTTTATAATTTGATTTTGATCATTACATAAAAATGTAAAAGGTTCCAAAAACCTGTTCCCACAGGTCGTAATGAAAATAAGTCAAATGTCAAGTATCCAATCAAGTATAACGTTATGTACAGTGCACTGATTTTGCGATGCACGCTGAGCAGCACTGTTGTAGAGCAACAGCATAATCATCTCGCCCCAAATCCACCATATTCGTAGTATATTCGATAACGTAACCTATATGCTTTCTATTATTGCCATGCCATTCGAAAAGCTAAACAGAGCATTTGCAAAGATGGTTGTACCAAAATCTATGCAATTGACACCCTTTAAAAAAATTACCTCATCTTAAAGTAAATCTTACCTTAGATCGAAATTGTACAATTTTTGATTTTTCGCAAAAAATGTACTCGTCACTCATAACACCATTAGGATTTGATAGGTGCGGAGGGCTATGGGGAAGTACGATATGCTAATGAAAACAGTTAGGCGACGCTAATAGTTTCGTTATAATTTAAAAGTGTCATCTAACCGCAATGGATCATCTCGTACACCAATCCCCTAACAATAAGTACAATATTTTTAACATTTTCTCATTTTAAATCAAAATTTCCACCATAAATCAATTTTACCGCAACATAGATTTTCAAAATGCAAATCACCAACGTCCATACTCTATTTATTAGCTTTCTTCAACATTTCTAAACTTTCCAAACACAATTTTAAAGTTGTTACGATGGCATGCAAAAGAAACGATAACGACGACGTTACGATCGATGATCACGTGCATCGAAAGTTCTCCACATATTAAATTGAGATAGATTGGAAAGATTAAAAACTATAAATTAAACTAGATGCACGTCTCACGTCAGTATGTTTTTACGAGGTATTAATTCAAATCGGCGGACATAAAAGAAAGATAAATAGATTCAGTGTTATTCAAATAAGTCATAAAGCTGACCGCGAACGATGATTTTAATGTGGTTTATTGCATATTGAGTAGACGTTTAGATGAGATTTGTAGTTACAAATCGAAATGGTCGGTTCTTTTAATGCTTTGAGCGTTGGAAGCGGTAAAGAGAGTATTTTTCAAAGGTCATTGCGAAATATCTTTAAGTCAGTAGGTCACTGTTATTTCCTTACTAAGAACTAAGACGGTACGAGCTCAGGAATAACTTCCAGCGCATTAACTGTGTTAAGAATCAAGGTTAAGATGTTTTAATGCCTTGTTAAAGTGTTTTGTAAATGAAAAAGACACATGGTTATTGAGGAAATATGTTGTTTATTCAAATCATCTGACATTTGGTTGAGATGAATAATTCTAATTTTGATTAATCATCAGATTAAAATGAATTTGAATATGAAAATTAAAAATTATAGTTTTGAAAGGCTTTTTGGGTGAATAGAAAAGATAAGATAATTACAGTTAAACTAATGAATATTTTTGTGTTATGCTCTAGTAATTTAAACTTTGTAATTTACTTCCGGGTTGTTTTGTGTTATTTTCGGCGTTTTTTGCAAATTGGGTTATCTGTGTTAAAACTCTTTGTCTTGATTTGGTTTTGTAAATACTTTTTTAAACCTTGTTTGTATTAATTCATTAACCAAGCGTGACTAATTCAACTGTAGTATTGGGGCAATTGTACTTTTTGTTTTATAAAGATTGCAAATTAATAGTGAAACAAAAACATTCAAACATAAAACTGATTTAACTTAAAATTTAAATCGAGTTTTAAAACCTGTTCAGAGCTTACTAAAGGATATAAAGAAAAGAGAATTTAGGGGAAGGTAAATTTAAATGCTTGCTTTTGATTTAATTTATCAAATTTGTTCTAATTCAGTTTAACTTTTGTCAGTAGAATTCTTCCAAGTTTATTTGTATGATTATAATTTACTTTGATGCCGTTCATACGGAAGAAGAGAGTTACATCTTGTATAGTAATTATATTAGAGATGTAATTTTTTTCTTCTGTATGAGCGACATGTTTTAATTACGTTTTTAGTATCACTTTATTTCTCGACATATTTTATAAGATAAAATACTACGGTGAAACATGTTTTCTGTTTTATAAAATTCTTTTTTGTGGTATATTTTTCCTCGCTATGTGCAGTTATCTCAATAAATGCTACTCCTTTAATTTCTATCAGTTGCGATTACCGAGCTCTTACTGTATGTCAAAAAATCTTCCCGGAATTTAACATCGTAGTTTTACAAATCTTTGATCAACTTAAAAAATGATGTAACTTTTATTTATAACGATAGAGTTTATTTTTTACTACATTAATTAGACTTATTCTAATTAAAACCAATAAAAATTTTTGATATTTTTGGAAATTTTTATTTTTATTGAATCTAAGATAACCTTACGAGTTTCCAACCATCTTTTAAAAAATCACACAGATTTTATTCATAATGAAGAATGAGGCAAATCTTCTAGATAAACTGAAATGTATATTTTTTAACATTAATTTTTAAAGGTTTTTGCTTAAGATAACTTAGTTTTAAGTTTTTGACTAATTAAAAAAAATTAATTAAATTTGTTCTAATTATTACCAATAAAAAATTCTAAGAATATGAAAGATATAGTCATTTGGTACATCTAATTGTTAATTTTGAGGGTCGAACTGATTAAATTGGAGATATAAATTTAGATTGAAATGAAACACGTCCTAATCATACGAAGGTGAGGGAGAGAAATATTTATTTTTAAATTATCAATAGTAACTATCACATTGGTAATATAATCAATCAATATTTCAATGTATCGAGATCAAAAGTAAGTTAAATTAACACTACAACTGCTTTTTAGTAACATTTGACTTTACTGCCAACCCTATAACATGAAGATTTTATTGCCAACCTAATAACATTTGAATGATCAAAACTAAACTTTTCACAGATTGAATGTTAATATATGAAAAATTGGTGGGTGATACAACTTTTTTATTATTATATTCGGACTCAGCATACAAAAAAGTATAGGAATTAGATAAAATTATTGAAAAAGTTTTTTCGTCGTCGGCCTGTGTTATTATCAAAAAAATTAAAAAAATTCTTAAAGTTAGAAAATGCTTGACAGTTAACCTAACTTTTAAAAAATTTGATCAACAAAGAAATCGTATAGACTTTATTAACCCTTCGGCAGGCGCGTCTCATCGGACCACGCGACCGGGCGCGCTGTGGTACTTTACACCGCTTAGAAAAAATATGGCAAATTAAGTAATAAAAAAAAACTTTTGATATTAAAACATCAACGAATCATTTATTTTAACAAGAAAATGTATCAAAACAAAGACACAGATGTGAAAAATGGAGCATTTATTAATTACAAAACATAAACTAAACATTTATTTTTACAAAAACAAAAAAAGCGGCACAAAGTGCCGCTGCGCGCTCGCCGGAGGGTTAATGGAGACTAATAAATGATTCTTATTTTAAAATGAACTTCAAAGATTCTATATTGGTTAAAAAAAGTCTAATTGAAGGGTGGAGTGGAAGAAGTACCTAAGTAGCATTTTTATAAAATCTGCCTAATCGCGATATCTCGGTTTATCATGTTTGATAGCATGATAAATTCGCAATTAGGCAGATTTTATAAAAATGCTACTTAGGTACTTCTTGCACTCCACCCTTCAATTTGTTATAATTGTTACGAAACAAATTAAAAAAATTCATAAAGTTAGGGAAAAGTTTTATAATTAACAAAATTTTTAAAAAGATTTGATCAACTTATAAAAATCGTACAGACTTTACTTATGAAAATTAGAAAGTGATTTTTGTATTAAATGAAATGGAAAAGATTCTATTTTGATTTAAAAAAGTCAAATTAGTTGTAATTGTTACAAAAAAATTAAAAAAATTCTTAAATTTGGCAAATATTCTTGACTGTTAACTAACCTAACTTTTTAAAAAATTTCATCAACTTTAAAAAATTGTACAGTGCGTGTTTATAAAGATTAAAAACTGATTCTTGCTTAAAAAAAAACTAAATATTCTATTTTGGTCCAAAAAAATCAAATTTACAACAAATTTGACATCCACAAGTTTAAAAAAATTCTTAAAATTGGCAAATATTTTTAACGGTTAACTAACTAAACTTTTTAAAAAATCGTACAGGCTTTATATTTATGGAGATTAATAAAAGATTCTTGTTTTAAATTAAACTTAAGTGATTCTATATTGGCTTTTAGAAGTTGATTTTGATGTATTTCCAATTGTTCGTTTGGGTTGTCACCGGAGTAAATTGCCTATTTTTAATTAAAATAATTCTTTCTAATTGTCACTAATAAATTAAAAAATCCATAACACAATTTCATAACTTTTAATCACTAACTATTTCTATAAAATTAAACATTTAATCAAATTACATTCATCTATTAAATCATTTCCGATATTCAAACAACATTTTTTATGAATAAACCACCGCATGATATTTCTACACACCATTAAGAAATAATAAGCAATAAAAATTCTTTAACTTCACAGTAAGATTTCTAATTCTTGAATCTTCATCCTCTATCGGTTCTTGTCCATCTAACATTAAATATAATCATTAGTTATATAGGTAAAGTATGAAGCAAAGTAATAAATCTTTTGTGTTTATTATTTCCACGTAAATACTCGTTCGTATTTACAATTAAGATCAGCGCTTGGTCACATGCAGGCCTGTTAATTGACAGAAAAATATTGGAATTCAACCGGGAAAGTAAGAGGTTGGTTAAAATTAATTAACATCGAGCTCTACCAGCTTGCTAGCCGTGTGTGCTGATAATAATGCATGTGCTATCGCCGGTCATTCCTTTTTTATAAGTAAGCTGATTTATGTAGGACACTTAGAGCAACGTACTTACCTTGAGATTATTAATAAATATCTCACTACGTGAGCCTAAGTATTATAAGTATTATAACTGCGCTGATCATAAACTCTTTAAATGATTAGGCTTTATAATAGTAAATTTGATTTTCTATTGCGATCATTTTAGAATCATATAAGAGAAATCCATACTAATCTAAAAGAAAAGAAAAATGTCATCCATCAAGAAATCAATTATTATTTTTTTGATTGATTGACATCATTGAAGTTCACCCGAAGGCGTGAAAGAAAAAAAAAATTAGGTCTTCTCATTTCACCAACTAAACTTTGATCTAATTTACTTCCAAAAACGACGTCAGGTCGTTTGAAAAAATTCTAGGCCATGACGTCATCAACAGCATTATTATTATAGTTCAGGATGGAGTTTTAGTACCGTTTTTGTTAAGACCTTTCATTCGATTAAGTGAAAAGAATTGGTTCGAATTCGTGCTCCAAACGTGACCGACTTTGGTACCGAAAGCTTCAGGCTATTTGTTTGTTAACCCGGGTGAAGGTAATGCATGGACGCAGTCTTGCCAACTTGTACGAAAGTGAATGCGTTACGTAATCGGTGTAACGAACGAATAACGAATCGAATTCCACCGTGTTAATGCTTCTAGTTTGCTATTTATGTTTATCTCATTAAAAAAAAAGTTTAACTTTGACCCGAAGTAGAAAATCTTTTAAACTCTTTTTGATTGACACATTAGAAACTTGTTTAAACTCGAATCTTGTCACATTCGTGTTTTCTACGTTTAGTAAAAATTTAAATGACATAAACCGCGTGGTGAATGGTAAGAAAGTTGTTTTACTTTCCAAATGGAAATCGAAATTTTAAAAAAGACGGCCGACCGGGTCGAGTTTTTTTCGGTAAACCGATCGAAACGAAAGCGAGAGCTTTATGAGAGATTAAATTCCAGATAAAACCGCAAACTTAATGTTTTTAATCGAATCATTAAAGTGTAATTTAAGATAAATTACATTTAATTTATCTTAAATGAAGATACTTTACAAAATTTTGATTATATTTTAAAAAAGTGTGTCGGTTTTATTTTTAGGATTCAGAAATGAACCTTTAATGAATAATGGTAGGGTAAACTCACCAAATTTCGGCCGTGCGCCTTAAGTCGGCCTTCCAGTTTTTCTATATGAATTTTTATAGAAAGGCCGACTTTAGGAAGCATTTCTACTATTTTCAATTAAAATAATCACATTTGTTTTGGTTGTTGATATAATGTTCAAAAAGATTGCTCAAGACAATCTCACAAAATTTTGATTATTTAAGGACGAACGAACTAAATATTTGTTTTTAACTAAAATCATAAAATTTTTATTAAATAATTTTTAACTAAAATTATCAGAAAAGATTAACTTTTCTCTTTTGAGTTAAAAAAAGATTTTGATTGAACGTAAGCTTAATTTTTTTACTAAACTTTAAAAAATCATACAGACTTTACTGATAATAATTGACGAGAAGAATCTAATAAAGGAGAGTTCACACGAAAATTTGTCGACCTGACGGTCTCGAAATGTTTGGAAACCGATAGGAAAGGATTATCATTTTTATCTACAGAAGGGTTTGTGTTACATTTTCTTTCTCGACCTTTTTCGACGAGGATTTAAATGAATGTTGAGTGATATTATTAACTGAGGGCCTTGAAACGTACGGAAACCGTTAGGGAAGTATCATCTAGGAAAGTTTCACATTTACCCACTGAAGGGTGTGGGTTACGTCTTTTGTTCGAATAAAGTATAAAAATTCTATAAAAGTATTTAATCTATAAAATAGACTGAAATGCATATTTCTCGCTCACTTTATCAGATTTACTAACTTTAGTAAATCTGGCAAATCTGTGATTAAGTTTAACAAGTTATATCGGTTCTATTTATGGAAATTAAAGAATGACTGTCTAAGGAAAGATAGATTATAATACTTATTTTTAATTACAATCATCAAATTTGTGTTAATTATTACCAGAAGATAGAAAAAAACATAGTTACAGTGTTAAAATTAATCTTAAAAATATTTGACCAAATTTAATAAATTGTACAAATTTTTCTGAAAACAATTGAGAAATACTTTATAAACAAATGAATTGAAATGTCTATTTTTCCCTAAATTTATCAGATTTCTTGTAATTATTGTCAAACGATTTATAAAAATTCCGAAAAATACGAAAGAATTTTGATATAATCTTACAAATGTTTAATTTTCAAAAAATCGTTTAGAGTTAACTGACCATGAGTGCAAGTTAAAAAATCAATAGGAATGTTAAACTAATAAAATATGAAATAAAAATTAATTAATGTATTTACTTTTTCTTATATCATCAAAAAACCATCAAATATGTTTTATAACTCAAAATCCCCAAAAAGAAAAACTATATATTTTAACAAAATCCATCGTCATCTAAATGTAAACCATGTAAATGTATAATACACGTCAATAATGTAATCATTTATGTTCAAAAGTAGTTCGTGGCGATGACATAATTAATCTATCTCTTTATAACTACAGAAAAAAATTTCTTATTATGTTTACAAAGCCGGATCTACATCCATCACTTTATATCCACACACATACAAATCGAACAGGTGGTAGACTACTTTCAGATTTTAACCTATCACCTCGAATCGACCTTGTGCGTTATGATTCCTTCACGTGTCAATATAACCAATAACTAATTCACAATCACAATCAATTGTATTTCGCAATTATTAAGTTACTTTCGATTTTGTATCAATTTCGTAATCAAATTTTTATCTGCACACCCATTTCAAGTAAGTCAGTCATTCGAATTCTCGTTCGAGTAACTCATTCGAGTTTAAATTGAAGTAATGTTGAAATATAATCGGTTACAGGATTCTTTTTTCAGTCACCGCTTATCAAACGGCCTTACAAAACGTAACCGGCCTTGTTAAAACGCTTTCATGAAAGGCGGGAAATTGTAATGGGACGTTTTTAAAACATAAACCAGATGAATGTATAATTCAATGCTGTTCATATCAAGTTTTAAAGTTATTTACTTTCTTATTTAAGTAGGTAGATAAAATATAAGTAAATTATTGATTAATTTATTTTGTAAATTTTAATTGTAATGTTCTGCTATTGGGAAAACTTAATCAATTTAAAAAAAGTTGTACCCAATTAATAACACATATAAGACGAAGAAATTAGAACGTAATTAACATTTAAAGAAGAAAGTGTTAGGGAGAAAGTGTTTTATGATGTATGTTACAATAAAATTATCTGACAAAATTTCTTTTTTTATAAATATAAGATAATAACTAAACAATAAACAACTTCTGGAATGTCTAGTTATATGTGTGTAATGTATAAGAACGTTACCTAACGAATATGTCATTCTCACTATCGATCAATACTCTCATTTTTATAGCACGCGTTTTATATAATTAACCTTCCCAGTTTGTGTCTCTAAATACATCAATCGAACACTATCAAATGACTTGCGCTATTCATCATTATCCTATTTATTAAGATTATATAGATTAGAAAATATGAACGCCAATACTTCAAACCAAGGATACTTTAGAAAGTTTAAATTGGAGCACAAAGTACATTCTTGCGGCACACGACTTCCACTAACACCAAATAAACTGAGTTATTTAACTTAACTCTATTCGAATGTATTGACAACTTTAAAGAAAACAAAAATTAAAACAGTTGTCTAAAACAAAAAAAGTAACATTCGAAGGTTGTGACAATTGACAGTAAGAGGCGTGAACAATCGACGTTCGTCATTTCGTCAGTTTCCGTTTTTATTTACAATTAGTTGGGTTTCCTAGGAATTCTTAAAACGTTTTTTAAAGGTATATAGAGTGTGACGAGCACAAAGCGAGAAAAAGAATTCCAAAAGGTATAGGATGACACAAAGTTTGTCATAATATAAGTGCTTTTTGTGTTTTGTGTGTGTGTGTATGTGCATGTTTGACCCAGTTTTTCGTAATCCCATCTTGTTTACTTTTCCACAAAAGCTCGAGGGCAACAATGCGAGTAATGGACGTGATTTCTTCAGGAAAATTGTATACCGTGGGCGTAAATAATAGCTTTTGTACCTCTATTTACAAGAGGAATGCAAATTCTTTAGTGCTTGTGTCGATCTTGATATCGATGGACGATTTCTATCATTGTGACCAATTTAAAGAATGTTATGGTATTGTAATTTTCGAAAATGCTTTGTAATATTATAGGTTGGGTAAAGATAAGTTATCTGTATTGTTTAATTTAAAAAATGACCACCGAAGATAAATAGATGGTACTATAAAAAATCAGTTTTACGATTTAGAGATATTTAAATCTAGAAAAAAAATGTTTTAGAAAGCGAGTAACATAAGTAATGGTCCGAAAACGTTAAAAAGACGGTAACAAAGCGCGTAGTTAGTTTTTAAAATAGAGAAAGCATGGCCTGGGCAGGATTTCCTTGCCTTAAAGATCGTTTTGCGCAACCGTCAGCGGTTCTGAGGACTGCAAAACGCAAAAACAACGTCAAATTTGTTTAATTACGTGCAAATTAGAAATTTCCGTTACGTAATTTCGTAAAATCGTTGTTCCCGCGCTGTAGGTGGCGGTTTTTGCGAAATTTCACGCACTGATATCGTTTTAGAATTTTGCGCTACTCAATCAATTAGACATGAATTTCTTTTTACCTTTAGTTTTCAATTTATTAAAAGAGGTTGCTTAAATTTTTATAGTTACAAAACAATTAATTAACAATTTACCTTTCATCTGATCATTTATTCAATATTTAATTATAAAAGATAAGAAATTGATTATTTTACACTTAACACCTTTCAGATATATCCACTTAAAGCATCTTTAAACATGATTTTCTTATTAAGTTTTCAGATAAAATGTACATATTTCAAACTTTCACAATTCATCGTCCAAGTAATTAGTCGTGTATTTGTTTTTACCTTTAGTTTTTAATTTATTAAAAGAAGTTGCATATTTTTTTATAGTTATCTTTATATTTATATAGTCAATATTTAATTATAAAAGACAAAACATTGATTATTTAACATATGTTCAATATTTCAATCCTCGTGTCATATATCTCTTGCATATGTCAATACTCAAAATACTTAAATTTGATTTTTAACTCATCGTAAATTAACGAGTTTCGTTGTGGTAATAAATTTAAGTCTCAATAAATTCGATCAACTCCTCAATATGTATTGGCTTCAGTATAATATGAGGATGTGCAGTAATTTATTTACTTTATACAATGCACATTTGCTACGAAACGCTTTTTGACAAATGATGAGCTTTAACAAACGTAGTTTGCTGAATACAGCTTAATTTCGATTAATCTCATTAACTAAAGACATATCATTTGATGACTAATTAATTATATATGTTGGTTTCATCATACCTTTAAAGATATATCCATACCTTTTATGTAAAACATCTTTAAGATATATCAACTTAAAGCATATTTAAACAAGATTTTCCTATTAAGTTTTCGGATAAAATTAGGTCCAAGTAATAAGACATGAATTTCTTTTTATCTTTAGTTTTTAATTTATTAAAAGAGGTTACATAATTTTTTTATAGTTACATAACAATTAATTAACAATTTACCTTCCGTCTGATCATTTATTCAATATTTAATTATAAAAGATAAGAAATTGATTATTTTACACTTAACATCATTAAGATATATCCACTTAAAGCATCTTTAAACAAGATTTTCTTATTAAGTTTTCAGACAAAATGTACATATCTAACTTTCACGGTTCACCGTCTAATTGTAAGTAAAATCTTTCTATCTCCTATAAGAGAAACGAGAGAGATAGAAATGTAAAATATTTAGCAAGAACCCAACTGTGTAATACATAATTATAGGAAGTGGCGTGGTGATATACATTTTTCCTTTAAGAACAATTTTAAAAGTCGGTTACAAAAGTTACAACAAAACCATTCTTGCAATTTCCACATCTGATTTACACATGTTTTCTTAAACAATGCACACAAAGTGTTTAAAGCTTTTTATTGTTTAAACTAGAAGTTTAGTTAAAAACATAATCTTACAGAATTCTGTTCTTTTTACTTCCCAGATAATTTTAATAATTTTCTAAAATGTGTTACGTATTAAACGATAAAACACCATTTGGTCTCTTGAAACTCTCTAAAAATTTAATTTCACTTAAACGCGGTATAAAGTAATTAAATGTGTTCTCGGTTGTTGTTAAGAAAACGAGTTACCACATGGAAGAAGAGAGAATCTTTTCTAAGGAATTTCTAGAACGAGAGTGTCGATTTATGTTTTGCTCAATGTAGGAACATAATTGGACGCTTGTAATGTTTTTATCGAGAGTAAACTTCCCGTATATGTCGTATGGTGAAATTAACACCTTCGTTAGTTTAAATTAGAAAGAAAATAACTTTCTCATTCAGAATCAAATGTGCAAGAAAAATATTGTTATAAACGTGACAAATGAAAACTTTCATTTTCTTAGTTTAAACAAATTTCCTTAAATATAAGATTATGATTCACAATAGTTTTATATATCAAGCATAATATAATAACAAAAACCATCGATCATCGGTTAAAGACACACAGCTGCCAATTAAAATGAGTAATCTCCAACCTATTCCAGGACCATATTTGTATAACGGCCGAAGGCATTCAATTGGAGAGAAAGGACTAACTGAAATATTGTTACGTCAAATCGTGACATTCATACTCTTGTCCGGCCGTTTTAAAGGTAATGTAAGTGTAATGCACACCCTCACATTGAACCGTATTGAGTCATATTGGATCATATTGTGCTCAAGCCAACAGATCAATCAGCACAATCGATCAGACGTCTTCGATCAGATTAATCGAGTTTTCAAGTTTATTAAGCTAATGAAGCTCGTCAATTTTCAATGAGTATATTTTAATGAGAATTGAAATGGAGCTTTAATAGAATTTGAAGTGTGGAAAATCGAAACTATATCCTAACACATATCCTTAGATTTTGCTAAACGTAGGGTATGATTGGCCATCATAATAATATGTTTTCTTCAGTAATATACTTTTCCATTCTTCAGCTGAGGGCAAAATAATGAGGAAAAACGAAAACTGAAAGTTGATGTACAAAAATCGGGTGAAAATTTAAAAATAACGCATGTTCCCATGAATATGAACTCTGGTTTCAATGGTACAAATTTCATTGAACTAAGTTGATCTGACCCTAACTTAAGACTGCAGTCTTAAGTTAATTCAGACTTAATTCATACAAACTTGCGTAGTCATGAATGTTTGGGTGATTTTTGTAAATTAACTTCCAACCTAACCTTATCTTTTGGCATTTTACACATATTCAACTTCAAATAGTTTTTAGACGCGATAGATCTGATGACGGAATAGCTGCCGAATCCTTGATCTTCAAGCACGAAATAAATAATTCAGTTTCAACTTTTATTTTCTTTTCATTATTTTGATATTTTCTGTTTACAAGATTAACCAATCTTTACACTTATTAATTAATTGTTATTAATAAGTAAATTTCGTTAAGATTCGTTAACATGTTTTAAATAAACTTGAACTGTAGTAAATCAAATACTCATTCTGCATATTTTCTGATACTGTTCTAGGTTTCGTTGAAACTGATCAAAAAAATTTCATTTTGTATAAAAACTAATGATCACTATGCTTTTTCGAATTATGCTGAAATCAACAGTTATAGTTGTGATATATTTTCAAGTTTATATTAAGTGGAGTATTTATTTTGAGTTGATCAAATTCGTCCAGTTTCAAGTTTATTAAGTTAAAGAATTTTGTTCAAGCTTGTCAATCTTAAATGAACAAGTTTTAAATGAATTTCAATTGTAGAAAATCAAATGACCATTCTGCACAATCAAGGATTGTATTTAAATGAATAGAAAACATTGATCATAAAATGATTTGTTTTGAAATGAGCAGATTCATCATAATTCAAATTCATTAACCTAATAAAATCTTGTCAGTTGTTAACGGTTATCTTTTCATTGGACATGACTTGTAGAAAATAATAGAACCACATTGTACACTCTTAAAATATCATGAAAGCAACATACCGTGTGCACATCAATGAGTTGTGGATACGTTTAACGTAAGCGGAAAAAGGACGACAATAAGGCTTCCGTTAGTTAATACAGGACAGATATACTACGTTTACTTATCTGGCCGATTGGAGTTGATATGTGGCTCTGTATCGAACTCATTAAAATCGTATGCAATTCGATGCCTTGTCTAACACATTGACCTGCCCTATCCGCAACTCAAATATGTTCAGTCTGTGTGTTGTAATCGAGATCAAGCTAATTAAGTCCAAGTTCATCATTTTTCAAAAAGCACTTATTATAAAATCAATTAACCCATTTACATCACCCAAAAAAATGAAAAATTTGTTCTTATCAACGAACATTTTTCTTATATGCAATTTTATATGCGATGAGCGCACATATGCGCGCTCTGGTGATAGTGGCCAGGCAAAATACGCGCACATATGTGCTTATAATGCAAATGGGTTAATCATTGCACATACACAGATTATACTGAAGCCAACAAACCTGACTGAGCACTAAATGATACGGTTTCAATTGATCAGGCTTTCGATCAACATATCAATTTATGGAGACTTTAGGTGTTTATTAGGATAATGAAGCTTGTTAATTTACGATGAGTTGAAATTCAAATTTAAGCTGCTTGAAATTAGCAAAATTTTTACTAGTCACTGTTGATAATGCATTATAAGTATTGCTACATGCAAAAGATATATGCTACCATGATTGAAATATCGAACATATGTTATGAAACCAAAGGCTTGTTTACATCATCCAAAAGGAAGGAATTGAAAGAATCATACAACGTGAAAACTGTAAAGGAGCTTTAACACAGGACGTTAATATTCTCAATTTTAAATGAGAATAATTAATTATTGTAGTCTTTGCACAATTTGCAAAGACTTTACTCAAGCAAATATTACTAACAATAAGTTAAATTAAAACTCCATGAATTTAATCAATTTTTAATGAATATGCATTTAAACTGATTTTACATCTTGGAAAATTGAGTAACAACTAAAGAATTTGCAAAAATACCGCAATTTGCTTTAGATTTGTCATTTTATGTGAAAGACAGATGTTACCACTATCAAAAATTTTTGTATTATGAACATATGGCTACAGTATGTCGAGTTATGTAAAACGTCTTATCTGCAATGCTTTTTACGAAAACATGCGTGTTTTTTATTATTTCAAATATGTGGGAAAACAGACATGTGCAAGTTACAAGGAATATTTTGTTAATGATTTTCCATGCTTTTTTGTCTGGTATTTTAACTGCGAAAAAAAGTTTTGTAATTTTGAATTGTTGTGTTAAAGTAATAGCACACGTACTTAAAAGAATGATTGTAGTAATTTCTACCGATTAATGATTTAATATGATTTTGTTGGGTTAATGTTTAACTTGGCGAGAATTTAACCACAACATCTCTTCTACATAGTGAACAATTTAACAACAACAATCTCGTTTACTCCTATCTTGTGTACTAAGTAGGTAATCTTATTAACTTATGTTTTCTCCACACATGACTGATTTCTGAATATATTATCTAAAGTTGTAGCGATATTTTGTTCACAACTAAATAATTACTATAATTTATAAAACTTATCTTGTCAGTTGAAAAGTTCTGTCTGATGAGCAGAATGGTTTTTTATAAGTTATATGAAACCTACTCAAAAATATTTAGAGCAAGTTACACCCATGTGGACCTTAACTTGTCCGGTGAAAGGCGGAATCAAAGACTTTCAAAAAATAATATTATGTAAAAACGAGAGCAGAGCAACTATATTTCGGATGTACTAATGAAAGAGATTGACAACCGATTAAGTTTTTAACCGAACCGGTTTAAAACGAATACGACGTCGACGTCCTAAATCTTTCTTGTTCAAAGTATCCACCATAAAAATCATTTTATAAGTTCTGTCTGTTAAGCTTTGGAATGATGTTTCCTTAGCCGGATGGTGTGTTCTTACATTGAAAGATGATTAACGATTGGCTATTAAGTATTGTTGTGTAACTTTCACTCTTCGTATTACTTTGCATCTGCTCAAGGAATAAATGGATTTTTTTAAAAGATACATCTTCCTTGTTAAGTGCCTTGAAAAATACGTCTTGATGGGTACGGAACTTTTTGGATTTAAATCTTTAGGGTTTCATCAAGTTTTTAGGGTGTGTTTTATTGACAGTAATGTAGTAACTTAGGAATTAAAAAAAAATAAAGTTATTTCTCACTGACCTTTTGTCTTTGCTCCAACGCGCACTGAATCCACATGGTTGAGGATGAAGAGCACGAGGACGGCCACGAGAGCTCCCCTAGAGCTTAACATCGCGAGTAATTTAGGACGTGGAGGGTTTAGACTTTTCGGTAAACAGTTTTACGGCGAATTTTGTTCTTATTGTTGGTGTCAGAGGAGAAGAACCGAAATCACAACTGACAGTGCACGAAGTCCGCTCGCTCACTAGCACTACTTTGCACTGGCCTATTTTTAACACGGCACAACATAGAGAACGTTCACCGCAGTTCTTATAAAACCTTGCCGTTACCTGTGCGAGGTGGTGGTGGAGTCGCCGACCGACAGAGCGCTCTCTGGCGGTGGAAACTACCGTCCTCCGGACTCACGTAGCAGCACCAGTTCGGTGACTGGGACGTCAAGGACGTTTTAAGTTTCCGGATGGATTCTCTTTAAGAATATCGATCAGAAGAAAAAAATCTCAATTAACGACATCCTGAATGAATTGGAAAATAAAAATTACTCTTTAAAGCATCATATCCGTTAGTTAATGTTAAGATAATATAATCAACAGTAAAGTTCCGCCAACAAGAATAAGAAAATAAAACCTTATCAATATTAATAAGTCACTCTCGTGGGCGTTTTAATGTGATATTGTTAGTGACTAACACTTCAGCACTAAATCTTTACTTGGCTGGATAATTTATCGATTAAATTTATCCGCTTATATGTATATGCTAATTATATAGGATGTCTTAATTTTCCCATAATGACTTCTAATAAGCTTTATTCTAAGTACATCCTGATGGTAAACTTGTAACGAATCAACTAATATGGTAACTACAAGATGAGTCGTCTTGTATTTTGTAATATTCACTCTCGCTTCGTAGAATGTCCTATTTGGTAAAGTAAATTGGAAGAGAAGCATACAAGACGCGCCTGTTAGTCGGAATTTAACAGAAAATTTGTCTTCGATGCGGTCATTGTTCGATTATTTCAGGTTCGATTTGCATCGGATTGTCTCGATAAATGCAGATTTATTCCATTCGTGGTCCTTGTAAGGACAAGTTCTTTATATAAGACGATTTTTGATATGAAATAATTTTTGATATGACGATTTAAAAAGGAGATTTTTGAAGTGAAGATTTAAAAAGACGAATTTACTCTATTTCAAATCATGATTTTAAACAAATTGAATGGAGAATTTTAGACGATTCAGAAAGATTTCAAATAGATATTATTATTTCTTATAATTATTATTATATATTATTATTATATATTATTTCTTATACTTGCGGAGTTCCTCAAGGCTCTTTTTTAGGACCTCTCTTTTGGATTATTTTTTATAATAAAATTCTAAAAATTAATCTAGAGCCAAATATTCATTTTATTGCTTATGCGGACGATCTTGCGCTCGTAATTACACACAAAGATAGCACTCTTCTACGAGAAAAGGCTAATTATGCGATTCAAAGGGTCACAGAAGAACTTGATAGAATGGGACTTCAAGTAGCACCAGAAAAAACAGAAATCGTATTACTACAAGGAAGAAGAAAACTAAAAGAAATACAATTAAAAATACACGAAAATGAGATAAGGAGTGCCAAGAAGGCAAAATATCTCGGGGTCTACTTAGACAAAGATATGAAAATGACGGAACATATAAAGGAAATTTGCAAGAAAGCAAACGTCATGATAAATAACTTATCGAAAATTATGCCAAACATCAGAGGACCCAAAAAAAAGAAAAGGAAACTCCTTGCTTCTACTGTTCTTTCGGTCATTTTGTATGCCGCTCCGACATGGAGTAGAGCTCTAAATTATAAATACTGTTTAAATATGCTTTCCTCAATTAATAGAAGATTAGGAATCAGGATATCTTCTGGATATAGAACGGTTTCTACGGTGGGTATTGAAGTGGTGGCTCGTCTACCGCCCATTGACCTATTAATTGAGGAAAGATGTAACCTATACAGTAGAGGTAAGGAACATAAAAAACTATATAGAGAAGAATTATTGGAAAAATGGAACAGAAGATGGAATCACGGAATTAAATGGACCAACGTATTAATCAAAGCTTTAAAAAAATGGTTTGAAAGAACATGGGGAGAATTAAATTAAATTAAATTAATTAAATTATTAAATTGCTTATTACGAATTAAATTACTACCTAACACAATTTTTGACGGGTCATGGAATTTTTTGTAGTTATTTGTTCAAAATAAAAAAGAAGGAGAATGAATTTTGTTGGTTTTGTGAAGAAATAGATAATCCAGAAAATACGTTTTTTATATGTAATAACTTTGCCGAGGAAAGAAATATTTGTCGTAATAAAATCGGAAAAAATATCGAAAAAGAAAACATAATAGATATAATGCTAGAAAAACAAGAGCACTGGAGAGCCGTAGATGAAATGGTAACAAACATTATGAAAAAAAGGAAAAGTATGAAAGAGAACTAGAAAATAGAAGAAGAAATGTACAGTAGACCCCGGAAATTACATTTATATACGTCTGAAGTTATACCTTGATGGGTAGTTCCGGAGGCGGAGGGGAAAGGGTTTTAGTTGGTCGATGTATTCAAGATGAGTACATCAACCCAACACAAGGTGGTCATCGATACGAATCACTTAGATAGTGATTCGGACCACTCGTCTGTCAACAGATTTCCTAAACCCCTCCATAAAAAAAAACCAGAACTTCTGATAACCTTGGTTGAACTTCTGCTTAAGCTCTTCGTCTATGTTGATGGTAATCAAATCTTCTTGCATTATTACATTGGCTTCTTCTATGGCTGTGGTATTGTATAGATTTATTATCCATGGAGGAATTTGTAAATTCAAAAGATCCTCAAGCCTCTCCGTAAAATCCTTGTCTAATCTAATAGTAAAATATCAGGAACATGTTTGGACTTGATCATGAATTCGTTCATATTAACTCGCGTAAGCATGAAATAGGGAGCAAGTCAAAAGGCACCTGAAAGACGTACGCTCGAACTCATTATCTTGCACAAAGTTGTCCACACAGACTTGCCGAGTGTTTCATCTTGTACGAACTTGAGACTTCACATTACAACAACAATGCTAATTCCTACAAAAATATTAATTATTCTTAGTACACGTAACACAGCATGAATAATACAGTACCTAGCTATCTTGAAAGTTTTAAATAAGAACTTGTGTTCATTTAATAGGGATCGATTTGTAGACCTCGTCGACCCCCAAAATCAGTTTTCATTTATATCGACCCCTAGGAAACCGATATCAACCCCAAAGGGTCGATATCGACCACTTTGGGAATCCCTGCTTTAGACGATTCTGAAAAACCATGAATTATTTTGATAGACGATTTTGAAAGGCTTATAACGATTTTTTAAATGAACTCAAATTATTTTAAGTGATTTGAAATTCAATATTATAAAGTTTAAATAATCACACAAAAACTACTTACATAAGTATTAAACTTTAAGTGTAAAAGCAGGAAACGAATTTTCTTTAACATGTTTATTGCTACGCGTTAATTACATATACCTAATTTCAATTAGAATTTCTGGAATTTGTAAAATACATTTCCTAGGTATTGTTAACTTTAGCTCACAACATTTTATATTAGTAATTGAATGGATCAAAATATTTTAAATATTTTTAAATTAGAATGTAAAAGCTTAAAATATCCATTACGTAACGGATTTGATCTCTATTTAAGTATGACATTTACTTAAGTATTCACCTGCATCTGTTTATTTAAATCGTGACCAAAAATCTGCTTAAATATACATGTCATTCATGTTAATTCGACATCGAAAAGGTGTTCCTCGTTCACGTGCCAAGAATTGTAATGCAAGCTCCAAACTTGGTATCACAATGGTTAGCCGAAATTTATTTGCATAAGTAAATGCAAGATGTAGGTTTGTAAAATGCGTTTAGACCGATCGATATAAAGAATTTTTATTTGTAGTAGATACGAAAGAGAAAATATTCAAATATGACAATCATGAAGAAAATATAAACAACAATAATAGTGATGTTGTAACATAGGAAGTATGTGACATAAACTAAAACGGCGAAAATACAGTAAATGTTTTCCAAGAACGCTTTTGTTGACGAGAAATATTCCCGACTTATTTGGTTTCGTAAAAAACATAAAAAGAAAAATGTTAAAATAACATTAATCAACTCTAATCTGTTTTTGACAAGTTTGAAATAACTTTAAACAATTTGAAAAAATTCAAGACCATTTTAAATGATCTTGAATTTTTTAAAAATTGGGGATTCTAAATAACTTTCTCGATATTTGGACGAACTTGTAGATTATTAGACAATTTTAAATAATCTATAAACAGTTCTAAATGATACTTTGACAATCGAAAATGATTTTAAACGATTTTTTCATAATTTTGATTATTTTACACATTGAAACCATTTTAGATCACTTTAAGGTGGTTTTGATTCATTTATTGACGACTCAAGACAATTCTAAATGATGTAATGACAATTTCAAACGACTTTAAATGATCGTCAAGATCGTAAATAATTTTAGACTATTCTAAATATATTTAAAAAGGTGTGAAACCGTACTGTATGACTTGAAGAAATGTAAAAGGATTTCAAATGATCTAACAACGATGAGACTATTTTAAATTATAAACTGCTCTCAAAAAAACGCAACGTCGAGAAGAGAAGGTTGTACGAACCTGAAATTTTGGTGATAGGTATAGTTCAAGCGAGATAGTAAATGATTAAAATTTGGTCACGATCCGTGCATTTTTGGTTGTTTTCTGTCTGCTTTTTAGTATTTTTTAGATATACTTCTTTTACTCTGTGTACTATACTAAGGATCACCGACAATCTAAACCTTGTCAAATCCTTTACTTGTGTTGCTGTTTAGCTTCGCGACCATCGAAGTCAGCCTTAGATTCAATTAACTCCTGTTAAAAATAGCCAAATTATGGGAAGTTAGACTTTTTTTGAATGACGACTTAAGATTACAGGCTTCCGAACTGAATTTCACCCCATCAAAACACCAGCCGTTAAGCCTGAATAATGTCCACAAGTGAATTCCAAATTTTGTCTTTCTACTCTAGGTCTTCTGAGACACCATTAACCATCAAATTACTATAAACAAAACAGATATTCATCACTAAAAATGATTTCCTGTCATTCTTTGACCTGATACCCCTCAGCCTATACCACTTGAGTATGAAAAGTTGATGTTCTGGGATTAAGGAACTCTGCGCAATTTGTAGGTGTGATACTAAACCACTGCAATGGATTCTTCGATAAATTGTTTGCATCGATGCCTGACTTCTCCAAACAGCCCTCCAAGTAACCTCAACTGACCGAGTTGTCTCAAACGGGTTAATTAATGCATTAGGGGAAGATATCTCTTTTAGTGTTTATTCAAGATTTGTGATCGACCACCGTCTTTATTAGGTAGGTATTTTCCAAACTTGATTGGACTAGACACTCTATGATCAAATGATAGTAAAGCCATTTCGACTCACAATCAGATTTCTGGCAATTTCGAAAGGATATTCGAATCTTTATTCATTTCCATACTTTGTCTCTCCTTGAAAGGGGTTAATTGAATGTAATATTAATTTTGATATACGCGACATATAACATATACACAAGTGAAGGTTTGACAAAGTCTAGAGTGCCAGTAATCATTAATATAGCTACACGCTCCAAAAGAAATATGTCTATTAAAGTATAAAATACCAGACGAAAAACCACAAAAGAGTCCACTGACCATGACCAAATTTTAATCAGTTACTATCTCGCATGAGCTGTACAATAACCCGAAATGGAGCTGCACCATGAAGAGAAGGATGAAAAAGTAAGCTCCCTTTCCGTAGCATTGCCGAGTACTCTTTCATCTTTCTCTTCATGGTGTAGCTCCATTTCGGGTTATTGTACATATTATCAAAATTTGAAGAAACATATGAGTATAAACGATTCCACATGACTTTTAATGATACATTGATGGTCGTAAATGATTTTGCACGATTCTAGTAAATAGAAAAATGTTTTGGAAGGTTTGAATATACTTAAAAAAGTTCAAAGGGTCTGACGATGATTCTAAATGATGTATGAACGGTTCAAAAAGACTTCAAATTATAGATTGACGACCGTAAATGGTTTTAGGCGATTCTATGCCATTTTAATGACTTTAAAACCGTTTTGAATTATTTGTAATTGTACAATGACAATCGTGAATGATTTTAGACGATTCTAGATCATTTTAAAGGGCTTCGATTTGACAATTGTAGAATATATTGACAGTTTGAAGTGACTTTAAATGATACCTCGACGATCGTAAATAATATTAGACGAGTTTAAATTATTTTAAAGAGCTTTGAAGTCGTTTTGGATTTGACGAGATTAAGAAGATTTGAAATGATCTGACGATGACGTTTCAAATGACTCTTCATAACAATTAATAAAAGTTCAAGACGATTTTAAATCATTTAATGACGATCCCAAACGCTTGTAGACAATTTAAGGCGATTTTTAAGAACTTTCACATTATTTGAATGAATTTAAAAGACGGATACGTTTTTAAACGATTTGAAAGTGATTTTAAATAATCTATTGACGACTCTACATGAATTCAAATGATAGGCTTTAAATGGCTGACAAGTAAATTTGGTCAAACTTAGAAAATCTTATCTTATTTTCGAAGAGCTTTTAAAGAAAGTTACATTATTATAAAATTAAATAAATATAACTTTTAATTTAGTAATTTTCCTTATAAACAACATGTGCTATGTAGTGTATGAAAATAATAAATTCATAATTTCTAGGCAAATAAACCCAAACAACGACTCAGCAATAAAAATAAAGGAAGGATTATTGTACTCATTTTATTATGTTTATTAAATTTTTGAGATAGTGAATTTTATAATAAGCAAACTTATGAAATTGTACAAAAGAACCGATGATGCTTAAACCTAAACTATTCTTAAGCAACCCAACCTTCGGGTTTCGAATATTTTTAAACCACCCGCTCTTTTATTGCCGGAAAATTTAAACGGTCACGGACGTTGATTTTTACCCGGTTTTATGCTGCAATCCGAACGAAACGGATTGCGCCAGCCACAGCCCGAAATTTGCTCATTTTTAGTCGCCTTTGTGGCAATTTTTGCTTAGAAAGTTTAATTTTCCCCGAGGTTAATTGCCAAGTAGAAGTAACAAAATTTCGCTTAATTGTCCTCCATAATAGTCTCCGTTTTACGCAACTATTTTGCGTTATATTAACACCGAAGGCGATATTTTTATAAATATGCATTTATTGAAATCATTAAAATATCGAGTGCCACTTTATTATGTTAATTTAGACGATTGTATGTAATGTAGTGGAGAGGAAGGAATAACCTTGTACTTTACCGTTCCATTTACTAGATATACAATTAAAGTAAAAAAATATATAAGTGTTCAAAGCAAAATATAATTATGCGTACTTAACTAGATTTTGATTTTATCAAGATTTATAAAGTTCAATCATCAACTTGAATGAATGTTATGAACTTACTTTAATAATAATAAAAAAAAACTTTTATATTACTATTATAAACATTTATTTGGTCAAGGTAATTAAAAAGTAGGATATTCCTCGTTCTTTACTAATAGAAACTTATTACCTAAGTAATTTAAGTAACAATTCTCATTATCTTAATAAACTTTCAGTCATTTTTACAAAATTTTCATAACATTATGAGAACTTATTCTCTTAACTTCATTAAAAAACTTTAACTTAAATGTTAATTAAGTGTAAAACAACTATACCACAAAGAGTTTACAACCCATTCTTTGCCAGTACGATCGTTTAGCAAATTAATTCCTTTATCTAGTCGTGCAAGTCCAAACAAGAGCTTGCTCGCTATTGTAAACTGTAAACAAATACTAATAACTTTAACGGCAACCAACGGTGGTCAATTTCGTAAGAGTGAAAGTGCTCTACGTACTTAAATAGTCGGCACACTGCTCGAGTATATATCAATTTTATTATTTTTGTTTAAATTGTGTGCCACACGCTAATTATGACAAAATTTGCATAGTGGAACGAACCAACCTGGTGTAAATGTCATATGTTCAAAAGGCTTTCAAAGACGTTTAAACGACCGAAACTGTTAGAATGTATTTTATGTTTTGATTAATGGTGTGAAAATGTGTTTAAGGGGAAAATAAAAGATGATGCAATTAAATTCTCCTCAAAATCAAGACATTTTAATCAGGAAAAACGTGATCATAATTAATCTTTTCAATGTACAGTGAAGCTCCGCTAATCCGGATCAATTAAAACCGAGGCAATCCGAATTAGTGAAACATCAGGATTACTGGAACTTTTTTAAAAGTCACAAAACTACGTTAAATACATGTAGGGATTTATTTTCTAATTTATTTTCTATTTATTATTTTCTAACATATTGAAAACCGTCGATGTACCAACTCCATACTTAGTAGCCAACACCTTTCCACTAACACCACTTTTTAATTTTTCCAATATATCGTGTTTTTCCACTAGGGTTAATGTTTTGTGCGTTCTCTTTGGCGACATGATGCTTTTTAACGAACTGGTTTTTACACGAACAGCGTGACGTACATACATGGCAAATTGCGCAACCTACGATCCGGATTATGGAATCACAAGTAATCCGGATTATAGAATACATAATGTAAATAACTAATATTTCAATTTCGTCCGGATTACTGGAGAATCCGTATTATTGGAGTTCGGATTAGCGAAGCTCTGCTGTATATTGATACGAAGAAGAAAATAATTATAGTAAAATCTCCCTTGGGCGGACACCAAGGGAACCGACCGAAAGTGTCTGTTCAAGAGGGGTGTCCGCCTAAGAGAAACATGAAGTGAATATCGTTTTTTTAAAATGAAAACTACAATTTAAAAAAATCGATTATTTAAAGTGTATATGTGAATGTTTTTAAAATAAACAAAAAACTAAGATTCATTAAGTAGAATTAAAAGTATTCTTGCCCTCTGTATTAAATAATAACAATAATAATAATAACAGGCGTCCAGAAAATGTATTTCTAATTTGGAAAGCAGCTCCAAAGAATCTACAATTTTTGATATCCTCCGCTGGAACTGGTACCTAATCGACGTCAGAATCTTCCGACAGTTGTTCGACTTCTGAATTTTCGATTTGTTGTCCTGAATCTGGATCTTCAATATATAAATATTCATCCATTTCCAAAAAATCGTTAAGGTTTTCGTTGTCAGTCAATCCCAACAAATTTTCTTTTGGAAATTTTTGTAGCTGTATTAAGTGGTAAGTCATCTTCTGGATCAGATGTCAAAGCCTCATTTAGTTGGTCTTCACTTTGCATATTGTCGTGGTTAAATCCTGCTTAAGGGAGCAATTTTTTACTGTTTCCTTGGTTAGTTGGGACTAAGCGGTTTTTGCAAAGTACAATACATCCGCATATCTTTTTCTGCAGAGACGTCAAACTAGTATTGAACGCCGTATGTACCGAAAAAATGAGAATGTTTAACTTTCGGTGTACCCGGGGAAGTCCCTCACTCAAGCTAAGCAGAAAGGCACAACATAGGTTGCGCTTGTACCTTGCAAACATTGAAGTCGGCAAAACACCGGTTAAAGGGAAAATCTTTTATTAAAGAGAGACAGCCAAGTCAGCGCGCTGCGGGATTGTACGTTTACGAGAACATCTTCTAGTGTCTGCGTCCGTTCAAAAGAATGTCCGTCCAAGAAAGAGTTAACGCAATGCAAATTGCAGTGAAATTCCCCTTCGCGGGCACTCCTCTTGAACAGTCACCTCCCTTGGACGGATAGTTTCTCATGGAACCGTCCGACCCTCATATAATTATTTCGCATTTCTCTTAAGCGGACACCCCTCTTGAACGGACTCTTTTGCTAGGTCCCGTTGGTGTCCGCACAAGGGAGATTTCACTGTATATGAGAGTCGGTCCGTTTCATGAGGAACTGTCCGTCCAAGTGGGTGTTCGTTTAAAGGGAGTGTCCGTTTAAAGGGGAATTTCACTGTATATTGCTACTTTTACTACTTACAAGGGAAGTATGAGAAGTGTCACTCACCGGCTTTGATGAAATTTGGCATAGTTGTAGAATGGGTCAAAATAAGCTTGAAGTATTTTTTTATACATGCGGTGAAGGCCTCTGGGGCAAGTTATAAGGGTTGAAAGTTGAGGGTCGAAAACACAATTTCCCTTATAACTGAAAAACTAAAAGTGATAGATGATTACTGTAAACGCCAAAGCACGTGTTATGATGGTACCTTTCAAACGATGTACCACTCAATACCATATCTAATGTTTAGGGTGAAAGGGTCGAGAAGAGTGGCAATTTTTCGCAATTAACTTCTAAGATGTTGAGCGATATTTACAAAATTTGGTATAGCGAAAGTCTAGGGAAGATTAAGGTTTAGGTGGTTTTTGTTTTGAGTGAAAAACTCCAGCGAGGGCAGTTGGAGGGGTGAAAATGTTTACGTGACAGGGCGTACTTTTACTATTACAAGCTTACTTTATACGTTGTAATTCGTTTATTTTGCGCTGATTGAGATTGTAAGTACGTTGGGTTTGACAGTAGAGGTGTTTGTTACCTAACAAAAAAGATGTGGTTCCAGGTTAGCTTTACAAAGATGTTCTTCTTGATACTTATTAGGTATACGAGGGGGTGCAAAAGGGGTAGTTTTTGCAATTTTCTAAGTAGGCTTGAAAGGATATTTACAATTCCCTTGTTAGTCTTATTTAAAAAATCCTTATATGTTTCGGCTTAAAGCTATCTTCAGATGTAAGTTGTCTTTATACATAAAGAAGCTTAAAACAATTAAAATACATTGATATGAAAATTTTACTTTTTGAACATTAACATTTAACTCTCCGGTGGGCGCGTATACGGCAGTTAGCCGCATTTCTTTCCCAAAATATTTCTAAGTTCACTGTGAAACCATTAAATATCCTATTGCGGTGTAAAAGCCGCAACGCGCCTATTCGTGTAAGTCCGATAGGCACGCCCATCGGAGGGTTAAAGATAATCTTGTGTATTTTGGAAGTAGTTTCACTTTCATTGTCATTGTATATTAAGTGTTTTAATCTAATTTGTGCAGTTTAGAGACAATATACCTCTAAAGATGGCTTTAACCCGAAACATGTAAGGATTTCTTTTAATAAAAATATTAAAAGTGCCAATACAGTTATTTTCTTTTTCGTAGGCGATTTTAAAATTACCTATTTTTTTTATAAATAATGACATAATTTAGGAAAAAGCGCTATTTTCAGAGCTCACAATCAGATGTGTTTAACATACACATTAAGGTTGATCAGGAAAAATTTCCAATCGTTTCTTTATTTCTTAATTTTTTAATGTTTTGCAATCATTTCCTCATTAAATTTTTACAAAATTTCCATAATTTAATCAAATAAAATTTCTTTAAAATACGACCAAAGAGAATAATTAATTCCTTCTACTATTTATTACAGAAATGTATTCTTTACTTTAGCAAAAACAAATGTTACAAACATTGAAGTAAAGAACTTAGTTTATATAATACCATTAAAACTATTTCCGCTATCATGTAATGTAATAAGAAAAACCAGATAAACTTATAAAATAGTTCATTATTTCTTAAGAAATCAATAATAATACAAACTCTTAGAAATTCCATGAAATTATTATTCAATAAACAAGTGGTTTATATTTAGTAAAGAAAGTTTTTCATGACGTGTAATATATTTTTTTTTTTTAATAAAAACCAAAATAACATTTTTGGTTTTGGTAACAGTTTGAAACACAGTAACAGTTTGTCATAAACACGATTTTAATTTTTATCCAAGTTAAAAAAATCATTTCTAAATACATTCGAATTTAATAAACCGTATCACAACTAAATATGGATTATAGTTTTATTGGTTTAGATTGAATAAATTACCGTTAGGAAATCACGAAGCTTAAGCTCGCCTTTAACTCGTATCTGATTAGTATAATTGAAACGGATGAATAAATATTTCATTTCCGGCGTTCATTCTTGCATACCGTCGTAATCGTAATGATATGCAACCTCAACAGATCAACTAACAGTTCCATATAGGGAATAATTTATGTAATTTTATGTTATAGTAATCTATACAACTCGACAATATTTAAATTGACGTTATGTGTGTTTACAAATTGTTAGTATAGTGAGCATGAAATTTGTCTTTTCTACATTAGTTGATTTATTATTATTTGAAAACAAACTTATTTTTAAGCATTGTGGTGTTATGGAATTTTTTAATAAAGACATCTACTTCTTAACGTTAGTTGAGAGGTAGAATCAAAGAAGAAAATAGGTTCTGCAATCATCTTCTACAATCTCTAGAATTACAGTTCTGAGAGATACAATTTCTGACTACTTCTGACAAGTCAATTGGCCGAAGTCGATGGATGGCGTTCATGAACCACAATTATTTTCCCCGAGGTTTAGAAAACCACAACCTTCGTTAATAAGTGGTTAGGTATACTAGAACACCCATGACAATGATCTGTAACTCCACCATTGATTTATTTTGATCTATGTTTCAAATTGAAGAAATGGAAAATCTAAGTTTACTTTTTTATAATTAAGTCGGGTATTTTCCCAACCTAACCTTGTCATTAAAACAACTATTTATGATAGCTTAAAAAGAATAAATATAATTTCGATTTTTTTTTGAATTTTTGTTTTTATAACTAAGAGATAGTTTTACAATGGCGTAGAAAGTAAAAGCAAATCAACTTCCCTGTAAATTTTTTTCTAGACCGATTCGAGCAGTGCGTAAGTATGCGTTACGGATTGTGGTCGATTTCACCGGTCGATTACGCACACGAATTCGTTTGGAAGTACTGCTATACTCTTTCATTGAAGTGTCCGCTTTCGGAGACGATTTAGAATGCGACAAGTTTTCACACGTCGCGATTTGTATGTCGCATCCTGCCCGCACGTATCGGACATCTGCGTTTCGCCCGGAAAATCTAAATGTACACTCAAGAAGCCTCCTTCCTTCATCGAAAGTACCTACTTCTTACTTTCTTATATACATTCATACGCGTTTGCCTTTTGATGCTGAAGACGATTTTCTTCATTGCTTTTAGTCTAGACTTTACATGATGACGCACTTATACTGACAGATTATGAGAGGTAATGTATAACTTTCTGTTTTCTCTTTGGACGTGTAAAAAGAATTTTTAATAATCATTTGATTTTGCAGTCAATTTTCTTATTTAAAATATTTTATTACAAATAAATTTAAGGTACGTCTCATACTAAGGTAATCAGCAACAAGCAACAAGCGATATTGCCACGTGATGACATTTTACATAGAATTAAAGCAGACATCTTACATTGGAGTAACTCGATATCGCCTCTCTATTTGCGATATCGAATTACTCGAATGTAGGAGACATCATTTAGTTATATGTAAAATATTATTAAGTGGCAATATGGCTTGTTGCTGGTTGCCTCAGTGTGAGACGTGCCTAAATTTGCGTAGTGGTATAAAGAAATGTAAAAAAATCAACTCACGTATAAAAAGGTTGCTTTATTAAGATGTTAAAAACTTTCCAATGTTAAAAAAAAAAATTAAAGTAAGGTAGGAGTTAATTAAAGTAAAACTTTCATAAATTTTATTTCCATTTTTTTCCGGTTTTGGTCACTCAATAACTTTCTTTAGTAATCGATTAAAGACTGATAGACATTAAGTCATTTATAATTTTAAAACATATTATTATTGACCACCCACAAAGACGTTGACTCTAAAGTCATTTTGAAAGGTGGAAGCAAAAAATGTTTTATCGATATTTTTTTGTCAAATGTTTTTTTGTAATAATTAGAATAAATTTGTCATTAGTTATAGAAGATAAAGTATTAGAAACTGAATATGCTTAATTTAATGTAGAAACAATTATCTAATTCTTGTAAGTAAAGTCTATGCGATTTTTTAAAGTTAATAAAAAAATGTGAGGTTGTACAAGATTCGGTTAAGAAATATTAAAAAAAAATATTAGAATTAATCCCATTTTTATAATCAAAAATAGAATCGCTAAATGCTAATTTAACATAAAAATCATTTCGGAATCTTCATAAATAAATGTTGTATAATTTCTTAAGGTTGATCGTTTTTAAGTTGGTTAAAAAAATTGGTCAGTTAACTGCCATGAGCTTTTTTAATTTTTGTTTTGTAACATTTAAGACAAATTTGACTTTTTCAGTAACAGAAGGATGTTCTAAGTTCAAATTGATATAAAAATCGATTCTTAATTGTTGTAAATAAAATGGTTAAGGTTTAGTTGTTTCTTAAAGATGGCAAAAAAATATGAAGTTATACTGAATTCGATTAAAATCTTTCGGACTTGTTTTTTAATTTTTGGTAATAATTAGACCAAATTTGATTTTTATATTAAGTAATAACATCTCTAACAATAAGATTTATTTTAATCTACAAATCATTTGTTAATTTCCACTAATAAATTCTATATGATTTTCAAAGGGCCTTTTATGCGATCATATCAGTTCACAGTTCTGTTTCAGATTCAGCCTGTCAGTTCCTTCTGTGTCTAAAAACTATGGACTGAACAGAGAATGGAAATTGAGACGGAAATCCGAGACGATGAACACACTTGTTTGATCATTTCATTCCTTACAAATTCTATCAAACTTGTCATATTACGCTTCACTTCGATTCTTCAATTCTTGATAAAATTTTAACAGATCTGGAACTTTTGTAAAAAGTCATTTCTGGTGGTAAAACTAAATTAATTGCTAAATTTTTACTGCATGAAAAAACATGTACACTCAATAAGAACTTTTTTAATAAATTCAACGTTTAAATAATTTTATTTCCAATTATCACTACAATTACGAAATGACATTATTATTCTCATGCAATTTGGATTGAATAGAGAACTGAAGGAACTGAGAACTTAAGAACTAATTAATCATGTAAAAACGACTCCTCTTCCGGAGTGAAATGAAACGAAAACGAAGAATAAAACTAAATTGAGAACTAATAAAAAGATTCCTTTAAACTGGTTAAAACTTTAATTCTAGTTATCATTAACCATTTACTCACTTTCATGGAAATTTTAACTTATTATTTTACAATTCTTATTTACTCTTAAAACCTACAAAATATTTATAAAAGATTATCAACAAACTTATTTAGATGAATATTTTAGATTTTCTCTAATCTCTCTTTAAATAAAGTTACATTTTAAACAACATTTCACATATAAATCAAATTTAATTTCAAAGCAAACCATTAAAACATTCCACTCTCTTAAAATTTATAGAACGTAATTATATTTCTATAAAGCGAAGAATTTAAACGAACTCGATGCATTAATCTTCAAGAAACATTTTAGCATTACTTACCTTCTACAATTTAAATCTATTTCATCCTGATTTACGATCTTCCACATTTTCGATTTGCCGATACCATAACGATCATCGCTTAATGTGAATTTCCGGCTTAATCCATCCGTCTTAAAACCTCGAGGTAGGTTTCCACGATTTATCAAACCGAAACGTCGCCTCAAGTAAATTATACGGAATATTTGCATCTGTAACACGTGCAATCGTAATAAACGTTTTCCTCCTTCATTCTATGGACTTTCACTCGGGACATTGACATTGACCGAGTGGATCTACAAGAAAAACTCAGACCATTACAACAGATTTATTTAATATGAAAGTTAAATTATTAAAGTAAAGTATACTCATTATGTCTCATATGTATGTCTCTTAGGGCTTTGATATTTTTGTTTTAAAAAAGAAATTTTTTAAAAAAGTCGGTCATATAAGAAATTTTTTTTTCTTCTTTTTGGGGTTTTTAGATTCAGGTGATTGTCATGTGGTGTGCGTAAACACCTGGCACAATATAAGAAACCGTTAACACGGTTTAAATTGACCACGTTTGGCACATTGCGTTTTTATGGATCAATGACTTACGAGATCGAATTAATTTGGCGCTTTTTTTTGGTACTTTTACCGGTCAGTTTACTTTTATTGTTATTACGTGTACCAAACTTAAGTAGTTGTTAAAAAAAAGAATTTATGTCACACAACGTAATTAGGGAACAACTTTTTTTTAATCATTCATTTTATTTATTAGACCTCAATTGAAACATTAATTATATTTGATGAGTGAAGTTTAATGAAAAGGGAAAAAATAAAATAAAAATAAATGAACTAAAAATTTTTTAACAAGGTGCTTGTAGACCCAATTAAATAGTAAGTGTGCATTAATTATTTTCAAAAGTTTATTACTTTGTAATAACCGTTCTACGTGCTATCTAACGAATATTAATTAAAATTCTTTTAAACCATTTTACAATAGTGCGTGCGAGTGGTAGATAACATTCCTAGATTAATTGCTTCGATTGCCATATAAAGAAATACAATTTTCTTTAATCAACATGATTGAATATATAAGTCTTTTACTATATTTGTAAATTTTATTTTTAATTTACTATTTTTTTTTTTGAAAACCACTGGAATATTCATGAAATCCCGTATTACTTACTATATTATACAAAATATGGTTAATTGATCTTATTGGACAAAGCTTCTTAAAGCAACCTTTATGAATAATATATTTTTTTAATTATTTTTTTATTAACAAAATTTTAAAAAATCAGATTGTACGTTAATGATATTTGATTGATCGCTCTGAAAAAAACATTTTCAAGTTCTAGTAATTAACACCACTAAACAAAGTTCTAATTTTATTTATCTTGAAAACTTATCAATATCTTTTGTAAGAGACAATCTTTAAAAATCTTTCGTTTAATTTAGACAAAAAACTCACAACTTAAAAAAAAATCGCATAGAAAAGGCGACATCTGTGAATGAATAAATTGTGAATAAATCTTCATCTGAGATTATTGTTGGAGAGGGCTTTTGAGAGTAAATAATCTTTATGACCATTTTTGTAAGTTATTGATTGTTCTGGAAAACGATAAAAGAAAATCACATTCTAGATTTTAAAATCTACACAGTTAAAATTTAATTTCGAAAATTTACCAATGCATGTTGTATAAAACAGTCTTTAGTGTTTTAACTCAATAATCTAATCTACATGAAAGAAAATTGTAGTTTTGTAATAGTAATAAGAAATTAAAAAGTAATTAAAAGTAATTAAATAAGATCCTTTTCTAAAGAGCTTATCAAAGTAAACAACCTTTACGAAAAAATTAAGTTTTGTTATTGATCATTGTAAAAATATCAAAGAAAAGTACATTCTAGGTTAATGATATTTGATAACTCCACTGGATGTTGCTTTTAAAAACAGTTTTCTACAAATTGCAAAGCTCCTCAAATAAAGTTTTAACCTTCCTTTAGATCAGTAATCGTCTAACCTAAATCAAAAATTATAATTTATGTTTGAGAATCACTGGAATTTCTATTAAATTTCATATAAAAAGATGGGTAATTAAGATCTTGTTGAAAATGGCTTTTTACTTTTAACTTATAAGAAAAATATTTCATTTCTTTATTACTCATATTTCCGTCTTAAACAGAACGGATGTATCCGCAAAATTTGTATTTTTGGGAAAGTTTAGTATTCATATAAATACAACATATTTGTAATAAGAACTAAATTATGCAATAGTATGTGAGGTCGGGGACAAAAGTAACACGTTACGAAAGTAACAGTCCTAAATTGCACTCGTACTTCTACAAAATTTATATTAGGTGGTTAATTGCAAATATCGTCACAGTACTGTCAAAAAGATGCCCGTGTACAGTGCTAGCATTTAGTTTTATTTTAAAATCAGCGATTCTCAACCTGTGGGGCGCCCCCCCCCCTAGGGAGGCGTGATAAAACTAACGGGGGCGCGAGCAAAGCGACAAAGCAAGAACAAATAAGAAAAACCATTAGTAAAAAGATTACAAAAAGTTAATGAAAGAAAAGGAAAATACTTTCTGATATAATAAAAAACAAATTGCACGTTTACACTGATATATTGCACTTATAAATAGAATTCAACGTATTTATTAATTAAATTAACAATATGAAATATAAAACAGAATTAATAATTATTAGTGACTACCTTGGGCCTGTCTCGCAGTGCAAAGTTTTTCGAAGGAAGGTTTAATATTAGAAATTGACACTCTAAGCTCTTTTTCTATATTTAGCTATAATCTATATTTTGTCTTGAAAGCAGCCAACGCAGAAAATCCGGTTTCGCAAAGGTAGGATGTGGAAAATGGTAATAGCACACGCAGTGCTCTTGATTTTAGTGTAGAAAACTCATCATCCAACCCTGCCCAAAATTCAAAGAGTGATTTATCACTAAACTGTTTTTTTATTTCGCCACTTGCCGTGAGGTCTATAAAGATTATTTTGAAATTTTGAAATGAGTCCCTAACCCACTCGTAACCTGCTATCAAGTTAAGGTTAGCAAGGAAATACTTTTTAAAATTCTTTGCCAGCACGGTTAGATGATTTTCAATGGTTGCCAAAATAACTGCTATATGTTGCTCTCCAGCCTGGTAAGTTTTGACACATTCATCTACATTTGCAAACATTTCTAGGCTCTTTTGCTTTACATTTCTACTCCACAATTCTAGTTTTTTACAAAAAGCATTAACTTTGTCACTCGTATCCAATACATGAGTGTTTGTTCCTTGGAGTTGAAGATTCAAGGTATTTAATTTCTCAAATATGTCGACCAAATAGCTCAATTTCATCACAAATAAATCATCCCGAAAGTTCTCGGCTTTCGGTCGGTTTTCCTCTTCTAGAAAAATGGCGATTTCATCTCTTAATTCATAAACACGTTGCAAAAATTTTCCACGTGATAGTCATCTTGCCTCGCAATAAAACAGTAACGCTGAATGTACTGCATCCATGTCTTTACAAAATGTAGAAAAGATTCTTGATTTTAGTGGTCTCATTTTTATATAATTTACTACGGTAACCACTGTTGCTAGCACAAAGTTCACACCAGGACTCATTTCCTTGGAAATTTCCATGTGTAGTAGTTTTTAAGGTTTAACAACATCGTAGAATAGCTTTAGTGTCAAAATATAATTAAATTAAATA
Source organism: Digitonthophagus gazella (assembly GCA_036711955.1). NCBI lineage: Eukaryota > Metazoa > Arthropoda > Insecta > Coleoptera > Scarabaeidae > Digitonthophagus > Digitonthophagus gazella. The sequence continues at coordinate 25,683,555 of JASCIT010000001.1, read as the reverse complement.
AAAACTAAGATTACAATCACGATTTCAGTGAAATGAGAGGAAGGGGGGCGCGATGAGAATTGCGATTGACAATTAGGTCGCAAATGTAAAAAGGATGAGAAACGCTGTGTTACATCGTTTCTGAATGTCTACTTTATTAATTGCTGTATATAGAAACCCGCCGGTAACATCACAATGGAACTGCAATTCTTTTATTTTTAACACTTTACCGGCTGCTAATTTCATAGAAACATGCGTGTGAAGACTAATTAATTTTAAGCATTTACTTAAATATGTGGCGGTCATAACTCGTCAATGTTGAATTTGGCACAGAAAATGTTTGCGGGCAACACTCTTCATTTTCACTTAACGGGTTATAGGCTTTCTAGCCGACATACTGGTCGGTCAAATATGTTAAATCCGTACTTGGGGACAAAAGTAACAAAGTACTTTGAAAACGAACATAAAATGTTACTTACGTCCACGGCCATATTCAGTAAGATATACAGAGATATTATTGATTAAGGAAATGGGTTTCATTGATAATAAACTTATTTAATAGCCCGGTCTCTGTGGAGAAAAGTGGGAAAGCTGCTCAACTTGCGGTTAGTCACACGAAAGTGTTCAAAAAGCGATTTGCACTGCTATACTGCCATAAGTGAACAGTATAATAATTACTGTTACATTTTTACTTTATTCTTGGAATAAATTTATTATACTGATAATATGACTATACACAGGTGTCCAGAAATTAGACGGCCATACGCTACCAGCGCATTCTATGTTCAAAAATAAGACTAAAAGTTCAAATAAACATTGGTCGAAAAATTCTTCCTAAGGGAGCTACAGACTCGTGAAGGGGACATTAGAAAAACGATTTTTAAAGAATATCCTCGGAATGGCTTGGGTTAAGTCACCAAAAATTGGTACACTAGCCTAAAATTCCAAGAAAAATTAGATGGTGGTGTGGATTTTGCTTGAAACTCATCAGTGGCTTGCGTGTAAACGGGTGACATGGACATTTTTGCATGTTAATTTCTTACTACTCTGACTTAACTTTTAGATATCTTGTTTTCTTGTTGCAGTTGCGTAATTGCAACAGTTTTCGGGTAAATCGTCTTTGAAGACCGACTAATCTCATCTTTGAACTAATTGTAAGTAGGATTCTTTTGCTAACAGTGTGCTAAGCGCTTTAACAGCGCAGTGTGTCTTTATCATTGGGGTGTGATTTTGTGAGTGAATTGCGTAAAAATGGAAATTACAAAGTTCCAAGAAGTTCTATTTTGCACATTGCTCCTTTCAAGGAACTGTAGTTCCTTTAGGAACCATTTCTTGACCAATGTTTATGTGGGGATTTATTCTTATTTTTGAACGTAGAATATGCTGGGGTAGTGCATGGCTGCCTAATTTCGGGACAGTCTGTATACAATAATCAATTTGTTAGTATAAGTCGTGTTACTTGTAATTTATGCACGTCGAAAGTAACACTAGACATATTATTGAAATAACCTTATAAAGAAATAATTGTTGCTACTGAAATCTTAAATTTATGTTTAATAATAGAAAAATGAACAATCTTTTATAAGATAAAGTTTAATTTATTAATTAATTATTTAATTTATTAACAATAAATTCATTCTAAATTCATGATTTAAAACAGCTAAATCTAATCAAAATTCATACCGGTCACACATCCTCTAAATTGTGTGATATAGCAGTGTAGTGTCCATAAAATGTTATTAGGAACAAGGACAATCGTTTTTTTTTTTTAATTATTGTATGAGGAATTCCAAAACGTGAAAAGTAATGATTAAAAGGAATTTTAGCTACCGTTGGTGCCGAAATTGAGGAAGAGGCAAAACTTCTCTCCATTTAGTAAATCCTTCAACAACAGTTAAAATAAAAATACAACGACCAGATGGAAGCAAACGACCAACGAAATCTATCTATATATGTGCGAAACGACATTTCAGAATGTCTATATTTTTCAACAGGAGATCTGATGTGTTTATTAATTTTAGAAAATTGACATTTTATGCACGATCTTCCCCAAAGAATATCAGAATTCATGCAAGGCCAAAAGAAACTGGTATTAATAAATTTCTGGGAAGCTTTTACGCCAGAATGCGAAATATTATGCAAATTATCAAAAACTGTATTACGATGATTAGGAGAAGAAACTTCGTACCAAAATGGGAAATTTGAAGGAGGAACTAAGTGTTATTTATATGAGAATTTAGGTTTACAATTATTTTCTTGAGAGATTAACACCCGTATGCATAGTCGATCGCCGGCAATTCGCCGGCGATTCGCCGGAGATTCGCCGGAGACTCGCCGGCGAACGGTCGGAATATAATTTGTGATGATCTCCCTGCGATCTCCGCTTTGGCGAATCGCTGGTGATTTGTAACGTGATTTGTGATGTATTGGCACTATACATTCAATTCAAATCCCTATCTATTTTATATATACAATATTAATCTGACATAAATTGTGAATTTATTGACATTTTTGACATCGACCGATCTCCGGCAAATCTCCGGCAATTCGCCGGCAAATCGCCGGCAAATCTCCGGCAAATCTCCGGCGCGTCGCCAGAAAAAACAGCATAACGCACGTGAATGATTCCATGGAGATTGACTGCAACGGAATTTTCCATTGGCGAACGGAGAATCCGGCGAATCGCCGGCGAGTCTCCGGAGAATCTCCGGCGAATCGCCGGCGAACCGCCAGCGATCGACTATGCATACGGGTGTTAAAGTTTTTTGTGTTCTTTATTTTGAATTTGGTAAAAGACTTCGGGGCCAAACTTGATTAATTCAATGGAATCGACGTCATTATTCAGTCTAGATAAAGTATCCGAAATTGGTATCCATGTAAAACATTATTAAAGAAATAATAAAATTATTTAAAACGTTCGTTGAAAATTGAACCTAATGAACCTATTTTAAATATTTTAATAAAATTTTATTTGAAAAAGATTTTATACAGGGTTTCATATACTTTTTCAGTTTTATTTTATCAGGTCTTCATTCCTATGGTATTCCTCTGTCCTCTTGTTTCCGTATCTCTATGAAATCCTTTCTAATAAACTTAGTAGATAAAAATGTAATATATGCCAGTTATTTTCAAAGTTTGTCTTATAAATTATATTCTCCACTGAGAAATTTTATGTTTACTATTCCACAAAGGGGTTTGATTTCTTTTAATTTGCAACTTTACGTATACTTTACCTATTTAAGAACGTCTATAATCTAATCATAATATGCTACCAATTAGTTCCGCAAAGTATTGTCCGGATACGCCTTGTACTCTTATGTTACTACAACATGTAAACATGTAGATAGGTAAAATATTCTTATACTCTTTTCGCGGAAAGATGTCTCATACGTCATTAATTAATTATATTATCCTAGACTACTATTTTCGGTTTTCGTCTCTATCTGACATATATGATTAAATAAGGAAAAAAATATTTGACATATGTCGAGAAAACGGTGACAAGTAATGACGCATGAGACATCTTTCCGCGAAAAGTGTATATGCACATTTTCGATGTTTACAGTATAGCTACATATTTTGGTCGTTGAAAATAGAAGAAGTATACATAAACTATTTATAGTAACAATTAATTCATTTTGTGGAAAAATGCAGATACGCTCTTTCAGTATAGAATGCCAGCATAATTTCTAAAAAAAAAAATAGTATTTGGTAACACTGGCAGATGTCCCTCTTAAAAACAGTTTTCTATACAATTTCATTGCTTTCCAGATAAAATTCCAACTAAATGTGAAAAACCTATCAACATTTATATAAAGATAACTTTTAATGTCTTATTCCAATAATTGTTCAATTTAGATAAAGCTTATTTATTATTATTATTATTTCTATCAACAAACTTTCTACATCAACTAATAATCCGCACGTTCGATGCATATCATACTTAATCACGCGGCATCGATATTAAATGCTTCCTCAATTTTCTCGGTTAACAAACGTGATAGTTACAAGTTCACTTAAACGAAAGCTTCTCGCCTACTTGTAATTATAGAGCGGTACAAAAAGTTATATAAAAAGCTCTACTATAGCTAAATTATAGCGGCAAAGAAGAGAACAAGAAAATTAAAGCGGTACAAGTATAATAAAAGATGTTATATAGTAAGACATATCATTTTCATGTATTTATACCTTTATTTGTAATTGTGGATATGCTAATTTGAATAATAAACAAAAAGAAGATATTGATCGTGAATATCTTCGTCTTTTTCTGGATAAATTTAGAGATTTTATCGATTGTGAGTGAAAGTAACAAACTCGGTAAACTTAAACGTTCAAATATGAAAATATGGAACGGCTTTATGGTTCCTAAAACGTTATGGACAATTGAGCATTCACGTAGCGCGACCAATAACGTAGACTTTTATTGGTTTACTTTCTTATCTAGCGGATTTTTTTTCTTTCGCTTCTACTAAACGGTGTAATCTATTTAAAACGGAGATATCGCCGAAACCAGACCATAAACTGTCGTGGCGAATCGAATATTTTTTATTAATCCGTTTCGCTTGGAAAAATCTTTAAAATTTATAGAAACTCTCTTTTTTTAAGTTTAGAAATTTTAGGAACCAAATACTACATATTTTTTTTAATTAGTTTTTTTTTACAATAATATTACATAAATATTCTAAAAGTATAAAAATTCACCAAAAGTAGTATTGCAGGACAAATTATTTTAGACTAATTATATAATGTAATAGTTGTAAAATAATCTATTTATTCACTTTTTTATTAATGGAGATGTTACAATAAAAAATCAACATCTATACTTTCTCTACACATTATTACTTGACTTAATGTTCTGCAACTTCGTTCCGATTAAAATGCGTGATTATCAAGGTACTTATAATGGAACGTGACGCCCATTTCAACATTAATACCCGTCAATGCGAAACATCCATTATCGTAAAACTTGAAATCGGAGAAGATGTCGATAAAAATCGTCAGGAAAAGAAAGGAGGGTCCATTACGCAAATTAATCGCGTCCGTTTTCGTCTGACCCTCCGTAACCTTCCTTTCTTTATTACTTTACTCTCACTACTACTAAATCGAGAAGAACTTTAACGTCAAAAATAAAACAAAACTTGGAAAATAAAAGTTCCAATTTTTCACATAAGATGATTGATGTTCGGTAATTTCTATAACCGTTGAGGTTCTCTCTTGATAATTTGCAGTTTACAAAATATTTTAAATAGGCAAGGTAAAGGCAACGCGATTTTACGTAATGGCAATTATCTTTTTGCGTTAACTTGAAATTTACTCGGCTTGTACGTATTATGATTTCAAGGTAAAATTGTTATTTAAGAGGTAAAGGTGTGGAATAAATAATTATAAAGAAAAAGAATAAATAATAAAACAAATCAGATTGTTAGCGGTTATTATGTCTCCTTTAACTGGTACGATAATAATAATAATGATTTAACTAAGATGTCAAGCTGTTTTTTCTTGTCGATGTTATTATGTGTAATCCAGTTAAAGTGAATGGAAAAAAATTAAAAAGATACTTTATTTTAATAGATAGGAATTTAAATCAAGGTTGATAATATAATTTACCTTTAGTTAAAATGTATTTTATTTTATATCACCAATAATTATGTTTATTAATTGTTAATTAATTGAATACATTCACTTAATTTGTCTGATTAGTCAATTAATTATGAATATTTTACTACATACAAAAAATATTTATGTTATGTGAAAGAAATCTTGAGAGAAAATTATTTCAGTCAGATTAGAAACCAAAATTGTGGATTAACTACACTTTATAATTTTTGACTAAGCAGAGACCAGGCGTTTTCAAACACACGATTAATAGCACGTTGGTTAACGCGCATGTTGGTATACAATATGCATTGTAATACCAGCATACATACTCAAGCGTTAAATGTTCGACAAACGCGTGATTCGAGATTTTTGTTAAAGCGTGCATTTATGACATCTAACGCTGTTTTGTACACTTGCCAATAGCAAGCGTACTATTAAACAGGCGTTCAAAAGCTTCCGTCTATATCATCTATGTGAAGTTAGCCTTTCAGCCCCCTCTTATGACACACTACATGTATAGAACAATTTTATCTGCTTGGTTACCTGTTAAGATTCCGAAATCGGGATTGGAACCTTGGATAATCCTTTAGCTTAAGAAGAACTGAATCGAATGATGTTGATTTGATTGAAATCGAGTGAAGGCGAAAAACGAGTGAACCCCTTAAATTACCGACTTTTTTCTTGTCATCTCGTTACTTATTAATTAATTACCTATAGTAATTTACATATTTCGGATCGGACCCTTGGTTGGTACTTTTTGATATCTTAATAGATAATCGAACAATTAGCGCTTTTTTATAAAAGTAAACTCCCATATAATAGGAGGGTCAAATCTTTAAAATCGGGATCGGACCTTTGGATAATCTTGTAGTTTAAGAAGAGAGGAATTGAATGATGTTGATTTCATTAAAATTGAGCGAAAGAAAAAAAAATATTGAGCCCCCCAAATATACCGATTTTTGTTGTATTTCTTCGTCACCTTATCACTTATTAATTAATTACTTATACTAACCTTTAACTGGTGAGGTGGGGTCAGACCGACCTCCACTATATGAACATATAGTGGGGTCGCTCTGAACATGATGTTAGTGTCTCAACCATATTTCAACTAAAATTATATATGGGTTAAATGAGTTTTTAATTTTGATTTAAAAACGAATAAAAGAAATTTTTTTCCATCAAAAAAACACTCAATTAGTTTTATTATCACTACTAGTACAGAAAACGAGATGGGGTCTGTATGACCCTACCTCACCAGTTATGTTAAAAACGTTGCACCTCACCAGTTAAGGGATAATTTACTTATTTCGAATCGGATCCTTGGTTAATTTGATAGAATAAAGAATGCTTTATCGAACAGTGTCAAGCTGATATTGACATCTTAACGAGTAAACGAGCAATTAATTTTTTTCTATACTTGTGGAGTGTCATAAAAGGCAACTGGGAGGCTAGCTTTCAGGTTCAGGTGTCAGTATCGGGGCTTATTAAAGCAATTTTTCGCAGAGGCAACGAAACTTCACAGTTTTAAGTTAATTAACTAAATGCTTTTTACAAAAACACTCAAATCATTTCCTGATATACATTCTTTATTAACCCCTTAAGCGGGTATGACATATATATTCGTCATGATCTCATATAATTCTAATCCATAGACCCGCTTAACAGGTTAAGCGATTTATCACCGTTGCTACGAAAATATCGGTACCAAAACGATTTTTGTTGTTCTGGCAGACATCAGGATTTATACGGTCTGTGTAGTTTTTAATTTAACTAAGTAAACATTGATTACAGAACCTCTCAAACAATTTGTATAGAATATCCGATAAACTTGTTGTTGAAAAATTATATCATTGTTGCTATAAAAGAATCACTCTGGTAAATACATCTTAAAAAGTTCGTTAAGTTTTTTAATTAACCATATAAGCATTAATTATATTAAAGAATCTCAAATAATATGTTTTGATTTATAACTTTCATTTATTTTGGTGTGCGATTTTATCGCCCAATATTGTTAGTGTTAATTATATTTCTCCGAAAAAAATCGGTTTAGCGGCATGAGAACCAAAATAATTCGTTAAGTTTTTAATTAACTAAACAAGTACTAGTTATTAAAAAAAATCAAATGATAGGTATAGATTATGCGACAAATTTGTCTGTTGATTTTATCGTTGTCGCTGCGAAAAAATCGGTTTGGTAAACATAAGAAATAAAACAATTCGTTCAGTTTTTAATTTAACCAAACAAGATTTGATTGTATGGATTTTATTAAGGATTTTTTTTCGTAGCGACAATGACAAAATTTTAAACGCTTTAGTAGACATAACATCTTTAAAAAAATCGTTCATTTATTAAATTATCCAAACATTAATTACATAAAAAAATCAAATTTGTGTAGATGCGAGAAATTGGTTTGTTTGAGCAATTTTATCGCAATCGCTGCGAAAAAAGTTTCTTTGGCGAACACAAACCGTTATGAATTTTCGATTAAAACGCATCGCAATGTTGACATTCGTATACTTTCACGTAGTAAGGATATAATTTAAGGTAATTTATCTGCCGTAACGGTCTTTATTCTTTACGTAACCGAGTTTTGCATTGTTTATTATTTTGACGTCCGTCGCCGTGATATGGTTATGGTGTAACCGCGATAACCGTTACTCTCCAATTCTTTCAAATATCCCACCACTCATATTATTACTTACAAGCTTTTACTTTTAACTCTTTTAAGTTTAAACCACAGGAATGATACTAAAAGATAAAATAATATTTTATTACTACTAGTAGAATTCATATATGAATTCTAAACACGTTACATGGTGATAGTTTTATTATAAGTTATGAAAGAAGTTTTATTGTAAACAGTTTTAAATGTACAGTGGAAATATGTAATTAAAATATTAAAGTAATTATTGGCGACAAATTCCTTAGAACTGGACAACAGGATATTTAAACAAAAAAAAAACTAACTACAAGAAATCATGTCAAGGCGGTACCGGTATGGGTGATTGTAAAAGCGACCGCAACAATGCACTTGGCGGTACAAAAAAAGTGTTAATATGTAACGTGGTGGTATTACTCGACGGTATTTGATTGACAGTACCAAATTTGGTGCTGAAAAACCCGATTACGGAACTATACCGACCGGAATTCGACCACCAAGTGTTCGAATTGCGCAAGATTCCAGACTTAACTCTATGTTTGTTTGGTCGCTTTTGGCTATACTTTCAAATTTCGTATGAATTCAGAACGACAAGTGTCGTGAAAATGTAAAATAGTGTTCTCAATTTTACCAAGAGTATGTTAAAACCTACTTATATTAGTTATTATGTAATTTTAAGTTTTAGTACGACTTCAGAGTAACCACAATTTTTTAAAAAAGTAAATAATTCAACCCGTCTAAAAGAAAGGAACTTTATCTCAAGTAATTATCTCTTAATTACACCAACAATCAACTTTTAAAGCGTTAACCTATTTTCTACTTTTAAGTAAGTGTGTAGGGTTTGTTTCGGTAATTATGTAATAACGTTTCCTCTTACAATCACTTTACAAATGTATAATTTATGGTTGGTAACTTGGTATTGAAATGCGTAAGTCGTTAAGTGATTCCTTTTTCAGGTAACGTCCGATTTCGATCGATCAATCGACCGATCTCGTCTGTAACTGCGAAAATAAGCCGCCGCTTTCCGGTTCGTTTCGTGTTCGCGATAATTAAACTATTTGGAAACGATAAACCGTGACCGCACAGTCGCTAATTGAAATTCGCAAAAATCCAACCCGAACAAATGTATACGCAACCGTATTAAAACCAACCTGTATAATGTATAATATACGTGCTTTATGTCGTAAATGGAACAGTTCTGTGATTAATTTCGAATAAATTTTGTAGTTCGACTTAAAATTATTTGATGTTGCAATAATGTCTTTTTTCTTCCAGATTGTATTTTAAGAAATCGTACAGAATTTACTTGTGAAAATTAAAAAACCATAAGTTTAGCAAGAATTCTACATTAGAAAATGACTATTTATATGAAATGAAAGTTAATCTTAAATAAAACTTAAAAAAAAGAAAAGTTGTTCGGGAAAGTTTATTTTGTACTAAAGAGGAAGCACTAAATGACGTAGCTGAATATCAGATACCCCGGAAACGAGTAAACAGGAAACGAAAATGATTCTTGAATGTTATTTCTTACAAATAGTAGACGTTAATTGCAATAAAAATCGCTAAAGATTATTACAAGTTTTTCCCGAAGAAACGAACAACTTTCTAAATTAATTTACTTTAAGTATCACCCTATATATGTTGTTCTATATTTCGTTATGTAGTACAATTATTGGCAATCTTGTTAACTTTTAATCGGATTAGTGAATTAATGCCTGATTGTTACCAGGGAACCTCACGCTAGATTTTTTCTCATTATTGTTTTCGACATGTAATCCACTAATTTAGCATCGGAGGAAACAATAATCCGTTTTCGACATTTAACCTTGGCTTTAACGCAATCTATATCTCACGATTTTTTTGAAAGTTTTTTTTTCTAAAATTACCAAATTGAAACTAAGTAGTTGTTAATTATTAACCTTCAATTTGATAATATCAAATTTTAGCAATTGAAGGCAAACTTTGATAATATCAATTTAAGTTATACTTTGCAAAATAAAATATAATCCTAACCATCTAGAAAGAAATAGACGAAAGTTTTTTTTCACGAAGTAGAAATTGTCTTAACTTGAATAGAATTAAAACTGTTTTATCTTCAAATTAATCTCCTAACATCCGAAGAACTTAGATAAAGAAGCTAGGTTAAGGAACCATGACCAAGACAATGCAGTTCTGTTTCCCACTTCGTTGCGATTTACACTTCCTGACGAAAGGAAAGGATACAACATTTTTTCATTTCCCGATTCGTGTGCTATCTTATGGGCGTTCCTAAGCGTTACGAAAAGTACTGTACAACCGTAAGTAAGGTGAATCGCGAATTCCCATCGCCAATCGAATTAGTCGTGCATATAAATGGGTGGCAAGACGACGAAATAAATCTTTTACTCTTACGCAACCATTACTGTTCGCTATAAAAGCGAAATGTTTGTATCGTAACGTCAACGTATATTTTCGATAATTAGCCGATACAAAGGCATTTTATACATCCGCGGACCATGTTACGTGGCTCATTGTTTCGCCGATCACTTCCTATATTTTTGAAGCGGGGGAAACCATTTCTGACATTTTGCTTTTTGGTAAAAGTAAAGTGGTATTCGAGGAACGTTTAATAAGAAGCCGTTAAGTAGGTGCGTTCCTCGTGCATAAACGTCAAGCAAGTTTCGAAATCGCACTCTACGAATAACGAAGCGCATAGAATAAATGTCTGGTATGTGATGACACCCCGAGTTACTTCGCGAATTCAACCGCAATATAATAAATTATGTTATGACGGTTTACGTAAATGACTTAAGAGTTTAAAAAATAGATAATAAATATATTTATGTAGAAAATATGTGTAATAGGCATGTGGGTTAAGGTATTTGGTACGAATAATTCTACACAACACAATTTATTATTATAACAATTCTTAAAACTATTACGTTATCATAAGAACACGTATGAAAAGGTTTTTTTTATGTGAACATTTTAAATGTCGATGATATCTTACAATTTTTCCTATGGCTTAATCAAAAATTTTATTGTAGTTAATTATTAAAAAAAAAAAAGGAAAAGATAGTTATATGTCTATGAAAAATTATGTTCCCATATGCCAAATGAATAAAAATTGATAAGATTTGAAGAAGGATATGTTGTATTATATTGTGAAATATTCTTATTGAAAATAGATTATTTGCATTTCTGCCTGAACTTTTCCAAGGCTAAGTTAGTTTGTGATTTAAGGATTATAAGAGCTAACGAAAGAATGACAAGAAAAAATTTGTCAAGGAAGAGGAATTAAAATTTGTCAACTTGTAAAGGTGATGAACTGAATATGCATTAATAAAATCCAAACTAACTCAGTTTGGCCACTTGCATGTTGATTGGATGAAATTGAGAGGACACGAAGATTTTGATCATCGCGGAAAAAAAATTATGGTGTGGATGTTTGACAAATAGAAGGAGACGAATAAGACTTATCTTAAATTAATTTAATGATAATGTGGAAAGCAAGATAATAGGAATTAAAATGTCAACATGTCGACGCTCTCAAGCCAAAACGGGATAAACGCCAAAATGGCCATTTTTTAGTTAGCTGCACCATTGAGTAGTATTTTTAAATCTGCATGCAACAGTTAAAGCGGTATACCCGCAAACAAACTTCATTCGCTATAAAATTGGTTTAACCCTAGAACACTAACCATGCGTAAAATTTACGTACATAGAAAAGGAAATTATATTAGTTATATTTTATGGTTAGTATTCTAGGGTTAAAGTTTGCGTAAAAGCCATTTAAGATTCATTATGTCAATCATTTTTTGCGTTTTCTGAAAAATTAGGTTAATGGCGTTTATGCCGTTTTGGCTTGGCTGCGTCGATGTGAAGGTGAAAAACCCACCTAGATACAATCCGACCCACTTCGATCTAATTAGTCCGAATGAGATTTGACAATAGAAAATTTTGATAAAATTAGATTTATAAGAGTAGGCAAATATCACGATTGAAGAATGTTAGCAGAGTGAAAAGATAAGAAAAGTGCAATAAAAAATCATAAGGTGGAAGTCTGAACAATGGAAGGCAATGGAAGTGCAATAAAAAAATCATAAAGTGGAAGTCTGAATAATGGAAGGAAATGAAAAAGGTCGAGGTAATACCAGTAACGTAGAATATTTGTGAATAGAGAATTCTAAAAGGAAATAATCAGCATGCTTATAAAATTTCAACACAATGAGAAGAAAATAAGTGAAAAATCCAAGAAAAGTTTTGAACAAGAAGTCTAGTGAAAGGAAAAAAAGAAAAAATCAAAGTTGAACTAATTGGGACATATATTATAGAAAATGAGTTAAAAAACAAAATGAATGTAGGAAGGTGGAGTGATATGGTAAGAATATATTACGTCAAGATGTTAATTGTAAAGAAGAGCTATGTCTCGTTGGACTAGACACACATTGGATTGGGTATAGAAAGATTAATAAGAGTAAAAATATGTCAAGATCATCATGGAACATGGAAAAATGAAGAGATGTTTAAATATTTCCTCATGTTGATATTAAAGAAACAATTCTTTTTTTGCCTTTTGAGAAATCTGATTCTGAGTTAAATGAAAAGTTAAAAAGAACAAAACGATAATTTCAAAGAAAAAAGTTCGCGTAGTGGAAGTGTAACATTCAGTAAAATCCTAGAAGACTAAGAAATCAAAATATGTATAGTTATGGTAAAAGTTCGGAGGAAGACTAGTAACGTAGATAATTTCACATTTCTTCATCCGGATTTAACTATCACGGAAGCTATAAACTAACAAAGACAACCAAAGTCACATAACATCCTTTCAAATTCACATTAGCCATTTTACCACCTTCTTCGTTCTTTGAATAATAAAATCCTCATTAAAAAAATACTAATTGTCAAGATAAACGGCCCTATTATGATAACGACCGTATACTAACACACACTGCCTCTTGTACCAAGCTCGTTCCGATTTATATCCGCTAATAACCCGTTCGGCGAAAGGTAGGTGTGCCAATTAAGTACGCTCCTTGTTTCATTCGCTTTTCCATCCACCGCGTTCAAAGTACCAAAGAGAAATTGAAATCCCTAATTAGCTATCGCGATCAGGTGTTAGATAACCAAGACTTCGAGGCCCTGAAAGTGAAATTTCAAAGCAAAGTGGGAGCGAACAATGTAAAATTACGGAAATGTTGTTTCATAAAAGTTTCCAAATCCGGTCTTGCTGAATAGCTTCGTAAAGTAATAGAAATTTATTGATTGTACAGGAAGCGTGCAGATAATGCCCACTCTATTGGCTTTACGTGGGCGAACAGCAGATATTATTGCTCAAGTTCTTATAGAAAGGAGTGTGTGAGTGTTTAACATTGATTGCTTTTACCAGATTCGTTTTGGATCTGTTCCAAATGTTGTGTTATATAAGAGTTTTTTAATTTAAATCGTTTATATTCAATTAAATACATTAAATAGATTAAATACATTGAATTACTTAACCTTTATAAATGAATTTATTTATCACAAATCAAAATCATTAACGTTATTAGTTAAAAAACATAAAAGCACGCACAAAAGTGTCTGTATGTAAATGTTTACTCTTAAAATGATTTTTTTATGCTATGAGAACGTTTGCACAAGAGAACATTAAAAAAATCACCTACCACAAAAAAGCGGCCAGGAACGGTACAGTACGCCTTTCACGTCATATCAAAATCAAATCCATTCTCTGTCCTTTACAATTATTACACCCAACTCGAGGTACTCGAGGTACCATTAAATAGAATACTATTACAAAAACAATACTGTTGCAAATACAATACCATTATAGATACGGTACGAGATCATTTGGTAATTGTATCAAATACCAAAAGGTATGTAGTGCCTAAATTCATTCTTATAGCCGGTTACATTGGTAATATTTGTGTAATACCCGAAGGCCTTTCGTGTCAAGGAAATGTAACTTTAAGTGGCTGTAAACGGTAGGAGAAAAAGCTGCGTGTGTTATTATAGGAGGGGAGTAGCTCCTACTATAAAATCAGTAAGGTTAGTCTGTTCTCATGATTTTGTATTCTTAGTTAAATAAAATGCCTGAAGTGTATTTAAATTATAATATTATGCGTACATACAATAAATTTATAAAAAAATTACTTTTATAACTCATTGTACTTAACCATGAAAGATTTAATACTTAAAAACTCCCGTTAATTTTTGTACATGCACATTCTCTCACCTGTCGATTGCTATCGAGGGAAAGCTAAAGTATTAAAGTAATTTTTTTAACCTGACAACTGGCGTGAAGACATTGTAGGTTGTCTTAACGACCATCTGATGTTGTACGTAATATTTCATTTTTAAAAAGACTTCTCGATGTGCATCTGGACATCGTATAAAAACCGCCTGGGTAAATAAATTTTTGAATAAATAAGTTTTGTCGCATACCTTTTGAAATTAATTTATTGCTTTTAAATACAAATTTATTTCTGTTAATACATTTCTTAATGTTAATCGAGTGATTAGTACACGAGTTAATTAACATTAAAAATGCTTGCATAAGTTAAATAAAACCGTTGAATGTAAGTTAATCTCCTATTTTATTATGGTAGCTAGTAATTTACTTTTTCTATTGAATTTATTAGCAATATATCTTTTTTTAAACAATTCCTTTGTGTTTTTATGTTTAGGAATATATATAAACTTGTTTATTTACTCTTATCTATGTGTTTGTTTTACGTAAAAACTTTTCCAACTAACGACAGTAAAACCAAATTCTTTAGCAGATCCATTAAAATAACGCGGTTTTTAGAAACGAATACTATTGTTAATATTTATGGCATTCACGTCACGCAATTATGCCTACCATTTATTGTTTCAATTTTTCTTCCAACTGTTACGTTAGTTGTTAGTCGAATATTATTCACGTTCCAACATCAAACACTTTACTTCCGAAAACGTTTTGCTTAAATTTTTTTTAATTCTTTAAAAACTATGAACAAACAGCAATTTGGTTTCATTTTTGCAAAACAAAGCGTTGACATAACGAGATAAATTCGTTGCTTAATGTCGCCCGAGTTCTACATTCCAAACGTAAACCCCATCATCCAAGTTAAACACAATGGTACATTAAAGTTTACGCCTGTATTCTAAACTTACAGCTATTTTTTCTATTCAACGCGATAAATAACACTTTCTAGTTATTAAGAAACGGCTCTATTAATTATTCAGCCGTTCCTACTTAATCGATTTTAAATTGCGTTAATTAATTGACCATTGTTTCAGGATATAAATCTTACGTTATGTTTTAATATTTGAAAATTCGCATGACGTATAGAAAATTTGTATTTCAATGCATTTTTGTATTAATTGAAAAAGAGGATTTTATTTACATTTTAATGTATGATTGGTTTCTTAATTTTAATCAATAAAATTATAGTGCTATTTGTTTATAATCATGTTTTGATGAATAATCTCAAATTTCATTGAAAAACCTCAAGAAAGTTGTTCCTGTATTATTTAACAATCGGTTTAATAATAACATAAGGGTTACTATAACGGTTTTGAAATGTAAGAAAATAAAAACCATGATTTACCTTGGGTAATTGTCTTGCGTATACAATTCCTGCGTGTTCTAAATGAGTGTTTCAAGGCTGCTCTGCAATAGTCCAAGAAGTTTCCTCGGGCGATAATGATTATTATCGTGTAACGTTATTAATTGTCCGAATCCGGTATTGAATGTTACACACATTCCTTAGTAAAATTTCATGTACCAAATCAAATACACTGTTTGGCAAAAAAACCGCAACACCCAGAAGGGATGGTCGTACGAACTTGAAATTTTGGTGGCATGCACAGCTAATGCGAGATAATAAATGATTAAAATTTGGTCATGATCAGTGAACTCTTTTGTGGTCTTTTGTTTGATACTTTATGTTTTAACAGTTATATTTTTTTAGTGCGTGTAGCTGTGTTAATGATTGCTGGCAATCTACACTTTATCAAACCCTTCACTTGTGTATGTGTTATGTTCTGCGTCTATTGAAATTAGTCTTACATTCAATTAACTCCTTTCAAGGAGAATCTAAGTATTGACATCCATAAAGCTTCGAATATCCTATCGCGAAATTGCCAAAAAGTTGAGTCGAAAAGGCTTTACAATCATCAAAATAAAGAACGTCTTGTCCAATGAAATCTGGAAAACACTTAATAGAGACGGTGGCCGATTACAAATCATAAATAAACTGTAAAAGGGACTTCCTCCTACATGGGGAGCTATTTTGGGACGTTAGGTATCAACGCGAACTATTTATCGAAGAATCTTTCGCTATGGTTTAGCATCACACCGACCACATTATCAGCTTTTTTTATTGCGGTGCATCAAGTTGTTAGGCTTGAATGGTGTAGGTTGAGAGAGCGTCAAGTCGAAGAATGACCTCAAATCGTAATTTTAATGATGAATATCGGTCTTTTTCTGTAGTAAATTGACGGACAGTTGTGCCTCAGAATATCTAGAGCAAAAAGGCTAAATTTTGGAATTCGTATTTTGGCGCTATTCTACCTTAACACCTGAAATAAGAGGGTGAAATAAAACTTGGAAGCCTTTTACTAGGAGGGCTGTTTGGGGAAGTTAAGCATCGATGTAAACAATTTATCGAAGAATCCATTGCAATGGTTTAGCGTCACACCTACAAGTTTCTCAGATTTCTTTAATCCCAGAAACTTAAGTTTCCAGACTCAAGTGGTGCAGGTTGAGGGGGCGTCAAGTCGAAGTATTACACCAAACCATCTTTAGCGACGAATATCGGTTTTGTCTATAACAATTTGTAAGTCAATTGTGTCTCAGAAGATCTAGAGCAGAAAGATTAAATTTGGAACTCGCTATTGAATATTATTGTGCCTTAAAATCGCTGATGACGGAGTGAAATTCAGTATGGTAGCTGGTAATTTTAAGTAATCATTCAAGAAGAGTCTAACTGAGATTTGGTACATAAACGAAATTTAAGACCCAATTTTGTTACCATACTTTCAAAGACGTCACAGAGCAATGTTATTAACAAGACCACAATGAGCCATGCTCAGTACGATTCACATTAACATTTTTAATAAGAACAATGTTAGTTTACTGCCAGAGTATGCACGATCTTCAAATTTATCTACCATTGAAAACTTATCACCAGTGAAACGAAAAATTTCCCACAATTTGGCTCCTTTTAACAGGAGTTAATTGAATGTAAAGCTGTTTTCTATGGTCGCGGAGCTTAACAAGAACATAGGTAAACGGTTTGACAAGGTTTAGGTTGTCGGTGATCATTAGTATAGCTACACGGTGTAAAACCAGTATATCAAAAAAAAAAAAATACTAAAAACCAGACAAAAAACAACCAAAGAGTGCATGGCTCGTGACCAAACTTTAATCATTTACTACCTTCCTTGAGCTGTAGATACCACTAAAATTTCAAGTACGTATGACCATCTCTTCAACAAGGTGTTGCGATTCTTTTGGCAAGCAGTTTATACATATAAGACATATTCTTGGATTGTTACAAAAATCTTACTCAGAGAAATAAAGGGGTTTCATCGACATTTTTAACCATTTTTTCAAACATTTTTTGGTGATTATTTCCCGCATAAAACGGCTCAATATAGTTTCGAACATTGGTAAGTGATAAAACTAATCTTACTTAGCAAGATCAACTCTTCGCTATAGCAACAAACAAATTATTAATATTTTTTAATGTAATGATAAATTTTCAATCGTATATTTGGGAAATAATCTTAAACATAAACCCCTCGATTCCCAAATTTTGATTCGGTAACTATGGAGAAAAACTTTTAGTTTTTGGTTTTATTTATAAGTTTTTAAGCTATAAGTTAATGTAAAATTCATTTTTTAATTCCTATAAATAAAGTCTGAACGATGTTTATAAAAAAAATTTAAGCTGTGCTAAGTTGGCTCAGAATATCTGGGTTTTTTCAACATCCAAAAATAAATAAATACAGTAAGACCTCAACATACAGGAGGATTAAGCTTTAGAAGCACACCGTGGATGTTAGAATGCTTGATGTTTTCAACGAGATTATTATTATTATGCTCCCATATAATAATTATTGTATTCAGATACAATATTAAAAACAAAATAAAGGAACAGAAATTTGTTTTTGAAATAGCTGATATTATAGGGTTGCATCGAGCACTACGTGAAGTGGTGATGACATTCAAGATGATAAGCAAATGACATTCAAGATACGAAATTTTCCATTTTGCAGAACCACACTTTCTCGTCGTTGCGTCCATAGTTTTACAAAGAATGAAGGAATCTATCGTGTACTATTTCAATATGTCGACGCTGCCAAGCCAAAACGGCATAAATGCCATTAACCTAATTTTTCAGAAAATGCAAAAAACAATTGACATAATGAATCTTAAATGGCTTTTACGCAAACTTTAAACCAATTTTATAGCGAATGAAGTTTGTTTGCGGGTATGCTGCTTTAACTGTTGCATGCAGATTTAAAAATGCTACTCAACGGTGCAGCTAACTAAAAAATGACCATTTTGGCGTTTATGCCGTTTTGGCTTGAGAGCGTCGATGTACGGAATTCAAAATGTTAATATTGGTTTCAGCAGGATGGGACGATAGTCATATATCCTGAGCTTCAGTGGAACTTGGTGGAACTGAAGTGACGATGACAGACTGTTATTGGTTAGGAAATTGTAGTACGCCAAAATAATGTGTTTGGACCTCGGACTATGTTAGATATCATCAATCCTTTTTAAATTAAGCGTGAATAATTTGATGTCTGTGCAACGTTATGGCATTAGCAAATTTAGATACTATCTAACAAAGTAAAATAATTGTAATTATTTCCTTCCATTAACATATTCAGTTATTGATATTATTGCAGGTTTTTACAAACATTTTGACTGAAATGAAATCATTTGAAATCATTTTTGAGCATTAATCTAACATAAAAGTCATTGTTAATTTTCACAAATAAATTCTGTAGGATTCTTTAAAGTTAGTTAGATTTTGTAAGAAAAAAGAATATAAAAAAATCCTTTTATTTCTTACGCTTCATATTACTGTCATTATTAAAAAGCTAATTAAATCCAATATTGAACTTAATAAATATTTTAGCGATAACACTTATTCAAAACGACAACCCCATATGGTCTTTATTGCGGTTATTTATGATATGGTATTGGGTATCTGTTTTAAAAAACACGATTTTTTTATTGCTACGACTGTTGTATGTGTTTTTGGTGTAACTTTCAGCAATATATTTCACGCTGCACTTCCCCTCAGAGAAATTTCTGTAATTTATAACCACCGGCATGAATTTTAATTAAAGTAACATCGGTTGGTTATAAAATACACATGATAAATAACCATCCATTGTAAAACGTACATGATTTCATGGGTGGGATTTTTCTTCTCGTAATTTGTCTTCAACTAAACAATTTTTTATCTGTAGATACAGTTCGTAAAAAATAACTTTGCTGGTAATTATCATCTGTTACAAACAAAGTTATATTTAACGAAATATACATCTTTTAAATTTATGAAATTAAAAAATCCAAAATAACTGATCAAATTTAATAAAATTAATATACAGGCTGTCCTATTTTCTTTGTCCCATCCTTTCCCAGCGTATTCCCTGCCTGAAAACAAAAAAAAAGGCCTAATTAACAAAGGTTCGAAAATACTTCGCTTTTGAGATTATCAATGTTCTAGTTTCATAAGACAATCTATTATTAACATTATTACAATGAATTATTTAAGTTATATTGCGATGGTTTCGATAAGCTTTTGTACCTAACCAGTGTAACCTAATAATGACAATTTATCGAAACCATCGTAACGAGTTAATGATTTAATTTAAATGATTTACTTCGATTATGTTAATAATAGGTGAACTTATGGAACTAAACATCTAATATTTCGAAAACAGATGTTTTGTTTTGCTTATTTTCAGTCAGGGAATACGCCAGTCCAATCGGGCAATCTAAACGGGACACCTGTGTATATGAACAATTACTTATTTTGATTGCGAATGTTCTCTGTATACAGGTCGTCCAGAGCAAGCCTTTAGTAACTGATTAATAAGAAAATCAATACTAAATAATCAAATAAAGTAAAATTAATATACCATTAAAAATTGAATGTGTTAGATTGATATTTACAAGAGTAATGTGAGCGTAAAATGAATAACCAGTAATTAAAAAAGTATGTATATGTAGAACGTAAGTACATAGCATGGATGTAATTACTCCATAAGCTTTAATTAAATAAATAGCCACGAGTTTAGTACAACATGATTATTAAGGATAATTGGATTCTTTGTTTTAATTGCGTACACGGGAATATAAACAATAATTCAATAACAATAAATTTACCTTCTGGGTTATTCTATTCTTAGATATGAATTCGTACAATTCAACCTTCTCTAATACATACAAACGATTATTTATTGAGACATTTTGTTATGCAAAAACCACTCGTGGTTTTGTACCTTTCATTTTTTTGTTGATGTATTGTGTTTAAAGAGCAATTATTAGAAATGTTAATGTGGTGATATCATGATGGTACTTAAATATCGAATTTTCCACTTTACATTTTAAACGTGACTCACTACGGTTTTTATTGACAATCTTAAACCGACAACAACGATTAAACTACTTATCATTCCAGGTTATTGAATCACACTTAACGATTATTGAAGTAACTGTTTTCATTCTGTGATAATTATACCTATAAAATATTCAGGATTCCTTGAAAATACCTTATAATTAATTGAAATGATTAGGTTTGTCATCAAGATATTACACAAGTCGTTAATAATTACATAAATCGATTTAATCTACATAAAATCGGGAGATACAGTTTTTAAAACGTTTTCAATCACTATTTAATTTCTTTTATAATTATTCTATAATTAACCAAATTAACTCAAGTAAGTTATATAACTAAATACAGCTAGCTGTTAAACTAATAGCAATAATGGTTCGTAACTTTAATGTATTAATGTAAAACCGCAATTAAACCAATTAATAGCAATTAAACCGAGCCATAGCGTACCATACGGTTTTCTCATATCATGACAACACGCGGGTACATATCACACGCGAGGGGCTTTTCCGAACTGATCGAATGTTCGAATTATAATGAGAAACCTTGGCCAAAGCGGCCGGTACGCTTTGTTTCCGATATGAAAGTGGTCAGTTCGAAACGGACACGGTAATGTAAATGTAAAGACATATACATGGATATAGAAAGATATAATGGGGCTTTAAACTGACCCTTATATGTGGAATTTCCTTTTTTAAAATCAAATAAAATAGAAAATTTATTATTAGGAATATAAAATAGTTTAGTGGTAAGTTTAAATTAATGTCAAGTTCGTTATGAATTGTAAAGATAAAATAATAAAAGGGGTTGTCCTTGAAGAAATAAAAGCCTATTGAGTCCACAAGACACCCCTTCA
Source organism: Digitonthophagus gazella (assembly GCA_036711955.1). NCBI lineage: Eukaryota > Metazoa > Arthropoda > Insecta > Coleoptera > Scarabaeidae > Digitonthophagus > Digitonthophagus gazella. The sequence goes on along the minus strand of JASCIT010000001.1, from coordinate 25,661,858 downwards.
CTAAACTAAAAGTAACTTAAGTCGTGGCGTGCAGTAAATTACTGTTGGTTTGCGTTAATGAGCAATAAATAAATCGAGCGTTCGCCCACGTGGCTCATATTACGAGGAAAGGTATTCGGCGAACAATCGCTCTTTTATGTCTGTCTTAAAATGCGCTTTATGATTTTCATAATCACTGTATTAAGTGCGAACGAGCGTGTTTTCCACGAGGCATTAATAGAAATAATGATCTATATCTAAATGTTATACTGAACTTTTAGAAAAATGGACTTTTTATGTGGAAATATAGTTTTATTTTTTCTTTTAACAATTTTTTTGTGGTAAGTTATAAAATTTGTAAAGAATTATAATGATTGTATGAAATGATTTTAAAACGTTTTAGAATTCTCACATATGCTATGGGTCGTTAAAATAAGACGCTAGAAATTTGTTGAGTTGTAGTAGCCATGTTTTTGAATCAACAACTTTCGAATTTATTGTGATTGTTCCTTAGTCTTTGGCAAATAACTATGAAGAGATATAATGTTCTAAAAGATGTATGTATTCTAGATGTATGTTTAAAAGTTTTTAAGCATTATGTGATTTTTATCATCACCACAACAGTGCTATTCAGTCGACTATTTGATGATTAGGATATGAACTGGTTACCAAAGTAGTGAGATTTAACCCCTTTAAATTATTTCCTTTAGCGATATCGCAAATAGCAGGTTTATGTGAATACACAGTAAAAAAAATACGTAGCACTCGGTAAAACCGTGGGAGATATTTGAACAGTTTTAAATTCCATACTTAATGCCATAAACTATAAAATGTACCTTCAAACAAAAAAAAAAGAAAAAGAAATGTGGACACCTCGCATAGAACTTATTTTATTTACATTTGAAAATAGGATGTCTTTATTGAAAAACCCTTTAGAGTTATTTATAGTTAACTTATTTGAAGAATTTTATTTTAATTATATTTCTTTTAATTAATTTTAAACTACAAAAATTAATTACCCATTTAGAGAATATTTTATTAATACACACAGGTTCCATTCAATGTTACAAAACATGATGGGAAATTATCTTTGGTGTTAGTAAATTACGAACTCGTGATAGAATACTTATTTGAATTAAAAGAATAGTTTAAAGAGTATTTTTTAATTTTTAGAATCAAAATTTTTCGATATACAGTGAAATCTCCCTTGGGCGGACATCAACAGGACCGACGAAAGTGTCTGTTCAAGAGGGGTGTCCACTTAAGAGAAATCCGAGGTAAATATCGTATTTTTTTAATGAAAAATATTATTTAAAGAATCGGATATTTAAAGCGTATATATGAATGTTTTTAAAATAAATAAAAAATTTAAAGCTTAAATTCATTTATTAAGTAAAATTAAGAGTATTCTTGCTCTCTGTATTAACAAATGATGTAAGTATTAACTTAAAGGAACTGAAACTCTCTTTCAAAGATTAAATAATTCCGGCATTTTTTTAAAACTTGCGAAAAAAATGATTTGTTAGCTTACAAAGTACATGCATAATGCATACATATAATAGAACATACGTAACAATACAAAATATGAAACTAAATGTTAGTCTAATGTCGTAAAAAATCATCTATTGTTATTTGTCTCCTCTTTTTCTTTAAATTGGCGTCCAGAAATCGTATTTTTAATTTGGAAAGAAGCTTCAAAAACTCTATCACCATAATTTTGGATATTCCCTGCTAGTACTGGAACCTCATCGACGTCAGAATCTTCAGATACTTCTTGCACTTCTGGATTTTCAATTTCTTATCGTGAATCTGGGTCCTCAACATACAAATTTTCATCCAGTTTTAAAAAATCATTAAGGTTTTTATTATCAGTTAATTGCAACAAATTCTTATATTTGAGAATATTTGCAGAGTACATTAAGTGGTAAGTCATCTTCTGGATCAGATGTAAAAACCTCATTTAGCTGGTCTTCACTTTGCATATTGTCGTGCTTAAATCCTGCTTTACGGAAGCAATTTTTAACTGTTTTCTTGGGCTCAAGCGGTTTTTGCAAAGTACAATACATCCGCATATCTTTCTCAGCATATAGACGTCAAACTAGTATTGAACCCCGTATGTACCGAAAAAATGAGAAAGTTTAAATATCGGTTAGTCCGCGTCCGTTCAAGAGAATATCCGCCCAAGAGAGAGTTAACGCAATGCAAATTAAATGAGAGTCGGTCCGGTCCATGAGAAACTGTCCGTTCAAGGGGGGTGTCCGCTCAACGGGGGTGTCCGCGAGGGATAATTTCACTGTATATACTTTTTTAAATTCTTAAGTAATAATAAATAATAAAATTGGTTAAAATTCTTCGACGTTTTTGTGATTTTTTTAAAACTTGTTTGGAGACAATTAGAAGAAAACTGTCGGTGCTAGTAAAAAGTAGATATGCACTTAAAAATTCTTATCTTTACAACTGTTTTCCTTAATTTCTATAAATCATTTTTTAAAGTTATTTAAAAATATATAAGATTAGATTAAAATCCTTCTATGCTTTTGAGATTTTTTTAATAATAATTAGAACAAATCTGTCGATGTTAGTAAGTAATAGACACTCCAAAATATTTATCCTTAGAATTTTTTTCCCTAGTTTCTATGTATAAATAAATGTTATCCGCTATTTTTAAGTTGCTCAACGAATTAAAATTTTTGGACATTTTCTATTTTTTTTATTGTAACAATTACAATAAATCTATTGATGTCAGTAAAGAATAGACACTTCAAAATATTTATACAAATACAGGGTGTTTCAGAATTGCACGGCACTATTTCAGGGATATGTTCTCCAGCACGAAATAAACAAGAAAGTTTATATAAACATAAGTCTCAAATTAATTTATTATCGAGATATTGAAAAGTTAATTTATTTAATAATAAAACATTCAGAGTAACCGATCAAAGTTCAGTTGCATTCAGTGCGACGAATCCATGATTCTCTGGCGCCACAATACGTTTAACGTATTGTGGCGATGTATTGTGGCCGAATAAAGTGTACTCACAAAATGACATATATACGAGTGCAAAGGGTTAACAGGTCCGTTTCGGACAACCTAACGGTTACCATATGCTGTGTTTAAATAATCGGTGACAATATGAGAAAATTGAGCAGGGGCACCGTCATACATAAACCACATCCCCTGCCTGTTGGCAATCGGAGTATCTTCTAGAAGCTCATTCAGATTATTTTGCAAAAAATTCAAGTAAGATATTCTTGAAAGTCTTGTTGGTAAAAAGAAAGGGCCGATGAGATCATCACCAAGAAGACCACACCAGGCATTTAATTAAAAGGTATGTTGGTGATACGTAATAGCAGTCGTATCAGGGTTTTTGGTCGTTACAAGTAAAAGTGTTTAGAAAATTAGTAATTCAATTGTTGCTTGCGCAATGTTCGCCATACGCTTGCCGCTGAAACACTGAAACGATGTGACAATTTTCTGGTGCTAGTAGTAAGAGATAGCTGAACAGTATTGAGTGTCCCTTCTTCAACGTTAGCAGTTCGTCGAAATCTTTGTCGACCAGCGCTTTGTCGTTGTGGTTTTAGCGTGCCAGTTTCCCTAAGACGTCTTTCAATGGCTACAAACGTTTTCCAGTTTGGTAACCTCCTAGTGGGAAATGTTTCATGATATTTTCAAACAGCAGCAACGCTATTTTTATGTACGTCGTCGTCCCCCATGATAATACAAAACGGAAGTTTTCTTATTAACTCATACGAAAACACGCAAAAATAGTAAAACAGGTTACTTATTTACACGAACAGTATTTAATACCAACCGGTTTAATCATCTGTCAAACACAAAAGCGCTTTGCAATTGCAATCAATAGTTATCTGATTAAATCCAAGACATTTAGATATTTATCTTTAACTTTTCAATGTCTTGATGAAAAATTAATTTGAGACTTATGTTTATATAAACTTTCTTGTTTATTTCGTACTGGAGAACATATCCCTGAAATAGTGCCGTACAATTCTGTATCACCCTGTATATATTTTTCCTTATTTCTATAAATATATTTTGTATGACTTTTTAAAATTATTCAAAAGATTATCAAGCTAGAGTACAATTCTTCGATGTTTTTTGAGAATTTTTCTGTTATTTTTTTACAATAATTAGACAGATCTGCCGATGTTAGTAAATAATAGACACTTACTTAAACTACTTGTCCCTACAATTTCTTACCTTAATTTCTATAAATAAATTTCGTACGATTTTTAGAGCTGGTCAAAAAATTGTAAAATTTGTAATAAGTAAAAAAAATTGATTATTTCAATGTAAAAAAATCATTTCAATTAAAACTGCATTAAATTTTCTTATTTTATGTAAATTAAATAAAAATTTACATAAATATTTTACGACTTTTTAATGTTGATTTTTTTAATTATAAAAAATTTACCTACATTACAATGTTGTGAACTATGCGGAAAACAATTATCAACGAAAAACCAATATACCTACAGAACCAAACCAGAAATTATTTTCGGTACGTGTTTATAAACATAAGTTCCGCTTCGAAAATCTCAAAAAAATCGTACCACACTTCGAATATAAACGTTCTTATTGGAACGTTCTGGGGCGTGTAACACACCTCGATCTCGGTTCGTTTTGTCATCTCACGTCACGGTCGATCGGTTTTACGCGGCCTCAGAGCGCAAAAACGGACCAGATCCGAACTTTCCAAATGCCCACCTACAATTATTCAAGCGTTCGAACCTATAATGGAATTATTAGATCATTTGAAAAAAGAAAAGCGAGCTATAACGTCTAGACATAAAAGTTTAAACGCTAAAACTTTAAACGTTAAAACTGTAAACGTTAAATTATTAAACGCCTTGAGGTTATTATATTGTAATTCCAAAATAAATATTTTAACTTTCGTGACCGAGATAAATAGATCGTGAAATTTGTTTTGTAGTTGTTCCGGGATATTTAATAAGGAATTTCTATTTGAAATGAAACAAAAAATGTATACCATAATTACTTTGTTCAATCATTAATTAGACGATATTAATAAATCACATCCTGTTAAACGTACCGTTTCTGTTAAAGAAAAAAAAATGTATAAAGAAGTTAAGCTTCGTCGAGTATCTGCATAACCAAATAAAAGAGCATGACTTTACTAATTATGTAAGAAGTCCAAAAACGGTCCAAGAACTTAGAATTTAGACTTTCTCTAGTGGAAAAAAGCGAAACAAGTTTCGGTCTGGTGAGTTTGTCTCGGCAAGTCCAAATTATAAATTAAAATTTTGTTACTAGGTCACAGTTTTTAAGATTTCTTTCCTTCGAAATTAAAGTGAACTTTTTAATTACGAATGAATCCGAGTGAATTAATTAGAATTATCCTATTATAGAGAGTTTTTAAATTAATTCCTACATTTAGATTGGATTTTTTCAAAAATCAACGAAGCAAAATGATTTTAAGAGTGTTATAACCAGGCCGATGTTCTGGTCAATGAATTTTCGATTATTCACGCCGATGTTAAATTCTGTAAAGTTATTTCGGCAAGACTTTGTTGTTTTTCAACCTAATTATTCGGAATTATAAGGCTGGATGTACAAGATCTTGCCTTTTTCTGGGTAAATTGTTTGAAAGGATTAGTTTGGCACAATTTCTTTTTTTAATAGATTTTTAAGTCACAGTGATTTTAGAATTAATCGGGGATGAATAATATTAGAAAGTGTATCGTATACTTTTTTTATATTTTTATTATAAACCGTTACAAACTTAAAATATACCGAATTTTTTTGTCATTAAAGAATTTAGTTTGTTTAATTTTGTAACATCATAAATCTTATATAACTGAACCCAATAATGTGTTATCCCTCTAATACAAAGTTTTTACAATTTTCTTTCCGCCTTTCTTACCAATGGGATTATTCCCTTTCTCTAACTCTTATGAAATTCTTCTCCTTTCCAAGTCACATTAAAAAAGTCGATCACCCTTTTTTTGTTGGTGATCGTTAATTATTCTTAAAGATAGAATTATTAGTTTGAAATGGTTACAACTTATAACGATTGTGTTGACTTGTAAGATATAAAGAGTGAAAAAATGGCTTCGTCAACATTCTTTTAAGTTCTAACATTAAAAAATTATACAATATGTACTTATGGAAATTAGAAAATGATTCTTACATAAAATTAAAGCCTAAATATTCTTTTATATATTATATATATTTTTCTAATTATTGACAAAAAAATTAAGAAACATTATAAGGTCGAAAAATTTGAATTGAATCTAACACCACCATTTTTTGACCAATTATGTAAATTATTTCAAAACATCGTGACTAGAATTGGACAGAATATGCAGTTTTTGGCAGAATATTGAATTCATTTACCGAATATTCAGTTGTCTATGTGACCGTTCTAAATTTTAATAAATTCGAAGAATATATTAAATGAGTATACAATGGATTTTTACACAATTATCAATTAGGTCATTTATGAAAACAGATACGTAATTAAATCCTTCAAATTTTAGGTGATACAACAAATAAAGTAGATTTACGAAATAAAGTATAAGATGACTAAGAATAGATTTAGTTAAAAATTACTTCTACTAAAAAACAATAATATTTGTAATTGATAAATTGCAGGTTTTCGTGTAATGACGCTAATTGGCTGGCTCTTTCTGGAAGTAAGCGGTTTCCTTTGTCTTCGTATATGTTTACTGCTTCAGAGTACAGCTGCTCACTGAACACTGTACTTGATGGGACTGATAATGGTGGGACTTTGGCAATGATTTTTGGAAATTTTAAGCTATGTTGTTTCTACCAAACAAGTGGAACTTGCTCGCTCTTTAGTAATTCCTCAGACAAGTAACCGTGCAGTTCATTTGCTATTCTGTTTCTAGAACTGGAGTCACTAACGGCGTTATTATGTGGCTATGGCTTTATAGTAGTGATGTGACGAATAGTGATTCAACCGAATAACCGAATACCGAATATTCGGCTAAATTTGAACCGAATATTCGGCCTTTGTTGAATGGCGTGAAAATAAGATTCAAAGAAATAGAGAATGGAAAAAATTATTTTATGGCAATGTTTTTAAATCCCCGATATCATTGAAACTTTTTCTCATCATATCCGTTATAAGGCATACTATTTTTGGAAGCACTTGGAAGAGACTCAAACCTTGGAATCAGTAGTAGAGATGATACAGAGCGCGATGGAAATGATAAAATGAATATAAACACAAATAACCAGCAATTGTCCTCTACAACAGGTAAAAATTAGAATAGGAGTCATTTTTCGTTTTGGGACTGTTATAAAACCATAGTTACATCTAGTAAGGCCGTTAATGACTGCAGTCGCAGAAATAGAGTAGCAATTGAACTGGACAGTTACTTGTCTGAGAAATTACTAATGAGAGAGCAAGTTGCATTTCTTTAGTGGAAACAACATAGCTTGAAATACCCAAAAATGAGTAAAAGTGTATTTATCAGCCCCATTAAATACAGTTTTCAGTGAACAGTTCTCTGAATAGCTTATCATTTGTATGCTCATTCAATATTCGGCCGAATACCGAATATTGCAAATGAACCCGAATACGCCGAATACCGAATAATTATTCGGCTTCGGTCCCATCTCTACTTTACAGCCACATAATTAGGAAACGATTTTTACATCAAATTAAATGTAAAAGATTCTATTTTGTATTAAAACAATTAATTGTAATAAAAATATTAACAATTAATCTAAATTGAAATAACCTACCTTTTCAAAAAAAATTAAGTTTAAAAATCGCGCAGAATTTATTTATAAAGATTAAGAAATGATTTTTACGTTAAATTGATACTTAAAGGTTATTAATTACTAATTTATTCTAGTTATAAAAGTACTAAAAAAATAATTTAATTTTGAAAAGGCTGGAGGATTTTGGCAACATCAAAAAATTTTTTGGCTGACTTCAAAAAATCGCCCAATTTTAGAAAAACCCAAGAATTTTGACTGAACCTAATTTTAAATTTTTTTGACTAACAGACTTTATAGGAATGAAAAAAATGATTTTTATTTTTAATTAAAGTTTAAAGACTCTATTTTCTAAAATAAATGTAAAATTTATTCTAAAGATCGCCAAAGAAATTAAAAAAATATATTAAAACATATGTCATACTTATTCATTGGTTAAAAAAACTCATACGGTTTAAACGTGTGCATTAATATTGATTTAAAATGAAATTGGATTGCATCCAAAACAGTATAATACCATAATAAATTATCTCGTGCGTAATGGAGAAAATTCAAGATTAATTTTTTTACTCTTATTACCTTTTACTCGTTGAGTTAACTTTCAACCAGCAGGATCACGTTCACGGTTGCTGCTGATGTAACCTTATTTTACGATAAGAATGTGACCTGTTACAACCAAGGTAATTGCCAAAGAAATTACTGAGAGAGTTTGTTGAACTTACAACAAAAAAAAGGAAAAAATGGAAAGAAACTTTTCAATTCTCCGTGAAGATAATTTGAATATAAAACTTCTCCGTGAATAAACCTTAATGAGTAAAGAAATACCGAAACGTGTTGAGTTGAAAATCAATTTCCTGCTGTTCAAAATGTTATTTATACTTCGAACTATATAATTTAACACCGTTGTTCTTCAAGCGTGAAACTTAATGCTGAGTAGTAATTATTTGAGGATAGTCAGTAACACACAACTGATTATTTTCAATTAAATACTTTCGCACCTGTACTAAATTCAAAGTAGCTTTTATTATACAGAGTGATTCTTTCAAACATTTTAATCTGTATTTATAAAAAGATGTTTTAATTTCCATAAATAAATAAACTTTTTCCAAGTCCATAAATCTAATATAATCTTTATAACTGACTATGGTAGTTTTAAGTTTGCAATAACTTTAATAATTCATTATTTATTTTATACCCATGACTTGTATTGTTTGAAATTGCAGTTATAATTACTTTACACATCTTTGTTTATATCTTGAAATCACAATAAAGCATGTTTATTCATTGTATATAGACACACATTCTACAAAACCTTCTACAATAGGTACTTTATAATCACAATGCCAACATAAACAATGAACGAATGAAGATACAACTCTCTTTATGGAATGAGTTCTTGTGCAAAAGCTCTTTCTTAAAAGCCAAAGTATTGTTCTTAAAATGCAATATGAATTAAATTGATTACTTAATATTTCATTAACCGAGTGGGTGATTTAAAATGTTTTTAGATAAATTTCCTGATAACCGATTGTAAGTTAGTAGACACATTCAATCTATTCTGCTTGTATTGTAATAATTCCACTCCTCCGCAAATCGTGATATTTCAATAATGAACTGGAGACATAATCGGTTAAAGATCAAAATTTATACAGTGCATACAAAAGTGCAAATGTTGACCTCACATCACTCGGAATAAATTTTATCTGTACGGTTGCTTAAAGCAGTTTAACAATGGTACCGGAGGAAATCATTTGCAATTATTAACATTCTTTCCAGTTCTAACTAACTTGAAAGAATCGTACAGAACTTATTTGTGGAAATTACTTCATTTCCTTGTTAAATTAAAGCTTAAGGTGCCTCAATCACGGTCCTAAAGTTTCTGAGGGGATTCGCTGTGTGGGGGGAGGAAGCTCAAAGGCGGACTTGTGGGCATGGTCTAAAACTAGTGTGTTTATTTAATGAAATATTTTTATTGGCTGAGATTTTATCGCAATACCGGACTTCTTTTTATTATGTCTTGTGTAAACAAATAGGGTATACATACGAAAGAAACGTTTGCCCGACACCGACGAGCATGTTTTAAAGATCCTGAACAATTTGCTGAAAACAATAAAAAGATATTTTGAAGGTACATCAACAAAATTACATTTACACTTTAATAACTAATAGCAAAAAACAGTTATTTGTTTCCAAATTATCTGAAATCGAAATTAAAAATTTTTCTCTAGTACTCCAATTTCTTTATGCCCTTTAGCTCTCCTAATTTAACAATTTTGTTGCTTATGCTCTATCGGGATTTCGAATGACATTATGCGGTGGTGGTGTACAAAATCTCGGATCAACTAATTCCGGTAAAACACATTTAAAATATTTTTTTTAAATTTTGGTACCATATCATCCCAGAACATTGGTTGTCTTTTTATCTGTGGAATACATTCAAGTTGATAATGATTGTAAGATGGGTACATATTATTATTACCTTTTGATACGCGAAATTTTTCTTCGTCCTTATAATGAAGTAACAGTCTTCTCTGCCAGTCAAATGTAACTGTCCTTGAATTTGGTACATATAGTGAGTAAACAAAAATAACTCAAAGTTACTTTATGACCATACAAAGTGTAAACTTTTAAGTATTTACATTTTTTTTTGCAGTAACCGATACTTATTTAAAAATAGTAATAATAATAATACGTTTTCTATTCTAAATACTTATTTTTATTTTTCTTATTTACGCAGATGTGTATTAATCGAACACATATAATTTTTATGTAAAGTATCAGCAATTGAAGAGCCTGGTGCAAGAACGGGATAAGTAACAATATGTTCACTCTTCAGCAAAGCCAAAAAACATTTTCATTTTTATGTTAGTGTTTAAATGAATTATAATGGTTTATTGAAATAAGTATGAGCATTTATGTTTGGTCAGAGCATAATTTTGGTAGAAATGGTAATTTAATAGCAAAGAACAAATTGTGGTGGAAGAACGGGATATGTGATTATCTGGGATATAATGATTTTGAGAGGTGACTGAAAAACATAAATAACAAATTAAGATAATTCTTGGGAATTCAACCGACAAAGGGGAGAATTAAAAACCTCTTTTTTATTAAGCCGAGCTTTTGACCTATTTATTTTGATCTTCTTCAGGGTTTAAAGCAGAGGAACTTTAGAAACAAGGTTGAACATATTAAAATACATTGACCTTGTAAGTTAAAATTAGACGATGTAAGAGACAAAAGTCGAAAAATGATTTTTCGACTTATTTTTCGATACTATTAATACAAAGTTGATACAGGATTGTTCGGTGCAACAATGGGACAAGTGTAACGTAACTTATCCCATTCTTGCACCAGTCTACTGCATGGGATTGGTGATTTTCTCTTATAATTTCTATTCAGCTAATCATATATTACACATACTTCGACTAAACAAAGGAAAATACACTTTTAAACTGTTTTCAGTAAACATCTCATTTTTTAAAAATTTGGCGCATATCCCCTTCTTGCACCAGGGTCTTCAATTATTTTATTACTAATACATTATAATAATAAAAATATTTTAATCCTAAACAAGACAGTTCTTTTATCAAAACATTAATAAATTAATACTTATTGTTAATTTTGGTCCGAAAATAAGGTAATGATTATTTCACAAATTACATGCTGACAATAAATACGCTTTTGCTTGAAAGTTTAATACAAAACGACACATGTGTCCAAGTTATCCAACAGAAAATATTAGGATAAGCGGAATGAATACATTCCGAAAGCCAGAAAGAAAAGGTGTCTCGGTCCTTTTCTCTGGGCGGTGCTTAAGTACTACAAATAATGACCACCAGGCAGCGCCACCGTACAAGGCGATTTTTATTCCTTGCAGCTCCCTCGTATTTAGGGTTTAAATCACTTATTACATGATCAATAACACACATTTTTGTATATACTTGTAGAAAAAACATGTGGCTACCTATGGGCGGTCGAAAAAATTTGTTTAAAACGTTCAGCTTTGATCAATCACAGCTCGAAAATACCCTATTTATGGGTGTGATTTTTACTAATTATTGTTTTAATAAAAAGAGAAATCAAAAATGTAAGACCGTCCAGAGAATCTATGCACTTTCAGTCAACGTTTCCCGAAAGAACCAATTAAATCCAATTATTATTAACGCCATAATTTGTGAAGTAAGAAGTACATATTTTGCTATATCTATAGATCGCGGTAAAGGCGCCTTAAAGATTCTATTTATTAATTATTTTTCATTTACTTATTTAATTATTCTTTGGTGTAAGTTATATTTGCTGTAATTATTACCAAAACATTTTAAAAAAGGTATTGAAAAGCTTGAAACAAATTTTAATCGAACATAACACCATTCATTTTTGACCAATTGTGAAAAGTGGAGACGTTATTTATAAGAACTAAGGAACGATTACATTAAATCGGACTAAAGAGATTCTGTTTCGGATTAAAAAAATCAGCTTTCTTCTAATTATTATCATAAAATTATAAAGAAAATTGGCAAAAAATTTGACTGTTAAGTAGTAAATTTATTTAAAAAAATTGATTAGCTTTAAAAGTGGTTCTTACTTTAAACTGAATTAAAAGGATTCTATTTTGTATTTAAGAAGCAAATTTGGTTTAGTTTTTACAAAAAAAATGAAAAATGCTCTTAGGAAAGCCTTAGACAGTTAATTAACTTTAAAAGTAATTGATCAACTTTGAAGAATCGTAATTTATGAAGGTTGATTATCATAACTATTTTTTTTAAATTTTAGAGTAAAAAGTTTTGACTACATGCAACATATCTTCAAAAAGTTTTTGACTAACATTAAAAATTCTCCCACACTTTTTATTATAGGAATTAAAAAATGGTTTTGACTTTAAATTAAAGCTTAAATAATCTATTTTCTATAATAAATGTTAATTTGAGAAGTTGATAAAATCCTTTCATTCAGATTTACCGTGAAAGCGAAAACGAAGATACTTGGAGACGTAAAATCGTCCTTATAATCGATTCGGTGAAGATTCTAGACATTTTACGATTTCCTGGTGAAGATGGGTTGGGTTTAGTAGAGTAATAATTGATGTAAAGACGTAAAATGCTTTCTAATTTTGTGTAACCCGGACGCAAACGAGGTTGGTAAATTTTAATGAAATAATTAACACAACTGCTTCTTGTTAAGTCGAAGCGTTAAATGTAAACCTTTTGCTTAAGTCTAAATGAATGGACTAAATTGGCTATTAAATTTTACTCCTAGGTATTTTCTTACCTGTTGTAGGATGCACAAGCTAGATTACCTTAAAGATTATTTGTGATCAATCTTAACAAAATTTAACCAATATTGTTTAGTGTTTGTTAGGGTTGGTTAAAAACTGCTTTTTATATACATATACATAAATCAAAAACGCCTTCTACCAATTGTTGTAGCCGCATCTTCTTTTTCCTTTGTTAGGCCCGGCGCACACTTGCCATTTTTTACCGTCCGGGTATTTTAGGCCGCAATTCCGGTGTCTTGCCGTAGCGGACCCGGATGGTAAAAAAGCCGCAAGTGTGCACTGAAATGAAGTGCTTCCCTGACGTCCTTGTTCCATGCACAAAAGGTGTCCAATTCTTTTTACTCCTAGATAGCTTCTTGACCTTTCTCATGGTTTTCCTCTTTTTGTTATTAATAATTCGCTTGACCTGTCTTCATCATTCATTCTTTGTAGATGTCTCATCAACCAAGTTTTCGTTTTCTATATCCTCATTAAGTGATTCAATTAACTCCTTTTTTGTTTCCGTATTTTTATCTTTGTCTCTCTTCGTAAACCCCTTCACTACCCTTACTTATTGTTAGATATCTAATCTCTGTCGATTGTAGTCTATCCTTGTCCTGTTTTTTCAACGCCCACATTTCACAGCCAAAGGTCAGCACTGGTTTAAACGCTGCCTTATAAGTATCTATGGTTGCCTTCCTTAATATTTTTTGGTTTTCTCTGTTCTTGTGTTTATTTTCTTATCTTGTTTACCATTGTGTCTCAGTTCAACTTGTAGATACTTCAATTCTTTCATCGGTTCAATGTCTCTGTCATCACTTTAATTTCGATTTTTTCTTCTTTTCCGACTGCCATGCCATTACTTTTATTTTGTTTTTGTTCATTCTCACTCCTAATTTCTTTAGCATCGTATTCAGTCAGAATATAATTTGTGATGCATAGTCGATCTCTAGCGATCTCCACTTTGGCGAATCGCCGGTGATTTGTAACGTGATTTGTAATGTACTGGCATTATACATCCAATTCAAATCCCTATCCATTTTATATACAGATCTGGAAATTTCATTTGAGGACATAGGAAAATAATGCGTGCAACAGCGAAGCATATACGAAATAGATTAGATAAACAAAGAGCGATATAACTGTTTGACCACGTCAGACTGTCAAACTGTCAGTTCGACAGTTCGTGGGAAGAAGGTGGTTGGTTGGGCGACTAGGGTTGGGTCGGAAAAGGCGTGGTTAAACAGTTATATCGCTCTTTGTTTATCTAATCTACTTCCTATATGCATCGCTGTTGCACGCATTATTTTCCTATGTCCTCAAATGAAATTTCCAGATCTGTATGTATGTATGCAATATTAATCTGACAAATTATGATTTTATTGAGGTTCTTGACATCGACCAATCTCTGGCAAATTGCCGGCAAATCTCCGGCGTGTCGCCAGAAAAAACAGCATAGCGCACGTGAATGATTCCATGGCGATTGACTATGCATCGGAATTTTCAACTGGCGAACGGAGAATCTCCGGCGAATTGCCGGTGATCGACTATGCATACGGGTGTTACTATTTCCTCACTTTTCGTTATTAATGACAAAATTACCATACTACCTATCTGCTTGCTGCCTCCTCACATGCCCTTATAATTTCGTCTATGTAAGTTATGAATTTCACGACGGGTGCCGAAATGCGTGTACAATGTAAGACTCAGGTTCCTTGGCTCGAAATAGGTCAACTTAAGTTAACTTATCAAAATTTCGCCAGGATTTATGACTATCATCAGGGCTAGAAAGAATGCAATGTGTAAAATTTGTTTGCTCTTCTCGTTGCATTTTTGTTTTCATGATACCCGATAAACAAAATCACAAGGTGTTAGCTTTGGTGATCTTACTGGCTAATTTTCAGGAGCATGATACCCTCTTCATATCGTCTGATTAGTATAAAACCTACAGTAGAATCTGCATAATACGGACTGAAAGGGTTAAACCCTGATGATATTCACAAATTCTGATGAAATTTAGAAAATTCTATGCAATGAACTTTTTTTCACTCTAGTTAAATTTTTATATTTTTGTCTATAATTTGCTCCATTATATTTATAGCTGTGCCTATGAGTAAAGATTCTCTGTAGTTGTTTCTATATCCCCTCCTGTACTTTGGTACTATATACGCTATTCGCCAGTTTTCGATATTTTTCTTCCTTCCATATCTTGTTTAATATCTGGAGGAATTATTCTCTTCCTTTTTATTTCATGTAGTTAATCACTTCTGTAGTTACTATGTCCTCACCACGCGCCATTCTATTTTTTTTATTCCTTTATTACTTAATTAGTTTATTCATAGTAATTTGATCATCTACCTCTCTTCTTATTTCTTTCTGCGCTTAATTCATGTTCTCCTCAATTTCGTTTGCATTCAGTAGTTCTATAAAATATCTAAAGGTAGGTTTTCACGCACATGCAATTCGCCCAAGTTGACTTGTGCATGCCAATTTGCACATATAAGACATGAATTGGTGTACCCATTTAAACTTTCAGATTTTTGCACAAACTTGTTTACTAGCACAGTTGAAATTGTCATTGTTGTATAAGTAAAATTCAACGATGGACCACGAAAAGGAATTATTAGCAGTAGCTGGTAGTAGCACGGGACCTCTCAGAATCAAGAACTTTTTTTAATTCTTTTCTATATGTAGTTCTCATAGAATTGATTTTCTTCACCACGCCTTCTCTATTTGCACTCTCGTCCACTGTGTATTTTCTCGACGAGACTATCATATGCCTGAGATTTTGCATTTCTATTACTATAGTCTTTGGATTTAATTTTCCAAAGACAAGGAAATGATCTATAAAGTGCAATGAACTGGGTCATAAATTCTTTTTCTTTTTTGTTTGACATATTGCCCAAATATAGGAAATATGCGTAATATATGAATATTGTATAGCAGAACACTAAACCTGTGCCAACAAGCTGATGAAAATTCGCTATTTACTACTTACTGCGCATGCGTCGAGTTGGAGGGTTGTTTACACGCTCAAGCATTTGCGCTAACCGCGTGCAAATTATCTGACCGGCCAGATTTTACTCAAGTCAAACTTTCTGGGTTCTGCAAGTGAACGATTTACGTTTTCATGCAACAATTTACTTGTGCAAATGGGCATGCACAAGTCAACTTGGGCAAATTGCATGTGCGTGAAAACCTACCTTAATATTTCTCTATCTATAAATTATTTTCTCTTTTTCTTTTACTACTTCCCCATATTTAGTCTTCTACATGATTTTACTACTTTATAAAGATTGCTTTTTATTATAGGTAATCATGAAAGCAATTTCCACTTATAAGCATAAAGTGGAATCATAATAAGTAAACTTAACAATTGCATTGCTTATATCTAGATGAACAATAGAATTGGTGAGTTTAATTATCATCTAGAGCGAATTATTCGTCGGAATTTACTTAAGCAACTCGCTGACATAATGCAATTGATACGCGCGTTTCTTGCTCAACGAATTTCGCGTGAACGAACGCGATTGGTGAAATCGATGCCAAATAGATCGGTTAGATAGGTATTTAGTAAAATGTACGGTCACTAACAAGGTTGGGCCCGGAGATAAATGTAATAATACTTTCAAGGATTTTATAGTGTTGACGATTCGTTTTGTGCGGGTGCGGATGTAAGATATATCTAATTCTAAAACAACTTACGTTATAGACTCAAATTAAATCTCCATCTGCTATAATACTCTATATAATGACCTTCAATTGAAGTATCTAGGTATCTCTCTATCTATAAGTAGAAGGGAAGGTTGTGAAATATCGAGTCTTGTCAATCTTTTGTACTTGGTTGATATCCGTTATAATAATTGGATTTAAACTGCAATGTCATTTACTCAACGTGTTTTACTCGAAGTTAGAAATATCCTACTTTCCACTTTGGAATATTTCCAAAACATTCTCGGTAATCGTATTTCTTACAGATTTCTTATCACACCTTATATAATTTACCTGGCATCGACATCGTCTTCTACTTCCGGGAAGTTTTATGTCCTAACACAGTTCGCTTTGTAAATCTAAAGTTTCTAAAATAGTACAATAGGCGA
This sequence comes from Digitonthophagus gazella, assembly GCA_036711955.1. NCBI lineage: Eukaryota > Metazoa > Arthropoda > Insecta > Coleoptera > Scarabaeidae > Digitonthophagus > Digitonthophagus gazella. Next base: position 25,644,796 of record JASCIT010000001.1, on the reverse strand, counting down.
CAAGTTTTTCTCTTCTTTCCTTTAAGTAAAAAATCATTATGCAATTTATTTTCACTCGCCATTAACGCACGGTGGTGTTAAATTGTATCCTTGAATGTTCCTTAAGAAAGTGGAGAAGTGCGCTAAGTGTAAAATAATGGTAGTAAATTTTATGCTCAAGTGATCGTCCGAGGTTGAAATTGGTTTTGGTCATTTTACAGGTTAGTGTCTTCATTTCAATAATTATATGAAAGCAGAAAGTTATAGTTGAAATTTATTTGATTGGCGAAGTACAAAATAAGACCTTTAATTTATTATATAACTGTTAATAAGCAATTGTTATAACCAGTATTTCTTATAATGAGTTTAAAAATGTACGAATTATAAGATTTTAGAAAGGAAACTTGAATCAAAGCTACCATTTAGGTTTGAGCTTTAAAATTATTTTCATTTCTTATCTAATTATTAGATGTTATTTATACATCACGGTTCAAAATAGATCTAATATCTAAAACTTCATGTAAAAAATACCAAACATACAATCTCTACTTTTACCAGTTCAAACTTATTTATGACAACTTCTATAACTTCTGAAGCGTTCCACTTGACTTCCTTACTTTACCCTATTCGACAGCGAAAGTGCATTTAGGTCTTACAGCTATTACAATTTACTCACATACCAATAAGGTTAAACCTGTGAATTATTTTATTATTCAAATAACCATACTTGTAACACTACAAGACTTGAACGCTTTATAAAATCCTCCTTTATAAAATCGTTTTGTGCCACTAAACTAGTATTACAACATAGTTAGACCTTTGGAAGGTCGCTAACTCATCAGATTCCGTTACATAAACGGAGATGTTCTTGAGTTATTCCGCAATAGGAACACTCGGTCGGTCACAGCACCGGTTCAAGTTCAATAAAATGACGACCAGGCCAGATGGTCTCTTCGGCTTCCATTCAAGACCGTTGTAAAGTCGTTCTCATCGACTCATCACGAAAATCGTGACTAGCATTTATCTCGGGGCTACCGTCGCTATTTTTTGCCCGAAGCAACTTTGTTTGCTTTCGCCATCAAAGGCTCTTCTCATTCAATAAACTCCAAGATCGAGCGGTTAGAAGGAGGAGATTAAAGAGTCACGAATTGATTCGATAAAAGTTTTCCGGTGAATGTTCGTGATTTAAATTATTGAGGTGTGAGGATAATTAAAGACGATTAAAAATTAATCTTAAATTAAGCAATTAAAACTACATCTTAGCAATTATATAATTATTACTAAATGATTTCTTCTTGAAATGTTAAAATTAAAAAAATCACGCGGACGTAAATCTACATTGACAAAAAAATCACACTTGGTTTTCTTCTTGGTTGATCACTAATTCTGCAAGCCTTTCCTTATTAAGAAATGCACAATAAAGAATTGGCCAAGTTAAGCAATACTGTCAATACCTAGATAGTAGCCTACATTGGTCACCTTAACCACACTACAAGAACACCCATAAGGTAACAATCTTTCTCGTATCCGTTCGATTTAAAAGCATCTAACGTAATTCGAGACTAATAGATAATAGGCAATTAGTCTCATTATGGTGTTTCAAAGTAAGAAGTGATGGCCTGTGGTTTCCTTCAAATCCGAATGCGTATTGAAGACGAAAGGATGGGTCTTCTGGGAACTATTCGAAGAATTCCGATCGCGACACTCTACTTTGTTATGGTTTGCTATCTAGGAGATGCACGCTTCACGATTTGCTGGACCGTGTAATGACGTTTGTTAATAACGCCACAAAAATGTGTGTTTTTAAAGCATAAATGATGCTTTGAAAAAAAAAAATAGGACAAATTACAAAATTTTACCTTTACAATACTTTCTAGTATTAAGTGATTCATTACTTTGTGTAACCCCAATTGATTATGGTGTAATTAGGCTGGAAATCTAATTTTTAATGAGTTATAATTAGTATACATTTTTAATAAGTTTTGTAGTAGGTGGAATAGATTTAGTAATCCATAATGGGTGGATTACAAACTGTACACTCCTACTCGGAAGACATTGCGAATTAATGATCATAATATTCATAACTACCATGACTTGTCCTTACAAATCGCTTCGTGGCAGTTCTTGTTATGTGTGGAATGCAGGCTTTAGCCATCAATCTTTATGACGCATTTTTTAACGTACCATAACCAATACGACCATAAAGTTTATGACACAGCTGTTTGCAATAAATTGGCTAACTTTAAAAAATCATTACAAGTTTATTTATGAAAATTATGAAATGACTTTTATACTAAATATGGATTGAAATATCTTCTTCATACATAAAAATCTATATGTTAAGCAATAAAATATTTTAATTAGATTTTGTCTCTTAAACTTTTAAAAAATTTGTATAACGCTCTGCATTTCTGAGCAATGAATGAAATAGAAGAATTATTTTATAACTTCTCCTAAGTATTGTATAATAACTAGGCATTTCAGATGTATAATAAGTAGACATTCTATTTAGGGTAATTGTAAGTATGACAAAGGTCCTCATTACGTAATCAAAATAAGTAACCTGTACAAAGCCAAACTTATGAGTTTCTTGTTACCCCTTGAGTACATTTGACGTCTGAGACTCGTCATAAGTTGCATTATGTTCGAAATAAATCCGTACCCAAAGAGGTAAGAGAAAAAGTGAGTAAAGAATAGGAAATTAAAATTAACCTATTTATTGCAACATAATAAGCTTCATATTTTGGCACTTTCTTTTACACATACATCTAATGAACCCTTAGCCGCTTCCATTTTACTGAGCAATTGTAACTGACCGGGAAAGGAACTTCGTGGCCAGAAATATCTTCACTTCTAAGTTTTGAAGTTCCAAGTCGGCTGGAATCATCATCTTATCCCACTCGTTTACTGGTATGATCACAGAAGATATGAATTTTTTGGCAACACTTTCTGCACGCAAGTGCATTACTCATTTCATTTAAACACACACTTGGTATCAGAAGCGGAATCCCATCCATCTTTTTAAAACAACATTATTTTATTCTACAAGCTATTAGTTTGACATTTTTCTATTGTGTATTTCTCCATTCGCTTTCTTTTACTTTTCCTACTTGCTACTTTGCGTTTATGCCTTTTAAATTATATTCTGTTAGAAAAGACGTTATGCGCCGTACTTTAGGTTTATAACTACATAAAGGATTTTACAATGTTCTTTTGAGCCCAGAATGATAAGCTTTATTATTCATAAATTGAATGAAACGCAGACCTTCACCGCAATTGTCAGATTCGTTGTTTTGGTTCCATGTAAAGAACATATTATGCATACCTTCATTAGTTCTTCCAAGAGAACCTTTTTTTGTTTAAGGGGGGGTTTAGGAAAACTATTGACAGACCAGAGGTTCGAATCACTATCTAAGTGACCGTATCATAGACCACGCTGTGTTGGGTTGGTGCACTCATCTTGAATACATCGACCAATTAACACCCTTTCCCCTCCGCCTCCGGAAACACCCATCAAGGTAATAACTTCAGAGGCATATAAATGTGATTTTGGGGGCTACTATACATTTCTTCTTTCATTTTTTGGTTCTCTTTCGTGTTTTTCCATTTTCTTCATGATGTTTGTCCCCATTTAATCTACGGCTCTCCAGCACTCTTGTATTTCTAGCATTATATCTATTACGTTTTCTTTCCTTACATTTTTTCCGATTTTGTTAAAACAAATATTTCTTTCCTCAACAAAATTATTACAAATAAAAAACGTGTGTTCTGGATTATCTACTTCTTCGCAAAACCAACAAAAATCGTTCTCCTTCTTTTTTATTTTGAGCAAATAACTACAACAAATTGCATGATCTGTTAAAATTGGCATTAGGTGGTAATTTAATTAGCCCCATGTTCTATTAAACCATTTTTTTTAAATCTTTGATTAATACGTTGTTCCATTTATTTCCGTGATCCCATCTTTTGCTTTATTTTTCCAATAATTTTTCTCTAAATAGTTTTTTATGTTCCTTACGTCTACTGTATAGGTTACATCTTTCCTAAATTAATAGGTCAATGGGCGGTAGTCGAGCCACCACTTCAATATCCACTGTATAAACCGTTCTATATCCAGAGGATATCCTGATTCCTAATCTTCTATTATTTGAGGAAAGCATATTCAAACAGTATTTATAATGTAAGACTACCCTGGCTCTGAGAATTGCGAGGCTTCCCATAAACGATCTTCAGTGCTTGCTAAACCTCCATCAAGCTGATCACCTAATTACATATTAGGAAATTTTCTACCATTGTTAGACCGAGTTAAAAGTATTTGTCTTAACCCCTACAAAATTTGAAAATTTCAACCTTAAAAATTTGCATAAAAATATCGTTAGAGGTCTACTTATAAGGATTAAGAAATGATTAGATTAAACTCTCTTCTCTAACAATAAGTTGATATATAAAAAACTATATGTTAAAGTTAAATAATAAAAATTTTAAATTGCAAATCTTGGTTTAAACCTTTAATTAGAATTTGTAATCCCCAACGAAATTAGCTAACTTGCAAAAATTTTTACATGCTCATTCCTACAATTTAAGAAAAAAAATTACACTAAAAACATATACAGGGTGTCCTGGAAAATGTGGGAAATCTCTTGGATTCTGATAGAACATTAAAAAATATGATTACAAGTTCCCATAATTTTTTTTCCTAGCGGCCCTCCCCTCGGAGATACGGCCTTCTAAAGGAAGCCACTGGAAAACAATTTTTTTTAATAACTTTTAAAGTACTTAATTTAATTTAATGAAAATTTAATATAATAAACAGTAATAAGGACCTCTTAAAAAAATGACCTTAAAGCATAATTAGTCTTTTTAGTTTACCAGGGGCGTACTAGGTTATGCATTTTAATGCTTACATTTTTAACACCTGTATGGTAAGGAGTTAAAAAAAATAAATTTAGATACCTTGAATATTTAGCTAAAGAAAAGGTACTCTTATTCAGTGTCGATAAAATGAACCGTTTTCGAGAAAAAAATTGTAAAAGAAACCATCAAGATTAAAAATTTATTAATATTTCGCATTAATAGTAACGTTACTATAGTAATGTTTGTAAAAACAGCGCTTTTTAAATACTGATGTTGCAGACAACAAATTTAGCGCTCTTTTTACAAACGTTACTATGGTCCCTAGGAAATATTAATAAATTTTTAATCTTGTTGGTTTCTTTTACAATTTTTTTCTCGAAAACGGTTCATTTTATCGACACTGAATAAGAGTACCTTTTCTTTAGCTAAATATTCAAGGTATCTAAATTTATTTTTTTTTAACTCCTCATCATACAGGGTGTTAAAAATGTAAGCATTAAAATGTACAACCTAGTACGCCCCTGGTAAACTAAAGAGACTAATTACGTGTTAAGGTCATTTTTTTAAGAGGTCCTTACTACTGTTTATCATATTAAATTTTCATTAAATTAAATTAAGAACTTTAAAAGTTATTAAAAAAAATTGTTTTCCAGTGGCTTCCTTTAGAAGGCCGTATCTCCGAGGGGAGGGCCGCTAGGAAAAAAAATATGGGAACTTGTAATCATATTTTTTAATGTTCTATCAGAATCCAAGAGATTTCCCACATTTTCCAGGACACCCTGTATGTATACATATACGTAACATAATGAATATTTTTAGGTGGAAATTTTTTAGAAATTTCCATAATTAATATAACTACAATTTACTTCACCCAAATTATAGGTTTAATACGCTCAGGTTTTGAAATCAGATTATTACAGTTACAAGCAGAAAGTTGTAATTTACGATAAACGTACACTAGACCTTACACGCACTGTTAGGTTCAATGCGGCGTCAATTTTCGAAATACAATTAAAAATTTATTCAGATTTAATAATGGGCTCTCGCTGACCACTTTCCCTCGTTGAATCCACCGCGTGTGGTACTAAGCGTGTAACAAATCCCCTTTTTATGTATATTATGATAGTTGTTACAAATTATTTCACTTTCTCGCCTCGCTTGAGGGATTACTTGACCGGATTTTCCGCGTGCCACAAAGTTTCGTGAAAATATCATTGAACCTGTTATTAATAAACATGTTTTATTAAAAAAATTGTATGGTTTAATTTCACGTGAAGATTTAATTCTATCATGATTTTATAGAATAAATAATCGTTTTAAATCTTAAAATTTTTAACAATAAATACATTTCCGCACATTTCATCCTTTAAAATCCGTTACATTTCAGTTTCTCAATTAGGTGGAAAACGAGTGACTGATTAATTCGTTTCTTGCGCGTTAGAGAAAGTCCTCGATTAGTCACGGATTACGAATAATAATCGGTTAAGTTAAACGGTGGCCAGTTTCAAAAGTACAATAAGCCGGAATATCTTTAATAGGGGAACATTGACGAAGACAAGTTAATTTTGTTTTGTTAAGATATAATTTCTTCTTTTCACAAGATCACACTTAAATAAATTTATTACACTTTGGAATTTACGGTATTTAAATTAATAGGGAAAATAACTGAAGAGTAAATAGTAAAAGCCCGCAAGACTCTACTTAAAATCTCTCTATAAGGAGAGATTTTATCGTAAATTGTAAGTCATATGGTTAACTTGACATATTTCCGGAAAGTGATACTATTATTTATAATAGAAATTTCCTTTCTTTATTACCCAGCACTTAATGAAATTAATCCTGTAGCAAGTCCACATTCCTGGACGTTTCTCTTCGATTGCTCTTAATACAAATGGAAAAGCCGTGGGTTTGTTTTCTTATTTCGCTTTCATCTAAACGTTAAATATTGTAGAAATTGATTCTAACTAGTTTTCTTTACACATACATCAAATACCTTATTAAAACACTTTATTTAATTTTTATAAATAAATTTGGAGTGATTTTTTGAAAACATATATATCTTTAAAAAAATTTTAAAACTCCTGAGTCGATTTTGATCCAAATTTGGATACTTTGTGCTGAGATGAAATCTTTTAATTACACAAAGAATTATACAACTTACCTATACACAAAGTTGCTTAGTTTAGTCACTAGAAGACCTTAAAAATAATATTCGAAGAATCTTCGTAAATTTCTTCTAAACATGTAACATCTGGTTTTCTTGAAACAACTTCTTACCGCGAAAAGATATTGCTACTCTGAACTTTGTTAATGTTACCTTAACTTATAGAATTGGGCTTGTAGCAGCTTACAAAATATTTCTTGTGGCTAAATCGTTGGTTCAACTGAAATTTTATAAGACAGAAAATAGTTCAAAATTAATGTAGCTATTTAGAAAAAAAATAGATAGAGGATTATACTGCCCCCGTAAGGATAAACGCGGTATGTTCAAATTTGAGTTAAGGGCGTAATATGGTTTATCGTACATCTATTTAATCGTGTAATAACTAAATTTGTCGTATCTTTAATATTTCTATGTAAAATCATATTCCATTATTGCCGTATGTATCAAATCTTCCATGCTTTATAAGGGTGAACGCAGTATATTTGCAATGCTAAGAATAAACGCTGTATGAAGCCCATTCGCACCTAAAGATACCGCGGACTTCCTTAGTACGCATAAAATACCGCGCTCTTTCTTAGTAACGCCTAGAGTAGTGTTACTAAGAAACTTTCAAGAAGAATGTAGTGTTTGTGATAAATGGCAATTACATATTAACCTTGCCGAAAAATCAAGAGAGTTATATCAAGAACACGCAAGCCTGCCTTCTACTGGCGATACCGTATACGTTTCTGTACTACAAAAAGTGATTATGCTTCCCCGAATAGATAGCTTCAAAAGAGTTATATTCAGTAAAATACTTATTGCCTATAATGAAAGTTTTGTTGCTCTCGGCAGTACAAAGAAACTACCACCATTTGCAGTTCTGTGGAACGAATCCATTTCCGGACGAAATAAGGAGGATATAATTAGCGCTTTTTTTTGGTTTTATGTTAATTCAAAGAGATGTCAATCGCTTCGTATTTTGGTTGGATAATTGTTCAAGTCAGAACAAGAACTGGTGCTTTTTGACATTTTTGGTTAGAATGGTTAATTCTTCAGAAGTATCAGCCAGTGAAATTCTGGTAAACTACTTTGAGCCCGGCCACAGTTTTATGGCCGCTGATAGCTTTCAACACCAGCTAGAACTACCCTAAAAAGACATGGCAAAATATACGACTTTGATGATTTTTTCAGAGCGGTTAGCGAGTGTAGAATTAAAAACAAGCCAGAAATTAAAATTATGAGTTTTACTGATTATTATTTATGGAAAGATTTTAAATCCCAGCAAAAAGTCAAACAGGACAGCAACCGACCGCTTGTGACAAATATAAAACAGCTACAAGCAAGCTGCGGATCATTTGTTCTAAAATACAAAAACTCGTTTGATCCAAACGAAGAACTCAAAACCTTGGATTTTTTGTGTAAGAAGGCAATGAAAAAATCTGGCTTAATTCTCCCATTAACCTACCTTTCTGGACCACGAGGCTTTCCTAAATGTAAGAAAGATGAACTATTAAGGTTGTTAAACGGTATCATTCCAGAAAGCAGGCAAATATTTTGGAAAAAGTTGCTTGAATGCGAAGGATAATGAACATGTAATTACCTATTTATTGTTAAAAATGTTTGTATTAATATAATGTGAATTTTAGTTTTAAAAGACAACGCTGAGTTTCTCTATAACAAGAGAAACGACATTCAATGTCCTTAATTACTATCGTTATTACTAACTATTAACTATTATTAACTTATTTCTGTTTATTTATCTAACCCTACTTTCTTAACACGCGGTGACATTTGACATTTTATATAAAGGGCGCGAAATTTAAAATTTAAGAAAAGTATGTTTTCTTTACATCACCCCCCCTGGAGAAGAAAATGTTTTCAAAAAGTTATTAGATGTCAGTATGTGTAGGAGCTGGAATAAGTTTGGTGATGTGAAATAAATTTGATTCGGACTTTTGATGTCCTGTATCTATCCTGTATATTGATGTTGATATCTTATCCAAAATTTGATATGGTCCAATTTTTAACTCGTCGAATTTTTTTCTGTTCAGTTTATTACCATTTTCAACGTATACCCAGTCTCCTACATTGAAACAATATTCCTTTCTATGTTTGTCAAATCGATTTTTATTATAATTATGAGATATTATCGTATTTTTGAGAGCTTTTTCTCTGTCTGTAATAAGATTGTGTGTGGTTTCTTGCTTTAATTCTTGTGGTATAATTCTTACATCTGCACCCTCCAACAGATACTTCGGAGCGAAACCAGTGACAGTGTGTTCAGTCTCATTGTACTTTTCTACACAATCTTTTGCAATAGTTGTCCACGCTGTTTTTTTTTCTTTCCCTTCATTAATTTTGCATCTGATTTTGTTGATTAAGGTTTGATTAAGTCTTTCATTCAAACCATTCGAGAACGGCGAGTTTACAGCTGTAAAGATAATTGGTATGTTTCTGTCGCTCAAAAACTTTTTAAATTCTTTAGAATTTATTCCAGGATATTGATCTGACAGAATCATACCAATTTCGTTGTAATCTGATATGTTTTTGACAAGTTTTATAAAGTCATTAGCATTTTGTGTTTTTGATGTTAAAATGTATGCGTACCTTGTGAAATGATCAACAAGGAGATGCAAATATTTTTTTGTTGATCTGGATCCTCCAAGTCCTCCTATCGTATCTATAGAAACAATCTCAAATGGAGTTGTGGCTGGACCTAAATGAGACATCAGACCCCACTTGCTGTTTCTTCTTGATTTATTTTTGATGCATACTTCACAGCTTTTGCAAACTTTTATTATATTATTTGATAAGTTTTTCGCGGTGTATATTTGATTTATTTTATTTTGCATTTGTTTTATACCTATATGGCAATAGCGTTCGTGAACCTCTTTGATAAGTTTTAAACTAAAATGTTCTGATAATACAATCTTTTCTTTCTTTTTTACTTTTTTATAGTACACACCTTGTCTCTCTATTAATTTATTCTTTTTGTCTTGAATTCCTTTATTCTGGTCTTGATCCCGTATAATATTTGACATGTTTATGAAATTTACAATTTTTAATTTATCTTCATTGTTTTCATCCGGAGTTAAAACAGGATTTCTGCTCAAACAATCCGCTTCTAAATTATACTTTCCTGGAGAATACTTGATTTCAAAATCATATTGTGATATATAATAGGTTAAGTCTCCCAATTCTTCATCTGTCCTCGCTTTGATATTCATTTTTTCTAATGGTTTGTGATCCGAGAAAACAGTGAATTTTTTTCCGATTAACCAGTATTGCCAATATTTTATAGCTTCCTTGATTGCTAAGCATTCTAAATAAATAGCTTTTTTTCTTTTTTGTACTTCATTTAATTTTTTTGAGAAATATGCGACTGGTTTCTCTTCAATATTCTGTTGTGGTTGTTTTAATATTGCTCCCACTCCTTGCAAACTTGCATCTGTATAGATATGTATAGGTAAGTTTGGATTAAAGATTGTCAGGATAGGTTGAGAACACAGTAGTCCTTTTATTTTTTCAAACGATTCTTGGCATTTATCTGTCCAAAGAAATTCCTGCCCTTTCCTAAGCAAGTTGTGTAACGGATCCAACGTAATTGCAATATTTGGTACATATTTGTTGTAAAAGTTTATTTTCCCTAGAAATTGTCTAACATTTTTTTGCGTCTTTGGAATTGGAAAGTTTTTTATTGAAATTAGATTATCTTTTAATGGTCGAATCGAATTATTTTCTATTATATGACCCAAATATTTCACTGAATTAGCTGCAAAACTGCATTTTGAAAATTTTAATCTAAATCCTTCTTTCTTAATTGCGTGAAAGAGTTTTGTTAGGTGTTCAATATGTTCTGAAAATGTCTTTGAAAATATTAATATATCATCTATATAATTTACTGTAAAGTCTGTGAGTTTGTGTTTTCTTATTATATTACTTAATATTCGCTGAAAAATTGCTGGTGATGTTTTTAAGCCAAATGGCAAACAAGTCCATTGAAAATGGCCTTCTTGCGTAACAAACGCTGTTTTATGCCTATCTGTAATGCGTAAAGGAATTGACCAAAAAGCAGAGTTTATATCTAAGGTTGAGAAGAATTGGCAGTTTCTTGTTTTTACCATCAAGTCTTCAATTAATGGAAAAGGTTGTGATTGAGGAACAACAATCTTATTAAGATCCCTAAAATCTATACATAATCTTGTTCTTCTATTTTCTTCTCTCTTATATGCCAATGTTACTGGAGCTGCAAATGGGCTGTATGATTCTTCTATTAGATTCTTCTCTAATAATTTTGAGACTTGTTTTTCTATTTCTAGTTTGTCCTCAATTGTACATCGGTATGGTCTTTTACTACAATACTTATCTATTAATAAATCAATATGTGCTTCATAATCTGTCACTTTACCAACATCATATTTGTCTTTGGCAAAAATTTACTGATGATTACGTATTAATTCATCTATTTTCGATTGTTGTTCATTTTTTAAATTATTTACACATATATTAAAATTTTCTTGTATGACATGTTCGTTAAAATTTATTAAATAACTGTTTTTAAGTTTATTATTGTCTTGCATGGTATTATTGGAGCAGCTAGAAATTTGTTTATCATTATTAGATATTTCTTTTATTTTCCTTTTATCATTTTTTTCAAGGGATTTTTGTGAAATGTCTAAATTTTCTTTTTGTATTAAACCCTAATTTTTTTATGCAGTCTAGTCCAATTAAAAAATCATAATCAAAATTTTTTTTATCTATAACAAAAACATCGACTGTTTCTTCTATATCAAAAATTTTTATTTTTAGTGTTACTATTCCCTTAGTTTTCCTTACGCCATTAATTGTCTTCAAGTTTGTAATTCTCGAACTATTATTTCTGTTATCTTTTAATTTTAGTAGTTTTGAATTTATTAAGGAAACATTCGAGCCTGAATCGTAAATTCCAAGTACTTCTAGTGTATCGTTAAGCAGTAACTTGATTTTAATTAATGGCGGCGTAATTAGTTTTTTTGGTCTTCGTTTTTTAATTCACATTCCAATTCTGCATTATTAATGCTTTTAATCTGTCTTTCTTCTTCGTCCCTATTGTACATTGTTTTAAACCAGCATGACGACTCTGGGTGATACCTAACTCCTTTTTTAAGCTTCTCACAAATACCACATTTTTCTTTTTTTATTATATTTAATTTTGTATCAATCTTCTTCTCTGTTATTTTCTTTTTGTTCACTAAGTGTTCCAGTTTACCAAGTTCATTAAATAAATCTTTTGTTTCCAATATTTCTTCCTTATTTATTCTGTCAGTTATAAAGTTTGGTAGACCAGCTGCAATAATATCAACTAAGGTACCTGTATCTATTGTTTTTCGTACTTCCAGTAAAAGTTTTTCTTTTTTTATAGCATATTCCAACAATGAACCTGCTTGGTATTTGAAAGACAATGCATATCTACTAGCAGTCCAACCTTTATTTGCGTAGGTTTCGCAGAAATGTTGTTTCCACTGAGCCCATTCCGATTGCAATGTGTATTTAATCATCATGGAATTATACCAATCCAAGCAAGAATTTTCAAGAAATAACCTAAGGATCTCAATCTTTTCTTCCTCTTCAATTACATTAAATCTTTGGCATTCCTTCTCAAAGGTTTCCATCCACTGGTATGCATTTACCTTTCTCCCATCAAACTTTTCCAATACAAATCTTTCTGCTAATTTTCTTACATTTGGTGTTTCATCCTTTTTTTTATTCTGTTCAACCAGTTTTTCTAAGATTTTTACAATAGGATCTTCCAAATTTCTTATATCTGCAGCAAAAGATTTTTCCCCTTCTGCAACCTCTTCTAAATATTGATTTTCAAAAATCATATTTTCTCCTTCATCAAAGTATGTGTCCTTTAATTTATCAGTTAGTGTTATCCAAATACTTCTGCTTTGATGTCTTTTTTTTAATGTATTCTTGATGTTAGTAAAAGCTTTTGTAAGACTAATTTCTTTATGTAACGTTGCTGCTTGTAGTTCTTCAGGTACCGAGAAGATCTTGTTGTCTTGAGTAACAATTGATGTTATGCCAATATAATTTGATTTTCCATCTGTTGATGGCTTTACTTTAAATACAAATTTTAATTTTTCCATGTTTTGAAGGTTTTCACAATGAATGTCGTTTTATAATGTGAATTTTAGTTTTAAAAGACAACGCTGAGTTTCTCTATAACAAGAGAAACGACATTCAATGTCCTTAATTACTATCGTTATTACTAACTATTAACTATTATTAACTTATTTCTGTTTATTTATCTAACCCTACTTTCTTAACACGCGGTGACATTTGACATTTTATATAAAGGGCGCGAAATTTAAAATTTAAGAAAAGTATGTTTTCTTTACATTAATAACATAATAAAGCTTTTTTAAAATACAATTTTTATTTCTTATTTTAATTGTTGTTGATATATTTAACGTCTCTTTAAAAACATGAATTTCGAGCACATACCACTGTAAAATACACTAAATCATAACCCTCCGTGCTAAGGATAAACGCGGTAAGGCAGAAAATCAACACTTACCGCGTTTATCCTTAGAATGTTACAGCCGGTACGATATTTGTTGAGCCAAAATTCCGAGAAACTTCTACGTCACTTTTTGAGAATCCATTGCATTCGATACCGGAAAGTCATTGACGGCGTACTGCAGTTTAAAGTGGATTTTTATTGCAGTGAGCCTTTGCATATCATGAATTGCAGTTGACGTAGTGTGTTTTGTAATTTGAATTTTGGCTCAACAAATGTCGTACCGGCTGTACAATAATTTAACAAAGTATATTGCGGTATGTGGAATCTTAAGAAAAATACAGTATTTTTTTAAATTTAAGGCGTTTATCGAATAAACTATAGTCACAAAACAAAAGTATTCACCCAAAAAAGTAAAGTTTTATGACATATATCTAAAGGCTGGAAGAGAACACAAAAAACGTATTTTCTCAGTTTCATATTTTTGTGACATACCGCGTTCTTCTTTATAAGGGCAGTATACAGGGTGGCTAAAAAGTTTTGGAAGGATAACTTATGGTGAGAATGTTTCTAAACACCTGTATATTTCAAAATTTCAATTTGTTTCATAGAAAACTGTAACCGGGTGATATAAAGATATGGTTAAAAGATGAATGAAATCTAAGGAATACGTTTCGAGTAATATAGGAAAAACTCAGGAAAAATATTATTTTAAAGTCCTCTAGCGGCTAAACTAACTTTAGTAACCCAACTTTTTATATACATAAATTGGGTTAAGACATCATATTTTTGATCAAGGTATCTGTGGTATTCCATTGTACGCGACATTTCCGGACACCTGTATATTACTTAATTTTAATTCAGCATGAAAGTTGTTTCCTAGATGCTATAAATAAAGCAATAGTTTTTTTTAATTAACTAATTTTTCTAGATTTTCAAGTTAATCTTTAATTTTTCTAGTAATTATTATTTCGATTATGATACAATTTTAGATATTTTATCTTAAAATAAAATATTTTAACTTTAATTTAAATTATAAAATGTCTCTTAATTCTTATAAATAAACTTGTGATTAAAAAATGTGTTTGTAAAATGATTTTTTAAAAGTCTCAAAATTTTAAAAGTTAAGTTTTCTTGTAAGCTTATATGTATTATATGTTATTATGTAGATTATGATATATATTTAAATATTTTATCCTAAAGTAGAATCTATTAGCTTTAATTTAACTTATAAAACATTTCTTAATTCTCGCAAATAATTTTGTAGCTATTTTTTCAACTTGTAAATTAATATTGTTAGTAATATAGATTATCATTAACTTCAGACAACAAAAGAGGTTAAATTGATTTTCAATTCGTGATAAGTATTTTCACATAGAGAGTCTTGTTAATTTATGAATCAATTATTATTATACAAGAGCTTACAATAACATTTTTCGCTGTTCCAGTGCAATTTATTAATTCACGCATTTGTCTTCTTGATGACTATTGATTTAACTTCACCGATTTATCTATTTCTTACCAGTTATATAAATATTATAATACTTGCAGATTTTTGGTTGCTTTTATAAAAAATGTAGTAGTTGATTTCATTTTTTAAAAATGTGTCTAATATTAGATAATTTAATCTATGATTTATTTCCTTATTCATTACTTCATAATAACAATACATTTTGACATTGAAACATAATAAAAGTATGATTTTCACGGTAAAAATATTGCTCTAATTTTATGATTGACCGTGATTGACAGACATTTCCTTAAAAGACCTGCCTTCATTTCTTACTCATAAAAGACTTTAGTAATTAACCACAATTACTTTTATTTGATCTACAGTTCAAATTCGTTAATTTCAAGGAGATATCGAGGTAACGAATTTCGTCCAAACTATTTCTTTAAATACATCCTGTTTTACGATTCATTATTATTCGTGACAGGTTTGTCCTTAAAAATAATACGATCTAATTATACCAATCCTATTGTTTAAAAAAACCATGTTACTATTACCTCAAATATTGTGCAAGTTTTATACATATTAAATTATAATGTATCACATTTAGAATGGTTGTTAGTTTAGTATTATTAGTTAGTCACGCGTGACTATTTATTACACTAAGCAGCATCGCGTGCGGATTGTGTATTTAAAAAGTGTAGCAAATAGTAATTTATGTCAATGTTTTTGCTTTTTGATTGGACAAAAAAGAGTTAATAATAGAATTATCAAGGAAAACTAGGTAAAATGTCACATGTATAACAATTACAACTAAGGATATTGTAATAAAATGATTAATTATTGTAAAAAAAAACAAAAAATAACGTCATTTAATTGAAATTGTCTTTATAACAATCTTGTTTGAGGTAGAAACAAAGAATTACTTAATGACTTAGAGGTATTTATATTATTGCCAGCTATGCATAAAGACCGTGTGAATAACATCGTTCATCAGGATTAAGTGAAATATTTCCAAGTAATAAAGCGAGTGTTAATTTGTCGTTGAGTAACTATTATTTATATCCTAGTAAATCCAGATTGAAATGTAACTGTGTTGTTAAAGTTTAAATAAAATTACTCAGAGTTTATTTATAGGAAATAAGAATAGATTTTTCCATTAAAAATAAATCAAAATATTTTTTTTAAGACAATCTAAAATAATTTATACATTATTAACTATTGGAAGTGGATTCTTTTCGAAATATTGGTTTAGTTCCCTAAGTATATCTCTTATTAACATACTCGATGAGAATTATTTAAGTTAAACTATTAACTCGTTACAATGATTTCGATAAATTGTCATTATTAGGTTACACTGGTCAGCTACAACAGTTAATCGAAACCGTGGCAACTACTTAATAATTTAATTTAAATGAAGGGTTTCGTGCAAAAAGTCCCTAAGTGACATTTTAATGTTTTGAGATATTAAGGGTTTTTATTATAACTTAGGGACTTTCAAAAAAAAAAACAATTATATATTTTATTCAAAGAAGTAACAATAACATCAAAACTGCAAACATATTCTAACAAAATTCTGGACTGTCTATAACAAATAAACTTATAAAGAAATGAATGTTCTTAACAAAGAAAAAATAATATTTTTAAACAGGACTAACAACAAATTTATTCATACTCTTCTATATCTGATTTTTCTTCTTCTCCATCTTCCATTTGATCGCTTTCTTCATCTAACAACTTATAAAACTCCTTGTCTTCTTCTTTTTCAATATAATTGACGAGGAACTTAATATTTTTTAACTTCTCTGGCTTCAGTTTCAGAAATGAAGTGTATGCTGGATTTGGTGAAATTGTTGCAGAAAGAAGTCGTTGGTGTCCCTTTTTATATAAAACGAAAGGCTCATAATATCCTGTCATGCTCTCCCTTATTTTAGGTTTTTCGTGAGTAGAAAATATGACGGATCGACATTTTGATATATTAGGTATAGAAGCCTTTATCTCTTCACCAAACATTTTTTTGTAATCCAGTACTTTAAGAACGTTAATTTCTTCTGAAATATTGTTATTTTTAGTTAGTAAACTGTGTTCTAAGAACACTATTTCAAAAGGATCCTTGTATCGAGCATTTTGTATAAGCTTAACATAATATTCTGGATTATTTGCTTTTTCGCTTTTAAGTCTCTTCTTTTCAATTAACGCAAAGCATCGGTCTACAGGCATCATAGAGTGACCAGGCATAGGATAATATATTACAATAATTTGAAAAATTCCTGATGCACAAAAAGAATCTAAATAGGTAAATAAATATCTATTTTTGTTTTGGGAAAAACAGTTGTCACAAAATATTGTCAGGGTTTGCTGTTCAGTTCTCTTATACTTTTTTAAATAATAATCTAGATCAGTGATAACTTCGTTAGGACCTTTCGTGGCAAAGTTTTCAGTAAAGAGAAACATAGTTGCCTGATTAGTAACAACGTTATTTATGCCAAAATTATGAAGCCATAGTTGCCTTTTATAGTATTCATCAGTAATGTTAGTAACTGGTAAAGGTAGGTTTTTTTGAAAATCGAAACATATAACTAAGTCTCTATTACTGGCATGTTCTTTCTTATCTTTAAGGAGATCAAAAAACACCTGGGACTTACGAAGGTGTAGTTCCTTTGCTGCGGTAATAGAGCTAATTTCATCTTCATTTTTTCTAAGTTTCGAAGAATTAAGGTTAGCAAGAAACTTTGTACACACTGCACATATATCTTTCTTTGGATGTGCAAAGGAGTAGTTGTAATCTTCCGTACAAATTTTGTAGAATAGTCCATACTTTACAGTATGATCACGAAAATGTTTACAATAATCTCTATGGAGTTGGGTTATAGTAAGATCTGACGGCAGATACTTTTTGCACCTGTTTTCAGAACGACTATAATGTGACTCAAGTGCTGGTACATTTTTTAAAAAACTATTCACCTTGGCAATAGTCTCTGCAGGTACTTTGTTTTTTCGATTAGGGTATTTTCCTCTATAGTCCCTTACATCCTCTACCTTAAAATTTAAAATCTTCTTTCTAAGTCTATCTCTTTTTATGCCATGCAATGCCAAAAAACTGTTTTGGCATGTAGTAATAGATTTTCCATTAGCTATAACTTTGTATTGAAAAACCACTCTCGGAGTTTTATTTTTGTTAATGTGTCTTGACGCTGGTGTTGAAGTTACGCAGCCTCTTAAATACAAATTTTGTTCATTATAGATTAAAGATTGGAAGTTGGAAAATATTTGCTCGCGAGAATCGCTAGAAATTCTACTTTTGCAGTTGCAACGACACTTTGGCATTTCAGATGGTTTTCGTGAGTTTTTTAAGCTCATCTTTTTCTTTTCGCGCACCCATTGCTTTGGGTCGGATTTTCTCTTTTTACATTGAACTTCTTCCTCTTCGTCATTACTTGAAAATGGTTCTGTACAGGCAAGTTAAATGTTACGTATTAACGCGATTGAAATTTTGATTTAACTTACCAGATATTTTTTTATTAATATCGCTCATTTTTGTTAATAGTCAACAATTAAAGCACAATAACTCAAGTGACAGTAAACATAAAATTTTACAATACAAATAGAAACCGAAGTCACCGCCGTCTTATTTTTTTTTACTTAGGGACTTTTTAGAACTTAGGCACTTTTCAAAAAAAAGTCTAGTGAAGGCATAAAAGAAGTATATAAGAATTTAACTGTTCAGAGACTTACACGAACAAAATAGTTTCAATATTATGAAAATAGTTGATGTTGCATCTGATGATGCAGATAGTACAAAATCGTGAAAATGTCACTTAGGGACTTCTTGCACGAAACCCTTCAAATGTAAAGCTGTAATAATGTTAATAATAGGTCAACTTATGGAATTAAAACCTTGAATATCTCGAAAACGGACCACTTTCGGACCTATGTTCATTGGGACTTTTTTGCTTGTATTCACCTAAGTGAATACAAAGAATATACTATTCTCTAAAGAATATACCAGTAAATGATCGAACAATCAAAACGGGACACCTGTATATTACAAAGACTTTGAGAAAAGCCTTTCTGTAATCTTCTATATTAAAAAAATTCTCTATGGTCAAAGAAATTGTTTTATGGATTTATTTTTAGAAATTGAACAAAAACTTTTTCAATCAAAGGTAGGTTAAATTATCTATTTTATGACAAAAGAACTTGGATTTGTTTTGTTTGTTTTTGTAGAGGTTGTATAAAAAGACTTAAAGATTCTCAAAGTCAATAATAGTCTTTTCTTTATATACCGAAATATTTTTTTAATTAAATGTGTTTGTGTTTCAAAGCAAATTGAGACGTGACCTTGCATAAAGGCCTTTCTATCGTCTATTGTATAACAAAAATCGACGAGAAATATTATATTATAGTTACATTATAAGGAGAATGGTCACGATCAAGGCTATATTAACACCACGTGAGCTTTTTCGAAGTAAATAGGTTTTTACTCGAAAACTAAAATACATACAAGATTAAAAGGAAAGTATATAAAATGAGTAGCTGCATATAGGTATAATTGCTCCTTATCAACAATTTATTAACATTATTAATTTATGTAAAATGAACATTGTCATTGAAAATTAATAAGTAGGTAACGCATTTATTGAAAGTGTTAACATTAAGCTGTTCGCTTATTAGATTAAATCAAGCGATTTATTTTGGAATTGTTTTGCCAAATCATTACGTTCACTATTTCATACTGATGTCCCAAGAACTAAATCAATTTACCATTTTGTAATTATTTCATAATTAATTCCAAATTAAGATTTATTTCTTACATAAAAAACAATCCGATTTTAATTTTTTCTTTGTTAAAACGCAAAGACAGGTTAAGAATGGGCAAGGTTGGTCTTCTTAGGATGGATTTGCGTAACTTTTAACTACACACTTGCGTGTACATTCAAATTGTATCTCCATACAATGTTATTAAAGAGGGGTGTTTTCTACTCATTGTATTACAATGAGCTGACGTAAATATCTCGGTTAGGAAATTATAAATGAGCTTTTCTTGCCACTTCTTTAAAAACAATGATTTTTCGCGTCATTCTTTTTATTTATGTACTTGCGTCTAGTGAGAAATACTTTATTAATCATATTATTAACTTTACATCTTGATGATTATTGACTTAACTTCACCGAGTTATCTTCCGAGGCTCTTTGAGTACACTTTATGTATTGTTCGTCAAATACAACTTACAAGGAAACCACTCGATATTACACTTACCGATTTTGATAAAAATGGTACCGATCGATAGGTATCAGTATATAACACAAATGTATTAAATATTAGGGTGTACTACTACAACTAGGGTGTAATACAATCATTCACGAATAAATCGCATTTAAAGTTCTGGATTTAAGGTTACCACGCTTTATGTCAGTGGTTTGCTCCCGAGATCACCCCTAGTTTTTTTTAATTACTTTAAATTTAAAATCTAGGTAAAAAACGAATGCTAAAAAAGTTAAAACGCTACTCTATTTGACCTTGCAACACTCTGAAGGGAATAAGATGGTTGGAATCTTGGAAAGTAAGCTGTTTTATTTTTAATAATTCAAAACTTTCAATATTTCAATTTATTCTCTCTAATATTTTATTGTTATATGTTTTGAAAGCAAATCATTCAAAACACTTTTTTGTTTATACTTTGATTTTTAATATAAATTAATTAAAAAAGAGCTAGGGGTGGTCTCGGAGGAAGTGGCTAACCACTGACGTAAAGTGGTGTGGCCATGAATCGCGATTTACTCACGAATCGCTGAATAGTGCGTTCTGATCTTTACATGTTTGTACTATGTACTACCTATCGATTAGTACCAGTTTAATCCAAATTGCTGACTATAGGGTCGTATGGTCTCCTTGTAAGCCCGTATGTGGAAGTCGGTTCGTAAAACTCAATGAAGGGTAGTTTCAGGAGGAAGTCAACCACTAACATATAAACGGCCTGGCCTTAAATCACGATTCACTCTCGAATCGCTGAATAGCACGAATTAATATTTTATAAATTTATATTATCTATTAATACCTATCGATCGGTAGCACTTTTATCAAGATCGGTGAGTACAAGGTCGTGTGGTGCCCTTGTTAGATGCGCTGATAAACAAGTGGGAATAATTAAGGAAGTTACAAACTTATTGCTGACAAACTAGTGGTGAACAAATTTATAATATAGGGATATAGAAAAGTAGCTCTTGTCTGGCTTACGTTGAAATATATTTCTCGTATTTTTTGTTAAGTATAACCTTGTAAATACGTTGGTGGACAAATGAGATAATTTGAATTTTGGCAATTTTTTTAACGAGATGTAGATGTACTAATCTAAAATCTATAGATCTATAATACTGAAAATGAACGATAGATTTGATTAGAATGATTAGATTTGGTTGACATTACTTTTATTGGAGTGTATTAAAATTGGATGCATATGTTGTTAAACATAATTTTGTTTTTAATAAACCTGATAAATGAGCGGGGAATTACAATGTTAGAGAAGTTATTTTCATGTCCTATAATTATGTACAGGGTGATTGAAATGAAGATAAATTGACTGACGTTATTAACACATTGCGTGTGTGTATATATGTATATGGTGTGCCGTACATGGTTCGATGAACACAATTAAAAATATCACGGGTTAGAATTACGTCAATTATACGTGTATTTTGTAAATAAACGACGTATTATGTATAACGAGCTTTTTAACTCTACTAGCTGTTTACTTTCACGTGTTTTCTAATTCATAATTTGAGTTAGTAATATCCGCAATGGTAACGATTGAGTAAGTTTAATTCTCAAGTTTTAAGCATTCATTATATCAAAGAAAAGAGTGTTAATATGTTTACAAAAAAAACTTCCTTATAGAAGATATTTTTTCTTCTTTACTTTACTATTAAATAGTTTCTTCATTCTATACACTTTTAATCCAAGTTAATTCTAATATAATTTTCTAGTTTACTTTAACCTTTACTTGATTGATTTGATTTGAATTGATTCAATTAACAAGAGATGTTAAACATCAAACATAACTCGTAAGAAATTAATTAATCAGTCAATCATTGCATAAGTAACGATTAATGGCAAAGTAATGATTTGTTTGAAAAGTACTGCTAATTGTAAATATACAACATAAAATGAATAAAATATTTTTACGAGTAAATCGCGTCAAAGTTATTTATAGTAATGGAAATGTCTCTTAAATAAAAATAGAGTTGAAACAAGTTCGAAAGCTGTGTTATTGTAACACAGTGTTTAGAGAACGATCGTGTGACATATAACAAGTTGTTTAAACACTTTCTCTCCGAGATCTTTATACATTAATGTTTCTATTCTTAAATAATCTAAATTAATCTGATTAACCCTAATTATATTTTTTCTTAAATTTTAATTTCTTTAATAAATTAATCTATATTATTTGTTACCTTATTACCTTATTGCCTCTCTCATCTAAAGTAGTAATTACAGTGTAGATTAAAAGGTATTATTAAATTCTATTACTCAAGTGTTTGACTGTCAATTACAACTACTGTATTTTCCGAACTGGACACGCTCATAACGTTCACGGAGATATATTTCAAAATCTAAGTCAAAAAATAAGATGGAATAGGTGCGTATTGTGAACGTTCACTTTCTTGTCCTGTTACATAAATGGTATCCGCTTAATCGTTCGGATTTTAATTAGCACGTTGAAAGCACGGATAAACGGTCGTTGTATTGTGATAAATTGGTTTTGTTTAAAAGTGGAATAAAAAGTTTACTTAAGGAATTTATAAAAGTTAATTTATAGGCTCATTATTTTTTAGAGGTTTTTAATCTTGAATTTACAACTAGGTTTTAAACGATTTAAGCAAATTAGGATGATGTAAATTAATCCAAATCCTAACGTATTACTTCTTATTAAGTAACAAACTTAACCGTTATCCTAATTTATCGTTAACTTCTATTTTCCGTTCTCCATAACGTACTCAAAAGCTTTCGAAGGTCATGTGTAAACTAGAAATATTTCGATATGTTTGCCACACCTGTAATTACTGAAAACGAAATGAATTCTAATACACACCCTAAAATAAAAATTTAATTACCCAAGAATTATTTTGGTTATATAAAATCTATGTTTAGTGGTGTTCATTTTTACTTACTCTTAACGATAACATCACGAAGTTAATAAAATAGACCGCTGTATATTTATTAAAAAATGGACACACCTAATTTCATGGTTGGTAATGCAGTATAAAAGCTAGTAACCACACAGTAAAGCGCCCAAAGGCAACAATGTGCGTATTATAACGTACAAGTAACACGACAACGATCTTAAAAACACAAAGAGATTTATATGTTTGTTTAAATATATTTAATGTGTGTTTAAAGTTGAGTTTTACTTGAACCGCAAACGTGCATTACACATAACCGCAAGTTTGAGTAAACTTACTCCGGTTAAATGTATGAAGTAATTCCGGAAGGTTGAAAGGTATGATTAATATTCGAAGAAAATGTAATTTTTAATGTCTCATAGAAGTTATTAAGGTTAAGGAAGGATGAAAGGTATGAATAATATTTACAGAAAATAGTTTCTAAAATCTAATTTCAGTTTAAAAGTAGATCTCATATGTTGAAAAGTTCAAAAAAATTAAATTTGGGAAATTTGAGTAGATACTGAGATGAAGCATGAAATAAATCCTAAAAATTAAGACAAATTTCAATCTTTGAAAATGAAATAAAATTGCTCAAGTTTTAAAGAGACAAGAATTTATAAGGTTTAAATATATGAATAATATGTATAAAAAGAAGTGTTTTTAAAAGTTTGAGTTTTACGCAGGTTAATTGTTAGGCAGA
Organism: Digitonthophagus gazella; assembly: GCA_036711955.1. Taxonomy (NCBI): domain Eukaryota; kingdom Metazoa; phylum Arthropoda; class Insecta; order Coleoptera; family Scarabaeidae; genus Digitonthophagus; species Digitonthophagus gazella. The sequence continues at coordinate 25,620,999 of JASCIT010000001.1, read as the reverse complement.
TACGAAAATGTTAAAAGGTTCTCAAAAAAAATCCTGCTTTAAAATGTTGGCGTTTAATTAACTTCTCAAGCTTCAAGCCTTTTCGCATAAGTCTGGTGTTCATAATATTCACAGGCTTTCAGTTTATGAAGTTTTTTCTTGGTTTTGGAGACGTAGATTACCCTCTCTTCTAATTAGAGCAAAGGTTTCTTTACAAAACTAATGGAGCGGTTTTGTCCAAATAACTTCCCCTCCATTGGTTATTTTGATTTGTTTAGCTCGGTAAATAGTTCGTTTCCGCCTTATAATGATGATCGCTGGCGTAATAAAAAAGTGTACTTTAACTTCATGTTAACTACAAATAGTAGTTTACTTATACACATTAACGGTTCCAAATCTTCTCAGAGTTACAGTTGTGGTCTTTTGGTTGTGATCATTTTGGGGCCATAGACTTTGCCATTGAAATTTTTGAGGCGTTAAAATATGGAATTTCTATTATTTACAAAGATATGATGACGATTGTCCCACACTCTAAAAGTGTACTATTTGCTTTAAAACTAGTGATGTGACGAATAGTGATTTAACCGAATAACCGAATACCGAATATTCGGCTAAATTTGAATCGAATATTCGGCCTTTGTTGAATGGCGTGAAAATAAGATTCAAAGAAATAGAGAATGGAAAAGATTATTTAATGGTAATGTTTATAATTCCCCGATATCGTTTAAACTTTTTCTCGTGTGAAAACATATCCGTTATAAGGCATACTATTTTTTGGAAGCACTTGGAAGAGACTCAAACCTCGGAATGAGTAGTAGAGATGATACAGAGCGCGATGGAAATGATAAGATGAATATAAACACAAATATCCATCAACTGTCATCTACAACAGGTAAAAATTTGAATAGAAGTCATTTTTCGTTTTGGGACTGCTATAAAACCATAGCTACATATAGTAAGGCCGCTAATGACTGCAGTCGTAGAAATAGAGTAGCAATTGAACTGGACGGTTACTTGTCTGAGGAATTACTAATGAGAAAGCAAGTTGCATTTGTTTAGTGGAAACAACATAGCTTGAAATACCCAGAAATGGGTAAACTGGCAAAAGTGTATTTATCAGCCCCATTAAATACAGTTTTCAGTGAGCAGCTATTCTCTGAATAGCTTATCATTTGTATGCTCATTCAATATATTCTTCGAATTTATTAAAATTTACAGCAGTCACATAGAGAACCGAATATTCGGTAAATAAATTCAATATTCGGCCGAATACCGAATATTGCAAATGTGGCCGAATACGCCGAATACCAAATAATTATTCGGCTTCGGTCCCATCTCTATTTAAAACACAGGAAGTACTTTGCCAAACACCATCCGTAGAAAGACTTCTATAACCACAATATGTAATTGTTACGTAAACAATAATATGCGGGAGTGCGTTCTTCTCGTTAGTTTCCATCTTCTGCAATGGCCAGACGTACGTTTGGACACGGATGTTTCCCATCCCACTTCTTCAGATTACAGGTCATATTGAGTCCAGATTCCAGAAGCTGAAGTAGAAGACCTTAACCATTTTTCTTGGATACTCTGTCAACTTGTAGCTTTTACTTACCTCTTACTATTTTATGCGTTCTGAGTCGTAATTGAATCAGTTTTTCCAAGTGTTTATAAGTTTGTAAATAATGCTGGTATGACTATTTACTTTTTTTAGGTTTTATTTTCATTAATTAAGTTTTATCTTATTGTTAGTAAAACTAATGTTGATTAAAGATTTTTAATGTGACTGGCTGATGGGCTAGGATCGCACCCAAGACATAAAAATACTGCTTTCAAAATGTGGTAATGAATGGAGATCCTTCGATTAATTGTGAATTAATATCGTGATTGTTGAAAATAGAACCAAAAGTACATTCTTTAAGATAAATTGGGTAATTGTGAGAGGTATTAAAGTCTCAAAACCATTTATCCAAGTCACGTTGTGAAATTCTTGGTCTATTTAGTGTTCGACATAAATATGCACACGAACGGCATTAACGTCGATAGTTTTCCAGTAGAATTAACATTCTGTCCTCGAATTTGTCCAAGTGGTTCAATATGTATACACTAATCCCCACTTATTGTAATTCACCCTTTATAATTTCTTACTTAATTCTTCTTGTATTTGTTCAATTAAAATACTTAAATCGTTTTAATTACTCTATTTACATAAATATACTCATATGTATAATTAAAATATATGATTATAATTATGATCTCAGAGAATTCATTTAAAGTAAACAACATGAAATGAAAGTTTCTCTATGAAGCAAGTATCTGGAACTACATAGGTGCAAACAACAGTTACTAAAAATCTGCTACAGCAATTTCGTCGCAGTTACAACTCAAATGGCATTGATATTTTCAATTTACGATCGAGTTCATGTTCGAGTTCGTTCTATTCAATATCGAGTACCAATATTGTGCACATGGGCGTGAATTAACATTTATCACTGTTCACTTGCAAATGCTAATCATTAACGCGTCGTTTTATCCCGACCACAATGAATTATTACAATAGGTTTTTTCTTCAGACATTGTTTTGCTTAATCGATCAATCATTTGCAATTTTTATTGGTTGTAGCATGACAATTAAAATGATACGTTTTTTAGACTTACTTTTTCTTTCTTTTCCATACTCATTAAATATTGTAATCTTTTAATACAACGTGATTGTACTTACTGTTAGTAATAGTTAGTCAAAAGTAATTTTGTTCTCTCACAAGGTTGAATGGAAAATTTAAGATTTCTCTTCAAAACTAATTTTGGTCCTTAAGTCTAATTATAATTTTATTTAGTAACAATAACAAGGTCTTACTAAACTTACGAAATTAATTCAATTAATCTAACAAATACCACATTTCTATAGAATTCCGTTGAATTTACACAACCCATCGTTGGAATTCACTTTAACGAATTCGGTCAAGATCATAACGTAATTTTCAGTACTTAGTTCATTCCCATTTGTAAAGACATGACACCTAAACTAATTGTAAGTCCACGGTCCGTGCAATATACGTTAATTATATCCGCAAACCCGGGTTATTACTCCACAATTAGAGCTGTCGGTCATCAGGACTTTGTTTCTCACAATAATCGTCTATGTACACTATTATAGAGAGAATTCGTCATTATTACTGCGTTGATAATGACTCGTATACAAATCACAGCTCGACGTTGTTATCTGTAGGTGAATGGTTGGAATGTTGTGTGAGAGCAAGGTTGACGTCAAATTCTTCAAGAAATTTTAATGGTGCGCCCTAAGGTACAAGTTGAATTAATTTCGAAAGTTGAAACACGCAACTGGAACTCTTTTTGTTAAATTATTACCCTATGTGATGTTATTTTCTTTCTTGTAAACTATTTAGGTTAGTGTCAATGCAGGATGGAAAAATTGTATTACAAAACTCAATGAAACGAACTGATTGATTTGTAACGTAGAAAACTCTGTGGGTAACCACTTTGAAAGAATACCAAAAAAAAGCTGAAGCGAACGTAAAAATTATATAATTTTCTACTTGACCCATAAAGTTGTACTCCGACCATTCATCGTTGGTCGATCCCTTTTAAACAACTTTTACTTTTGACGGACCGAAGTTATTTATCGAGACAGTGGTCGTATGTAGAAATTAGGAGTACGTATGTAGTATAATAGTTACGTAAGTTTTTAAAACGTAGAACCGTTATACACATCAAACACCGAACCATTATTAACTTATAAGGCTTTTTTTCGCTTGAAATTAGTCTACCTGTTGCAAAATTAGCACATTCGTTAGGGTTTTTTTGCTTATTTGTAATCGCAATATAAAAAGTACCATTAGATTAATTAATAGACGTATTGCATTACACCAAATAAACTCAAATAGAGTTTAGATAGAAAGAGGCTTAAGGCTATGTGTTGATATGTGAATTAACCGGATTTCAATATTGTGTAACAAACTTTTTACATCTTATATCTTATATGCATATCGTATACTTCGTTCGTTTCTACAGGTTATTCATAGAACATTAATTTCACGCCTGACTAAATATTCTGCAATAGATAATTGTCAGTAGGATTTTAGTATATTTATAAAATAGTTTTTATTTGACAACAAGTCAAAGCTTTATAATGAGTAAATTAATTTAAGATATCTAATAAAACTCGATATTTTTACCAGTAATAAAATTCGTCAGCTTTGTAAAATATTGTCATGGATGTTAAATGATAAATATCTTGAGGTCAAGAAATGGATAACGTTAAAAAAATATTTCTATTTTATTTATACAAGTTAAGAAAAGATTTTTATAAGAATGACAAACTAAAATGTCTTGTTTAAAATAATGTAGGGGTGAGGGGGGAAGAGGGTGTTCTTAAGGTTTGAAGATGAATAAAATTCAGGATTTCGTTTATCGAGAAAAATGCTTTTTGTTTATACAATAATATTCGTTAATTAATCTTTCAAGCTTTATGAAAGCCACATCGAGTGGTTGAAGTCGGTGAGTTATACAGGGTCCCAAAATTATACCAACGAACTGTTGGGATATATTCCTTGGTTAATTTTCAGTCAAGACATCAGTAATCCGATCTCCTACAGTTTCGGAGATATTCAGTGTTAAAGTCCTTTCTACTTATGCCAACCTTGCTTAATAACTTTGTTAACTTTAAAGGGATAACCCTTAAAATTTCACACGAATGTTAGGATTTAACCTCATTTACACGGCAATAATTTCAATTTTCTTTTACGTCCTAACATTTTTGTGTGTGGGTGAGGATTTGAAAAATAAACTATTTTAGTTTAACTCTACAAAAGGTCGACAAGAAGCATGTTATGATATGATATGATAAATTTTGAGGCATATTTTATTAAAATTAACAAAGTTATTAAGAAACATGTATATAACTAGAATCCACATTAACATCGAATACCTTTGAAATTATAAGAAGTAGGATAACAGGTTTTAACCTTAAAGTATCAATGTAGAATGATCCAAGGAATATATCCTAGCAGTTTGTCGATATAATTTTGGGATACCCTGTATAAGGTGGAAAAGATGATGACAACTTAATTGTCCCTGATCAAATTGATGACTTCAATATTTTTTGTTGATAGCATGTCTATCCAGAAGCAATAATACAGGTCGATGTCTCATTGCTCCTCTCCAATCAATGAGTTTCTTGAACCATTGCAAAAATTCTGTAGTAATCTGAAGGAAAATGAAGAGGATAAGACGGGTTTACCGACGTTACGTCACCTCTCTGTATTGTCCCATTTCCCTCCTAAATGAAAATGATAAAACAGAGTACCCCGTCTTGCCCTATTAGGCGCTTTTTCAAAAAATAATTAATAATAAAATAGTACACTTAAAACGGACTTAAAAAGGCACTTACCTTTAATCCTTAGTTCTCACTAATTTCATGAAACCAACACTTCCATAAAATCACTATATCGTTTGATAGTTATTACATGATGAAATCATTTAAAAAGTATAAGAAAACTCGACTAAACAGGATTTTTTTCAATACCATGCCAATGCGACTTTCAACTTCATTGGTCATCAAGAGACGGGGATGAGTGGGTTAATAAATGTTGCCATTAGTTTTAGCGTTGTATAAAAATGTTTTGTAGCATGTATAGACCATGCACCCCACTTGTTCACTTTTGTTTAAACCTCATCTTTAAAAAATGGCAAATTAAAAAAAAAACATTACGTATGGAACTTAAAGAAACTTTTTTTAAATTAAAACTTCTTAATGAATAAATTAATTTAATTTAAAATTCTTAGGTGAAGGTTAAATATAAAAGTGTTAAAATTTTACTTAAAAATGAAACAATTCAACGTAACCCAACACCATCAAACCAAATTCTATTAGTGAGTAACTTCAAACCTTTTAAAATTCATTATGGTTTGCGTTAATTACCATTGACGTGCTTCGATTGCTGAAACCGCCGCCAATTACCGTCAGAATTCCTTTTGCTTTCACACACCACACACAGAATTTCATGCCTACGAATGAAAGCGTTCAAAATGCACTGGCATGTGGCTTAAAGTGGTGTAACTCGACCGGAATTTACGCCAGCTTAAAAAAATCGATCTTTAAATATATGCCTATAACTTTATCCCATACAAATACTCAATTAGTAAGCGATTGAATTATATTTGACATTTAGATACGCTTCGATAAGTCCGGGTATTGCTAATCAAAAAATATTAAATTTTCGAATCTAAATTGTGACCAACTTTAGAGTTTGTAAACTTCATATGAAATCGAAATCGCATTCTGGGTCGATGATTTAGTGTAAATGAACTCATAAGACTACTTTTAAGTATCCATGTCCAATGAATTTATACTATTATATGACCAACGAAAAATCCCAAACGTGAGTATGGTAATGATATTATGATCTTTTAGGTGGTTATCCTATAAAACTGACAGTTATATGGGACATAAACGACTCATATAACTTTTGAAAGTAAAATCCTTTCCTGTAGGTAGTTGTCTTTTATGTTCTTTTTTTTTTCGTTGTGGTTACGCATCCGAGCTACTTTCTTTCTGAATTTCGCCCCAATCCGGATCTCGAGGCTAATTTGAAAATACCCGGATTGTCGTTGAACGTGTCCTTGGACGGTGAACGTCAGTCTTGAAAAGAAATATTTTCACACCGCCCACCGAAGAAACTACGACCGGGTCGGTAGCCGATTGTCCAGACTTGACCTGTCCCTTTCACTATCGACGAAAATTATCTCTGCTTCAGTTACAGCCAGTTCCCAAAAGTTTTTGTTCAGTCCAAAAATTCCTAGTTAATAATAAAACTTTCTTTTTCATTAATAATTTCTCTAAACTTTAACCCGTAACATCTAATATGTATTCCGATTAAAATACAGATTTTTAGCCAGTACAAACACTTTAAAAACTGAGTGTATATCTGAAACTGTATCTCATTGTCACCATTTCAATTAAACGTAAGTAAATAACGATGTGAACTTACACAATTAACGCAGAACACCGGGTGACAAATTTTGTAGTACTTTTTGAATGTTTTTTTCTTTTACAGCAGATTTCACCGATACTAATTGGTTTGGATTATTTTAGTTCGATAACTTATTACTTAAATTTGTCCTATAAAATCAATTAAAAACCGTTTAAAATTCTACTCTTCATTTGGCATATTACGTTAGTTTTCCTTTTGATATGTTAGGGTTTCCCACTAAACACCCGTTAAACCCAAACATTTCCTTGTTTTCTTAAATAAGGCAACCTCTCAACGATTAACTATTTTTAGAAAATCGATCGATTTCGTTCGAACTTACTTAAAAAAATCAACTTCCACTTTCTTTTATCATCGGCCGGCTTGCATTTTAATTAAACCAGACGTTACATAAATTCGGAATTTTATCTTTATGGTCTCCGGAAACGAAAATACGGCTCGTGCTATGTTTTCCTGCGTTTCAAATAAAAATACCTACTTTCCCGTTAACAAGATCTCTGAAATGCACGTTGTAATTAAATTAATTACGTCTCAAATGGATTCTTTTCAAATTCTTTAAATATATTCGATTTTTCGAATAATTCTCTTGCGTAATGTGATTGTAACACAAAATACGTTAAAGTGTAGGTGATATAAAGGTCTTGTTAGACATTTAAAGAGATTTATTTATAAACCAGGGTATTTTGAATGGTTGCCAAATTTAATTACGTCTTTGAGTTAATGAAATAAAAGTAAAGTATCGATAACAAAATAGATTTTTTTTATTTATTTTAAAGTTTCATTAGCAAACAATCTTATTAATAATGTTTAATTTATTATTCTTAGGTATATGTGTGTATAAAATCCGATTCTTAGAGTTTTTAATTAAAAAAAAATTAACCAATCATCATAGCTTTAAATTCTAAAAGAAAAAAAAATAAATATTAGAATCGCATAAGTAATAACTTTAATATAATACAAACCTTCCCAATCAACAGTTCCAGATCCATCTGTATCAATTTCTTCGATCATTTGATCAAGATCTGATGGTGTAACTTTTTCATCTAATTCTTTTAAGATTTCCCTTAACAAATCGGTCGTAATAAAACCTAATCCTTCCTTATCGTATAATCTAAAAGCGTCTTTCAACTCTCTTAAAATAGCTTCTGTGTCTTCTTCTTCTTCAACTAAGAATCTAGCTGCTAAATGGGCGAATTCTTCAAAACTCATTTCTCCGTTTCCATCTTCATCAATTTCAGCGACTATAGCTTGTAATTCATCAGCACTAAGTTGATGACCTAACATATCTAAGATTTGACCGATCATATCGACTGGGATGTTTCCTTTTTTATCAAGATCAAAACCGTCAAAAGTAGTTTTTAACACTGTGGGTATAATATTATTTTTATTAAAATTTCAATTAAAAGTGTTGTGTTTTTAACTTACTTCTCATTTGATCTTTAGAAATATCCAAAGTTTTACCTAAAGCGAGGAGTTTTTCATCAATATCTTCTTTAGCAGCCTAAATAATATTAAAATAAGTAAGTGTTATAAATTACTGAGTGCTGATATTTTTAAGAATGATTATAAATGGTGTTTTTTTCTTGCCATGACTTGGATTGATTTTAAAAAATGTAAGAAGATGTGACTTACCATTTTAATAGCGTGTGTTACTTAGAACGACGATGTGGCCACTGCAAGAACGGTACTCAAACCTTTTTTTAATCACTTTAATTACCCATCGTATTTATAGACCAATCAATCAGCTCAACCTTTTAACTAACGATGGTGGGGCATTTGGACACAGTTAATTTAAAACTAAGGATGGTTTTGTAAACAGATTTTTATTTTTAAATTAAGTATATTTTACATAACATTATCGAATGTGAATATTATTTTAACCAATCATAACAGCTTTAAATTCTTCCCAATCTACCGTTCCAGATCCATCAGCATCGATTTCATCAATCATATTATCGAGGTCATCGTCGCTGAGTTTATCATCTAATTCCCTCAAGATTTCCCTCAATACCTCAGTGGTGATGAATCCATTTCCTTAAATCACAAGTTGTTAATCTAGATGTTCACCAAACCGTGACTAATTTTCTTACCGTCTCTGTCGTAAAGTCTAAACGCTCCTTTCAGTTCTAATTGAATAGCTTCGGTATCTTCTTCTTCTTCAACTAGAAAACGTGCTGCTAAATTTGCGAATTCTTCAAAATTTACTTCTCCATTTCCATCTTCGTCAATTTCAGAAATAACACTCTAAAAGAAGGAGAGAAAAAATAAAAATCGTGAAAATTCAAGAGAATGAATAAGGTTTAGTTTTTACATCAAGTTCATGTCCATCTAATTGAGTTCCTAACATATCTAATATTGTTCCAATCATTTCAATTCCAATGTAACCTTTTCTATCTATATCAAAAGCATCAAAAGTTTGATGAAGCACTAGAAAAATAAAGAAATTTTAATTTTTTTTTATCAATCAAAAACATACAACAAAAGTATTGTACTTACTTGTGAGTTGTTCTTTATCTAGTTCATTCTAAAAATGATGATAAATAAAATTTAGAAAAACTTACAAGAAAGAAATTTCTACTTACAAGTTTAACCATTTTGATTTTAGAATCAAAATTTTATTAAAATAAAATGTGATGAAAACGATAATTTAATAAGAACACAATTTGATAGATTAATTGATCACTTAATATACTTGACTGCACTTTGTACACTGGATAAACAAGGCTGCTGGATATATAACAAGAATTGGCAAAGGAGGGGATGGTCTAGAATCTGCATTGAAAGATTTAAAAGTTTTTTCTTGCGGATGTTTAATTTTGGTTTTATCGCGAGAGTTTATTTTAAGAGATAGACTCCGGCTAACAATAAGTATCCAGAGAGTAATTTGTGTCGAAGAGCAATTTAGTAGGGCGTTGAAACGATTTTACAAACAGACACTATACTTTAATATACGAATTTTCATATTTCAATCGTCTCCTCCAGTCATTACTTCCATAAATTCTAAAAATTTGTTTTAACTTTTAACTGATTCATTTAACCGGTTTATACTTATAATACCATCGAAATCCACTGTACCGGATCCATCGGAATCGATTTCTTGTATCATCATGTCCAGTTCTTCAGCAGTTATTTTATCATCGAGTTCTTTTAGGATTTCACGAAGTACGTCTGTTGTGATGTAACCATTTCCTTCTTTATCGTACAAACGAAAAGCTTCTTTTAGTTCTTCTTGCATCGCTTCTGCATCTTCTTCTACCATAAATCTCGATGCTAATGTTATAAATTCTTCAAATTCTAATTCACCAGACCCTTTACACAAACACTTTAGTAAAAATTAATTCATAATTTTTGGAAATGTCTTACCATCAGCATCAACTTCAGCAATAATTTCAGCCAAAATCTTTTCAGTTGTTTGAATTCCCAACATTCCAAGAATGGTAGCTATCATATCGGTCCCGATACTTCCCTTCTTTTCAACATCGAATGTGTCAAAAGCTTTTTTCAATACTATTATAAAGGAATGGAACATATCAAAGTTATTTTGAGTGAAAAATAAGTTTCTTGTACTTACATTCAATTTGTTCTTTTCCTAATTCCTCGGACTGTATTTAAATAAATTGAAATTATTAAATGAAAAAATTAAAGTAATTGTTGAAAAAAGTATTTACCATTTTGAAAGATAAAATTTGTAGGTCGAAATTTTTAGGAACTATTCACCAAACTAAACCGTTTGAATAACTTAGACTCTTATAGGTTCACATTGTGGAAATAGTGGGGTTGGCACTCATTAGTGTGTTTTTTTCAGGTTTAATTACTTTATTAATTGTGTTTGAAAATGAGTTAACAGGTCAGAATTTAGGTTTAAAAGTAAAATTGTGTCAAACATGTTAAAAATATGAGATTTTTTAAAATTTTTGCATTTCGAGCATTCAATATTACTTGATGGTAAAAATTATTTCTTTGTTTTTATAAAAAAATTTAAACTCTTGCCGATTTTTTAAAGCTAATCATCTTTTCTAAGGTTATCTTTGGTAAAAAAATTGTTATTGTTTTTGAAATTAAAAAAAAAAAGTTTGATAATATTTGGAAGAAATTTAACTTTTTTTAATGTGCAGTAGATATTTTGAATTTTAGCTTAATGTAAAAATCATTTCTTAATTTTTATAAACTCTGGGCGATATTTTAAAGATGATAAAGAATATTTTTCATTTTTTAGTAACAATTAGAAAAAAATTAAAGCGAAGCAGAAGCATTGAATATATGGGAAAATCATTTTTTAGTTTTTATAAATAAACTCGATTCGATTAATAACTAGAAAAATATTTACTTCTTCAATAGAAAGTCCTTGAACTTCAGTTTATGGTGAAAACCATGCCTTAAACCTCATAAGTAAAGTTTGATTTTTAAAGTTGATCATAACTTTTTGTTATTTTTAGTGAGAGATTCCCAATGTTTTGATGTTTTCTTTTTAAATTTTTTGGTAATAATTAGAAAAAATATAACTTTTTTAATAGAAAGTAGATACGTTGAACTTTGCTTTAAATTAAAAGCATTTTCCTAATTTTTATAAATAAACTCTGGGTAATTTCTTTAGGGGTGATGATAATTTTTTAAGTTCTTTTTCTTTGTGAAAAATTGTAGTTGATTTTTTTTAGACAGAACAGCATTTATTTCAAAGAGGGAAAAACAAAAATTACGTCGTAAAAAAATAATTAACAAACAAAAAAAAACAATAAATTATTAACTTAAGTACGCCGACAATACTGCCTTGGTAATCCATGCAAGAACCTGGAAATAGCTGTTATAAAATTACAACAAATAACCAACCAAACTGTAGAATGGTGTAAACTCTGGAGAATCAGTATAAATCCAACAAAGACACACCTCTTAGTACCTTTTCATCGGATCAAGAATAACTCCCTAACGATAAATATTGAGCAAACCCAGATCAAACCTTCGCAATGTGTGAAATACTTAGGTAAGTATATCTTTCGACAACAACAAAATATAAAATGTGTATACATATATGTATATATAGTGAAATCTCCCTTGTGCGGACACAAACGGGACCCACCAAAAGTGTTCGTTTAAGAGGGGTGTCCGCTTAAAAGAAATGCGAAGCAATTATATGAGAGTCGAACGGTTCCATGAGAAACTGTGCGTTCAAGAGGGGTGTCCGCGGAGTGGAATTTCACTGTATATAAGTATGTATATTTAAAAATACGATCTTTGACTGGGCGATAAGGAGGAACAATATTGGCGATAATTTTGTAATTTTGGTTCCTTTCTTGTTTTCCCACCGCCGATATTGTTCTTCTTTATATTTCTGGGCTTGGGTTCACGGGGAGTGACGTTGTTGCCTCCGATGCGAACGTTTGTTGTCCTCAAATTGAGGATCTTACAACCGAAGCACCAAATTGGTGATTAATCTTCTGACTGTGTTCCTTTTTACTCGTACTGATGAGAACTAATAAGTTCGAAACACGTGTCTACGGTTGCATCTTTGTGGCGGTTTTGCCCTTAATTTTGGTTCCTTTCTTGTTTTCCCACCGCCGATATTGTTCTTCCTTAAATAATGCACTTCTTCCTTGCGAAACTGACTATCGACCTTGGTCGTTCAGCTCAGTCTAAAATCTTTTTTTTTTTTATGTATACATATTTTAAATATTTAGGATTTGGTTATAGATGGTGTGAAACGTGAATGAAATAAATAATTGGGATGCATTGCTAGCTACTTTGCTCCTGCATTTTTTACTAGTATCGAAATATTATGTCGTATTTTGCTTAAAGCTGCAAGACATGATTTTTTCCCAACTTCTAAGTTCTTCATTCTGCCTACTTCATATTCCAAGGTCATTATTCATAGGTCTGCAAGCAGATTTGTAGATATATGTTGTACAGCTGGTGTTAATGTCTTGTTTTTATATGTTGGTACTCGAAAATGCTTGGCTCTCGCTATTGCTTTCATTTCTGCTTTCTTAGAGTGTATATGAAACTTTACATGGTTCTCGACATTTATACCTATAAGTATTTATTACGTTGCGAAGGTTTTATTATTATTTTTATTTTTTAGGTAACAATTAAGTTACCTAATAAGTTTGAGATTTTTATTTAACCACTTCGCTACGGCCGTCGACTATAGTCGACCACAGATGACCCCTCACAGCCGGCATTCGATGTTCGTATGCTGGTACAACCTATAGTCGACTATAGGCGACGCGCGGCTGTGTGGGGTCATTTGTGGCCGTCGACTATAGTCGACGCCCGTACCGAAGTGGTTAATTTGTTGGTATTCAATAAAACAAATTTGGTACCATTCAGAAAGATAAAGGTTTTAATTTATCTTTTCTTATTAATGTCATTCACTTAATTTACATAAATAAATTAGAAATATTTTTATCTTTAAGTTAAATAAAAAATTCTATAGTTATCTTTGTTTAATTTTGAAATTTTACAAAAGCTTTTATATGATAATTACATTTGAATTTATCCTTCTTAATATTTTTTCCTTTAATTTTTTTCTTAACTCGGTCATGATGTTTTTTAGTTACGGTCCTGTACAAAACGTGAACGAAAAAACAATGCCAGTAATTCACAACATGTGCATCTGTCGAGCTCGCAGTATTTCTATCACGTGATATTTCAACGATTTTATACTCGCTTTCGTCGTCTGGCACAATCGCCGTTGACTTCGACTCGGCGTTTGCCGAGTTATTTAAAATTCTAACCCACTGTAAAATTGTTAACCGATTAAAACCGTCTACAGAGTGGGTCGTAAACTCCACTACACCCAATCTTAATTGGCAATGGTTAATTAATGTTATTCGAGGCTACTCCGGCTTACAATGGTCCTCGGTGTTCATTTATAAATCGTCTTTTCGTTTATTTCGTTAGAGATACTTCGTGATTTTAGTTTAGTTTTATCGGTTTTATTTTCTACTAAAGAAAAATAAGAATTTTTTTATCGATTTTAGAAAATAAGTGTTTTAGGAATTTAAGAAAAAAAAAAGAAATTAAAACACTTTATTAATTTATAGAATAAAAATACATTAATATATAAAAAATAAAAATAACATTTATCATTATTTGTAATAACTTGAATAGCTTATCTAAATTTATCTATTGACATGGTAAATATAATACTAATATGACAGTATTAATACATTAAAATAAGCCGTTTTTATTATTACACTTGGTTATTACTTGTTATTTTTATTGTTATGCTGTGCTATAAAGATTTTGATTAGTTACAATTTCAATTTGCTTTTGATTTGGAGGTGGTAAAGGTGGAGGAACAGCTTCGTAAATGGTATTTTCTTCAACAACCTTTCCCATTGAAACATTTTGTCTCCAATTATTCACATCTTGTTCTAAACTAGTCATTGGGTTGATATACGAAGCTTGTCCGTTATAAATACTTTCTTCTCGGATATTACTCATTGGTGATCTTTTATTCCTTTCTTTTATCCTCGAATAACCGTTTGAAGAAGTGATATAACTAGCATTAGCACTGTTTACGGTGTTATAAGATAGAACTGACGGTGCTACATAAGCTGGTCTTTCATATTCTTTTAAAACACTTTGTGGTTTGGGTTTTTGTTTACCTATAATGATCACCCTGTTATTTCCTTTGATTAGATTTGGACAAAAACGAACACACCAGTACATAAAACATGTTGAAATTAACATTGTAAGAAATAATATTCCTGTTGATAAAAGTATAATTTTAGTTTTGGTTTTATTTTTAATCCAAGCTCTTTCTGGATAATCAGGTCGAACTTTAAATCCAAAACAATCGTATGGATTTACTTTGTATTCATTTTTACTTAAAAGACAAATTGTGTAAGTATTATTGTGAGCCATTGTACTTACAACTTGGGTAGTATTTAGATTAGAAATACAACCCTCATCATCGGTTGGATGATAACTATTAAACCATAATAAAGTAAAATCGTTTAAATCTGCTGTTGTATGTATATTGATTTTAATATGTAAAGGTGAATCGTTTGATTCGTAAAAAGTAAATTTAAAAATGTTCTCTAATACTGTTATCGTTTGAGTTAAGACTAAATCTTCTTTAGATATCTCGATTTCTTTCAGATTGCTATCTTGACAAGATATGGTTCTGAGTTTAGGTGTAATGGTTGTTGTAGTTGTTGAAATCGTTGAAACTGTTGTATCAGTAATTATGGAAGTTGTTGTAGATCCAGTAATAGGACAAAAATCAAATTCGTCAAATGATAAACCATTATCACATTTTACTTCCTTACTTATATAATTTTCATTTAAATACATATCTTTAAGCCATTTTAAGTCACAATCACAATTCCAAGGATTTCCTTGAATTGTAATGGTGGTATAATCCGTTTTAGCTATATTATCAAATATACCTTCTGGTAAAGTTGCTAAACTATTGTCTTCTAAGCTGATTAAATTTAATTTTGATAGTTTTGAAAAAACATTTTTATCTAATGAAGTTAACGCTGTATTTCGTAAATAAATGGCTTCGATTTGAGTAGCTTTATCAAATACTTCAGCTTCTAAAGCATTAATAGTCGAATATCCTAAATCTACCTTTACTAACTTGGAAAGATAAACACTGCTGTTAAAGACATTTTTAAGGATTTCCGTCGTTAATCTGCACCTCGTTAATTGTAAAGTTGTTATGGTGTTAACGTGAGAGAAGAAATCTTTTTCGATTTTAACAACTGTGTCCGAATAATATTCCAAAACGAACATAGATAGATTTATCATATTTTTAAAGATATCCTTTTTAAATTCTTTTAAATTTGTACAGTCTCTAATTCGTAAGGTTGATATTCCTTTTAGAAACTCTCCAGAAAAAGCCCCATCTGATATTTCTAATAATTTCGGAGATGAAAGTATTGTTAATTCTGTAATTTCCCTACCGATATTATTTAACCATCCTTCTGGTATTTTATTGTCCGACAATTGTAATTTAGTAATTTCTAAAATAACCCCCTTTAAAAAAAAAATAAAATAATAATCTAGGAATTTGTCTAAAGTTATAACGTTACTTACACATGAAGAGTCTAAAGATTTTAGTGTTTCGACAACATCTTCCTCAATATTAACACCCTCGCCACCTGTACATTTTAGCTTACATGTATCCTGATTCTTACACGAATTAGCCCGTAATCGTCGTTTATATTTAGAAATATCAATTGAATTTAAGGTTGTATTATTTGGTGGTGAATTACAAACGTCGGTAATTAAAAGTCCAAAAATTGCCATGAAAGAAACCGCACCGATCAGCGCTGCAAATCTTTTATCCCATCTAGCGTAACATTTTTTACAGGAAGATGACCTAAAATACAATTCAAGTCATAAATATAATAATAAAGAAAGAAAGATAAAAAAACGTTACTTTGTTTGAGTTTTAATTTTAGTTTTTCCTAACGAATCCATAACACTGATAATAAAACTATATTTCGTTTTCACTTCCAAACACTTTCTACGAATGTGGAATGTTGATTCGATACTACTACACGTTTGATATATGTATTAAGTCAGATGATAATGTAGTTTGTAATTTGCTGCGTCGAACAAACGTGTAAGTGTCCATATGGCGATATGTACTTTAATATATGACAGAATTTGGTAATGAGTTGTTCATGAAAATTGGTTATATAAATAATAGTCTAACAGTCTAATAATACATTATCAGTGATTGAGTATAGAAGTTAAACTTAACTTCTTAATGACTTAATCTTTAAAAGACGTGAAGAAAGAATTTTTGTCATTGGTTAATTAAAAATATCTCCCTTTTTTTCTTCTTGCTAATTCCCCGATATAATGTTACACCTGTAAAATTTTGGCCATTGTGTTTTTGATAAAAAAAAATCGTCTAGTTCACTCTCCAATTATCAAAGTGGCTGATATTTAAAATCCCTTTCTTGTCGACACAATTTTTAACATAGTTAAAACACACCAAGCAACCGATGTTATGACTTGAGTAAACCACGTCATCTTTCATATTTCAAAAATAAGATTTGAATGTGACCTTATAACCATTAACTTCTGAGTTTAAGTTTTGTCCAAAAAATTCTTGTAAAAACTTGATACAAATGTAGGCTTAAAAATTAGTTAACAAAAATGAAAGTCAAACGGCACGGCGGCCTGAAGATAAACTAAGGGCGGGTGTCCACCGGATCGTACCGATCATAATCGCGCCGACTTACATCTGTTGCTAAGAGTAGTCGGAACGATGGAAATCATAATATGAATGAACACGCGTTCGAATGCATTCAAATTCGCATCTGTTATTATTTCAGGTTAAATAATCAGTCCTTTTGTAACTTAACAACTTATATATATTTAAACTCGTTTACAGCTGCAGACACATCCACCTTTTATAATCCTTCCCCGCACACACGCCATTCGCCATTACACCGACTTCTTTTCTTTTTCGACGTTACACGTTACCAACCTATCCTTTTTGGTTTTATATGCAAACCATTGCCAACCTTTCTTTAACTGAACATTTTATCTAACACCCTCTCTCAATGGTTTGCTTATAAATTCACAAAGTAAAAACGTTCTTCTTAATTAACTAAACAATAATCCTAAGCTAAACAATCTATTTCCAATAACCTAATCCTAAACTTCTACTGTTCTCTTTTAACTTATTTCCATTAAGACCTTTAGTTAACAAATCTGCTAACTGTTTCTCTGAACTTATATATTTTACATTTATAATCCCTGCATTTAAGTTTTCATTTACAAAATGGTATCTTAAATCAATGTGTTTCACTCTCTTATTACTTGTTGGGTTTCTTATTAACGAAATACATCCTTGGTTGTCTTCATATATGTTGATTGTTTTCATTTCTACATTTAAATCAAATAACATTCTCTTAAATGACAAACATTCTTGTACAGCTGAACAAACTGCTATCAATTCGGCTTCTGCACTTGATAATGCAACACTGTTTTGTTTTCTAGTTATCCATGTAATTGTATTTTCATATATCTTGATTAAGTAACCTGATACTGACCTTCTATCATTATGATCTGTTGCCCAGTCTGAGTCAACATAACATACTATTGGTTCTTCTTCCTTTTTCCTTTCATATCTCAAACTCATATCTGTTGTCCCTTTCAAATATCTCAATACCCTCTTCAAATGTATCCAGACTTCTTCATTGTTTACGTCTTGATAACGACAAAAGTAGTTTATAGCAAAACTAATATCCGGTCTAGACCCCAACATCAGGTACATTAAACATCCAATCAGTTGTCTTACTGGTTTGTTTCCTTTTACAATATTTTCATCTTTATCAATTTTCAATTTTGGATCTATAGGTGTACTGCATGATCTACAATCCTCGAAATTGAACTTCTTTAGTATTCCTTTTAAATATCTTCTTTGCTTTATGTTTAATACGCCTGATTCTCTCTCGTATTCTATTTCCAAACCTAAAAAGTGTCTTAAATCCCCTTTATCTTTCATTTCGAACTTATTCATAATATCAATCTTACATTTCTCTATGGATTCCAAATTAGGACCTGATAAAATTATATCATCAACGTAAAGTAACAAAATAACAATATTTTTGTGAGAATCTTTATCCTTAACATATAAGCAATAATCATTTTCAGATCTAACGAAGCCTAAACTTAGTAAATAACTATTTATTTTATTGTTCCAACACCTTGATGCTTGTTTGAGTCCGTATAAAGATTTATTAAGTTTTAACACACATCCTGTTTTACATTTTACCCTCTCTGGCGCATAAATATAAATATCTTCCTTCAACTCACCATTCAAGAATGCAGTTTTGACATCTAGCTGTTTGAAATAAAATCCATAATAAGTACCTATTGATAACAACGTTCTTATGGTCGTCAATCTTGCAACAGGCGAATAAAGTTCTTCATAATCAAAAGAATAACGCTGCGCAAATCCTCTTACTACCAGACGTGCTTTATATCGATCCTCTAAATTTTCTTCGATTGGTTTAGAAGTAAATATCCATTTTGTGTGTAATATTTCCCCTCGTTTCGGTTTTTCTACATCGATCCACGTTTTATTTCTTTTGATTGCATCAATTTCCTTTTCCATAGCTTTAATCCACAAATCCTTATCTTCTCTGTCATTTAATTCCTCAACAGTATTGGGTACATCTTCTACATAAGATAATACGTTGAACGCCATGTACATTTCGTAGTCACTTTTCCGGAAGTTTTCTTCTTCTCCTGTTTCTTTGCTCTTCGACATTTTCAGTTTTGTCATGTTCGGTATCTTCATCATTTGTTCCTTCATCTTTCGCTTCTTCTTTATTTTCTATTTCATCATTTTCCTTTGTATTATCTTCTTCATCATTATTTATGCAGACTCTTTTCTCTTTATAATAAAAATCATTTTCGTTGAAAATAACATCTCTCGAAACTATTATCTTTTGTTCTTGTATATTCCATAAACGATATCCCGTGCTTGTGTATCCAATCATTATACATTTTTCTGTTTTATTATCAAACTTTTCTCTAAATTGTTTCGGAATGTGTGAATAGGCTGTTGACCCGAATATTTTCATATTCTTTATATTTGGTTTAACTCCGTTCCATACTTCTGCTGGTGTTTTATCGCTTAAATTACTACTAGGACTTCTATTTAGAATGTATGCCGCTACTCTAATTGCTTCGTTCCAAAACGTCTTTGGCATATTGGCATCATTTAATATCGTTCTTGCCTTTCCGTTTTGTTGTGGGGTATACGGGATCGTAAAATCAACGTAAGTTCCATTCTGTCTACAAAACATTTTCATCTCATTTGATAAATATTCTCTACCATTATCACATCTTAATACTGCCACTTTCAAATTGAATTTTGATTGTACTTCATTAACATAATTTTTGAAACACTCATAAACATCGCTTTTGTTTTTGATAACATATACTTGAACAAAGTTTGAGTAATCATCAATAAACGTCACAAAGTATCTACCATTGTCATGACTCAAGGGAGTTATGGGACCTACTACATCGGTGTGAATAATTTCTAATAATCTCTTCGCTTTCGACCTGGTTCCAAAACTTAATCTATGCATTTTTCCTTCAACGCATGATTCACAAAAATCGACTTTTCCTAACTTTACAGATTCTAAACCTTCAACTAATTTATGTTTAACTAATTTTTCTAAATTTGAGTAACAAATATGCCCTAATCTTTTGTGCCACAATTTTGATTCGTTATTCTCTTTTTCTACATTTAAACCTTTATGTTTATTGTTAAGTTGGAAACTAATCTCATACAAGTTATTTCTATAACCTATACCTATTAAATTATTATTACTACAAAGCGAAACTTTGCCACCATCGAAAGTTACTTTTACATTAGCTTTTTCTAACTTTTTAACTGATAACAAATTATTTCTTAAATTGGGAACATACAAAACATTTTTGATGGTACATTTTATTTCTTTTTCATGTATTTTACTTATAACGCTAATATTACCTACTCCTATTGCTTCCATGTGATTTTTATTGTTAGCAACAGCTATTTTTATCGGTGTCTTTAACATTAATAAATCAGAAAAATAACTTTTACTTTTAACTAAGTGATCAGTGCAACCTGAATCTACAATAAATACTAACTTATTACTATCAACGGTCTCTTCATCCCTGGTGTCAGTCATAAAGCATACCTCTGGCTCCTCCCCATTTCTATGTTGCCCATTTCTTACTGTAGTTTCCCCATAGTTACCTTTTCTGTCTTCTTCTTGGTTATTTCTGCTTCCTTCGAATCCATGTCTGTATCCTTTTTGTCCTCTTCCTCTAAAACCTCCATGTCCTCTGTTCCATCCACGACTGTAACCTCCTCGTACCTCATTCTTCTGGTTCCAAGTTCTTTGTAATTCCGGACAATCCCTTTTGTAATGGCCCTTCTTACCACATTTAAAGCAAGATTCATTTCTTGTGAATTGGAATGCTGCTGGTTTTTCATTTTCAACTTTCTTTTCCTTGATACCATATTTTATTTTTCTCTTTTCTACTTCCGCTCTTAATTTTCCTACTGCCACATCCAATTTTAATTCATTTGCCGGTATATTTTCTAATATGGTAACCACCGTCTCTAAGGATCTTGGCATTGCTAATAGATAATTACATACCAAGTCTTCTTCTTTCAATTCAACCCCTGTGGAACGTAATTGTCTTGTCACCTCTTCGAATTCCTTAGTAAACTCTTCAAATTCTTCTATATCTCTTAATTTCATTGAAATTAACCTTTTCCGTAGCATCAACTGGCCTGTAATACCCTTCTTTTCATAACGATCTTCGAGTGCTTTCCACATTGAACATGCCGTTTCCTTTCCTCTGATTAAATCGATTTGTGTATCTTCTAAACATTGAACAATATAAGATTTACATTTCTTATCCCGTTTTCTAGCTTCCGTCTTCTTGTTTTCATCTGCGTAATCAGTGTCATTGAACTCACTTTGTATGCAGTCTAATACCTCCTTTTCTTCTAATAGAATTAACATCCGGTACTTCCACGTGTGATAATTTTTGTCATTTAACAGCTCCACATTAAAAGAATTCTTCACAAGGACACTTCCCGCCATTTTCTTTTATTTACTTAACCTCGTTTTTACTCAATGAACACTGTGGATTCTGGCAGTCTGGGGACTGGCGCCCATAACCTGTTATTATTTCAGGTTAAATAATCAGTCCTTTTGTAACTTAACAACTTATATATATTTAAACTCGTTTACAGCTGCAGACACATCCACCTTTTATAATCCTTTCCCGCACACACGCCATTCGCCATTACACCGACTTCTTTTCTTTTTCGACGTTACACGTTACCAACCTATCCTTTTTGGTTTTATATGCAAACCATTGCCAACCTTTCTTTAACTGAACATTTTATCTAACAGCATCGATTTTGATCAGGCCGATCCGGTGAATACCCGGCCTAAAAGAACGAATTTTCAATCAGACCGTAGCCTGAACACTGAAATGGGGGTAAGTGGGGTGAATTGAAGATATCATTTATTCAATTAAACGACTTATGCCAGGTGTTTACCGGATCGGCTCGATCAAAATCGGTGCTATTTGAATTATCCGATCAAAGTAGTGCTTATGTGTTTATATTGACGCGTGTTCATTGATACGACATTAGTTGGTTACAACTGAAATCGTATGTCAACCAGTCGGGAACAATGCTGTTTGCAAGATCATGGTCGGTAATCGTTACTCGATTTAACAGTTGTTTTTGAAATTGACTTATATTTTAGCATCTTTGTTCCCATACACATTAGGGATTGTAATACCGGTAAACCGGTTTACCGGTTTACCGGCCAAAAATATCCGTACATTTTTTTTACCGGTAATTGGTCATTTTTACCGGTAATTCGATATATTACATATAGCGAATTCTCTCATAACAAAAGTTCGAAAAGTGTGAAAAACATTCCGGAAGAGCCCAACGAAAAACGATGATACATTACAAAAACATGTAAAAGAAGAATTTGGTAAAGAACTTTCATTGATGGTAGACTCGAAAACTCGCTGGAATAGTTTGCTGGATATGCTGGAACGTTTCTTATTGATTAAAGATTGTGTTAGGAAGAGTTTTATAGATTTAAAATCAGGAATTCAATTTACCAATGATGAACATACATTATTGTCTGACATAATATTAGCATTACAACCGATAAAAGTTGCTGTTGAAACACTTTGTCGTGAAGATGTTAATCTGTATATTGCTGATATAACACTAAAATTCATGCTTGACGAACTAGCAAATCTAAACACACTTTTAAGCAATGAACTTAGTAATGCTTTGATATATTAATGCTTATATTGCATAAAAGAAAGGCGAACTTCTTATTCTGACGTACTGCAACATCTTTCTGATGCAGATATTGCAGATCGGAAACGTTCAAATGAGGAAGACTACGGAATTTTTAATAAAACCAGCAAAACTGCAATTACAAAGATCATCGTAGAATTAATTGAACGTGTGAACAAAATTGAAATAGGTACTACTGAACTACCGGCGGAAGAAATAAGTGATTCCGATAGCGAACATTTTGCTACTATACCAATTCCTTCGACATCTACCACTACCAGCACTGCATCAATAAGAGAAAAACTAACGTCTTTAATAAAGATAAAAATCGATGTACCTTGTAAAGAAACACTTACCAGAAAAACTGCTCAAGATCTGAATCATGTTGTTAAAAAAGAATTGACATATTTTCAGGAAGAGAAGGTAAGGGGAAAATATATACAGGCGGCATATGATTTACTAATGATTATCCGACCAACAAGTGTAGAATTCGAACGGGCTTTTTCTGCGGCTGGATTACTTTGCACAAAAGTTAGGTCGCGATTACATGATGATAGTTTGAATAAACTATGTTTTTTACGTGTTTATTTTTTGAAAAAAGTAGAGAAATAAAAAAATATTACATTAGATTCCTATTATTATTATTATATTATTTCAACTCTTTATATTTGTAACATTTTTATTATTATTATTTCAATAAAGTGTTTTTATTTGTAACAAGTATTGTTTATTCATAGTAATACATACTTATTAAAAAAAACCGATAAATTACTGATAAAAACCGGTTTTGCTTGAATTATTACCGGATTACCGATAATTGAAAAAGTCGGTAAATTTACAATCCCTAATACACATATAAAAGTACCTATGTGAGGGTTGTTTTTTCTTCAACAGCCTGTTCTGCGATTGATAACATGTCAAAAATAGCAAAGGACACACACTGGCGATTTCCATCGCTCCGGCTAACATCAGAATTATCGCGTAGGTTTCAACGTGGCATCCGTCTTGCTCAATTCTATTATTTAAAAGTAAAGTAGTTAAGAATAAAAAAATGATTGTGTACGAGTTTTTAAAGTTTGATTTTGACAGATCAAATGTTTCAGGTTGTTCTTTAGAGCGTAGTTTTATAATGGCATTATATTTTGGTCTATCGAAGATCAAATATTCTAGGTTAATCATTAGATCGTAGATTTCTAATGGCATTATATTTTGGTCTATCGAAGTAGAAAACTAATTTCTAAATTGATTTTCGGCGACATAACCTGTTGTTATAATATGTTATACAGATGTCCGAAAATCGTGGTTACAACGGAATACCACAAACACCTTAATCAAAAATATAATGATTTAACCCAATTTATCTATATGCAACGTTGCGTAGTTTAGCCATTAGAAGACTTTTAAAATAATATTTTTCGTGAGTTGTTCTTAAATTACTCGAAAAATTGTCATTAGATTTTATTGATTTTTTTATCTTATCTTTCTATCTGCAAACTACAGCTTTCTATTTAATAAATTCCAATTTCGAAAATTTCAGGGTGTTTAAAAACACTCACCAAAAGTTATCCATACAAATCTTTTTAGTCACCTGTATAATCTTCATCATTTTTTTTCTGAATAGTTTTCAAAATTTCAATTAGACAAACAGTTTAGACATAAAAAAATCCTTGCAAGTCCAAATCGATAAGTTAGGGCGTTAGGGTATCTTTAACAAAGTTCGGAGTAGCAATTTCTTTACGTGGTATGAAGTTCTTTCACGAAAACCAGATTACACCGGCTTAGAAGTAGTTTATTGCTTAAAATATTCGAAATTTCGCCAGGATTTGTGACCACTGTCAGTGTTTAGCCCTGATTAGCCAGCAAAATCAATAGACCTAACACCTTGTGATTTTGTTTACAGGGTGTCATAAAGCAAAAATGCACCGAAAGAAGCAAATTGTAAATATTTTACTCCCTGTATTATTTTCAACCCTGATATTGGTCACAAGTCCTGGTGAAAATTTGCAGCAATGAAGTAGTTTTAAATCTGTAACATTTGGTTTTCTTGAATGAACTTCACACCGTTTAAAGAAATTGTTGCTCTGAAATTTGATAATGGTATCTTAACTTATCGATTTGGTCTTGTATAGATTTAGGAAATATTTTTCTTGAGCCTAAACCGTTTACCCAACTGAAATGCTGTAAGAGAGATTGTAGTTCCTAAATTAATGAAGCTATTCAGAAAAAAATTATAGAGGGGTGTGTTTTTAAAATTTGCCGGAGATCGATCGATGTCAAAACCGCCAATAAAATCATAATTTATATCATATTATTATTGTTTGTTATTGTGATTTATAATGCCAATAGGGATATCTTTGATTTAGAAATTTATGCACCACGTAGGTAAGCAGCGCTAAATTAGATAAGAATAAATTTATACGTCACAAATCACGTTAAAAATCACCGGCGATTCGTCAAAATGGAGATCGCTGGGAGATCGACTATGCATCACAAATTATATTCCGACCGTTCGCCGGCGAGTCTCCGGAAAATCTCCGGAGAGTCGCCCAAATGAACTACAGCGTCATATATACACTATACTTACCATAGCACTATAGTTATCGATTTGAATTATCGAATGAATTTGTTTCGGTTCGAAAACTTTCCATATGTAAGGTGTTTAACAATCGCATTACTTATTTTTACATTATGTGGATAATATTAGTAAATTATTAAGGTAAAAATATGTTAGTTAACCGCATTTATATATAAATTTGTTACCTATATGTCTGATTAATGCTTTACATGTGTTACATCTCAAGCCAATGTCTTTTTGTATTTATAATAATCAATAATAAATAATGTTAAACAATTCCCTTAAAATCATGTTGTTGAAATAAACCACGAAAATTCAATCATATTCGGTGTCTTTTCTCTTTATATTCGTTCGTTTTTCATTATTTCCTTGTAGTCAATCAGATAATTACTTCTATAAATTAACTTTAATGCTTTATTCAAAATCAAAGCAACAAAACTTTAGTTTTTAATGTAATTTATATGTAATTGTATCGCAGAAAACCATTTTGTAAATTAATTTTCAACTTCCATAGGCTAAAAAATAATATGATTGTAATGAATCAAGTAAATCAAATAAACAATAACATAATCCAATAAATAGTAAATTACATTTAGCTTGAAGGTGAATAAAGCCTGGATAATTTTATTAAACGATAAACTGCGACCCAAAAATCATCATGAATCATTTGATCGTCTGTCAACATAAAGATTTAAGGCGTAAATTTTAATTTTACGCAATTCGAAAGTATGTACCTTTTAGAATATTGTCCTACAATATTATAACAAAATTTGTACAAATAATGGAATTATAGCTCTTTTCTGCTCGCGCGCACGAAGCCATTACTTGAATACGAACATAAACAACCATTGTCACAAAATGTTACCGATGCTATTACTCCCATTTATATGGATTTGTCCAAGACGGAGTTGCTTGAGCGCTGTATGGCAGATTTACGCAAAATTCGAATGAGAACTTTAATGCCCTCATTTGGAAGTTCGCTCCGAAAATTTTATCAAGTCGGACAGTTATTGTGCAAATTGCTACTTATTTGACGGTTTCCATTTTTAATAATGGAATGGCATCTTTATTAAAGGTGGCAAATGAAATACAAATCCAGATTAGTCCCCAAATGTACGCATTTTGTACAGCTAAAGACCAACACCGTATAAGTCGAGCTCAAGTGCGTTAAATTTCAAGTGTTTTAGACAATTCAGACAACAAGAAGAAAGTCGAATTATGTTCTAGAAATTCTAAAGACCTTTATTATGGAGCAGGAACCGATGAATTGTGGTAATTCTTAAAATTTCCTCCATTATATCATCTAGAACTAAACTTTACTTTTTAAATGCGTTTTTTTCACAGTAAAATTTTTTTAACCTGTTGTCACAATTTCTTTACCACCGAGAATCGCATTCAAATTTTATTGAGATGTCCTCAATCTATATAAAATTCTCTTCAGTTAAGCGTACGGATTTTTATTTGTATTAGTATTTCCTGCCTCTTTACCCCCTGGAAAGATTAATTATTTTATCGATTTTCTTAACTATTTTATTGCAGGGGTGCCATTTTAACAGCAATTATTATTTTCTAAATCGGGCACGCTTAACTGAAGCTACACTAATATAGATTAAAATGACGTTTTGTTTTTTATTTTCAGATTATTTTTACACGTTTTATAGTGACAACCAACAAGATGCTTTTTTTGTTAGTGCATTTGGACACCCTCCATACATATATTCTAAGACAGATTTTTTTTTTCTCTATACTTCCTAAAATAAGTTTAAACTGCGTAGTTACAAATATCAAATTCCGATTTTTCTAATATATATGAGTGAACCAAAATAAAATCTTAATTATCGCCTTTTTTCGCGGTCTCCACCCTGTTGTTCCCCCTTAAGAACTTGCACTCAATCATTTAGGCATACATACAACTATATCATTATTAACCACTTTAAATAATAAAATCTTGAAGTACATAATGGAATAAGAGTATTACGTATAGAAAATACGATAAATAATTTTACGAAAATACGAAATAAATGAAATTGTTTAATTAAATAATGCTGTTTGTTGATAAAGGAGCTGAAGTACGGTATTGTTTTCTTCTAAGCCGAAGGGACTCGAATACCCGATTCTATCAAACGGGCTTCTATGAATTGAACCAGTCCGGTTTTCTATCACGTTTAAGTACCCGAAATACTCCTAATCTTTTCTATATTTTGTACTTCTATAGTAATCGGGGTAGTCATCGTCGCCACCAGGGCAAGGTTTTTAACCCAGTAAAGCCTTCCGAAACCGTGGGTTCTTGCACGAACTTTATTAGAAAATACGACGTATTTTGAACACGCGAGTAGACGATCGGGGACTTAACGATTACGACGGACGGTTACCGAACGGGAGAACCCTAACTGTCGCGTCGAAAGAACGAAATAAAAACTCACCGCACCAAACTCCCTTTGGTTGCGTTTATGTCCTCAGCGGGCGGGCTCGTCGTACAGCTGGGGTTACGTCTCCGGTAGAATAATCACTAGAGAAGAGCGCCCACAATCTCGATCATACGAAAATAAACGCCGAAATTAATCGAAAAATGTTGACCAGCTGAACTTTACTCGACTTTTCGTTAAATGTCTGCTAAGAGCCTACTCAAATAAGAGTTAATCACACACGCAAAATGACTTTAGTATTCAAGATTCAGATTTAAGTATCTAGTTTTAAGAGAGTCTCGCTTAAGGGTGTCTCGTTAAGAGTGATTTTACAAACGCGCATTCTGCCCGAAGTAACTGCGCCCTTGGAGAAATGGTAAATGAACATTTTAGACAATCCTAACGATTGGTTGTTTTTGACCAATATCGCACACGGGGCGGGGTTTTTTAAGAAGGCTATTTTCTTAAGGAAAATTGCCGAAACTTAATCTGCGGACCAGATGCCCAATTCTTTACCAAAAGCTCAACAAAATACAATACTCTAAAACACAAGGACCTTTTAAAAACTTTCCTAAAGTTCGCCTCGTCCTTTATTTATTATCCTCCAAATGGTTACTTGAACTTAAGAATACCTAAAACAATTTCAAACACTTGAGAACGTAACATCGTCGACATATTTATTGCACAAATTTATGACTGGGTCCGAGTCCCTACATGACCTTAACAAATGCGCAAAGAGAAATCTAAAAAATGTTTAATCTAAAGCCCGCAATATAAGGAATTATTATACTTCTACCTCGTGCAATAGACTTCGTTAAGTACTAAAAGCCGGCATAAACAATAAAGTGGA
This sequence comes from Digitonthophagus gazella, assembly GCA_036711955.1. Lineage (NCBI taxonomy): Eukaryota > Metazoa > Arthropoda > Insecta > Coleoptera > Scarabaeidae > Digitonthophagus > Digitonthophagus gazella. Next base: position 25,592,366 of record JASCIT010000001.1, on the reverse strand, counting down.
AATCTTATGGAAGTGATAAGTTTACTTGATGAAAGTAGTAGTAATAGTGAATAAGATAAAATGGAAAAAGTTGTGTGGAGTGCATTGATCAAGCCTTAGCTTTGCTTGGATCGACGTTAGTTAGCTTTCTTCCGATTGGGTTTTGGAGAGATTATTGGATCGAGATAAGGATTTTAAATAAAAATAAAAGAGCTTACATTCCTAGCAACGGAATTATACAAAAATTCGTCGATTTTCCTTTTCCAAAACTTCATAATCTAACAATAAGTTCGATTATCTGTAAAGTCAACACTCTCGTCCCTTCAAGTGTTAATTACGCTGCATATCCTTTCGAAAAAGAGAGTGTAAGTTGGAACAGTTTTTATTATATTCCAGCTAGGAATAAAGGTTTTGACTAAAACTTAATTAGAAATTATAAACACTAGAAAAAGAAATCTCAAGCATCAATTTTATTTTCATCTAAAAACCAACAGTTCTTATTAAAAATTATAATAAAGTAGATACACAAATACGATAAAAGAAATAATTTACAGATTATACAAAAATAAAGAAAAGATAACTACTTAACTATCAGTATTAGGACAAAAATTAAATTCGTCAAATAATAATCCATTATCACATTTTACTGACTCCTTACTTATATAATTTTCATTTAAATACATATCTTGAAGCCATTTCAAATCACAATCACAGTTCCAAGGATTTCCCTGAATCCTAATCGTTGTATAATTCGTTTTAGCTATATTATCAAATATACCTTCAGCTAAAGTTGTCAAATCATTATTTCCTAAACTAATTAAACTTAATTTTGATAGTTTTGAAAAAACGTTTTTATCTAATGAAGTTAACGCTGTATTTTGTAAATAAGTGGTTTCGATTTGAGTAGCTTTATCAAATACTCCAGCTTCTAAAGCATTAATAGTGGAATATCCTAAATCTACCTTTAGTAACTTGGAAAGATAAACACTGCTATTAAAGATATTTGTAAGGATTTCCGTCGTTAATCTGCACTTCGTTAATTGTAAAGTTTCTAAGGTGCTAACGTGAAATAAGAAATCTTTTTCGATTTTAACAACTGTGTCAGAATAATATTCCAAAACGAACGTAGATAAATTTATCATACTTTTAAAGATATCTTTTTTAAATTCTTTTAAATTTTCACAGTCTCTAAGTCGCAAGGTTGAAATTCCTTTTAGGAACTCTCCAGAAAAAGCCCCATCTGATATTTCTAATAATTTCGTAGATGAACTTATTGTTAATTCTGTGATCTCCTTGCCGATGTTATTTAACCATCCTTCCGGTATTTTATTGTCCGATAATTGTAATTTAGTAATTTCTAAACTGACTCCCTTTAAAAAATAAATAAAATAATTATCTAGGAATTTATTTAAAGTGATAAAATTACTTACGCATGAAGGGTCTAAAGATTTAAGTGCTTCAGCAATATTTTCCTCGATATTAACATTCTCACCACCTGTGCACTTTAGTTTACATAAAGTTTGTGATTCACAATAGTTACTTCGTAAATTTGAAGTTGTATTTTTAGTTGGAAATGAATTGCATTCATTAATAATTAATAGAATAAAAATTATAATATTTCTTTTATTACAGTTTATATACATTTTGCAAAATAAAGATCTAAAATATAATTTATATGAATTATATAAGATTATATAAGAAGTAATTATAACAACTTACTTTTTGTTTGGTCTCATTTTTGTTCATTACAAACAATTCTATAATACCCTGAACAAAATTTATTGCACTTTTAATAACTGTTGATTTGTTGTTGGTACATACTTGAAGTGTTTATTTAGATAACATCATTTTTAATTTGTTTCTTAATAATATCTGATAAATACAAGTACCCTTATCTACATTCTAATACTTAAAGAATTTGATCAATAACTTCACAATAATAATTAATAGTTAATAATAAATTCACAACTATTGTTAATTTCTTGTAAAAGCTTCCCTTCTAGATAGAAAAGTCGAAACCCTCATTGGACTAATATAAGACTCATCACTTTCAACGCTCCAAGAACTGACTGTAGACATTCCGGATGACTCTAAAGATGGAATGCTATAAGAACTGTTTCTATCATCTTCTATAACCTGATTTGGCGGTTGTATATCGATTATAACAACCCTATCGTTTCCTCGTATTAATTCTGGATGTGATCTTATGCACCAATAAGTTAAAATAATAAAGATTAGAGCTATTATAAAAGATATGAAAATAGATGATATTATAACGATAGACTTTGATTTGTTTTTTATCCATGTTCTTTCTGGAAGTCTTTTTCTAGTTTTAAATCCAAAACAATTCGATGAAGAAATATTATCTTCATCTTCAGTTATACAGAGATTATAAATTGTATTAGGTTCTACAGTAATGTTTACAGAGTTAATTTGAGTAATATGTGTTACATTTCCGTCATTCTTAAACCAAAATAAAGTATAATTTGTTGGAGATATTTTAATTTTTACATAAACTTCTTCTGCTTTATGAATCTCACATAAGATAACTTTAAAAATTCCTTTTTTAATCTTAATTTGTTGATCATGAAATTTTAAACAATCTTTCCATGTTGAAGGTTGATCTGGGTTTATTTCAGTACTGGATATTACTTCTTCTTCAGTTACATTTTCACAATTCATTGTAGTTTCTGTAGTAATTAAATTTGTTGTTGTCGTTTCCATAGTTTCATCTGTATTTATTTCAGTAGTTGATATTACTTCTTCTTCAGTAGCATTTTCACAAGTAGTTGTAGTTTCTGTAGTAATTAAACTTCTTGTTGTCGTTTCTATAGTTTCATCTGTATTTATTTCAATAGTTGATATTACTTCTTCTTCAGTAGCATTTTCATAAGTAGTTGTAGTTTTTATAGTAATTAAACTTGTTGTTGTCGTTTCTATAGTTTCATCTGTATTTATTTCAGTAGTTGATATTACTTCTTCTTCAGTAGCATTTTCATAAGTAATTGTTATTTCTGTAGTAATGTAATTTGTAGTTGACATTTCTGTAGTTTTTTCACAAAATTCAACATTTTCAAAAAATTCATCTCCTTTGTTTATACAAGTAGGGTTTTTCTTTAAATATTCACCATTTATAAATTCATCTTTTAACCATTGTAACTCGCAATTACAATTCCAAGGATTATCGTGGATATAAATTTGAAGTTGTGGTTTATTTTTGATTTTATCAAACATTCCTTCTTCTAAAGCAGATAAAGAGTTGGATTCTAAATTAATCGATTGTATTGAAGATAAAACGTCGAAAACTCCTAATTCGAGATAACTTAATCCGGTTCCTCTTAAAAAAAGTTGTTGGAGATTTGGAACGGAATTTAAAGAGTTTGCTTTTAATGATTCCATATTTGAGTATCCCAAATCGAGTGTAATTAATTTAAATAACTTAGTTTCGCTTGATGTTAGATTTTCTATTAATGCCTCTGATAAAGTACATCCCGTAATTTGTAATCTTGTTAAAGTTGTACTTATGTGCTGAAAAGAATCTTTTTCAAAAATTATTTTGGAAATTTCTTTTTCATGAGAACATTCCAATGCAAAATAGTCTAACGATTGCAATTCCTTAAAGATATCTTTATTGAAAGTTCTTATTTGGGTTTCTTTTATGGTCAATTGAAAAGTGTTCTTTAAACTATTTCCAGAAAAAGCCCCATCTTGTATTTCCGATATGCTAAAGCCTTTTATTAATAATTCGTGTACTTTTAATTTTAAATTTTCTAACCACTTAGATGGAATAATTATATTTTTCTCATCGACGGTTGTTTCAATATTCAACTTTAAAATATTCATCTAGATATTAAATAAAAAAGTCATTATCATTTATAAATGTGTCGTTGATGTTTTAAACATCAAAATTAGTATTAAATCGATCGTTTATAGTGAAATCGTTTGTTTTAAGCTCGTTAGACGAAGACGAAAAGATATACAGGAAACGTATACGAAAAAGATGCTAACTTTGATAACTTTAATCTTTGACGTTTTTAGGTTAAATGATATTTAAAAAATCATTCTTTAATTCCTAAAATTAAAGTCTCGGCGATTTGTAAAGTTTTACTTTGACAATTTTAACCTTTAACTGGTGACGTATGGGTCTCTGGGACCCGTGATTTTTGATTTTGGCTGCCAGTTTTTTTGTAGGCTATTACTGATTATTTAATACCGCCCTTGTTAATAGTAATAAAATGAACAGAATCCACTTTTCTAATTAAGTAAGGTATGAAGTGAAGCATAAAACGGCAAACTAAAAGAAACATTGAAGAAAAATATACCAAAGGCTCTTAAAAAGATTTGGGTCCCTAGGACCCAAGGTCACCACGCACGTCCCTCCACATGCACGTCACCAGTTAAAGGTTAAGATAGAAATAGAGATTTAGAAAAAATCCTTTTGTCAAAGATTTGATAACCTAACCAACAAATGTGTCAATTTTGAACAGTGCTTAGTTTGAGGTTTAAACAAAACTGGACTGAAATGTGAACAACATACACATAGGCCGGTTTTAGTGCTCAACCGATGGTCAGCGCTGACGTCGGTCACGCGTAGCTATATCAACGTATTTACACAGATCTGGAAATTTAAGTTGCGGTTATAGGAAAATAATGCGTGCAAGAGAGAAGCATATAGGAAGTATTAGATAAATAAAGAGCGATATAACTGTTTAACCACGCCTTTTCCGTCCCGACCCTAGTTGTCCAACCAACGAACTGTCGAACTGACAGTTCGTGGGAAGAAGGTGAGAGGTTGGGCGACTAGGGTTGGGTCGGAAAAGGCGTGGTTAAAGAGTTATATCGCTCTTTATTTATCTAATACTTCCTATATGCTTCTCTGTTGCACGCATTACTTTCCTATAACCGCAACTTAAATTTCCAGATCTGTTTAAATGTCGCAGGCAAATAGTAATTTAAGGAAAATAACTTTTGTCTGGTCAAATAACATTTGTCGGTTCAAATGGTTTTTTATAGATTTACAAACTATTTTACTAGAAAAATATCATTTAACTAGGCAAATAGTATTTGCCTAAAGGTTCCTTAGGAAAATAAAAGAGAAGCCCCACCGCAAAACTAACTTTTATTTTAAGGTGAAAACAAATATGCTTTAAATTTTGATTGTTTGCGATTATTTGTTTTGGCAAGGATTACTGTAATGACACCTACTATTGCATAAATTTTGTATTGCACTAGTTTTTTGATGGTTGACACTGGCATTTGGAAAATCTCTGACCTGAGAACATTCATTGGGCAGCACAGGCTTCTCTTAAAGAAATGAAGTGGTCCTGAGGAATGTCATTGTAATTAAAAGTTACTGCTGAAACTTCTGTTAGATCACTTCTAGAAAACCAGGTGCTTAAAACACTAGATTTTGTACCTATTCGGTAAACATTATTCTTTTTATCAATTACAATCCCTTCTAAGTTCTTCTTGTCTACTGGTCCTCTATCGACTTTCGAGACAGCAACAGTGACGCATTTTCCACATTCTATGTCGTTGTATATTGCTCTGCTAGCTCTTGTCATTACTTCAGCAGCTTTCAGTTGGCCTTCATATGACCTCTTCCGATTTTTTCTAATAATGTCTTCATGAACACAATGATTGCATATGACCTGGCTACCTACGTCTTCACTGCCTTCCTGAATAACGCCACAAATAACGTGCACTATTTTAGAACACTTCAAATAGGTATGTGCACCTGTACTGTGGTTTCCACAGACACAGCAGTACATATCGTCATTCATAGTATGGCAGTTATTATTGGATTCTAAATCGTCTTTTGAAGTGTCAATTTATACTTCTTCCTCGAGATTTTCCGAACGTATGGGAACGCTAGCTTCGTTCACATTATTTTGTTCAACTATATCTTCAGCTCTGGAATCAACAACTTCATTTACTTGATCGGGAACATTCGCGCGCAAGACTTCCAAGTCCTCTTCAATGAATATTTTATGTAGAAGGTCTGTGGGCAGATTTGTCGATCGTAAGCCTACTTTTGGATCAGCGCCATATAAACTAGTGTAGGGTGTTCTTCCAATAATACGATGATAGGACGTATTTTTTTGCCATTGAACAAAATGACAACCTATTGACCAATGAGTAGATTTATTCTCCTCCATCCAAATTCTTAACATTTGCTCTACATCTTCGTTTGATCATTTAACCTCAATTCGGTCACTGTAAGCTCTGTACATTATTTGGCTAATAACAATTCAGCCAAATACCATTTTCCTAGAATAATAACACCCGGCAAAGAAATAAATGTCGACGTGTCATTTGGCTAAACGAATACTATTTGGCTAGCGTAAAGTTATTTTCCTTCAGTTACTATTTGCCTGCGACATAAATACGTTGATATAGCTACGCGCGACCGACGTCAGCGCTGACCGTCGGTTGAGCACTAAAACCAGCCATATAATCTATCCTAATTTTTATGGCTAGAGTATGATATTAATAACGATTCGAACTCCAGAACTTGACCGCGATACATCTGATAGGCTCATAAAATATAAGGCGTCCTATTTAAAATTTTTGATTTTTTTACATTTGAATGTGGAAGAACGGTAATTCAGTATTAAATTACCCTGCATACTGTAGGTAAATATTAGGAAATACATTCTATTTAGTAAAATACAGAGTGTTTGATAAAAAATGCCCAAAGCAGTATTTCGGTTATTTCTGTTTGGATTTTCATGACCCAGGTGTCAAACGAAATATTAACACTAGACTACCGAACGTTCGTAAATGATTGTAAGGTGTTTGAACTTGGCGCACTATAGATTAATTTTGAAGGTTGGTATAAACACAATGATGTTATTCATATCTTATAGATGTGTCATGGAAAATATTGGAAGCTGTTAAAAGCTGTCAAAACAGCGTAACGGAGAGGTATTTTATTAACTTTAGTAACATGTGCCATTGTAATTGATATCCGAATTATATCAGTTATGAACGTGTCTACATACATATCCCTTAATACTGAAAACAATAAATCATGAATAAATCCAGTTACGCCACTGATATGTAAGATACGATGTAGAAACTCACATTTAACAACGTTTAGCATTAAAAATCACTAAATTACGAACGCGCCAAATTCAAATATCGTACAATCATTTATGAAGACTCGTTACATTTTGGAGTTCATTTAAATTTTTCCTACGAATCAACTTTAATTTTAAAGGACCACGTTGTATATTTTTCTATTCGCCATTTAAAAGACTTTCTTCTTCTGAATCCAACTATGTACAGCACATCTACTTTTATTGACTATTTACTCCAGAAAAAAATTAAATCACCTTCGATAAAATTTTTTGACGGACTACTCAATAAATACGGAATAATATTAACCCTGTTAACCAATCCCGATTAATAATAATGAATAAGAAAAAGAAGAAGAAGACGGCTTAACCTTTTTAGGGACGGATGAAATCGAAGTGCCTATTTTAAGGTAACCGGCCGAATTTGTCACGATTTTATAAAGTGCGTTTTTAGGAAGTCTGTGAAATAGCGTGGATAAAAATATACAGATGTCCCAGACCACCCGTATCACCTTATGCATTCAGATACTGTAAGTCTTACGAACTTGAAACCAAAAATTGAAAAAATTAATTGGCTACAAATCAAGGATCTGACAACGCCGCTAATGTTTTAAAATAATTTTTAAATTGATGTAGCTATTCAGAAAATTATATTGGATGATTAAAAAGATTTGTACGAATAACTTGTGCTGTGAGTGTTTTTAAACAGACTGTACATTTTGAAATTCAAATTTGTTCCACAAAATGCTGTCGTTTGCTGATATAAAAACATGGCCAGAAAATGAATAAAATCTGATAAAAGTTTTTCGAACAAGAAAAACTCACGAAAAATATTGTTTTTAAAGTCCTCTAGTGGCTAAACTAAGCAACTTTGCATACAGATAAGTTCGGTTAAATCATCATATTTTTGATCAAGGTATCTGTGGTATTCCATTGTACACGACATTTCGGAACACCTGTATATTACTCTTTGAATGTAGGACAGTATAGGGCAAACGAATTGCAGGACAGTAAATTCGTTGAATAACGCGTTTTTCACTAACCGACCTTAACACGCCCAGAGTACCAACGAGAATGTTGAAGCGAGGTTAGAAATTCAATGTTTATGAATGTCAAAAAATGATGGGGAGAATTGGCATTCAGTGACCAAAAATCTGCTAACTAATGGCGTATTCGTTTGGTTGCACTGTTGCGCACCAAAATTTGACCTTGAGTGCATGTGAGTGCATACGTCACATTAACTTAGTACAAAAAAGTAACAGTTCAATAGAACACGCTATTATGCACTACTGCACACCAGTGCGCACCAGTTTTACCAAACGAATACGCCATAAGAGAATATTCAACACAAAAAGACTTATTTATATCAGGTGTGTATTCCGACAATAATCAATGTTTTTTTTGGTAATTTTTTTAATTTAATATTTTCATTTTGATGTTTAAAACGTGAAAATAATTTAATTATAAATTATCATACACCATTCGGCGAAAGATGTCTCGTATATCACAATTATTTGTGCTATCCTAGAAGAGTAACTTCAGTTCTTATCTATCTTTGTCATGTATAATTAATTGAAAATATCGGGTGTTCATTTAAATTCGTGCTCAAGCATGCCTTGAATTTTTATTAGATAATAATGAGATAATGAGAGATCCGTAGGAAATGAACGCGACAAAGATACTAGCAGAACTCATAAATCAGTTGAGCATGAATTTAACCCTTAACGGTCCTGCTGTTTTAAGACATGTTTTTACCCGAGTCCACATTTATTTTTTCGTGAAATATTGGTTGTGTAAGATCATGGGGTTTACATTTGAAAGGTGGGTAACGATATACTTTTTTACCAATTTCATTTTCGTGGTCATTCCCAGAACGTCTGGACCAACTAGTAGAACAAGTCATCATAACAATGAAAACTATTAAATTATTTGTCTAGATACTTCAAAAATTAAATTTGTTGTGTCTAAACGTTATGTCCACTTGACAGGAATAATGTATTGTCCACAACGTCTGGACCACGGACTGTTAAGAGTTGGAGTTAAATGAAGACCTTATAGAATTAAGGAATTATTTGATGTACTTCGAGAAAACAGTGACTAGCAATGATGCATGAGACATTTTTCCTCGAACGTATTTTAGGTTATTTATGTAGTTAAATTAATTTTACTTTACTTACACAATCTGATAAATTAAAATTATTTATTTCTTCTTCGATCATTTGTAAATCATCCAAAATTTTACAAGTTACTTCACACTTGTTTATATTACAAGATGTTCCACTTCGATAAATTCGGTTAATATTTTCCCTCAAGCTTCCATTATAAATTTCAGAATATCCCAAAGCTTGTTGAACTCCAAAATATATTATTGTCGTGAATAACATCAATGCAACTAATCTTGCTATAATTTTATCCCAGACTTTATACCTTTCTTTAAAAGATTTTGCTCTATTGAATAAATTATATAAATAAATAAGTCATTAATGCAAAATACAAACCTGTTAGACTGTTCAATTTCTTCCTTGAAAATACACATAACTTCGAAATTATTATTACAAATCGTCAGAACAAAAATGAATAACACAATGATGTGGTTTGTTGACGAAATCCTAGGTAATTCATGCCCATAATAAGATTAATAAAAATATAACTGATAAGTTTTAGCATAAATCTTTATTTCTGACATATACACAGAATATTACATTTGGGTTTTTATTATAATATATATTTTTCTTCATTAAAAACATTGATTAATACCTCCATAACTCGAATACATTGTCATGACATTGAAAACACAACAGCCATAATAGAGAGTTACTTCGTAGTTTTTACTATTTTATTCATCTGTGATAAAACGTTTTACAATTAGTACACACGGTATTAATGAGTGCTTAACTTGTAATTAATTAATTATACAAATAGGGGGTATACATAAACATCTGATTAATTTACTTTTTTTTATTATTATTTACTTGGTAAAGTTGTAAAAAATTTTGCCCGGATCTAAACCCTTCGTCCTAAAACTCGATAACGACCTGACATTTTATTTTAAGATGGATGATGGATAGAAAAATACATTTCGACGTTTTAGGACGAAGATCGGTACCGTCTCGGGCCGATATGTCTCGAAATGGTCTAGCGAAACCTCCCAAAAGTTTTCCACTTTTCTCTTGGAGGCGCCAAAAACATTGCCACAAAAATACTTCATTATCTAGATTTTTTTTCATCTTGTTCTTAATTTTTTTAATACAAATTGCACGAATACAATACATATAGTATTAGTAATAGATATTTTTAATTAATAGTTGTTTTTTAATTTTTTTTAAATCGAACACTAATTCTACGATATCGCAGATATTTTGCAGATATGTCTTAGTTTCTGGTTTTTTAGAAAAAACGCCAAACGAAATCTTAAATTTTGAGATCTCTTTGATATGTTTTAATTTTAACTTTCTTTAAAATATAGTTTAAAGTTGTTGTTTAATTCTTTAATGCACCCAATTTTGCAAATTTTTCCTGTTAAGTCTAGAATTTTGAGTCTAGAGCTAAATTTTAGGTACGTGTATAGCTCTTAACTATAGTTCTTTCTTGGATTTCTACGTTTTTAATTTATCTTTAACTCTTTTTAAGCATCCGGTGTTAGTAAATTACCTCGGATCTAATTCATAATAAACTAGAATTTAATCTGTCAAACGTTTTAAACCTCAAAATCAAACGATTAAAATATATTATCATTTTAAACGTTAAAAATTGTTTCAAATGTCATAAACGTCGAAATTCATTGTTCAACCATGACATATGGAAAGTCAAAATCGTTCGGAATGTCACTTTTAGCGTTTTAAACGACAAAATCAATTGTTTAAACTTACATTTTAACGTTTTAAACGTCAAAATTAATTAAAATATCACTTTTGACATTTAAACCGTCAAAGTTAGTCGTTTGAAATATAATTTTTGACGGTTTAAATGTCAAAATTTTTTAAAAAGACATTTTTGACGTTTTGAAAACATCAAAATTAATTATTAAAAATGTCAGTTTGACGTTAAAACGTCAAAGTCGTGTAAAATGTATAACTTAATCGTTTGAATTTCAATTTAGTAAATTTTTACGCATTTTTTTAACATCCGGTGTGTGCAATGATTTCTTTGGTTCTAACTACACAATAAAACATAGGAATTATTATAACCACTAATTTATACTTTTCTCATTGTTTTTAATCATTAATTCTATTAATTAATAATATAGTAGGTATAAATATTTAATATAATAATAATAGCTTTTTTAAGCCATATACATTTATTAGCATGCAAAAAATCGATACAAGAATATTTTCTTTGCCACCCTATACAGAATGATTTTTTTAAAATGTCTTTATTCTGCTGTCCCATAGGATAGTTTAGAATTATTCTACGTACTTCTTTTAGTTCGGACTCCTTAAGACTTATTGCGGCACATATTTGATATGACTATGGTTAAATTTTTGGGGTGTTATGATATGTTTATAGGCCATGTCCCAATCTTTGTACCCAAGAGAACTTAAATGAAATCAAACATACTTAAAAATCAAAAAGAATTTTTTTTGTAGTTGACAACGTTCTTATTTTGAGAACAGTTAAACATCCAGAGATAGAGAAAGTGAGAGCGAGAAGAGAATATAGAGCGATCTACACATATAATATAGATTATTCATAACAACAACTGGGACATTTAATTATTACAACTACCGAGTGAAATATTTAACTTGTATTAACGTGTCTTGTACAAGTTTTTTTTTATAATTAAGCAATAGTAGGGAAGGAATGAGCTGATATGTTTTTGGTTTTTTTTTCAAACACTTCTGTGCGTGTAAATTGATGATTCTACATCACATACGCGTCGATAGAGCTTAAAGAGATGGCCTCAAAACTATCTAAACCTACTTAAGAACCCTATTTACTTTATGTTTATTTTATTTTTTGTTATCCTTAAAGCGAATTTCCCCCTATAAAGAGATACGATTTAAAAAAGGTAAAATTCGCTCTCGAACGATAATTTAATCAGTCTGCTAAATTATCAAAGAAGCTTCCTTCCTTACGGATCTACTGATACGATTTTATAATTATTCGCTAAACGTTTACAAAATAGATATTACTAATTTTTAAAACGTGATCTAGACGAACTGAAAAGTAAATTTAAAATAAGGAGAAGAAATAATTAATTAAACTGTACACATCACGGCTAATGTCCCGACGAATAATTTCGAGGCCATGCTCAAACTCAAGGCCGAGCTACTTCTCATCGAACCCTCGTAGGGTTTTATTACGCAACTCATTTTCTGCAATGGGAGATTTTGTAAGCTGTACTCTCTGTGCTCGTGGCTCATCATGCACACCGTTCGCTTCTTTTCGATCATCTCCCCGTCTTTGTCTTTTAACGTTTTCAACCAATTGTTGAACCACTGTAGCTCACATTCACACACCAACGGGTTATCTGAAATTATAAATGTTTATTCTAATGACTTAAAATGATTTGACTTAAAATGTTAAAATTAATTGTATAGTTGAAATAAATAGTGCCATTAAACAGCATTTAATGTGTTGTATGCAGTTGAACACAGAAAATTATTTTGTCAAAAATAAGCGATGGTTTATCTGACATACATGTTTTGTTATGTAATTTAATGATACACGATTTCTTAATTTATTAACTTTATTAACTCTCTGTATCTTGATACATACTCGTGAATCCTCATTTCTATACTCTTTTATTGCGCGTCTTCGCTACATGCGTTTTCGCGTTGCGCGCATGCTTACTTATCTATAGGGTAACCAACTTAATATTATTCCAACAATACATATGTTCCTTCAAGCACTTTATGTCGTGTACGCTTAAAAAAATACAAATAACACAAAATTGGAGAAATAAACAGGAATAAGAATTAAGGAAAGAAGGAAATGGAAGGGAAGTTTACAGAATAATAGGAAGACGCACAGAAGTGAAGTCAAAGAATACTACACTATAATTTTTCAAGTTCAAATTGGGACTAATAATTTTCAAATTGGGAATAATCAATTTCAAGGTGGAACTAATCAATTTCAAATTAGAAATGATAAAATTCAAATTGGGATTAATCAATTTCAAATTGAGAATGTTATATTTATATAGAAAACATGCAAGTGTTGATAGTTGTAATATAAAAAAATATAATTAAAGCAGAGGCAGAGCTGTGAATTTTGTACAGATGGCAACGGTGAAAGATAGGATATTATTATTAATAATATTTTCCATTATCCTGTACTCCGTCTAACTAATTGCCACGGTTTCCTCACTCAAAATTGTCTGAATATCGCCAACCAGACCTCTTTATTCTAGCTTTAAAAACTGTTCATACTACTTCTACCGGGTCCTTCTTAATTGAATCGTGGTATGGAACATTATCTGCCACTAATACTGCAGGTTCTTCGTATATACGTTGGATACTGTGAACCTTTTTGAAAATCATGATGTACGCTGCTCACAAAAAAAAAAACGTAAGACCCAGAAGGAACGGTCGTACGAACTGTAAATGTTGATGGTATGTGCAGATCATGCGAGATAGTAAACGCGAAATTGCCAGAGAATTGAGTAGAAATGGCTTTACAATCATCCACCTATGGAGAGTCTAGTCCAATGAAGTCTGGAAAACACCTAATAGAGGCAGTGGTCGATCACACACCATGAATAAACGGTAAAAGAGACGTCTTCGCCAAATGACTTATTGTTAGTTAACCCGTTTGAAACAACTTAGCCAACGGAGGTTATTTGAAGGTGTATTTAGGGAAGTCAGGTATCGATGAAAACAATCTATCGAATAATTCATCAGTATGGTTTAGCATCACACCTACAAACTTCTCAGATTTCTTTAATCCCAGAACATCCTATTTTCATACTCAAGTGATGTAGGTTGAGGGGACATTACGTCGAAATGACATCAAGGCGTCTTTAATTAAGTTTATAGTAATTTGATGGGCAATTGAGCCTTAGAAGTTCTAGAGCAGAAAGACTAAATTTTAAATTCACTTATAGACGTTATTCTGGCGTAACATCTGGTGTTGTGATGGGGTGAAATACAGTTTGGAAACCAGTAATCTAAAGTCATCATTCAAGAAAAGTCTAACTGCGATCTGATATATCAACGAAATTTTTGAGGCAATTTTGTTACCATAATTTCAAAGACCTCGCAACAATGTTTTTCAACCAGGACAATGTCAATTTACTGCCATAACATGCACGATCTTCAGTTTTATCTTCGGATGATCACTTGTCAAGCCGAAAATTTCACACAATTTGACTACTTTTAATAGGAGTTAATTGATTACAAAGCTGATTTTGATGTAAAGGATTTGATAAGGTTTAGATTGCTGATGATTGTTAGTATAACTACACGATGTAAAAAAGGTATACCTAAAAAGTACTAAAAAGCAGACAAAAAACAACCAAAGAGTGCACGGATCGTGATCAAATTTTAATCATTTACTATCTGCGTTGAGCTGTGCATACCACCAAAATTTTAAGTTCGTACGGCCATCTTTTCTAGGTGTTGCTATTTTTTTTTTGGCGAGCAGTTTATAAAGTCCGTAGTGCCAATATATCTATTGAACTAAATGTATATTTGATGGACTCATAGTCCGTGAAGTCAAAACATTTCAACTGATCCCACACACGCCTTCGTAATGCCTATGTATATACTAAGAAACTGTGGTATTGGTGACAGGTAATGTAAACAATATGTTTGGTCTTAATTTGAAATTGCCTAATCTCAATGGTAATTTGATTATTTTCAATTTCAAATGGATTAGTGTCAATTTGAATTGGAGTATTCCCAATGTGAAATTGATTTTTTAACTACAATCATTACCATTTAATTTGAACATGAAATGTTCAAATTAATATAGTAAAAACGTAGTCGTATGTCGAGAGGAACCACCACCTCCGGAGATTTATTACTTCAGCAGATTTAATGTTCTTATTATGAATATAACATACAGGTGTCCCAGACCACCCGTACAACCTGATTTACTCGAAAACCATAAGTCCTAGGAACTTGAAACAAAAAATTTGATACATAAGTAGGGTATAAACTTTCTTATGAGTGGCAAAGGAACATCTAATATCAACCGGAAGTATGAATAATTGAAGGTCACTTTATAATTTGATATATGAAGGGGGGTTAATTTTGGTATTGTTGGAAAGAGCTTTTCAAAAGAAATAACTTTTATAGGAAGCATTTTTTGATATTATTTACTATTTTTATCCAAAATCGCTTTCAAAATTTCGATATCTGCTCGTATCTGCACAATACAGAATTTTTAGCAAAATGAACTTTTGTGTTTTGTTTTATGCCATGATGAAGTTTATAAAAAAATAAACTTCTGTCTTTAGAAAGTGTTAAAATTTAACTTCTATCTTCCATTACAAACTTTAAAAACACAAGTTTTATATTATAAATTTGACTTTTGATAGATACGCCCTTTTCTTCTAACACAAGCTATCCTCATAATTTGGAACAAGAAAATCGTTTTCTTTTATTAACTGTTTTCTCTTACGAAAATAATTAACAATTATTTTCTTACGAAAATAATATACGTCGAAATTTCTTAACAGTGAGATGTATTAGGTGCAGGTGAACCCAGAAACGTGTTTAACTCAAAACCATCAAAATTTGATCCATCAACCATCAAAAAAGATGATGAAACCATCAAAAAAGATACCCCCTTTTGAATTAACAGGGCAGTATAGTATAAGGTGTTCATTTAAATTCGTGCTCAAGTGACCTATGAGCTCTACTAGCATCTCTGTCGCGTTCGTTTGCTACGTATCTTTTCGTCATTGTCTAATAAACATTCAAGGCATGCTTGAGCACGAATTTAAATGAACACCCGACACTCAGCACATAGTAATTTTTAATATGTTCTGTTGTCTTTTGTTATCGTTGTATTGTAGCAGTAGTTCATTAGAAACTATTACGGTATTAACAAGGATTAATTAAGAATATTTAGTATAAGCCGTACCAGCTATACTGAAAGTGACTCATCGATTTATGGTACAATATTGCGCATGTGGTACAAATGATGTCTATAAGTTGATGTGTGTTAGAAAGAGAGCGCATATTATTAGTACATCTGTTCATACGCTTTTAAGCGATGACTCACTTTCAGTATAGATGGTACGGCGTTTAATCACAAATAGAAGTTAAACAATCTTAAAAATGAAAATATGTAGTTTTTTTGTATTTCTGAAATGTCACTTGATACGGTACTTTTTCCCCATAATTATCTTAAGTTTTAAATGTCATTTTGACGTTTTAAAACATCAAAAACAGTTTTATTTTGAAACTCGATGAACTAAACTAAAAGTAATGAATTAAATTAACTTACCTGTAATATCAACAACTTTAAGTGTATCAACAATGGGTTCCATTACTTCTTCCGGTATATGCATGAGCTTGTTGTTTTGCAAATTGAGGGTCTCCAGTGAGTTCAAGTTCTCGAACGCAAGCGGCGGTAAAATTTTAATACTGCAAAAACAAACAACGGTTTAATTAATATTTGCCCCCTGTTAACGAAAACGAGCTTCCGCTAGGCAACTATAACAACTCGCGCGAGAACGAGGTGGCTAATACATATTTTGTTGGGTGTTGTTTAGAATTAGAAGAAAATATTTACAAATTTGCATCAAAGTGATGTTCACGAGAAATTTTTATAAATATAATAAAATTAAATGTTAGTTAAATTTGTTTTAAAATATATTGATATGATAGTATTGACTTGCAAACTAGAAATATCACTATCTAGTATCGTGTATTTTCCTGTAAATAGAATGGCAAGATGTTGGAATTGGAAAATTTATATTCAACTCACTCGTTCTTCTGCAAATTGAGGAATGTGATGGAATCTCCGAACCCTGTAAACGCATCCTCCGCTATCGACGTGATATTGTTCGACCTTAAATCCAAATGTCGTAAACGATGTAACCTTCTGAGGGCATCCGTTGGAATCGTGTGGATGTTGTTGTCACCCAATCGTAAATATTGCAGATTTTCTAATAAAAATACGAAAAGTCGAAATTAAAAGAAAATCTTAAATTTCTTAAATATTCTTAACTCAAAAGCTATTCTTAACAATTCTTAACTCAAAAGCTATTCTTAACAATTCTTAACTTAAAAGTGTTTGATCCAAACATTGTGGACATTACATTGTTCTTTGTCGAGTCCTATGTCCAAACGTTGTGGACATAACATCCAGACAGAACAAATTTAATCTTTGAAGCACCGAGACTCAAAGTCAGCTAATATCATCTGTCATAATAAAAGGATTTAAAGATCGTTAAAATTCCTATTATTTAATGTCAAACATGTCTATACATCCTATTCTTTGTGTATGAAATCGACATAGCATCTCCAAAATAGCAAACTTATCAGATTAACTTGAAATTTGACCTTTCTTCTTTTGAACTTTTTTGATAAACTCTCCATTTAAAAAAAAAGTGTTTAGTAAACATTTAATTTTTATTTATCGTGAATTATAAAAGTTTTGATAAAGGTAATTGGACTATCGAACATAGAAGAAAAATAAGCGTTCTAATGACGTCAACTTTGGTTGATCTAAACTTATTGTTAGATAGTCTGAGAGATAAACATTTGAAAACTTTATTATCAAGAGATTCTATTTAGTTCAATTCACACTCCAAATTTCAGGTTGATCTCACAATTATTTTCGGAGGTATTTATAAAAAATCGTTAAAGATTCTTGTACATCGTTGAAAATAAATTTTTAGAGTTTTATTCTAAAGTTACTTTTAATTTTATTACTTGAAAATTTTTACGGACTATTAATTAAATCTTTGTGTATAGATTGCTAAGTTGGATCAATATTTGATATTAGATTCATTACTATAGTGCGTCCAAGAGTTTACAGGGTATGTAAACAACATACTGGTGCACGTTAGAAAGTATACCTCGTTCGTGTTGGAAACCTGAAAGCCTTCATTTCGTATGCAACTACCTGCATCTAGAGTATTCTAGAGGAACAAGCAGCGACAAATTTCCAGCAAAATGTTTCGTCGCTCGACAGTTGAGATGCATATCTAACCATATATTATCTCTTACTTTTGTAGATTAAATTCAAAAATTCACTCTCCTTAAGTAATTTTAATCTTTTAACCGAAACATCTTTATTTTCTAAGTAATATACACTTATTCACTTTGAATAGGTATCATTTACTTTCTATATAGGTAATTTATTTTACAAAATCGTTTAATGTATTCCCTACTTGAGACATTTCTAATTTTGTTGTAATGAATGTAAAATAGTTTTGCACTAAAGGTCTAAAGATAAAAATAAACTAACCTTCCAAACCAGAAAATGCTTCAGGATCGATAGTTTCAATGTTGTTACCTTCCAATTCAAGCGAGTTGAGGAGGGTTAGATGTGAGAAAACCCTAGCGGGAACAACACGCAGCTTATTGTGTGCTAAACCGAGTGAGTCCAAATTCCTAAGACCTAGAAAATGAAAGGGAGAACAAAAAGAGAAATATATGGACACGCGCTAAGTAGATCCCGTAATAAAATAGGATTAAGGTTTTACCTTCGAAATCGCCTTCCCGGATTTCTCCAATCTTGTTCTCCTGCATCTCCAGTTTCTTTAACATATCAAGAATAGCAAGTGCTTTTTGTGGAACTGCCGTTAAACCATTTCCACCGAGATTTAACCGTTTCAGTTTTCTGAAATACAAATAATGATGTTGAATCACAAAATATAAAGTTAATTTCATCTATATAATTGGATTCCAATTATTTGTACTCTTTTAATAAAAATCGTTTTAATTCACTTTGTGTTGCAAAGCAAACTGGTGTAAAGGTACGTTGGATGTTGAGGATATCGATCGCGAAGTAAATGCTTTCGCCTGCAAGCGTACTGAATAATTGACGGCGTCATTTGGGCTTTGGAAATTGGCCCCTGAATTATTCAGCAAGGAGCCTGTTGCTGAAAAACTGCCACGGTAGAATCGTTCCCGCACGTACGGACCTTTTCAGCGTGTAAACGTTAAAATCAAATTGCAAGCCCAAGCTGAACGCATGAAGCTTGCTGTACTGGTGCCATGGACAATCAAGTTGAAGCCAGTTTATCACAAAATTCGCGCAGTTATTGGTTTTGTGAACGTTCAAAATGATTATTTGCTGGGCGTTTTTGCAATTATCACTTTATGTCGGAAACGTAAAATTAATTCAAATTGGATTTTGATTTTATGCTATTTTATTGGACTTGTTTGAATAAGGGTTTTATAATAAGAAAGGCATTAGAACTTTGTAGTTAAAACTACCAACTGGCGTGATGCCAAAACTACAATTAACCAAACTTCACTTAACACCTACTTCAATTCCACCAATTAGTCTATAAATTACGGTCGTAAACGTTCGGAGGAAACCCAGATTTTACGGTTCTTAATCGTTTTACGATTCCCTCGTCGATTAAGATTTATGTAGGACGTTGGAATTAACGATTTGGGAAAAGTCGATAAAATTACAATTAATTTTTTTAACAACCACCTATCCTTTGAATAATTCATTTCTTTAGTTCCAAAAATAAAAAGATAGTGAATTTGAATGATAAAATGAATCTTTCAATTAATTTTATGAGCATTCACTTCTCAGCAAGCCAAAGAAATTAGCAGGGACTTGATTTGCATTTTAAAAAGGGAATTTAAAATTTCAATAAATCAATTTACTTACTTTTCAAGTCCAACAAAAGCCTCCTGATCTACATTCGTTATCTTATTCTCGTAAAGTGTTAGTATTTCCAAAGTATCCAATCCTTCGAAAGCTTTCGGATGTAAACTTGAAATCTTGTTATGATTCATATTCAAAATGAGAAGCTGGTGGAGGTTTTTATAAGCGGTCGAAGGTACTGCACTGAGACTGTTTTGGGAGACGTCCAGCTGTGTCAGCATTTTTCCTGGAAAACAAGCACATATTTTTCCCAGAATAAATAAAAACATTCGAACATACATATAGGTACAATAAAAAATACATTTTTAAAGTAGATACTTTTGTTCTGAGTATAAATAAAAAAATCTAATAAATTGATACGATCCAAAAATTCTATTGAACTAACGTGCGTTCAGAAATGATTGTAGATCGTTTGAATTTGGCGCGGTCGTAATTTAGTGATTTTCGATGGTCAATATTGTTACCTGTGAATTACCTATGTCGTATCTTGCATATCAGTGGCGTAACCAGATTTATTCATGGTGTATTCTTTTCAGTATTAAGTGTACACCAAGGTCGGTAGATGGCGGTATATTGTATATACCAGGTTGGTCCACTCCCTATCTTTTAATACTTTCCTATCTACGTCACAGAGGCAAATTACGTCACGTACGTTTGATTTAATTGTAAAGTGCGAATTTTTCTTGTTTGTGGGCTTTATTCAGTTAGTGTTAGTTTATTTAGTTATTCTGTAGTGTTTAGACCATACATAGTGTTGTAGTAATAGATTTAGTGTATAAAAGACAGTTATATCTAATTATAGTGACTTTTGTTTACCATATAATAAAAACAACAAAGGTAAAGTAAATCGCCGTTAAAACATTTTCTTATTGATATAATAATCAATATTGTCTGCAGATGGGAGGCTGTTCATTTGCCAATTGTACCATGTCCGCTGTAAAGGCAAAAAAAATGGGCAAAAAGCTAGCTTTATTCCGTTTTCCAAGGAACGAAAAATTACGCAAAGTTTGGATAGAACGCAGTGGAAGAAGTGCTGAATTCTATTCTAAAAACAGTTTAGTCTGTTCTCTGCATTTTAGAAAAGACGATTTTGAAAGGGACTTTCAAAGTGAAATATTACATATTCCACGTAAACTAATTCTCAAAGAAGGTGCTATTCCATCAACACAACATGCAATTGAAATAGAAGATGTTCCCAGTCGAAATGCTGTGTTAGAAGAAGATATCGCTGAAGAATCTGGTGATCTAACGGAAACTAATCATGTACAATTGCATACTCCAGTAAATGATGACATTAATGCTATTTTACTTGAAAATATTTCTCTTCGGGAAGAGTTACATGTGAAAACTAATATTATTAATAATAATAATTCAGTAATTAAGTGTTATTCAAAAAAACTTAAATCATTACAAACCTATTGTAATGAATTAAAGCAAAAATAAAACATTATGAAAATAATACTAAACAACAAAAAGTAGCCATTAATAAAATATTTACAACTATTAATGATGTGTCTCCATTGTTGACATAAGTTGGTTAATAACGATTTTTAATAAAACAATTTTGTTTATGGAACTATAACCAGACTATTGGTATTAAATAGTAGTCTTTTCTAGTTTACAAATAACATTGTTTGTGAGATAGTTTGAAAAGTATTATTTGAAGGTAAAAATAATATATTTTCGACTATTTGACAGTTAAGTTATTTTGGATTTGAGCTCTTTTAGTTCTCAGATGTAAAACTAATACAGATTGATACTTTCTCAATATTAAATAAATTATATCATTTGAAAATGGTATGTAATGCCATCTATTGGTTTTAAATTGAATTCCCTTGCATTTGCCTCAGTGACGTCACATACCCCCGCTTTACCCGACCTCTCTTTCCTAAAAACTCGCGAGTGGACCAACCTGGTATATACAATATACCGCCATCTACCGACCTTGGTGTACACGTACATATACTCATAATTAGGGCGCGGACAGTTTAGGCAAGTGGCACCTAAAATGCCTCCCACCCCGGCCTCAGTGCAATACGTATCGGCATACGGCCGGTACGGCACGCACCACTCCGTACGCAAAGAAATTCGCAAATATCTTGTACACGTGTTGTACAACAAGATTTTTAGTTTTAGTATTCTTTTGATTTCGTAATCGAATTGATCGCTGGCGTTTACGTATATCTCAGTTTTTTGATTTCCGTATTTAATTTTTGCATTTTTCAAAATTTGTGTTGAGTTTAGTTGAGTTTAGTGTTTTTATTTACTTTTTTTAATTTTTGGAGTTATTTTTGTTCTTATTCCACAAAAACACGTTTTAAATTGAATTTAATTTTCAAAATGAGTTCACAACTGCAAAGATTGGAGGAATGGATTCGTGACTGCGATGGGCTGTCTGTCTTAAACGAAAATCATATTGTTTGTAATCTTTGTTCAACCACCTTAGTGTGCAGAAAAAAAGAACATGTGCTTCAACACATGAATAGTGCTAAACACTTAAGAAATAGTGATCCATTAAACAGGACCTTTGCCGAGGATTTGTGTGAAGCTTTTTTAGCTTCAGATATTCCTTTACATAAATTAAAAAATCCCAACTTAAAATCCTTTTTTGAAAAATATATGCATCGAAAAGTGCCAGACGAATCCACCTTACGTAAATACTACATACCTAAATTATATAATAAAATGATGGAACCTATTAAAAATACCTTGTCAAATAACTACATTTGGATAAGTGCAGATGAGACAACAGATATTCTGGGAAGATGTGTTGTAAATGTATTAGCAGGGATTATGCATTCCTCTCAAGAGTCCCAACCTTATTTAATAGCTACAAAAATATTTCACAAAGTTAATGCAGACATAATTGTAGAGGTTATTTGCAATAGCATAAACCCTATAGTAAAAGAAAATCCTGGCAAAGTCCTCTTATTTGTCTCAGATGCAGCACCATATATGCTGAAAGCAGGTAAATTGTTAAAGGCTAAATATCCAAATATGCTCCATATTACATATATTGTTCATGGCCTCCATCAACTATGCGAATTTGTCAGAGACCATTTTAATGATTTAGATAAATTTATATCTTTATGCAAAAAAATATTTTTGAAAGCTCCTCAACGAGTTTCAAGAGAGTTGTGTGAAAATTTACCCCTTCCTCCGTCACCACTGATCACACGATGGGGAACATGGATTGACGCATGTATATTTTATGCTAAACATTTTGATAGCATTAAGAACTGCATTTTACACTTAAAAAGTGATGCAGTAAACGTAGAACAATGTAAGAAATTAACTGAAACGACAACTCTACATGAGCAGTTTAAATATATAGAGATTCATTTTTCTAAATTAACGGAGAAAATAAAATATTTCGAAACACAAGGTCTTTCGATCCAAGAGTCGTTTAGCACCTTATCCTCTCTTTTGGAGGAACTTAGACAGATTCCAGGAGAATTTGGCACTTTATTTAAAAACAAGATTCAAAATGTATATGATAGAAATCCTGATATAAATATTGTAGAACAGATTGCAAGTAAAAATATAAATGAAGAAATGAAAGAAAAGTACGAAGCTTTGTATCAGTATTTCAATTATGCCCCCTTGACCAGTTGTGACGTGGAGCGTACATTTTTAAAGTTTAAAAGTATTTTTACACCTCAAAGGACGTCATTTACGGAAGAGAATTTGGAAATGGCTGTTTTACTTGCCATAAACAGCAATTATAAATTCGAAAATGACTAGAAACTAAATAAATCTGGCAGTTAGCTATACAATCACATTGAAATCTCTTTTTTTTTTTTGAAAATATGGAGCTTTACACATTGTTCTTCGTCAATTTACACTAGTCAGGAGCCGTACGAGGTAAGTGTATGACGACGTTCCGTACGTGCCGACCAGGGGCCGGTCACGATATAGGGAATAATTTAAGCAGGTATATAGTTCAGAGTTAACGCCGCTGGAGGCGCTGTAAGCAGCACAAAATTTTTACCATTACGTGTCCAGTCTTGAATGTATTGGTCTGTGGTGCCGACCGTATCGTGACCGTACCAAGACCGTGCTTGTCCGAAGTGGTGGGGAATGGTTTGCCTAAAACGTCCGCGCCTTACTCATAATTATTGGAGATCGAATATTAATTGCAATGGCATATGTCAATAAATCCAATAAAATACCTTTCTCTTGCGGTTTTTTGACAACTTATGACAGCTTTCAATATTTTCCATGACACGCCTATGAGATATGATTAACATTATTGTATTTATACCAACCTTAAAAATTAATCTGTAGCGCGCCAAATTCAAACGATCTACAATCATTTATGAACGCACGGTATATAGCAATAACCTTACAATTTTTTTGCCAACTTTAAAGAATAATTTTGACGTTAAATTAACACAAATATTTTGTTTTTTATTATAAAGATTACATTTATTCCCCCTATAAAACGGTAGATTCGTTTCGCGTTATAGAAAAGCGTGTTGTAGGAGTATTCTCGTATAACGAGCCCTATGACCTCCTATAACGCATTATGAACAAATGATTCAAGTAAATAGAACATTAAGAAAAATCTAAACATGTGCGAGATGTATGTATTTTATTAAAATCAAATTAAGCACGTTTTAGATTAAAAAAAACTTATACATATGTAACTAAAAAACAGTTAAATTCAAAAAAAAATAATAATAACATATCTCCGTGTTCGTTTATATTAATTGAAAGTTCACTATCTAATGATTCTTCGTCTTTTATTTTATATATTTTTTTCTGTTCTTTTACATATGATGTAAGACAGTATTCAAGATTTATTTTAAATTCACTAACAATAAGTCGTTCCGCTGAAGAATTACAATTCGTAACAAGTATTTCCAATTGTTTTCCCAGTTTTACTATTTTATTTACTATTTATTATTTTATTTATTATTAAGTTTACTATACATAAATTTTCATTTACATCGTCAATAATCTGTATTTCTTCAGCACTATTTATAATATTTGCTTCAGATGTATTAGCTAATTGTACAAGCTCTTCCTCATCTAGATCTTCAGCGTTATTTATTAATTCATAAATATCTGCTTCGTTCATGCTGTTAAATCCTTCTCCATCCACTGATCTAGCAATAGTTATTATAGGTTCGATATTAATATTTGCGGAATCTATAGAATTTTCTTGCAAAACGATTTCAGGTTAAATATTTTTCCAACAGGCGTTTAATGTCGAAGATTTTAATTGTTGAACAGATAGAGATATTAACTCCACACATTTTAAAATTGACAAATCTTTCCACATTTCAGGTAACTCCATATTTGGATTACATACAAATTTTTCCAATATAAGTTCAAGTGTTCCACGTATATGTATAATAAGGTTTAACAATAAGTGTTTTTATAATACCCTGGTCAAGTGGTTGTAGTATTGATATATTGGGTGGTAAGAAAAGCACTTTTATGTTTAGATGAACTAGGTCTACTAGATGTCCTGGAGCATTGCCTATAAGAAGTAAAGCCTTGAAACTGATATTTTTAGTTTTTGAGTAACTTTCGACTTCTGGTGCGAAGCAAATATAAAATCAGTCATGAAATATAGTAGCTGGGATCATGCTTTTTTGTTTGCCCTCCAGTAAACGGGAAGTGTGTTTTTGTCAATATTTTCCATTGTCCGTGCGCTTTTTCTTCCAATATAAGTCAGCTTCGTCGGGATTATAAACTTGGTGAGCTGTATATCCACCTTCATCAATTACCTTCGGAAGTTCTTCTTTAAATTTCCGAGTACTTTCATGATCAGCTGAAGCGCGTTTTCCTTGAATATGAATATTATGCAAGGAAAACCTTTTTCGAAACCTTTCAAACCAGTCATTACTACTGACAAATTTTAATTTTGGATCGTCAGAAAAAACAGTTTGTAATTCCTTTAAATGAGTAAACATTTTTTAGAATTTTGCCTTTATTAAAGAACTATTTATAGAAATATTATTTTGATATTATCAAACCTTTTTCTGTTTTTGACGATTTATTTTGAAGATTTATTTAAGTTGTGCAACGATTTAGACATTGCGGCGCTCCTAATTTTATTTTCATTTTGTTTAATTGTTGGTATTGTTTACTTATTTAGCCCCAAATCGTTTGCTGTTGATTTTTTTACCATTTTTAAGCTGATCCAAAATATCAATTTTTGATTGTAAAGAAATAAGTTTCCGTTTCGACTTAGGTTTTCTTTCCTTTTCACTTGTCATGACTGATATGTACAAACGTACGCGAAATTGATCATGTACAAATTTGTTATAAATTTCACAGCACAGAAATATAACGTGGCAAATCACCGTGTTATATGGCGGAAAACACGTGTTATACGAGAGACATGACATCGCGTTATACGAAAACGCCTTATAAAAGGACCGTGTTATAGGGGGGATTACTGAATTGTAAAATAATTATGTATATACAGATTTCAGGCCATATATTTCAGATATAAAAATAAAATTTAGTTAAATCGATTAGAAAGCTCTTTCAAAGGTGGTGGCTACAAACGAACTACGATCGTTTAAGTGAATCTTCTTAGCCCTTTTCATCATCGTCATCTTTACTTTGTACAAACCGTGTTCGAATTGAGAGAACTCACGTCAAAGGTGGGTTACTACGTGACCTGAACCGAAAAATGGTAAGTTTCGCTGTGTTGGCGTACTGCGGAGACGATCAAAGTTTACTACGTGAGGTAAAAGGGGCGGAGTTTGCTCCCGAAAGCTCACCAAAGCTTTTACTAAACAGATCGAATTTTTTCTTTTTCCTTTTTTTGTTTCTTTCAGTTTTAAAAATTTTAACGCGACTAAAGATTTAACTTTAAAAACTTAGGTTATGAACGTTATTAAAATTTTTCGAGTTGGAAGACTAAAGCACATAAGTTATAAAATGCTTAAATTATGTCTTTTAATGAGTAATTTAAAGTTACTATTCTTTCAAACTATTTTTTGTTTTTAGATTTTCTATTCTTATATGTTTTAGTCAGCCGATCTGAAAATTATTGCTATTTTCTTTCAAATATTGTATAATTTGATCTTTTAATACGATAAATCAATCTTATAAATCAACGAGTAGCTTTCAAATCCACTCACAAGTCGAGTGAGTGGAGTGTAAGAGGCAATATCCGTTTATACAGACAAGTTGAGGTACTTGACAAGTTCGCTCTGCTTCTCGAAGATTAAGCACGTCTATAGTACCTGAAGGTTTTGGTAAAGTTCCTAAAGGAGTGAGAGAGAGAGAGCTTACCTATTGAACTGAGCGATGCCTCTTCGACGACCGAAAGGCTGCTGTTGTGGATGGTCAGGTGACGAATGTCGAGTCCGAGAAACACAAAGCCCGGTAATTTTCTCAAGTTGTTATGTCTCAATTTCAGATAGAAGATGATGTAAGCTTTTCCCTTTAACACCGCCATCGCGTTCATGATGTGCGTTTGATCTGTGAATTCGCATAAGATATCCAGACCGTTCTTTTTTACTGAACACGAACATGGTGAGATATCCTCTCGCGGAGGACATTGTTGCTGAACCTAAAAATTATAAAATTACAAAGTTTTATTTTCTTATTATTGATCTCTTTTTCTTTTCGATGACATTTCCTTTGATGTTTCTCTCTATTATATCCTAACCCCTTAAGGGGAAACAAGATCTTAGGTCGAGGGATAAGGTTTCAATGTACAACGAACCCGTTTTATCGGACGGGAAGGAACAGCCTTGTTAGTCTCTCCTTCCGTGGCCCCAATTTTACATAATCGATAAAATATATCCGGCATGCCGTATAGCCACTTACGAAAAAATATCTTTAGGGGTGGAAAACGTGTGTCGGTGTTTAACAGGCATAACAGCTTCCTTCCTGGGCGAAGCCAGAAAAGGAAATTGTAGTAAATCAATGAATATGTTTGCTTAAAATTGACTTTTTATCTTAGGTGCTTAAAAAATTTTACCATAAAATTTTTATGGTAACTTTCATGGTACATTTTGCTATCTAAAATTACATTACAAGAAATATAGAGTCACAGTTGGCACTAAATCAAGGAATTCGCAACGGTTGACCATCAGATATAAACCTCTAAATACCTTACCGCAATGTTTACTTTACGTGGATTTCCAGCTTATTTATTGTTCAAATAGTAGCTTCCAAGTCTCCCGAGTAATACGACATAAATAATTCAGATGTTTCGTAACATTTCATCTACTTAAATCGATTAATTGCGGCTTATTGTTTGAAAACGATAAATTTTCATGTCACGCAGAGGATATATTTTATCATTGTGCTTCTGGTTCCGTTGTAACCACAATGCACGCTCGTATATTATCTTGTAACTTTTGGAACATGTTTCGGGATTGAAACCTTACCCAAAACACAGGAGAATTTCGTGCAGTTCTCGATACTTTGAAACTACGAATGGGGAAGATAATGGAATTTGTCGCTTTGGGAATTTGTGTGGATATACATTTTGCAATATTTGGAAGTGTGAAATTTAAAAAATTCTAGATATAGAATTTTTACCAGGCATATCAATTTTGATAAAAGTATTAAAAAAGCACTATAAACCACTGAGGAAGATGTTTAGATGTACTAGATCATCTCGTATTTTTCGCTGTGGCCCTCTTTTATACAGCCTTCCATTTTCTATTGTACGTTGCTCGACCTAGCGAACAAAGGGGCTAGAATATTTAAATTTAAATTAAAGGACTTTGAGCCATCTCTTTGTTATAGCATAATAACCGACATAGAATAATTCTACTGGTTTGGTACGTAAAGTTTAATAGAAAATATCATTTAAAGGTAACAAAAATAAAAGGGATTCATCGATATTTCTTTACCAAAATTATTATTATTATTATTTTAATAGTCATAATTGCAATAATTTGTAGTTTTTAATCTTCAACTTCAAATAGAAATCATTTTTTGATTTTTTATTTAAATTAAATTTTGATTTCATTTAAAAATCAAAACTCTTCGATTTTTCACAATTGGTGGGTCTTAAAATGTTTTTTTTATCATTGGTGATAATTAGAATAAGTTTAACAAAAAAAAGACATTTTTTAATCTCCATAAATAATATCTGTATGATTTTTCACGGTTAATCGAATTTATTTAAAAAATTTATTAGTTAACAACAAAAAGTTTTTTCCAACTTTAAGAACTGTTTATTTCTTTTGTAATAATGAGTAGAAATTTGACTTTTTGATCTAAAATGGAAATCTCTTAAGTCCGATTGAATGTAAAAATCATTTGTTAGGGCGACATAAACGATCTTTTATGACATATTTTTGTCAAATGAATTTTACTGTATCTATATTATTGGTTAAAATTGGTAAGATGTTATCGGCTATATTTTATACAAGGTTTATATCACAAAATGTCTTTTATCAAAGTTGGTTGCATTCGTCTACACTAATAAACAAATACACTGATAAATAAATTGGCGTCAAAGTTTGTTGAAATACTTCTGCCTATGTGCATAAACGCGAGCAGATTGTTAACAATGGGATTTTCCTCTTCTTTCAAACTATACGTTTTTTTTTGGACCGAATCCCTTCCTTTGAAGGTCATGATCAGGGTGCGGATGTATTAGGTGAACGTACCCCACACACAACCGGTGCTATGACTGGCGTAAACTGCGTCATCTTCCATTTAATTCATAATCATGAACATTTCGGTTCAAATTTTATTCAAAAAATTCTTGCAAAAGCTTGGTAAAAAATGTAGGCTTAAAAATTAGTTATTATGGGGTAATTTATTATGGGTAATTTAATTCACAAACTGGCTAACTCTTTTTGAATAAAAGTAGAATTAACCGATTTCAAAATGAATATATCGATATATAAATTGCTCTGCATCACGCCTAAGTGAATGTAGGTGGGGTGAATTTTGTAGTCAGTTTTCTAAACTATCCGCACTTTGGTGATCATACCAATCAAGATTTTAAAATTTATTTATTACATTAAATAACGAATTTAAAAAGTACATTTTTGATTTGCAGCCTAAATCCTGACGTCACTACTGACACCAAACAACGTAGTTGTCAATAGTAAATCGGTATTAATCATATTTTTCATTTATAATTATTGTTTTCGTGTTTTGTGTGATAAAATAATACTTTTCATTTGGATATGTTGTTTAAGGAACGTGCTAATTAAGAGATTTTTATTCGCTTTTGCCCAGTTAAGTTATTTTAACGTAAAAATTTAATAACTTTTTGAAGTTATGTTTCTCTGGTTATTGGTATTTAGTTTATTATTCAATAAATTTTAGGCTTTTAAGACTGTTTTAAAATGGTAATGTCAATAAAGCGTTCCAAACTGTAAACATTACAGTTTACAGTAAAGAGAGGAGCTACAAAATTAAAATAGACAAGTTTTTTCAGCAATGCACCCAACTCAAATTTCTTATTTTACCATATAAAACACAAAAACACTACACAAAAAATTATTGCTGTCAACCTAAGTCTGACGTCACAGATAGTAGGCAAGGCTTACACTGACCCCAAGTAATGTGTAACGTCAGACTTAAGCTGTCTATTTCAGAACGGATCGCATTTAAATGCTCAGTATTTTTATACCTTATTGCTCAGTAAAAATACTAAACCCTCAGTATTTAATTTTAAACATGTTAAGCATAAAAACAAAAAATGCTCAGTAAAATATATGAAATGTTAAACATATATAGCAAAGTATGAAATTCAATAACTCCCAGTAAAGAATTACAACGTGTTCATCTAACCTCAAAATTGTTTATCAAAATTTTAGATTAAAAATGAATGAAATATCTCATTACGAGAGTGATGAAAGAGAAAGTGAACACGAAGAAGGTGTTTTTTTGTTCAGGCAAAGATTATCGATGACTTTGGGAATTTTTAAATTTTTTTGGGAACAACTACAATTAATTTGATTTGTTTAACATAAAATAAATACTTTAACCTATTTCTATTCAAAAAATCTTTTCAAAATTTTCATAAATAAACTCAATGACATTTTTCAAATTTGTTCAAATTTTGTTGAATTTGGGAAAAAATCATCGATGACTTTGCGAATTTTTTAAAATTTTTTGGGAACAGTTACAGTAAATTTGGTTTGTATTGTATAAAATAGATATTTTAATGTATTTCTGTATAAAAAATCTTTTCAAAATTTTCATAAATAAAGTCAGCACGATTTTTTAAATTTGTTCAAGTTATATTTAGTTTGGGTAAAAATCGTCGATGACTTTGGTTTTTTTAGGAACAGCTACAGTTAATTTGATTTGTTTTATATAAAATATATGCTTTAATATATTCCTATTTCAAAAATCTTTTAAAAATGTTCATAAATAAACTCTGAACGATTTTTCAAAATTCTTCAAGTTATACTAAATTCGGGCGAAAATTATCGATGACTCTGGATTTTTTTTTTTGGAAACAGCTACAGTAAATTTAATTTGTTTAACATGAAATAGATATTTTAATATATTCCTATTCCAAAAATCTTTTCAAAATTTTCATAAATAAGCTCAGTGCGATTTTTTAAAAATTTTCAGGTTATATTGAATTTGGCCAAAAATCATTGATGACTTTGGGATTTTTTTTAAGTTTTTCGGAAACAGCTACAGTAAATTTGACATGTTTAACATAAAATAGATGTGTTAATGTATTTCTATTTAAAAAAGCTTTTCAAAATTTTCTTAAATAAGCTCAGTACGATTTTTCAAATTTGTTCAAATTTTTTAGGTTCGGGCAAAAATCGTCGATGACTGGGAATTTTTTAAATTTTTTTGGAAACAGCTACGATAAATTTGATTTGTTTAGCACAAAATAGATGGATTAATGTATTTCTATTTAAAATTTTTTCTGAATTTCCAGAAATAGCCTCAATACGATTTTTTAAATTTGTTCAAGTTTTGTTAAGTATGAGCATATTATTTTTTTAAAAGTAGTTTCAATTTTTTACTGATTATTTGGTATAATTACTGAACAGTTAAATTTGTACTGAACATTTAGGATTTTTACTGAGCGTTTAGTATATTGAGTCTGCATTTAACATTTTTAATGGTCATTTAATTTCCGTACTGAATATTTATATTAATACTGAGCGGTTAGTTTTTTACTGAGCAATTAAATAATATACCGTGTATATCTACTTTACATTCAAGTGTAATACTTTGTATTTAATTTATACCCTTTCAGAACATTTGAACGTGTTTTTTTTTGTAGAGAGCAACGATACTGGACACAGGATTACTCGATCAGCGAAAATCGTCCGCCACCTTTGATGTCACTGCCAGATATAGCGTCTCTATTTTATACTTGGTTGTCTCACTTTAACCGTGAATTTTATTGATGAACTAATTGTCGAACACCTTATGGAATGGCAACAATGTACTTTCAATTAACATTAAAACTATTTAGAATATCAATGATAAGGTAAATGAAATAAGTTTTAATATTTTACTTTGAAAAAGTCTAGCACTGACGTCAAACGCACGACGCAGTGACGGCTGCGCACTAAAAATTCCGCGTATACACATCTTATGGGATTGAGCAATCCTGTTAGTCCGGTATCCTTGGGTAGAGAGGATAGACCGTACACACGACATACTGTGGCGGGTAGAAGGCTTGTTTAAACGCTCTTTTAAATTGACTAACTATGACTTTTTCTCTGAACAGTAGGATTAGTTATGAAAAAATGCAAAAACACAACCAAATTTTTTTTCTACTCGATCCAATGCAATAAAATTGAAATCTTGATGAAATGTCTATTAGTGACAGTTTAATTATCACCCTTACTAACTTATTATTAGTTATTTTTTGATCATATTTATCTTTACATTGCAGTTATAACGATTGTGAATTGCGTGTAACAGTAATGGTAGGTTTAAACTGTCAACAGGGTAATGCTGAAATCGGTTGATTGAGTATGTAATCCATCCGTTTTTCTTAAATTGGCGCTACTATTCAAGATTTGAAAAATGACAAATTTATAGAAAGACGTACGAAAAATGAATATGTAAATCCTTGTTTACTATTAATATTTACTTCGTTTGATTTATTTTCTCTCTAATTTTTTGTTGTTGCGAAGAATTTGAATGAACTTAACTTCTTTGGCCTCCTTGCGTTTACTAAACGTTCATAAATGAAAGAATATATTGGTATATAGTAATTATAATCAGTAAAATGTGGAAGTCAAAAATTAATAAGGTCACGTCCGTTTTTCTAGTTTAGCGCCTGTCGCTGTGATGTCATTCGTGAATATGCGGTAGTGTTAGTTTTGCAGGCTTCTGAAGAGTGGGTTAGGTCAATAGTGTTCAATATTGCGTCAAAGAATATTTGAGTGAGGGTGATATACAACAATAATTGTATTAATTTCAGAAATGTTCTAGAAATTAATAAAAATTTTGCATTTTTTAAAAATGTTTTCTTTTGGTTGTCGTGACATAGATGAAATACTAAAATTCAGGCCCGGTTTATTCACTTTTGGGTAAATTAATCTACCCGATATCTACCATATTTACAGGGTAACTAGCCAATCATGACAAATTAAATTATAGTAGCTATGGAAAATAGCCGGTAGATTAATTTATCCAAAGGTGAATAAACCGGCCCTCAATAGTAAAAAAAGTACGAGAATTATTTCTAATTTCGAGGGTTCTGATAGTTTGGAATATTTCGGTAGAGGGCATTAATTTGCTTAGAGTGCCACAACCGAATGTCACGGGCGGATTACTAACTACTGCAAACTGATTTCAGCAATCTAGTGAGAGTTGACCTTCTATATTATATATTATTTTTTCTATTAATGTCAACCTTAACCGTAACCTTAGCCGTAATAACCATCAAATTTGCCGTAATTTCTAGACGTTGCCTAAACGCTTTTATTGAAATAAAATAGTTGAACTTTTTTTAAATACCAGAGTAACTGCTACGGTTACGATTACAGCCTTTAAGTTTGACATCCTAAACCCACCATAAATGAGATGCGTTTCAAACGTTAAAATTATACAAAAATCTGGCGTAAAAAGATCTATAATAAATTTTATTTTAAATAAATTGTAAAATAATAACAAATTATATAATACAATAAACAATATTTGATTTTATACACATTTAAATTGAAATATTAATTATAAAACAGCATATTTAGATATTAATTACTTTAATTTATTCAGATGGCAACGATTCACAAATTGTGACAATTTGTCAAATTGTAACGAATTGCTACACTGACAATCCGTTAACAGGAGTTTCGTGTATACAAAATCAATGTAACAATCATTTAATGAATTGTAATCCTGACGATCTGTTAACAGTTTTGTGTATCCGGGCATCAACCATTTTTTTTTATTTCGTGGTAATAGTGAGAACAAATTAAATTTTTATAACAAAAAAATAATTGCTTTTAAGTTTTCATTTAACGTAAATATCATTTCTTGATGCCCATAAATGAATTCTGTATGATTGCTTAAAATTAGCTAGAACATGAAAAATATTGATCAAGCCTTTTCAATTTTGTACTTTTTACTTCTTTTTTGGTTTTATACAGAATTAGTCGGGAGGAAGGGAGTAAACTTCAGGACTATACTGTACACCTGAAACTAATTCCAAAAAACTCAAATATGATTATTCCATTTTTATTTGATTATAAGTTATAACGTACTGAACTAACAAGGAGACCAAAAGACCTTGTATTCACCGATTTTGATGAAAGTTGTATTAATCGCTAGGTATTAGTACATTGCACGAACGCGTGAGATATTAGGACGCACTATTCAGCGATTCGCGTGTAAATTGCAATTTCATCTCGCGATTCAAGGCCACTTTACGTCAGTTGTTACCCACTCTCTCTAAGACCGCCCCTAATTCTTTTTTTAATTAATTTAAATTAAAAATCATAGTAAAAATGAAAAAGTATATTGAATTATTTGTTTTCGAATCATATAACAATAACACATTACAGGAAAAAAGTGAAATATTAAAAATTTTGATTAAGTATATTAAAAATAAAAAGCAGTTACGTCATGGGGTTCGAACTGTCTTGTTCCGCATGTGGAAGCCGGTTCGTGGTGAGTTAACAAGAGAAGGGGTCGCGAGGAGGCTAACCACTGACATATAAGTGGCATGACCTTGAATTTTGAACTGAAATCGCGATTTACTCGCGAATTGCTGAGTAGTGCGACCTAATATTTTATACATTTGTACTGATATCTATCGATTCCAGTGCCACTTCAATGAAAATCGGCGCACACAAGGTTGTGTGGTCTCTTTATAAAACTAGAACTAACATTAGTGCTAACTGTAACACTAGACTTAGAACTAGGAGCTTTCGGGTTTAGCCGTGCGTCTATTGAAAAAGCGTTCGAGGTTTCAGATGCCATGTTGCAACCATCTTTAGAAATGAGTTCGAAGTGAATGAGTCCTATTGTTAGTTCAGTTAACACCACCCGTGAAAGCCTTCGTATTTATAAGTTATAACGTAAGTACAACATTTTGATCGAATAACGAATGAAGTTAATTACCTATTCGAAAGTTCGTTAATATCAAGAATTAAAAAAAGTGTTTGTGATGCTCGAAAATTCTCAAGTTAGATAATTTATTTGGAAAACAATTCTGTACTTGGCTTAGAATTCGAATTATTTGAGGTTAAAACAGAATTTGGATCGAATCCTGAATCAGGTCAATTAAGAGATTATAATTAAAAATCAAATAAATATTTGAATAAAAAGATATAAGTTCTTTTGATTTAGGTTTATAAGTGCAATGCATTCCTGGTGATTGAACCCGTTCTCCCTACTCACCCTGTATAAATAAATTCGAATTCAGGTCACCCCTCTTGAAATCATTACACACTTCATTCTTGGAGGTGGTTGAAATACGTTAAATTAAATGGGTAATCAGGCCCAGAGCTCCGAGGGTTGAAGTTACATGCCATTTAATTTTATGAGAGGTAGTTAAGGGGATGGAATGGAAGGCCAACGTCTATAAAGGTCGTTCTCATTTCCTTAGTTTTCCTTATCAAGGTGTTTTTTGTTTTTTAATAAGGTGAATAAATATAAACAAAGATAAAATAAACAACTATAGAATGTTGCTTATTGAAATGTATGTTGTCCCTTTAATTTCTAAAAGTTTCCCCTCCTCTAAAAGGGAAATTAATATCTGCACAGTGGTAGGTTGGCGTTTAAGTTTTTGTGTGAAAATTGAGTGGTCCCAGTTAAGCTTCGACGGTGCTTTTTGGGGCAAAGGCGTGTTACCGTGAAAGCAATATACTCCTCGTAGGGGGTTTTGGGGTTAAAAAAGTAGGGGTTCGTTACAGTCGCACACACCGGTTTTAACCTGAGCTCGAACTCACGGAACACGAGCCCCGGCTTCGGAGTTTATTAGATAGAGCGACGTGAGCTGGGAATTAAAGTGGAAACGAGAGAAGTGGATAGTTTGAGTTGCTCTATGTACGAATCTAACGAGATTTTTTTTAGAAAGTACACTAAAAATATTAATTTTGGGTATAAAGGATGGATTACGATAGTAGTTTGAACATTTTTCTTACCTCGCATGAGGCCAGAGCGCATAGTCCAGCCACCACCATCCAAACCCATCTCGTCCGCACTCTGGCCATACTCTCACGTTGACCCTAACGTTTGACGGCTAAGCCATCACCATTGGGGCCTTTCTACAGATCTAGAAAAGAAAAAAATAAAGATAGATATGATATCCGCACTGTTTGAGGCCCTAGCGGTCTCAAACCTTCCATCCTAAATTACTTCCTTTCCTAAAACTTCCCTTCCAATTTCCATTTTTCCACATTTTATGATTAGTTCAAAATTTAACGACCCATCCCTATCCTAATATTAATTTTTACTAATGAATTTAATTTATTGAAAATATTTTTTGAAATTTGAATACTTGATAAACATAACAGGTTGTTTGCTTTGCTCACAACGAGAGACATAAAATTCACTAAAATGTAAACCACTTTTTATACTTGCCTCCATTTCTGATTTCATTTTAACGTGTACCTGACTTCATAATATTTTAAAATTTTATAACATTTATATTTTGTGTATTTGGTTTTTTAATTTTCGGTTTTTAAATCATTCAATCTATTTCGATATTATTAATCACGCATTTTGAGACAAAGTAGTAAAAGAAATCAATCATATCTATTTTTAGATTTAAGTTAATTTAGTCTTTCTTATTTAAAATTTACTATTTTTTATATAATTTTAACATAAAATTTTACTAATACTTCAACTTGCCTCACATACTTAGATTTTAATTTATTACTTATAATTCTATTATAACATAATTTAACATTTCCAACTTTTATTCAATTATATTTCTAAGAACATAAAAATTTGTAGTTACCTCTGAAGATGGCCTTAAAAAGCCGAAACATGCAAGGCTGATAAGCAAATAAATCAGATAAGTGCTGAAAATATTTCTTTCAATTCACGTCAAAAAAATAAAGAGTCATTGCTTACCTATTTATGTAAAAAAAGTTATCTCAATGGTTCGTAAAAATAAAATGAAGAAAAAGAAATATAAGATAGCAAAATTTAGAATGGTTGGATGTTAAGGACAGTTTTATATTTGAAAAATGCAGCTGCTTGCATTAGTAAATCAGCTCTATAAAATATTGACGAAAGTAGTTCCTTTCGGAGAATGGGATGTGGAGAAATAAATTTGTTCAGGAAAGGAAAAATGTAGAAGCGATATCCACTCTGTATTGATGTTTTATATTTTTAGAAAAAAGATATGAGAAGTGTCATCAAATTTAAACCTAAAAAATTTGGCTTAAATGACAAGTATCAACTTTAAAAAATACCAATACTTTTCTAATGGATTCTAATGAAGTTAAAGAATTTCCTTTCCTAGAAAAAATAATTGATAATTTCTAATAATTCTCGGCGATTTATTTGAGATCATTTATAAATGATCTAAAAAAAACTTTGAATTCCTTCTTACCTTAATTACTACATGAATTTTTGAAGATAATGAATCATCAGTAAAGTTGTAAACCATACTAAGCAATCGTCTTGCAATTTTAGAAAACTTGTTAATTTTAAGTAATACTCAATAAAATATAAACGATTTCAAGTAATTTTGTAGAAGGTTTTAAGAAGTTGTGACCTTAAAAAAATATTAATGATCTTTTATGGTTTCTAATGATTTTCATGACAATCTGAACTAATCTTTACAACATTTTTTACTTCAAAACTATACAAATACATAGTCATTTTTGAGGTCAGAGAATGTCTGTTTTACTGTAAAATCGCACATTTTAGGAACCTCAGATTTCTTTCAATAATCTTTTTTTGCAATTCAAGTATGCCTTCGATTCCAAACGTGATGGATTATAGTAATTCTACTAGGTAACTCATAATAAAATCTGTTGGTCATTTTTTTATAAAATAACTAACCTTCCACGAGTACGTACTTCTGCTAACGTTCGAACACAAACTAGTCAAATATGTCACGACGTAGTTTACAAATAAACGAAATAAATCGTTGTATTTATGATAAACGACAAAAACGTATCGTTTTAAGTTATTGCTGCGATTTATTGTATAACTTTATTGATTTCTGTAGTATCTTAACAAAGCCATTTATTTATATAATTTCGGAGATTTAACAATAAATCGCTCGGTGTATACCCCCTAATTTTAAATAAGTTTCAATCTTGCAAATAATATACACAATTTTTCATTTTTCTTTAAACCGTTCTCCAAGATAGAAAAGGTTTTCCATTAAAAAAATTTAGAAGACTTTTATAAATTTTCGAATATTTTATCATTTCCAGCCACATGCGTAGCTTTTTTAGTGGCAATTAACGTTATTTTTAAACATTAGTAAGCAAATTCTGTATGCGTATCCATATTTAGAAGCATTTTAACATATTTAACCTTCCAGTACACGCGCTTTTTAAAACATCGCGAATACACGCGCCGGACTGAGTCCGAAACAAATGGCAAAATTATAATTTTTTTGAAATTTTTATTGATAATATGAAATATTATTTGAATAAAGATAAATAAGAAATTGATGCACAATACACGTTTAAAAAGATTAACGTATTTACATAAGTTCATTATTAATGTAACATTCCGTGCAAACGAATTACAATGTGTCAAACACAAATTGTCAATTTTTCAAAAATATTTAGTTGGACGGTTTTTTATACTGTTGCAATATGCACAACGACTTCGTTATGGTAGATTTTCGTCATTCGATGTTAGTCCAATTTTAACTACGCAAACAACTAACTAATGCTATTACTACACTAACACTTCACGTCAACCGTACGTTCATGATTAAATAATTGTACTACTCATCAAAAAATGGCGCCACAGTCAAATCACACCATTCAAATTTTTCGGACTCTCACAGTCAGTCTGTACGTGTGTATTGAAAGATTAACTACTGGATTTTAATTTCATTTTCTAGAATGTTACCTGTGTTACTATAGAAATGTTAGCGGTTTTGGCCAAATATTTTCACCGTCAACCGAAAGTTCTTCAGATCAACTCGTATTCTGTGTTTCAAGACTAATATAGGGTGTAGTAAACACTTAATTTTGGTGATACCATTGTTTTTAGATACATAGTTGGCCAACGCACTGTAATATGTGGTTCGTATTCCAACTTTAAGGCCGTGTAAAGTGCTGCCCCCCGACCTATTATATGTGAAACACA
The DNA here is from genome assembly GCA_036711955.1 of Digitonthophagus gazella. NCBI lineage: Eukaryota > Metazoa > Arthropoda > Insecta > Coleoptera > Scarabaeidae > Digitonthophagus > Digitonthophagus gazella. The sequence continues at coordinate 25,552,887 of JASCIT010000001.1, read as the reverse complement.
GGAAATGAATGAATTTCTGGTCTCTCTCGTCTCAAGTCGTTTCAACTGGGAAACGTATATCTGGGAATAAACGAACGACCACAAAACTTATACCTGCTCGAATCATTTAATATGTAAACAAAGTCAGAGGTCTTTCCGAACTTCTAGCATACCAAAATTACAATTTTTGTTCGCTGCTTGGTCTTGTTCAAATCAAATTTCATAGAATCAGTACTGCAATTTTAATATATTAATATTAATTATTATTATTATTATTATAAATAATGATATCTTATAAGAATCTATAAATTTATTTTAGTGCCTACACATGAACACAATTACAGTAGAATTTGTAAATCCGTCACAATTGGGACTGAAGGTATTGGTCAGAACACAAATAAAAGGTCGGATTATCGAAAGTACAGATAATCACGCACTTAAAGTCAAATAGACAATCTCCCGACATAAAAATAATTTGTCTAAGGCGGACAATGACGGTCGGATTAACGGGGGTGCCAGAACCGAGCCCAGATTAGCGAGGTTCTACTATAATTCTTATTATCTACATTGTTTATAAATTATTTCAATTTCGGCTTTACCCAGTTACGACCCAAAAATTGACAAAATTTGGTTTTTAATTTATAGATTGAATTTTTGAGGGTGTTGTTACCTTATCAAGCGTTATATTTCACATATTTTTTTGCTTTCAGTCCTTCCCTAAGTGTACTTAAATATGATAACCACTACCACGTTTTAAAATGAAATTCTGTTATGGAATTGAAAGTCACTTTAGCAAAATATTTTCTAGATAACTAAAACTGTTCTGAATATTTATCAGATGTATTTGGGGCAGTGTAAAAATCAGAGATATATGCAAAATGTAACTCTACGTGAACTAACCCTCTCCCCAAACTTTCAATCTTCTAAACGAATAGTCATGGAGAAAAATAATTAAAAACGATTTTTTTTCGCTCCCGTGAGTGGCGGAAATCCTCGTCCTAATTTATCCGACACGTTAATAAGAATTTATATTCTCTTTGTAATTAGTTTGAAAATGATATTGATGTATTGTTGCGTAAAAGGTTTTTATAACGATTATTAAGGCAGGTATGTAGAGTAAGCCTTTAAGGATTACGACGAAGGTACAACTTGTCAAATTAAGAAACACACTATCGCTGAGATGCGTATGGAGAGGAGTGAGATCGCATTCAGAGCAAAAAGGATGCAGTGTACGCAGCGAACGCACGCTAAAGAATAAGAAATTATTGTTTTCATTCATTCTCTTCGAACTATTGATTATAAAAATAATTAAAATAATTATAGAAATATAAATTAGGTAGCACGATTAATAATATATGTAGTATATTTTATCATTAAATACAGAGGTGTTAAAAATTTTTTGAAAGGGGTGAATAAGGAACAAACTCTTCCCATACATCGTTAAGAAATAAGTAAAGACCAAGAGAGACAAAATTCTAAAAATAGTAGGTAAATAAATAATAATAAATGTAAACAATTACTACTACTAATATTCTATACACAACAATATTGCAACTCAACTAACAAAAGTTTCCACTACTTTTGCTTCATAGTATTTTAGTAGTAAATTTTAATGAATGGGCACATTTCAGTAGCACGCCCCCTGGGCATCAGTAAACGAACTAAACCGCGTTGACCGACTATGCAGTATAAAGACAATGGTGATACTATACAACACTAGCTTTGTTTATTAACCGTTTGAGTCCCAAAGAAGCGCAATCGCGCTGTTCAGATTTTATGTCGAGAAAACCCAGCATACGTTGTATGAAATACCGTCTGGGACACAAACGGTTAATGTTAAGTTAATCATTTTAAATTAGCAATTATTAATTAATATTAGTCAGAAGTCAGTGTTGTGAAGATGTTACAGAATAGAAAAATTATGACCGAAATAGTTTTAATTATACAGGGTGTCCGGAAATGTCGTGTACAACAGAATACCACAGATACCTCGGTCAAAAATATGATGATTTAACCCAACTTATCTATATACAAAGTTGCTTAGTTTAGCCGCTAGAGGACTTTAAAAATCATATTTTTTATGAGTTTTTCTTAAATTACTCGAAAAATCTTCCATATATTTTATTCATGTTTTGACCACGTCGTTATATCAGCAGACTACAGCTTTCTGTGGAACAAATTCGAATTTCGGCACATACAGAGTGTTTAAAAACACTCTTGCCACAAGTTATCCATTCAGATCTTTTTAACCAGCCTGTATAATTTTCCATCAATTTTTTCCTGAATAGCTACATTAATTTAGAAACTATTTACTCTCTTATAAAATTTCAGTTGAACAAACGGTTTAGCCACAAAAAAATATTTTCTAAATCTCTACAAGCCCAAATTGATAAAATAAGGTACCATTAGCAATGTTCAAAGTAGAAATTTCTTTAAATGGTGTGAAGTTCTTTCAAAAAACCAACATTTTCAGGTTTAGAAATATTTTATTGCTTAAAATATTCAAATTTTCGGCAAGACTTATAACCATCATCAGGGCTAAAAATAATACAGGGTGCAAAATTTTTACAATTTGCTTTCTCGTGGCATTTTTGCTTGATGACACCCCATAAACAAAGTCTTAGGTCTAGTAATCTTGCTGGCCAATCAGGGTTAAATCCTGATGATGGTCACAAATCCTGGCGAAAATTTGAATATTTTAAGCAATAAAGTACTTATAAAATTGTAACATCTGGTTTAACAGAAAGAACTTCATACCGTTTAAAGAAATTGCTGTTCTGAACTTTGTTAATGATACCTTAACTTATCGATTTGGGCTTGCAGGGATTTAGAAAATATTTTTTTATGGCAAAAGCGTTTGTCCAACTGAAATTTTATAAGAGAAGAAATAGTTTCTAAATTAATATAGCTATTTAGAAAAAAATTGATGGAAAATTATACAGGCTGGTTAAAAAGATCTGGATGGATAACTTGTCGCGAGAGTGTTTCTAAACACCCTGTATGATTCGAAATTCGAATTTGTTCCACAGAAAGTTGTAGCCTGCTGATATAAAGACATGATCAAAAAATGAATAAGATATAATAAAGATTTTTCGAGTAATTTAAGAAAAACTCACGAAAAATATTGTTTTTAAAGTCTTCTAGCGGCTAAACTAAGCAACTCTGTATATAGATAAGTTGGGTTAAATCATCATATTTTTGAACAAGGTATCTGTGGTACTCCGTTGTACACGACATTTCCGGACACCCTATATAATACGCTTTTCGTTTTTAAGTTTGCCATAAAAATTTGAGCTCAAAAAACGACATAATTTTTCAGATCTTATTGAAAGAGGAATTTTCCTATATTATTGTTTTCTCCACCCTTGCAGTAAACTTATAAGTTATTAATCATTAATCCTTTCGCGACAGTGCACCTGTACCATACATTGCCACTTTTTTATAAAATTTTAAAACTTTTTTTATTCGCTCTTTGTGATAGTCTAACTAAATCATACTTTGTACATAGCGACGGCTCAACTGATTGCCGTATAGATACACTGTGCAGCAAAAGTCTTGATACCCTTATATTATTTAACTACCTTCCATGAAAATATGCAGAATCAATCAAATTGTATTGTTTTTTATTTATAATAAAATAATCCTATCTGTGTTCTTGCAAAAATATGAATAAACAAGCATATTATTTTTTTCCGTTAATAATTACAAACGAAAACATAATTTAAATTCAAAAAGTTACGCAACAAAAGTATTGATACCCCTCGTACACCAATGAAAAGCAACGAAAATAATAACGGTACGCGCGAGTTGCATAGTTTTATTTTGTTTTTAGTGATTTATATGTCATCTGTTATTTATCACGCATCTGTGTAATTTTTAGTAATTTTATGTTTCTAGCTTTCGAAAAGCTAAATTTCTAAAATGAGCAGAATAGAGTTGACAATTGAAGAAAGAAAAATTGTTATAAAGTCTCATAAAGATGGAAAATCATATGCAGAAATTGGAAAAATTGTTGGAAGACGTAAAGCTATGATACAAAAAGTCGTAAAACGATTCATCGATGAAGAAACAATAGAAAACAAACCACGAGTGGGCGTCCCCGAAAATTAAGTGACAGAGACGACCGTGTTATTAAACGACTAATCGAAAACGATCCTTTTCAAAGTGCTCCCAAGATTGCTGCTCTTGACGCGACTACAAATATCATTGTTTCTGCTGATACAGTGCGTAGGTCCATCAAAAGGGGAGGTTATAAATCATGTGTTGCTAGAAAGAAGCTTTTCGTAATTGAGATTAATAAAAATAAAAGACTTCAATTTGTAAAAACATATGAAAACCGAGGATTAGACTTTTGGGATACGATAATTTTTTTCGACGAATCTAAATTTAATATATTTGGAAGTGATGGCCACCTAAGAATATAGAGAAAACCAAACGAGGCTTTAAATCCAAAAAAAAAAACACGATTAAAACAGTGAAACATGGGGGTGGCAGTATCAGAGTTTGGGGCTGTATCTCCACCTCACGTGTCGGCAACCTTGTCGTAATTGATGAAATAATGACAAAAGAGGTTTACCTGAAAATTTTGCAAGAAAATTTATTGCAAAGTGCGGAAACAATGGGTCTCTCTACAAATTTTCACTTCCAACAAGATAACGACCCAAAGCATACAGTTCATATAGCTAAAATATGGTTAATATGTAGAGTACCCCACCTTCTAAAAACAATCCCACAAAGTCCGGATATTAATCCCATTAAACATTTATGGGAACATCTGGAAAAACGTTTAAAGAAACACCATATAACTTCAAAGTCACTTGAAAAACATACCCCAAAAATAGAATGGCAACAAATTAACGCAGATTACACAAAAAAGCTGACACACTCGATGTCCAACCGACTAAAGCAAGTAATTCGACTGAAAGGATACCCTACAAAATATAAAGATTAACGATATTGTGCTAAATTTCTAACATTATTGCACTTTTTTGTCAGGAGTATCAACAGTTTTGCAACGCCGTTTCATGCAGTCTAATAAAATTTTCGTTTCTGGTTATTGAAGTATAAATTTTGTGTGTTTTATTTTTCCTGTTCATAAAAGAATACAAGTAATTTTATTTTACGATACATACAAAACCACTATATTTTTGATTCTGGTGTCACTTTTTACGGAAAGAAATGAAATAATGTAAGGGTTTCAAGACTTTTGCTTCTCACTGTATGTATAATACGGCGTGAGCCAGCGTGATGATACGTTTAACGTAGGTGGAAAAAGGACGACAGTAAGACTTCTATTAGTTAACACAGGGCAGATATACTACGTTTACTTATTGGGCCGATTGGAGTTGATATGTGCCTTTTTAGCTCACTCATTAAAATCGTATGCAATTCGATGCCTTGTCTAACATATTGAAAAGCCCTATCCGCAGGTCGCAATAACCACACGAACATCGAAGTGCGACGAAGACAGACACAATTAACCGTACCGTTCTAACGATTTCATACAAGTTGGAAATTTATCTTTTCAAATTTTTTTTAATGATTTTGTTAGAGGTTGTAAAGAAAATAAATTTTTATTTTAACAAAAAATCATGCATTCTCGCAATTTATTTGCTGTGAACTATCCGGAAAGATCAATTCCTTCTGCAAATACTATTCGAAATAGGGTGAAGTATTTCGAGTCAAATTTCACATCAATAAATAAAAAAAAACAAAAATGAAGCAGACGATAATATTAGCATATTGCGACTGGAAATATGTGCATTAGCAGAATTAGATTGTCACAAATCATCTCGCGAAATTGCCCGTGAAGTTGGTATTGGCGCAACAAGGTGATACAAATTTTACATATACATAAATACCGATCATATAAAATTTCAACATCTCAAGTACTTTTTTCCGGATGATTATTATCGCTGTATGGAGTTTTGCGAAATAATGATTAACTAATGCCATCAAAATGAATTATTTTTAAATAACGTTTTATTTTCGGACGAATAAACATTTTATTTATATGGTCGTTATAATTCAAGAACTTGCCGGTATTGGTCCCGTGAAAACCTCCATTTGAATGTTCCCACAAGAACACAACACCCTCAAAAATTAAATGTACGGACAGGAATTATTGGAAATGAAATAATCGGGCCCTTTTTCATAAATGGAAATTTAAACTGCAAGAAATATCTAGACTTATTGCAGAACAATGTTCTTCCTTCAATTTAGGAACGTTATGATATTAATAATCTCTGATTTCAGCAAGATGGCTGTCCGGCTCATAATATCCGTAACGTGGCAAATTTTTTAAATATGACTTTTCAAAGTAAGTGGATAGGTAATTCAGGTCCTATTAAATGCCGGCACGATCCCCTCAAGAGGGTGGATTATGTGAGCATTTATGAAATAAGTGAGCAGTTATTTTTTTCATTTCGGCTTTTCATGTTTTTCTTTCAAGTTGTGATGAAAATTTGTTGCTATAATGTTTTTTGCAGTGACAGGATCTGATGCTTCATAACTGAGAATATTGCTAGTATAGTGTACGAGGGATTTATTTCTTTTTAATTAAAAAAAATATGTAAGAATAAAACCTTCTTTTTACATTTTTTTTTGTTAGTGAAAACAATTGATAAAACGACCTTAACAAGAAACACCCGTTCTCAAACCTTTAAAGCTTTCGATATATCTGAGAGCGCAAGCTCCGCCCACTTACAATCGCCTAACTGTGGCTAATACGTCTATTCGCAGGTCGAATGTGTGCACACTGTATATACGGCACCCGTCGCAAAGGGGTTAATAATTAACTGTCGTTCCGTTAACATAGGCCACTTGCACTGTTTTTTGAAAAGTGTTGCATTTAATTGCTTTCTATCCTTCTCTAATATTAAATAAATCCTCCGTATCGCATAATTCTTTTCATTTTACTTGACAATATGTCCAAAACTACACACATTTTGCGATATTGCCGCCTTAAAAGGTAGTTTAGTGTTCTATTAACTAATGGTAGGTTAGAAAAGAGGTATACATACCAATTTTTAAAATGGTTTTCATTACAACTACTTAGTGGTTGCTAGTTAAAAGCATGCTAAAATCCTACTAGACGTGTAGGTATCTATACGTTTCTTTAAATTTTGTAAATGTTTTTAGTAAACGAGTTTAAACCAATATTTTTAATAATATAGAAATTTTTTAATCTATCAGATGCAATTATTATAGATTGTAGTCAATTAAGTTTTTATAATTGCCTTGTCATTAATTCCAAAGTGAAATAGGATACTTTTATCTTTATTCTAGTGTGTTTTGAAACTGATTTTAATAATTCACGAATCCCTACGACCAGATTCCGAGAGAAATGGTATCCGCGCGAACGTCTAATTAGCCACCCCACAAACGTTAATTAACATTCAAAACTTCCACCATAAAACAGGGGCCCCACTTTAATAGCGATCATCTCTCCAAAGTAAATGGGCTTCCAGAATACTTACAGGTGAGTTTCACGTCCGTGTTCGCTTTTCGCTTTTCGGAGTTGGTATTAAATCCAGAACACTCCGGTTAGGTTTTAACTTTAAAAATTAAAACAACATCCAAACTATCATCCTCACTTTAGCCAAAGTTATAAAGTTTCCGTCCTTTTTATGAAAAAAATAAAATACATTTCAGCATTAATTATCTAATTTATTTTAAGTAACATTTTAGTTATAATTAAAAAAAACAATTGTTTCTTCAATTAAGCAAATTTAGATAAACTTTACCGACAATACAGTCCTTTGTATAAATGTGAGTTTATTATTCAAGGATTATCTAGTAGTTTATTACTAGGTAGCCTTTGTTTTAAAACTTTTGTTTTAAAGCTTTTGTTTCATAAACCCTTTTGTTTTATCTCGTGACATCCTTTATAAATTTCTACCTATTTTTCTTAACTTAAAAAATAATAAATAGATACTTACAATAATTAATTTATTAAAACAAAACCCTTTTCAGTGGAATTTATAGACGAACTAAATCAAAAATTAATCACGATGGTTCGTCATATTGACTGTCACGCACAGAACCGAAATAGTCAACAGGATGAATCGATTTTCCGATGCACAGCATTAAAGCAGAAAGTACATAAAAGACAAAGATTTGTTTAAAGGTGACTCTTAAAGGTTGTTGTTCGATATCGCGAACTGTGAACTGAAGAAGTATCAACCTTGTAGCTCGACGACAAATGTGACGGTATTAAAACGTGTAAAGGCTGTGAATGAAGCGACGAAATGATGCAAATGGGTAACTTCCTGGACGGGAATATCATTTGAATGTGCGTGCGAGAGCTGATTGTTATTTTTTACTTATTACTTGATATGGCAGGTCATAACCTGAGATTAGAGGTAACCTAAGAGTCCTAACGATGATTTGAATTAATTTGAAAGATAGAGCGGTTTTTTTAAAATTAGTTAACCTTTAACCACTTCGGTACTGCACCTATCGGCCACGAAACGTTGCCCACAGCCGGCATTCATGTGTAGGGTCATTTCACGGCCGTCAACTTTAGGCGACAAATTATACAAAATGTATTTACTTGAATTTAGAGAAAAAATACAAGAAAAGATGGATCAAAATGTCTATTTTCTATTAAATTAAATATATTTGTTGTAATTTTTATTAAAAAAATTGAAAAAAAAAATTCAAAGGTAGCAAAGAATTTCGATTTTTAACCGTACTAACTTCTTTTATGAAACAATATAAAATCACCAACCCCATTTTAATAAGTTAAAATTGAATGTGTGATCCATTCTACCAGTTGAAATAACTTGACGATGGTAATTAAAGACTATTGTTGTACATTTACTGGTTTATTAATTAACAAACTTTTTGACTAGATTTGGCTGTTGGCCATCTTCAAAGGAAGTCTAACATCTAAAAGTTAACTTATAAAGTCAAAGTTTAAACATGTAATTGATATTGAAATCTAAAATTACAAATGCAGTTTAAAATTACAGTTACAAAATTAAAAGACACGTCAAAATTATACATATAATATCCGACATATATCGAACATGATTGTCTAATAAAACAGGACAGGCCAATAAAAAAAAACTTTTCGATGGTAGTTAGAGATAATCAAAATGAGTGTCATGTCAGATATACAGGGTCCCGAAATTAAACGGCCATTCGCTACCAGCGCATTCTACGTCCAAAACAAGAATAAAAACCTAAATAAACATTGGTCGAAATATGCTTCCCAAGAGAGCTGCAGGCCTTTGAAGGGGCAGCAGAAAACGGTTTTTAAGGAGTATCCTCACAAGGGCTTGGGTTAAGTTAACAAAAATTGGTATACTAGCCTAAAATTCCAAGAGAAATTAGATGGTGGTATCAATTTTGCATGTAACTCGTCAGAGGCGTGCGTGTAAAAGGGTGACTTGGTTAATTGTTTATCTAACTTTTTTGCATGTCAAGTTTTTACTACCCTGATTTAAAATGTCGATATCTTAGATCTATCTACGTAACAATGGTCGTCTTGTTATAATTTCATAACTGCAACCGTTTTGGAGTAAATCGTCTTTTAAGACCGACTAATCTCATCTTTGAAGTAAGTAGAATATTTTTGCCAAGAGTGCGCTCAGCACTTTAACAGCGCAATCTGCCGTTATTGTTCGAGGTTTGATTTTATTACTGAATTACGCAACCATGTAAACTACAAAATTCTAAGATGGTCTAGTTTGCCATTGCCGCTTTTAAGTAGCTCCTTTGTGAAACATATTTCGACCAATGTTTATCTTGGCGTTTATTCTTATTTTTGTACGTAGAATATCCTGGTAGCGTATGACCGTCTAATTTCGGGACACTGTATATCGAAACTCGTCAAAAGTCCTTTAATTAATAAACCGGTAAAAGTACAACAATAGTCTTTAATTATCATCATCAAATCGGTTTTAATTATTAATAGCGAATTTTAAAAGATTCCCAAATGTATTAAAGAATTTTAAGCGAAGCCATTATGACCTTATAATTATAATCTTCAAATTTATTAATTAGATGTTTATCTCTAACTGTTAATAAATATAAAAAAAACGAAATAACCTAAAGTATTTTAACTTTGTTGTCGAAGTTAACAAAGAAAATGAAATACATCTCCTCCACTTTGATATTCATAGTTTACGCCCAGTAAGTTGATAGCTCTTTTACGATATCGATACGTCGGTTGATCGTATTTTTCCAATATGCTACAACAAACGCTTTTGCTTATTTTCCATTATCTTTCATCCGTTCAACTGATGTCGACGACTACGACGAGCGTTCACCGTGTGAAATGGTTCTGGGCGGCGAAGCTGATAATTAAAAGCCAAACTTCAAACCGTTTCCGAGTTTTGCTTTCTTTTTCCGACAATAATTAACGAGGCAAAACTTCGGTAATTAGATTTCGCCTTTGAGTCGTTCTAACGAGGTAACATTTTAAGCGGTGTGGCGATCTTCCAGTTCAGATGAGAAATTGCCGCTTAACTTAAAAGATATTTTATCACATTAATGATAGCTGTACGAATTTTTAAGCTCAATCAAAAATTGAAAAGGATAGTTTTGTCATAAAAAGAAAATATTCGTGACAACAATTTTTAAACATTGTATGTTATGTGAAAATGGTTTTTAGAGCGGTTCTTAATTTTATTACTATTTGTATTACTTTTAAGTTTTTAATATTAAAGCAGTTCCTGTGGCTAATAATTAAAGAGAAACACATTATAACCATTATGCCGTAAACAAAGTTTTTAATTACCTTCCCAAAAAGGAATTAAAAACACGGCCGACGTTGTTAATTATAAAAGCGAGGTTCTCTCTAAGCGAGATCCCTTCCATCTAAATAGAAAATGATTTTGTTAAAATTAACCACGATGATGACGTACTTTATAAAAAATAAATTAATTTCAGATAAGAAAAGCTTCTTTACTAAAGGATAACGCTATTTAATTAATCACAAGGGATGCACCTATTTTTTGGTTATCAGTTTGACTAATTGTATTTCATTTACAATTCTAATTAGCTTTGTTCCATTACATTCGTGCAAACTCACTTCTGATTGTAGTTTAGTTTTTTTGTTACAGTTCTAGTTACGAGCTGCCGGCAGTAAATTCAATTTGTTCAATTTCAGATAACAGTATTCGTAAATCAATGGAAGGTACAATAAGAATAGTGTTGTGTTATTTATGGTCTTGGTAGATATAGATAAAATTTATTACCTACACGAATTAGAAACATCAATAATTTTTCTTCTTTTTCAGGTTGATTCATGATTAAAATTTTACATTTGAATGTTTTTGAGGTTTAAAAACTTGCACAGTCTTTATTTATTGGAGTAAAAGAAAAAGAATCGAAGAAAAGATAGATTAAAATGTCCATTTTTTATCTAATTGATTAGATTTGTTATTAAACAACAAAGAATTTTAAGTTTATTTGTGGAAATTAATAATCAAAATAAATTAGAATTAGTAATCCAAAGAAAATTACGCTTTTAGAACGTAGCGTAATTTTTAGAATGTTAGAGAGGTCAATTAAGGACATTAAGGGCCGGTTTATTCACCTTTGGGTAAATTAATCTACCTGATATTTACCATGGTTAGTGGCTAAATAACGAATCATGGCAAGTGAAATTGCAGTAACAATGGAAAATGTCTGATTGATTAATTTATTCAAAGATGAATATACCGACCCCAAGTTACATTTTCTTTCCTGAGAAAAAAATTAAATGTAGTAGAAAAATCATTTTCGACAGAAATAAAAATTAAGTTTTAACCTAAATCGTCATAAAATTTAAAATGCCAAGAACTATTAGTTGAATTTTTAAAAATTGACAAAATTTAATCGACATTAAGGGCCGGATTATTCACCTTTGTATAAATCTATCTGATATTTTCCGTAGTTATTGCAATTTCACTTACTATTATTGGTTATTTAGCTAGTAACCATAGTAAATATCAGATAGAATAATTTACCCAAAGATGAATAAACCGGCGCCGGCGCTTAGTTTCATTTTCTCTTCGCGGGAAAAACTAAAAGTCGCAGAAAATTTATCTTTGGCAAAAAATGTTAGGTTTCAATTTAAATCCTCACACCAATTCAAGTCTCAACAACAATAAGTTTCTTGATATAATTTAAAAAAATGACTAGTAAATAAACAAAAATAATCGAATAAATCGAACTTTACCTAACCTTATAAATTTGTAACTAACTTAAAAAAATATATAGAGACTTTATTCATGAGAATTATGGAATAAGAACTTACGTAAACATAAACTAAAATAAGTATTATTAATAAATTTCAACCTAGAAACATTCATAGTTTTCCTTTTTTGAATTGATTCATGATTAATATTTTAATTTGTAATACAAATGGCCCTACCTACTTTAAATAGTACTATTTATTGACTTCACCTACCTTTCTTTACCACTATAGACAGGTAAAGACGCCCCTCCTCATTAACTATAAAGTTTTAATTGATTATAGATCAAACACCAATCTAATAAAAATTGAGCTTAAAACAGCCTATTTCTAATCTTTAAAACCACTCTACAAACACCCACCCACAAGACCAACACTATTATTCTCATTGTTGCCTTTCGAAACAAAGCAACCCAACGCGCGAACTAGTGCATCATAATTTGTGTAAATGCCGGGAATACCCTGTAAACTCGCTCGTATCGGTATCGGTGGCGGTTTTCGCGAAAAACCCTTTTAACTCATCGTGTGGATGCGATGCACTTAACGATGAGGTTTCAGCAGCAAGCCACATATTCCAACCTCAGAGCAATGCGGTTCCATATAGGTTGGTGTGATGCAAACTTTATGAAATGTACAGCGTAATGGAATCCCGTTGAACTTCCGGTATCATCAAAGAACCATTTTGTAAGCGAGGATGGTTCTATGTGTACATGTGTCTGGGTAGGGCAGATATTATGTTACAAAATTACTTCATAAAGTCATTCGTTTTGTATAACTTATATACGTGTTCAGATAAGATTAAAAAGAAAGAAAAAAGATGATGTTTGATTTTCTACCTAGTAGCATGAAGAGTAAATTTTTACGATGGTGACGTTAAGCAGTTTTATGTGACGTGCTTACCAAGCATACAGTCGTAAAAATACGCCTAGAAAGCTCAGTGTACGTATATTTTACTGCCAACTCTTATCTAGTTTATCAACCTAAGCCATCAGTTGTTAATTTTGAAAATTTACGATGGCAATCTGTAAATGTCACGTTTTCTTTTATAATGAACCAATTTCTATTCCAAACCATAACTTAATAAAATACGTTAATAAATTAAACTAGACTAGTTTAATTCAACAGCTTAAAATTTCCACATGGTAGTAACCTTACTAAATAGTTTGTAATGCAAAAGCTTAAAGTACATAGTTACCGCAGTATTAAGAGGAAACTGCCGATAAGCAAAGCTTGGGAATTATGGGTAAAGTCCGACAGTTTCGCACGTTCAGATCCGACCGCGGTCAGTTAACAGGCAGAAACGCGTGCAAATATTGATCTAAACGCCGTTTGTATAACTGTCACGTACCGGGCGTTTGCCTCTCATTCGAAACGCGCATTTTAGGCTTTTTTCTAAAACGAACTCCGGTCGACGTCGTGGCAACGGCATGCAAAACCCCGCATTTATCGGAAAAATCGATGACAATGTTGCCGGAGCAAACGTCGTCGTCTGTCGAAGAACAACCGGATTGTGTTTGTACTGATACTCGATTTGAATGGAAACCGGTGTTTATTTTGGACGGTTTACCGCAATTTCCACGCGAAACGTCGAGGTTTGTGTTTGTAAATTGAACGGCAGGAGTTTTTTGGGTGATTCTTCAAAGAAAACTTAACATTCAACTAAATCAAATATAAAGTTGAGAATTTATAACTGAAGTTCATCAATAGTAATAAAATTGTCATTTATTTTTACAATTGATTAGGATATTAAATTTGTTTTAATTTGAGTACAAAGACGACTTATCTACCTTAAATAGCTTAGAAGTTACTGTGTTTTTAAACATTGGGAATAATTGATGATCTTTAAATCGACGATCATCCTCTTTAAATTGTCATACCTTTAGTAGTTTTTGTTAGAATGTAGTCATATCTGGTATCAAATTAAGCGACTTTTAAGAATTGCTAACTGTTTTAAAATTATTTTTAGTTTTTTTTTTGATTTTCGACTTTTTAAAAATTAGATTGTTAACCCAATTTAGCCAATATCTGAAACTATAACTCTTGTAAAATAAAATGTTTTATGTTAAACAACAGTGAACTAATATTTGCATCTTTATAACTCAACTGCTTAAATCTGAATAATTTTAGAATAAAATTTCCGGGAGGAAATGAAATTTGCTTTAATTTAAGTACAAACAGGACATATCTAGATAAAATAGTTTAGAAATTTGGTAGTAGATAGTTACCATCTTGAAATAGACAATTATTATTTCTAAATTAATAATCGCCACCATTAAAATAATAATAGTTGTCTTTAAATTAACAATAAGTTAACGAGATTTTTAACGATTTTAAGATAATGGTAATTTTATAATTTTCGATTTTTTTAATTAGAATTTTATCCCTATGGTTTGAACCATATTTTTTATAAAATAAAGTGTCTTGCACCAAATAATAATTTTTACGTATCTGTACATTAAAAAAAAGCTTTATTAAAATGTAAAGTTCTAACAATGCAAAACATGCTCACTTACAAATGCACATTTTCACCATCCGGAAATCCGTAGTTATCTAGTTGCACATCCGGTAAATAACCACAGGAAAAGGTAACAAAGCACCCAAGTATCCTTACTCGGAAGCATTCCCGAAACTCAGATTACATTAAATTTCTCCTTTGGTGTTGGCTATCTTAACTATCGTCTTTTGAAACTGTTACAAACCTTTAGAATCTAAAACCGTAACCGTTCTTCTTCAGAAAAATAAACTTTTATAGCTAGCTGCCTTATCAAAGCGTTTAAAGTCACTTTTTTTCTTATTTGTCTATCGAATCGTTAGTTTACGAAAAACCGCCCTTTTTATTTTTTTGTCCTTTGACGGTTCTCTTAAGAGTTTCTCCCAAAAGAGTACGTGACGATCCTCATATAAAACTGGTACGAAATGGCATCGTGTGGGTTGTATTTTAATGGTACGTCAACATCTGTGGGTACTAACAAAAAAAAGATATCACGTGATACCGGATCCCATTTTATGGAGCTATTGTCGCACGAATGGAGTTATAAAAAGGGATACCCTAATGAAATATTCACGTTGAGGATAGATAATGTTCGGTGAGAAAGTTGAAGGGTGGAAATTTTTGTAACGTATTGTTTTGCGACGAAACATTAAAAAGAAGGTGGGGTAAAAAAGATAAAAAATTGACGAATTTATCTAAAACTAGAGTAAAACTAAAAGTCCAATTCATATACAAAGTTGTGACAAAGAGTTATGAGAATGTAAAGTCAAGCAATGAGAATTTTACCCCACAGCGGCTTTGCCGGTGAGCAATTGCCCGGGTTGAACTTCTAAATTAAGTTTAAACTTAACTTTAGTTCTTGGTGTTCTACTTTTATCATGTGTATCCAGCCTTACTTGGTTTCAACACAAAAGTAAAGTTTTTCAATACTGTGGAAGATTCTCAACTGAACCGAAAAGGATACCAATTTGCTATTTCTCTTTTTACTGTATTATATAAGGTGACTGGTAATATACGTGAATATTGAAACGCGCTGCTAAAAAATCAATCAAATCAAAAACCCATTTGTAATTAATTATTCCAAATATGCGTTATAAAAAAGTAAATAGTTTAGGACTTATTTAAATTTGTAGTTTTCTTTTATATTCGGTACATACTCTTATAAATAGTGAAGTTCTGAGGGAATTAATAGTTTTTTTTTTTAACAATGTGTCGAATTCTCTTGATACATTACATCCTATACATACCATACACATTTCCAGTCAAAAAATATTTTAATAACTTCAATGTTTTAAAAGTACAGAATGTAAAATCTTAAGATAACTTTCCAACATAGCGCTTATTTAAAAGTGTACACAAGAGTATTTGGGGACACTTGAATATTTCGTGAAAGGCATTTTATGAACTAACGAATCGAGGTTTACTACAGTGAAATCTCCCTTGTGCGGACACCAACGGCACCCACTAAAAATGTCCGTTCAACAGGGGTGTCCGCTTAAGAGAAATGTGAAGTAATTATATGAGAGTCGGAGAGTTCCATGAGAAACTGTCAGTCCAACTGTCAGTCTTCATAATTTACATTATTGATTTGTGCAAAATCGATGTTTGTGTATCATTTGAAACATTATTCGTTCAAAACGAATGAATATACATATAAAGAATTTAATGTTTTAAAAAAGATTTTCTCGAAATCACGATTTTTGACATAGCGCCTTCTTTGCCCGTAGTCTTCTATTACAAATAAGATAATATGGTCTAAAACAAGAAAAAGAGCTCGTGTTTGTATTAGGTATAGAGAAGCATAGAGAAGTCTTTGAAGCATATTTACAGTTGTGTTTCGTCAGTTTTCTTATCTTAGAATCGGTTCTGTTCGAAGAGGTTCTGTTACATAATTTTCTTATTTTAAATTTCTTATTTTCTATGCTTACTTTATTTTTTAGTTCTAATAAGCTTAGATAGAGAGCAGGTGTAATCAATGCTGATTTTATTAACTGGATGTGTTGTTAATCATGTATTTGCAACAATTATTATTTTGTTATCGACTAATTCGATAGACATTTCCCTCGCTTAATACTCTATTCGAAAGACAGTAAAGGAGTGTTTCTAATAAATTTGGCTAAGAGTGCATCCCGAATTTATACAAAAAGCTAAATATTGAAATAACTTCTGAACTACTTACATTTTTATAAAGTATATGTAGCTTAACCAGTTAAGTGTGTTTGACGACTATATCCGTCATGCGTAAAATTTTTGATATGAAGATTTTTGATATCTAAATTTGGCGAAATTATGTAATTTTGGCGAAAACTAAATTATATTCGTAAATTTTAATATCGACCTATGCAACGAAAACTATTGTAAGTCATTTTTGATAGAACTGAGTCAGATATAAGTGTTTAAAGGTTTTGAACCGATTGCATTTTAAGAAATAAAATTTTCTAGGTAAAAATTTCCTACTTGGTGGCTATAGATATCTTATAGAGGATTCCGAAAGGATTCACCATAGAAGAATAGCAATTAATTCTGTTTTCTTTTCAAATTATCCAAAATCACCATTTTTGACTTACGATAGTTTTCGTTGCATAGGTCGATATGTTTAAAATGTTTAGAGATCAGGACGAAATGAAATAAGCAAATAAAAATTATAAAATTATTTGAGTTGGATTCATAACTTCTAAATATTACTAATATTTACATAATCGCTTAACATTTCTAGTTCATTTTCTAAAATAAAGACATCTTTTTGAATTAATATTTCAAGAGTGCCACTTTGTGTTTGACGACTATACCCGCCATCGCTTGATTATCGTGACACACAATGGTGACCGTTTTGCAAAATGATCGCCACAGTTAACTGGTTAATCAATTATAAATGGATTCTAAACAACGCATTCCAACATTCACGTTTATGTACCAGCAACATATCGACGCTCTCAAGCCAAAACGGTATAAACGCCAAAACGGCCATTTTTTAGTTAGCTGCACCGTTGAGTAGCATTTTTAAATCTGCATGCAACAGTTAAAGCGGCATACCCGCAAACAAACTTCATTCGCTATAAGATTGGTTTAAAGTTTGCGTAAAAGCCATTTAAGATTCATTATGTCAATCATTTTTTGCGTTTTCTGAAAAATTAGGTTAATGGCGTTTATGCCGTTTTGGCTTGGCAGCGTCGATATGTCAAATTTGGTGCAGTTATACCGTGCGTTCAGAAATGATTGTAGATCGTTTGAATTTGGCGCGCTATAGATTAATTTTTAAGGTTGGTATAAATACAATAATGTTAATCATATCTCATAGACGTGTCATGGAAAATATTGAAAGCTGTCATAAGTTGTCAAAAAACCGTAAGACAAAGGTATTTTATTAAATTTATTGATCAATGCCATTGCAATTGATATCCGATCTCCAATAATTATGAGTATATGTACATATACACTTAATACTGAAAAGGATACATCATGAATAAATCCGGCTACGCCACTGATATGCAAGATACGACGTAGGTAATTCACAGGTAACAATATTGACCATCGAAAATCACTAAATTACGAGCGCGCCAAATTCAAACGATCTACAATCATTTCTGAACGCGCGGTATTTAGTTTCCCTGTTCACGAAAATGTATGGTTATATGGGCTACTACTCAATAGGTTTTTAAATATTTGCAACTGAAGGTGCAATTCACTAGTTAATTCTGTTCTGTAGCAAACGACTAAACGTTATGGTGCACATTAGGTGCCGAGTTTGAGTTCGGGGATGTGTACGGGGTTATGTCCACTTTTACATATAAACATAATATCGGTGCCCATAAAATGTTGCAACACCGGAACATTTTTTAAGTGTGCATACACTTTAGATTTGTCAGTTATTTGTTATTTAATGCGTGAAAATTTACACCAAAATTATTACAGGAATATGACCTGACATTATAATCTTCTTTACTTCACAGGAATTCAGCTGTGATATTTACCGAACTATTATACAGGGTGAGTCTGGATAAGCGCCCCCTCCCCTGTAACTTCGAGATCATTAGAGATTTTACAAAAATTATTATAGAACTCCAACAGGGTGTGCAACGTTCTACTTTATTAGCCAAAAAATATTTATACAGAGTGTTCCATAATGGAACAGTAACATAATTAAATATTTTTTGTTATAATATGGTATGTTTATTATAAGCGTATTACATAGTTCTTTGAAAAACGAGCATTTTGGTGTAACATATTCCTTATCAGAAATTAATCTCTTCAGGAAAAATACCATTTGCAATTCCCTGAACATGAGTAAATTGAATGCTGCTTTGAATCTACGCAGGCTGTGCTTACTTAAATTTTTATTAATTGTTTCACGGTATCGATGAGTTTTGATCAGAGCCGATTTTTCTTATTCAAAAAATTAATTCAGAAGTAAACGTCCTGCTTATTCTCAAGGATGTCCAATTTGGAATTATAAAATGTAAGTAAAGTTGTAATCTGGTACAATCAACAATGCCCAGATGACAGATGTCAAGTAATTGTTGAAATTTAACAAGACCCAGCCTACCTGGATTACTAAAATTGTCACTAAATCTGTCCATGTTTGTAATCTACGAATGCGGTTTTTTCTAAAACTATTAATTTTTGATAAGCATTATGTTATACCAAAATGTTTGTTTTTCAAAGTACTATCTAAAACGCTCACAATAAGCATAGCGTTTTAGCATAAAAAGCATTGGTTTATGTTGTTGCTCTGTTATGGAACATCCTGTATAAATGTTTTTTGTTTGACAATATAGAACATTGCACGCTCTATTAAACTCATATAACAACTTTTGTAAAATCTCTAACGGTTTAGAAGTTACAGAGGGGGACGCTTATCCAGACTCACCTTGTATAATTAAATAATCTCGCGTGACATAAATTTGAAGGTATTCCTGATACCTCAATTCGAGTCATCGGTCCCCTGGCTCGCAGAAGAACTTTGTCTTCCAATACGTGTATTATCGAGTATTTTTTAGAGTGCTTGAGAATAAGTTAGAATTTTGTATTTATTAACCACGAGGCAGAAAATTAAAAAAGGGAGCCGAAGAGAGAAGATCACTGAAAAGGAAAACCTGATAAATTTAGAAACTAAGAAAGATGGCAGTAGATAAAAAATAATAAAAACGTTTCAAAGAAGAAGACAGTACAAAGTTACAAGAATCCAAGTATTCTGTCGAGTCTGCAGAAATCCTGTAACTGGAGTCTGGTATGAACTGAGCATCCGAACTCCAAAACCCAACCGGAAGAACAACATAACATAACATAACCTTTCTTCAAAAAGCCTGACTAAGGACCGGTTTATTAAGCTTTGGTTAAATTAATCTATGTGGTATTTATTACGGTTATTGGTTAAATAACCAGCCATGGCAAGTGAAATTGCAGTAACTATGGAAAATATCCTGTAGATATCCTAACGAGTGAATTGCATATTCAATTGTAAATGTCTACAAACTTCTTGAATAGTGGCCCTTATAACCATATACCTTCATCAATAGGGAAACTATTCTACAAATCAACCATTCTACAAAATTTGAACACAAGCCGTGACCCCAAGATCTTGCGCTCTCCTTGTCAGTATACCACAGCTGAATACTGCCCATAACCCGTATGCAAAAAGTGGACTACTTACGGTTTGCTTCTTGTGAGACGGGTGAATTAATAAAATTTAGTATTGAAAAAAAAAGAGTGTTATTTTGAATTTTCCAGTTCTTGAAATGGTTTTGAATATTTCGGTAGAGGTTGCTTTCTAAAACTTTGTTATCAGCGCCATCATTTTGCCGGTTTACTTACCAAGCTGGGCGGATTTCATTAATGTAGTGGGTGTTGAGTTTCTATAGTATTATTTTTTCTATGTGTACCAGTCACATTGCACACTTTATGTTAAAATATTTTTTTAAACAAATAAAGTTTGATTCCAAGTTACATATCGTAACTAGTTTTATTGGAGTAATAAAATATTTCATTCAGTTTAGGTCAAAATCATTTGATAAATCACCTCAAAAATTCATAAACAAGTCCAAATGGATATTCCCTGTAAAGTAAACGATCAATATCGCTGCTGGTTAAAATTTGAAAGCAGCATGAAAATCCGATTACAACTTGTCAGATTTTTTTATATCGTTTTACAACAAAAACAAAACGTGTTCTCATTTCATTTCGTGGTACTACACAAAAATGTGACTGCACAAAAACACTGTAGGTCAACTCGCTGCAAAATACTGAAATCGGTCCGTTGAATACGTAAACCGCCCACTATTGTCAAATTGGCGTTAGCATCCAAGTTTTGAAAAATGACAAGTTTATAAAAAACGTATCCATGAAAACATAAATTCTTGTTTATTGTTACTGTTTACTTTCTTTGATTTTTCTCTAACTTTTTGTTCTTGAGAAGAATTTGAATGAACATAACTTTCTTGGCCTCTTTATGTTTATTAACCACTTCGGTACGGGCGTCGACTATAGTCGACGGCCGCGAAACGTCGCCAACAACCGGCTTTTATCGTCCGTACGCTGGCACAGCCGTCGACTATAGTCGACGCTCGGCTGTACGGGGTCATCTGTGGCCGTCGACTATAGTCGACGCCCGTACCGAAGTGGTTAACCATACACAAATGAAAGAATATCTTGATAAATAGTAACTATATCCCAGTTAAATGTGGAAATCAAAAATTAATAAGGTCACATCCGTTCCTCTAGTTTAGCGTCTGTCACTGTGATGGGATGTCATTCAGTAGTAGTGCTGACTTTGGAGGTCCCTGAATAGTAGGCTAGATCAATATTGTGTTCAATATTGCTCAGGGTGGGCGAACTCTATGTAAAATATTTGAAATCAATTTTTAGTACGTAAACCGAAACACCTTTAGCGCTGATGTATAATTTTTTAGTGAAGTCCCTAGATTTATAAATCTAGGGATATTCATTTTAAACAAATACGAAAATACAACAACGTTTCCATGACAACACGTTCAAAACATATTTTAACTTCATGTAAGAGCATTCGGAGTTATTATCATTGATTTTTGATCATTTCGAGCTTAAACGTGAAACATAACGTTTACAGTGACTACAATTGTGTTCCGTAGTATTTTTTTACTTCTATTACCGGTAAGTGTTGATTAACTTTCAGATTTTTACAATCTTTCGTTACATTATGTTTCCTTTTCAAATATATATAGCGTGTACGGTTTCTATTTGTAATGATAAGGAGTCTTCCCACTATCGATTCCCGAATTGCAGTAAGGATCCGCAGAGATTTAATAAGTGGATTTGGGCTAAGTGGATATTAGGTATATTTGTTTTGTTTAATAAATTACGCATTCTTGTATTAGCTTCATAAATGAAAATAAAGAAGATTAATCTATTTTAAAAAATGTTTTTTCTTTTATCATTGCTACTTATTTTTCGTACACAATAAGTGAGTCACTTATGGCTCACTTATTGTAGTACGAATAAAGAAATAAAATTAAATAAAAAAATATTTTATTTCAAATTTCGCGGTTTTTTGAATAGTTGCACATCAGCGCTGTGAGTTCTCGGTTTACGTACTAAATTTGACGCATTTCAAAAATCTAGTGGGAGTTCACCTTCTATATCTTTCTTTTTCTATGATATTGCTTCAAAGAATGTTTGAGTAAGCGTTATATACAACAATAATTGTATTACTTTCATAAATGTTCTAGATATTAATGAAATATTTTGCATTTTTAAAGATATTTTCTCCTTGTTGTTGTGACACAGATGAATTCAATAATTTAAAAGCCTACGAGAATTATTGCAAATTTCACGGGTTTTGATAGTTTTGGATATTTCGGTAGAAAGCATTAATTTACTTAGAGCGCCAAACCGGACGTTTCGGGCGGTTTACTAATTACTGAAAACTGATTTCAGCAATCTAATGGGAGTTGACCTTCTAAATTACATATTACTTTTTCTATGCACAAAATCAATCTATTACCTCAACTATCATTTAGTCAATGTCATTTGTCGACATTAGTATATATATATTTAATCTATGTTTGTCGACAACAAGTCAAAGTAGTTCAAAATCAACATCGCTCAAAATGTCTTCTCCTCTTGGAAGGCAACGAGTAACGATGACATGTCCGCATTGTCACGCGACAATAACCACAGTCTTGAAAAAAAGATTCACCAAAAAAACCTATGTTTGGATGTGTTTATTGTGTTTATGTTTCTGCCCCTTGTGTTTTCTACCGTTTGTTTGTTTATCTTGCCACGAACTTGAACATTACTGTCCGAATTGTCAAAGTCTAGTTGGTGCTTATGTACGAAGTTAGAAGGAAATATCTCAAAATATATCAAAGTATAGAAACGCTATGTAAATGTATTCTGAAATATTCGTCTTGGTCAATAAAGTAATATAAAGTGCTTCGTACTGATTGTGAGTGGAAGTTAATTAAATTTGTCCCACGTTAATTCGCGCGCACGATTTTACGGCAGACGAAAGTTAATTAGGCGGCACAAACGATCGGTTTAAGTGAATACGTGTAACTCTGCAATCTAATTAACCTTTCTCATTCGAAGAGAGAGGGAGGAAGCTAGAGAGGTCGGATAAATTCAGTTTTAGGCGTGTCCCTCGTTTTACGCTCGCGGAAGGTTAAACCTATTAAATTAAGGAGGTCCAAGAGGTCATTACGAGCTTCCCGGTTCTAAATTCAAGGACGCAATTGCGATTTTCTAAAGTGGAATGAAAAATCTGGATGCAATTATACCGCCACTTGTTACATTTTAAATTAAAACGAATTGTATAAAATTATTAACGATGGTTTACATTTAATAATGAAAGATTTGTATTTACGTGACATAACATTTCGGGATTTACAATCCGGGATTATAATCCACTAACTCCGGGTTTAGGAAATGTGGAATTAATACCATCCGAACACTCTATAATTCCTGTTACGGCTTTAAATGGATTTCCAGAATGGAAAGTCACCCGTGTGTAATTTCAATTACAAACGTTATTGTATTAATATCATTTCTGAATGTATTTGTAATGTTTATTTTAAATTTTAACTATTATTATTCGAACCCTGAATTATTCTTAAATTTAACTGCTAAATTGTTATTATTTTATTTTTTGTAATAATTAGAATAAATTTGTTACGTATTTCAGAAAATAAAAGTTTTAAACTTTCATTTAACGAAGTAATTATTTTCGAATACGTATAAATAAAACCTGAGCGATTTTTTAAACTTTGTCAAAAAATGTTGGTTACGGTCAAAATTATGGAATCCCTGCATATTTTTTTCTTACTTTTGTGTGATAATTAGAATAAATTTTACTATTATAAACGAAAATAGAATATTGAAATGTTAATTTAATTTAAAAATTATTTCCTATATTACGATCTATTTTTGTTGTCTTTTTTCCCATGATTGTCTAAATAGAAACAATATTTGTTTAGTTTATTTTATTTTAGATTATTTTTTTAAATTTTGATTCAATGGCGGAAATCCAAAAATTAAATCCTTATTCCTTTCCAATAACCCTACTAATCCACACTTGAATGAGAGATGACGTACACGCCAAATACATTTGACTTTTGATTCGAAATGAAATTTTCTTATTGGTTCACTTATTCAAGATTCCGGTTTTGGAAGTATTTAGACTGTTTCGGAAAAATTTTGTTCCTCTTTCGCTGTATTATGTGAATGCGACAACATAGACGAGATTTTGATTTGGCCTTTGTGCAGCCATTTTGGTTAATATTGTTGATAATTGTCTTAAGATCCTTTCCAAAATTACGGTGTTACCAGATTTCCTTCGCATTCCCTTCCGACAATCAATTTGGTATTTTAACACGAGGCCTCGACCATCTGAGGTAGGTTTTATACGAATCTTCTATTTCACCCTGTCTATCAGCCATTCCCTTCATCTTTCCTTACTCCATTAATTCCACCATTACCTAACAATCTTTTATCAAAAAAAAACCTTTTACGTTACGCTCTTTTTTATCTCCTTTAATCCTTTTCCACTTTCCTCATTTTAGAGAAAGAAAAATTTTAATTAAGAAAACGATTTATTATTTTATAAGTATTAAAAATATAGACAGGATGTCCCACCGAACTGGACCCATCGAAATATCTTTGAAACTACAAGTTCAATACTTAAATTTGAAATTTTATACGCAGGTTTAGTACATTGTAAACTACATTTGGAAAATATTTTCAATCATATAGCTTATTTTTTCACCACATTCAAACGTAAAGGTTATGTAAAATATTTTTTTCTGTGAAACTACAAGTGATAGAAAAAATGTTCTAAACAAAATTATCTTATGTACTAAATCTATGTATAAAATTTCAAAGTTATCGGATTTGTAGTTTCCGAGATATTTCGACCAGTCCACTTCGGTGGGACACCTGTATACATACCTACGCAATTTAAAATTCGAACGCCACTTTGGTCACTTGAAGTATCAGTTGTTAATTTTGTAAATTTCGGTAATTCGCGTATAACCTTTAACATTAATTTCAAATATATTCGTTTTAAAATTTTGTTGGAGTTTTGTGAATCAGATTTCAATTTCCGCGGCTCATTTTGTTTTGTTTTGAAGTTGTTATTGATTTCTGGGTGGTTTGGCAAACTTCTCATGATTTAAATCTTGAACACAAGTTTTTTTTTATTGCTCCACATCCTCAATTTATTATTATTATTTTTGTTCTTTATCAATTTATTATATTTTCTTTTATCCCTCATGTGCATAATTCTTTTAAGTTTTATTTTATTTTACAAATAAATATAATTTTGTTTCTATTCAACTTCTTTTATTTGTTTAATGTTGTATTGTCTTTCGTTTCCTTTCTTAACACCTCAACGTCGCAGTTCGTGAGAGCTGGAGGAATTAACTGCGTGGCGCCATATAAATTCTTCCTACGCCTTTTCCACTGAGCCGGTCGAGGACCTCCAACTCAGGCATCAAATAAGGAAATATTGGCAAATTCTTAGTTTTGTGTATGTATAACTAGGTTTGGCGTCATACCTAATTTCTACAAATACATTTTATACGACTTTTTAAAATTGTTAAAATTTTTAAAAATTAGTTTTACTCTTTGATAAAAATTAAGAAAAATGTATCTATTTTAATCCAAAATAAAATTCTATGTAACAATTGTTCCTTAATTCTTATAAATAAAGTTGTACAAATTTATCTTTTATAGTAAAAACTAGAATCTTTTGGGGCATTTCTGTACACAGGTATATTTGTCATTTTTCCACTTAAATGACTACTCGATTGGAATCCAACAGATTATCGGTATATACATACACCCTTTGGCTTTAATTTAACGTAAAAATCATGTATTAATGTCCGCAAATAAATTTACCCTTCCAGTTTTCTATTGTACACGTTTTTATTTATTTATTTTTTGTGGAAACCATTCTTTTGAAGGTAATGATTGTATAATAGCAAGGTTTTAGAATTTATTTCCGCGGTATTTATTAAAAATAACTAATTTTAAAAGTGGATTTTCAATTAGAGACCGAAACGCGACAAATGATGATGTACTTACGGCTATTGGCGTTCATTGGATAATTCCGTCGGCCATGTTGAAGTTAGATGCGAAGTTGTTTATATCGCTATACCTCTATAGAATCGTATACAACCATGACAATTAAGAGTATATGTATTAAGAGTCTATTAAGGGTTAACTTAGAGCTTTATAGAGCCGCACAGTGGGGCGAAATGCTCTAAACTCAGACATTCATATAAAAATTAAGTTTTAGAAAACTTGAACTTTCGACATTTTTTTATATTCTAGATACTTGAGTCTATTTATAAATGCATTTGAAACATTAATTTTTATCAATTTTCCGATAGAAAATATTTTTGAAATTCGACATTTTCAAAACTAATCAAGTTTCATTGATTCGACATGTACTGCTTTAAAACGTTCTTCCGTTAGCACTAAACGAATGAGGTAATTGAAATTTTTATAACATGAGGAGTAGGTTTCAAACTTCATATTATAATTATTATCATCTTGTAAAGTTGTTTGTATATTCTTGATACACGCGTTAAAACTAATGACATTTATATAATAGAGATCACATATTTTAAACGGCCAAAACTTTTTTTGTCTAAAACTGTCCAAGCTATGCAATACATCAAACGGTTACCAACAGGCTCTAGTTTGTAAAAACCCTTATTGTCCGTCCACCTTCATCCACCTTTTTATGAAAATTGTATTTAAAGGTAAAATATGTCAAATTATACGCTATCTGTCATGTAAAACCAGTTTATATTAGGATAATAAATTACATAAAATCATCATTTAAAACCTTTTTTTTTGTATAATGAAAATAATTATGGAAAAATATTGATATCTTTAACAAGTTATTAATTTCGTTGGAGCCTATAATTCATTGGATGCCCAAATTTTGCAAGAGAAAGGAGATTTACACAAGAGATTTTTGAAGACGTGGAAAATGTTTTATTTTTTTATTATATTAAACTTGTAGATATCGAAATTGAAGTTCTTTCTAAATATACAACATTTATAAGCCATAAAATATTTTTATCAAATATCTGCATGCTGAGATCAATAACCACAAGTAGGTATAGGTTGTTACAATGTTCTTGCACTTATTTCTGGTAATACATGGTCGTTCGTTAACTACTTAACGTTAAAAATCTGTTAGGCCGGTTTTAGTGCTCAACCGACGGTCGGTACCGACGTCGGTCGCGCGTAGCTTCGCAACGTATTTATATGTAGCTGTTCAGTGCTGCACTGATGAACCCTACGCGCGTACGGTACGCGGCGCGTGTGACAACTGTCGGTCGAACGCGTCCGTATGTACGTCAGCCAACTGACAGACTGCTGTCAGTACGTGTATAGTCATCGTGAAATAATGAGCATAGACACAGAACGATTAATAACCGAAGTCCGGTTGCATCCGGAATTATGGGATTTTGTCTCATAAGTTATATAAAGACCGTGATGCACGGTTAAAGAATTACAGAACAATGAAATACCCAAGTATCGTACAATTTGTTAATGCGTCCATTTTTCGTGAGACTGTACAAAATGACGGTCAGCGTGTTTTGACAGATCTGTCAATCAGCTAAGCACTGAACAACACAAACCGACGGTCGGTACTGACCGTCAGTACTGACGGTCAGTACCGACCGTCGGTTGAGCACTAAAACCAGCCTTATATTTAATATTATTTCTAAAAAAAGTTACGTCCTGTTTGGGAATTGAACCCCCCTTCTGCAACAAACTTGACTTTTTTTTCATTAAAAACAAATAAAGTGTTATTTTTTTTAATAGTAAATGCTCACTTCTTTTATATATTAATTTATACACCTATTTTACTCATTTGCACTCAATTTTGTGGTTGTTCTATTGAAAAAAAGAAAGTTATGTGGCGATATCCGCAATTTAAGCATGTCGCCCCACTGTGAGCCGGTCCTTGTTATAGTAAGGGAAGGTGGGGTAAAACGGGGAAGTGGGGTATGATGGGGTATCCGGTCTATGCTTGCAACAAAGTATTTTTATGCAACGCTAAAAATAATGAGAGCCTTTATTAACTCCTGTTTATCATGTCACTTGATAACCAATTACGTAGGAGTTCGCTTTGCCAGGGTATCGAGAAAAATCCTGTTATGTAAAGTTCTCTGATAACTTTTGAATAATTCCATCGCTTGATAGCTATCAAACGATACGATAACTTCATACAAGTGCTAGTTTCATGAAATTAGTGAGAAATATGTATTAAAGATAAGTACATTTTTAAGTCCATCTTATGTGTACGGTGTACTGTCTTCGAAGAAGTAAGTGTACTATCTTCGAAACTTAAAGAGATACAAAATGTAGCTTACATGAAATGCTGAAAACTCCAAAAAGCTATCGCCTTTTGTTTTCGCGCTGAAGGCAAAAAGTCGAAATGGAGCAAAAACCAAAAACATGAATATCTCACTTGTTAAGAATAGCGTATTAATAAATATGCGACAGTGCTGGTTTTGGAGAGTCCTGAAGAGTAGGTTAGATCAATAGTGTTTAATATTGCGTCAAAGAATGTTTGAGTTAGGGTGATGTAAAACAATGTTTGTATTAGTTACAGAAATGTTCTAGAAATTAATAAAATATTTTATAATTAAAAAAAAACGTACAGAGCATTAATTTGCTTAGAGCACCAAACCGGACGTAACAGGCGGTTTACTAACTACTGCAAACTGATTTCAGTAATCTAAGTAGTGAAAGTTGACTTTCTATATTATACAGGGTGTAACTAAATAAGTGTAAAACATTTAAGGGGGTGATTCCTCATCGAAAAGTAGATAGGATCTTTCATATAAAGAAACTTCATCGGAGAATCCCTTGTTACGATACAGCGCCTTAAAGGGGGTATATAAAGTTTGTTTAACAATTTTTTTCACAAGCACTAAAAAAGTTACAATTTTGAAATTAATCTGACATTTTATTATTATTTATTTTGTATATTATTTTTTGTATAGTAGGCTTGTTTAAACACTCTAAATTGGCCGACTTTATGATTTTTTTCGGATAATGATCTAGAAAAAAGGTACAAACACAGAGAAATTTTTTCTGTTGTATGAAATGGAGTTAAAATTA
Source organism: Digitonthophagus gazella (assembly GCA_036711955.1). Taxonomy (NCBI): domain Eukaryota; kingdom Metazoa; phylum Arthropoda; class Insecta; order Coleoptera; family Scarabaeidae; genus Digitonthophagus; species Digitonthophagus gazella. The sequence goes on along the minus strand of JASCIT010000001.1, from coordinate 25,523,611 downwards.
AAAAAAAAATACTGTACTATTTTTTTAGGTATGTAGTTACAACTTTTATGGAAGGTGGGGTAGGTACTATAACCCGAAATGGAGCTGCACCATGAAGAGAAAGATGAAAGAGTGCTCGGTAATGTTACGGAGAGGCAGCTCACTTTTTCATTTCTCTCTTCATGTTGCAGCTCCATTTCGGGTTATAGTACATCATACATGGTAGGTTGAGTTAGTTCAACGATTTTATAATTAAATTTGTTACAAACAACATTTGACACATTTTTTGTTCGTTTAAAATGTTTTAGTAAAAAATTAACTTTTCCACACAATGTGTATTTTTTATTTTCAAGTACTTTTTATATGATCCACACAGTTAAAATAGTTTGTTGAATTTTCGGTAACGAATTCCCTCGTTAGTGCGGTAGATTATTTTTGGAAGGGAACTTCCAAATATATTCAATCTAGAAATTCAATTCAGTTACAATTAGTGGAGACGTTTCCATATACATTTTTTAAGAGATCAAAAAAATCTTTCATCAAGTGTTGTGTGTTACAAATGTAATAAAATAGCTTTTTTTCTTTCTGGCCAAGTTTCTACATACATTTTTCGATAAATAATACAATTATAAAAAGTGGAACAATTTTTTAAAATCCTAAATAATGATAAACAACTTCATAAATGTTCAACAAATTAAAAAAAATCTTCTGTTATTTATCTTCTAGTGATGCTTCTATATAGATTGTTTGAGAAATTTAAAGCAATCTACATTCAGTTGTAAAAAAATTGAAAACAAATTCGAAAATATTTATTATCTTATCTTCTATTTATCTTATGGTCAAGCTTCATAAGCTCAAGCCAAACATAATTTTATAAAGTGTCAACAAACTTTAAAAAAATCATACATTATTTATTTCTCTTTTATTATTTTGTTTAATCTTCTCATTATTTTATAAACCAGGAGAGTTGTAACCCATTGAATATTTTAAAGAGGTCATTAGAATTAAATTCTAAATTCCGTACTCAACTAAAAAGGTAAACTACCTTAAGGCAATTACATGCTCGTATTCTCTTTTAAAAAAGTCCTTTTTTAACACAAGTCCCCAGTGCAATTTACTACCATAGCCCTTTGTCTGGAAACAAACCGAAAATTCAGGCTCACTAATTAACACATAACAAGGCACGAACGCTAATGGTTCTATCGATCGCTTCGTACGCATTAATGTACATCATCTAACTTTTAAAACCCATCCGAACCATTAATTTTAACACGTTATTTGTTTCAAACTTGACTCGATAAACTATTTCTAGAAAATTAGTACCCATTCTGATTTTCTTTGAAGTTGTCCTTCTGTACTATGATTGCAGGACCAGAACGCATAGAAAGTTGGAGCAGGGTAAACGAATTCTCTTTGGTTTTCGAGCACATTTGAATTTCAAATGGGGGCGTACGAGGGTGTATTTACTAAACCAAAGGGATTTGGACCGGATTAGCATAATGTCATTTTAAATTGTTAGGCAAAGGGTATGTAGCATAATGTATGAACCTCAATGCTGAAACCTCACGGATACACCTATATTTTCTTTTAACTAAAACTTTAACATAAACTTCTGAGAAGGATTTACTCGAGATAACGTTATTACTTTTAATGAAAAGAAAATATACATTATCATAAGACCGTTTTTACTCTCTTTCGCATATCATCTTCATACTTATACGCCATAATCTTTATATTTTTCTTAGATCTTCCGATTACATTAGATCTTCCAATTACATTTAATGTCATTTTGTCTCTGAAGTGAAGTTCATACGTTATGATTATAATGGTCTGAGGCGGTTGTCTGGAATATTCAGAGAGATAGAGTATAAAGGGTTTACGTTGCTAGTTACGTAGCTCCGGTTGAGGGAAGTTGCACTTCCGTATGATTGAATTGGTTAAATTCCAACACGTTGGCAAGTTGTACGAGGCGAGGAGAGAGTACTTGTAAAGAACGAAAAAGTTTAGAACTCAAAGGAGACCCTCTATACAAAGTAAATTCTTTGGAGGACCAGTTATTTTGTAAATTAGTTGAAAAAGATTGAATTTAAAACTTTGAAGTTTATCTCATTTCGAAGAATTTCTCTTTGGGGTATCAGCTAAATTTGGGATATTGTAATTAAATACATCCCCTGATCATTTATAACGATACCAAAGTTTACACGATAGCTTAATATAGTTTCAAACAGATATTACAAAATTACCATTTAGGGAGGAATAATGTAAATGCAAGTCGTATTGATCGTAAACCAAAAACGATAAGATATAAAGTTTAATAATTTGTTTTGTTAAAAGAGTTAGTTGGAACATTTAACAAATTGTGTAGCATTTATGTGTAAAAATAAACATTAGGTTTTTTTACGTCAAATTAAAACTTAAAAATTCCGTTATTTATTATAAAAAATAAATACAGTGGAACTTCTATATAACGGACTTTTATATAACGAATTTTCTCTATAACGATTTTTCTCTATAACGAATTTTTTTTTCAAGTCCAAAGAAATACTTTTATAAAAAGACTTCTATATAACAAAAAAACTTTAACATAACGAACTAAATTTCTTTGAAAAACAGGGTAAATTATCCAGAAGTAAGGTTAATATTCCAGGGGATCCCCGGGAGGCTATATTATGATATACGACAGTTGATTGGATAGTTCAGTAGAGTAACAACTGTTATTGCGTTAATTCTAATTTCATGTGTCATCCTGTCTAAGCGAATAGCTTTTATTTGAAGTAGATAAAATAATGTATGTTCCTAAATACATAGTTTATATTATATTAATGCATTGTTTTGTTGCCTCATTATGTTTTGATTTACGTACATAATACCATTGTATTTATATTTTCAAGAATACAAGAATATAAATACAATGATAATACTTATTTGTAACCCCACATTTATTAATAAGTATAGATTACACATTTTATACTCCTTTAAATAAGCAAAAAAATACGGCTTCTTTGGAACGAAGTTTCTATATATCAATTTTTTTCTTTAGAACCTTCAAGTTCTTATACGGAGGTTTCACTCCCAAGCAGCAATTTTGGACACATGGTCGACACTGTGTCGACACATAAGCCTGGACACGGCACATTTTATGGGCACAGTGTCGACACTGTGTCCGCTATGTTTGGGAAATGTGTCCAAAATGGTGACAGAAATGTGTACCATATAGTGCCCAAAATGTACCCAAGTTAGTGTTTAAAATGCGCCTTTAATTGTACTAAAATGTCTCCAGAATGTGTCGCATTTGTGTCGTATATGTGTCCAAAGTGAACGTTTAATGTGTTCAAAATGTTTCTCTTTTATTACCAAATAGATTTGCATGTGTCCATTATGTTCCTACTGCTAAAACTGCTAAGGTATTTTATAATGGTATGTTATAATTGAAGTTTTGCTATGTCTGAGGGTTAAAAAATATTACGGATTCAAATTTTCTGATAATAGTGTGTATGATACCTTTAAATAACGAAAGCGCCTCAAAAATATTGATTATTTTTAACAAACTCAAAAAGTCAAACATTTTTAGTTATTGCAAATTTCAAGAAATGTTGTCAGAAATTAGTGTGGAGATATTTGGGGTGACACAAAAAAATTATTTGCTCGAATATTTATGTTTATTAACGCCAAATATTGTAATTCAAAGCAAAATATAGATATCCGCCATTTTTTTTTCATCTCGTTGGCACAACTTTTCAACGAAAATATGGCGGATTTAATGGTTGTGTCCAAATAGAAACACGTGTCCGATATTTAACCAATTATTTTCCGAAAATGGTTCAAAGTAACACAAGAAACATAAAGGCTATAATTTGGACTCGTGTTTCCAAAACTTGACCGATATGTTGCCTAAAAGCGTCTATGCACACAGAACAAATTTGGGCACATCGTGTCAATTAGGTGTCGACTCATCTGGGATTAAATTGCGTCTACTTAACACATTTTGGAAACAAATTAGAAACGCAAACTTAAGAACAAATTCAAGCACATTGTGTCAATTAAGTGTCGACTCGTCTGTGACTAAATTGTGTTTTGAAGTCGAAAGTAACACATAATGGAAACATATTAAACACATGAGCCCAAAATGTGTCTGTTTAGACACGCATTTTTTCCTGACACACTGTGTCCATAATTTGTCGACACATAGCGGCTACATTTTTATAAATTGGATACAGGACACAAAAAGTCCGATAAGTGTCGACTCAATTTGGACTCAAAAAAATTGTGCCCGATATCGGACACAATTTGCTGCTTGGGCTGTATGTTTCAATTATTACAAAAAAGTTTAGAAAATATATATATAAAACCGAAGAATTTCATTTGAAACTCATAACCTTTTAACGAAATTTAAAAAAATCATAACGACCTTTTACAAGAATTAAGAGACAGTTTTTATAGTACATTGAATATAAGATATTTTATTTGGGAATAAAGAAGTCAAAAATGTTTTATTGACTTTTTAAAAAAGTTCTAAACTTGGTAAAAAATTTGACAGTTTTACCAAGTCAACATTAAAAAATAATTATTCAACTTTAAAAAATCGTAGAGAGCTTATTTATGAATAATAAAACCACTATTGAATTTTGAGCCAACGACGAAAATTTTTTTGTTGAGTGGAAGAGCGATAAAACATCATCTCAAGTAGGATCATTGAAAACGTCGAAAATAAACCCTTGCTTATTAATTAATTCTTATTTAGTTCTTGGAAATTACAACCAATAGCGACGAGGGAAATTAAAACAACATTACCTTTCTTCAAGCCAAGCTTTCGCAATAATTTATTCCTTCATAAGGTTAGACTACAAGTTGAAAACGAGAAAGTGAATTTGTAATTGATTTCGAATTATAAAATATGTATCTACTTACTTACAATAGAAATTAATAATGATTGACCAACATTAGTATAAATTACGCATTGACTTAACGGACGAACAATCTGTTGACTAGTTATTATTAAACAAAAAACTATTAAATTTGTGATAATGCCTGAATTATTTAAGCAAACCCTTATCTGGCACGTTCAAAAGTTACAAACCTTACACATTAATAACTTTTATTTACAATTTAAAGGTACAATTAAAAAGCACGTTAATATCATTTAAAACTGGTAAAATAACAATATGTCGACCACATGAACAAAACAGGATTCGAAAATAAAGTTGTTTAAAATTAAAGAGCTGTAAGCTAATGTTATGTAATAAAATTAAACGTTGGTAAAATAAAAGCTGAAGTTGGGAAGTATTAAGATAATAAGTGTTGAGAAATATTATGGTGGCTTTTAATATATTTTGCTCGAATTAAGGTAAATTTTAAAAATAAAAAACTAAACCCAAATTCTAATAATCACGTGTTTAAACTAATAGGTGTAGTAATTGAATGACATGTGATTGTTAAAATTAAATTTTGGTTTATTTACCTGTTATTTTTATAATTTTAATTAAATCTTGGTTTATTTCTTTTCTATAACAAATCTCAAATTTATTCTCCATAAAAAGAAAATGGTTTAAAACGTCCATAAAACCAGTTTATTCCTGCATCTTTTAATTACATATAACGTTCTGTATGATTGATATACAGAGTGGATGATCGTAACGGTCGAAAATTGGCAATTTGCCAGCCAATCTCGGGTTTAGAGAGACGTAATCTTTCGGATCGCGAATCGCCACGTGTGTGACCGTCGCTAATTTTATTTCCTAATCCGGGAAACGCGTTCCCACGGGAAATCGAGTAATTCTATCGCACGACATACGAAATGGAATTAATACGCACCGGTTGCGACCGATATAACGTCGATACAGTAAATACCGCCGACGGCGTTTGAACGGAAAGGTCGGTAATTGAATGTCAGCCCACAAAACCGACCATCACCATCATCATCAACGGGTTGTTATCAACCACGATATACCCCACGCGTCACGACAGTTAGAAACAATTATTGTTCAAGTGTCAGGAAATTTATGAGGTGGTTAGAATTAATATGGGAAAGTTTTAATTAATCCTAATTGATCAATCTTAATGTGAATGATAAAGTTTTGTTTTAATCTTGGATAACCTATTTTAGTTTTATTTTTAATGTAAGTTTTTTGAAAAAGAAAATGGGATTAAATTTCTCTTGGATAATTGCTCATAATATCTTTAGCCATTTGTCATGAGTAAGGGTAGCACAATCTCTACAGCTCTATGAATAATGGGCGCTTTTAACGCAGGAATTTAACCTTTGTGTTATCAGATACTTTCAAAAAAGGCGAGATTCTACTGGGTTAATAGGATAATTAAACGAATTCATTTTGACTTGGTTCGTACTTTTTAAATACTATTATCTAGTAACAATGATAATTCATTAAAATGTTCTTTCAAATAAAAAAAAATCCTACTAATGTTCTTTATGAAAAGTAAGGAATTAAAAGTTCAGTAAAGATAAATTGAAATGTCTATTTTTTAATATAATTATCAACTCGGTTTTAATTATTAACTGTAAATTTTTAAAAATTTTCACACATCAAAAAATTTGGAGGTTAGAAATTTTCAACCTAATTGAAAAATCGTATCCACCTTAGTTATGAAAATTAAGGAATTAAGCGTGAAATAGAGATACATTAAAATGTCTATTTTTATTAAAATCCGTTTTAATTATTTAATAAATTTAAAATAATTCTTAAGAAAGACTTTTGAAATTCTTATCAAAAAATGTTTAATCTTTTTGTCCAACTTTCAAAAATTATACGAATTCTATTTATGGAAATTAGGGAATAAAAAGTTAGGTAAAGGTTGAGTGGAATGTCTATTTTTTTATTAAAATCATCAAACACGTTTTAATTATTAACAATAAATATTAAAAAAAGTTTATCAAACCCAACGTAACTATAATATTTTTGACCAACTTTAAAGCTTCTTAACGCCTTTTATTATATCACTAATGGAAAATAAGCATATTTTTCAATAGAGAACAAACATTCTTGAACAAAACTTTTTCTACTTTGTACCAATGAATGCATTTGGGATTTGAAAAGAAAAATTTGTTCGAGCAACAGTAAATTCGTTTTCCGGACGTGTCCTGTATAATTCACTCCACGTTGTATGTTAAGCCTTGGATTTTCCTCTGTCCGTTGTACAGATAAACTTTTGATATATTTGCTTTCCCAAACCAGATTACTGCTTGTTACGCGACTTTCAAATATAAACAACACGGAGAAGCCTGCGAGTCTGTTTGATTTGTGTATGAATCCCTGCACCAGGTAAACATTTCCGGATATCGAGCCGCATTTTCCATCCAAACAAAAATATTCGCTGAAATATGCAAATTTTTCCATTCATCAAAAAGAAAACAAGAAATCAACCTAATGAATCAAAATTCCAACGTTATCTGCTCAAACACCAATTACTCACCAATTGAGTACAAGAAAAGCAATTTATATGCACAAAAAGTACGAACGTGTTTAAAACACGTTCCGGATTACGAACCCGCTTTTTTTTCTTATTTCGTAGTTATTCGATCGCGATTACAAACACAAATTACACGGCAGGTTTCCCGGAAACATCGTCGCGTGTATATTAATATACGTTCGAGTCGGAAAAATCAATATTTCGTGTATAGCAGGCGGAATTAATCCAAAGAAAATTTTCTACTCCGAGCTCCAGAATATTTTTTGAACTTTCCTTTAATAGGCTGTATAATCCAACCGTGAAAAATTTACCACCGTTTCCAAGGAAAATGAAAAGAGCTTACGTGCAACTTTCTAGAAAGAAAGTTTTCTTTTGTTAGACGTTTAGCTTTTTAATATTTTATAAAAAGAATTATCTCATTATTGTTTTCAAAAATATATTCATCTAGCAAATCAATTTACTGGTATATTTTGTAAAAACTTACCAAAATTTAATAAATGCCAATTATTTTAACTAAAAACAATAACAAATTAGTTTACAATTTAATACTCCAGGAAATGACATTCACACATATATCAGTTTCACACAAAATATAATTAACATTTAATTTAAATAAAATTTCATAAGTAAAATAAATCACATTTTGTGGAATACAAATAAAATTCGATCTTCTCTTTAGATCACATCTGGATATAATAATGTTCTTTTTACGAGCGACTTAACTTTACGTACGAAAAGGAAAGATACTTTTCTCGTTCGGCCAACGCCGTTACACGCAATTTTCGTTTTGCAGATTCTGCGAAAGAGGAAGAATATCCCGTAACCGGGTTTCAGCTCTCAGAGTGATATTTTTGCAAGTGCCCTGGGAATGCACTCGAAACGTCGCTCGTACTGTCGTCTAAATAGGGCTAGAGCTCTTAGAGAGGATAAACTATTTACGTTGAATAAACAAAAACCCCCTTCGGGGTGGAGAATTACTTCTTCGTCTGCCGGAGGATCTTAAGAGCAAAAGAGATTCCACGTGAAAACAAGTCCTTAGATGAGCTGGGTTTAAGTTTTTCTTTTAATTTCTTTAGATTTGTTATCGTGTAGGTGGGGAAGGAAACAAAACCAAAAAGCCGGTAATGCATCCCAACTCAATATATCTTTGTTACTCTTTGTTTGGAATACAATCCCAGGAGTTTTTTTTTTATTATTTTTTTTATGTTTGTCTCTTTCGATGCACACATCTAGGATTAATGACTAATGGATACTAGTTTCATGTCCATTGTTAAAGTTTTCGTTTTCTTTTTTGATTATCTAATATTTTCCTGACACATAATAAAAATTAAAATTTATCTAAATCTAGGTTATTTTTGAGATTCTTTTTTAGTAGATATTAGAAATATCGTGTCTTAACACCATTAACTTAAACGATTAGGAACCGAGACTGACAATGAGATATAATTCCTCAAAAGTGGCAATAAACACGTAACGGTACATTCACGAAGGTCAAAATTTATACAATAATTCTCGGCGCAGCAGACTAAAACATATGAGCGATAAAAAATTGAAACTATGATTTTTTTAAGACGGTTTTTAATTACTTTACCGTTTTATTTAATTTTTTATGTGCTTTAGTCAGCCGATCTGAAAATTTTAAACTAACTTTAAAAAATCGCCTAGAATTTATATGTGAACATTGAGAAATGATTGTTACGTTAAATAGAAATTTAAATAATCTATGTTTTTATTATATAAATTAAATTTCTTCTAGTTGTTAGCAAAAAATAAGAAAAAATTAATAAGACGAAAAATGTTTAATTGAAGTTAATATAACCTCAAATGACAAATTTGTTCTAAATATCATCTAGAAAATTTAAAAAAATCTTAAGGCCGGTTTATTTATCTTTTCGTTAAATTAATCTAGTTGATATTTTCCATAGGTACTTCAGTTTCACTTGCTATGATTGGTTATTTAGCCAGTAAATATCGTAAATATCAGACAGGTTAATTTATCCATAGGTGAATACACCGGCCCTTAGGTAAATTAATCTACCTGATACTTTCTATAGCTGCTGTTATTTCGCTTGCCATGACTGGCTACTTAACCAGTAACCATGGTAAATGTCGGATAAATTAATTTACCCAAAAGTGAATAAACTGGACCTTAATGGTAAAAAATTTTAAGAGAAAGTTAATCGAATTTTTTGACAATTTGATGAAGAAATCGAACAGGGTGTATTTTTTAAGACTAAGAAAAAGTTTTTATGTTAAATTAAAATATGAAGATTATATTTTTGGTTACAAAAGTTAAATTTATTCTTATTATTTTATTAATTTTTTTTGTGAAAGATGATTATCACTACTATAATTATTGGTATGATATTTATTTTCTCGAATATAGGGTATCATTTCGGATATTGTATAATGGATAGTCTGGATGTTGACACTTCATTTTTAACAAAATATTATAAATTTTCTTTCGTTGTTGTTAACAGTGTCGTTATTTTGGTGTAATGGATGTTAGAATATGTTTATAATCCAACTATAGTCTGCATATATCTTTGTAGATCTACACGGATGCCTTAATCGAAATTTTTCTAGGTCCGGCTACGAAATTGTCGGACTCGTTTAATTACTTCTGCATTGGCGTTTCTTTGGTTTTAATCTTACCTGTATAAACTTCTAGACATTTCATGTTTTCTGTGGGTCTTAATCAGTGATTGTTTTTTGGATATAGGGAGTTTTCATTGATGTTATGTAAAGAAATTAATTGCAATTTCATTGAATTCGGTTGCAGAATTTACTTGTACAGCGATGACGTAATCCAATGGGAAAAATTTTGCATGTTGTACGGTTTGGTGTAAGTTAGATCCATGTGTGATTTACGCCGTGTCATATGCCGCCATCGATGTTGGGCAAACGTCAATCGTGGTAGCGATTGACGATTAATTAATCGTAATTTCGGTTGAAGGGTATTGACGATTAAAACTGAGCATCGGAGTTAATAAAATGACATTTCGTTTTTTACACTTCGCTGTTTGGCCCGAATCCGAATTCAAACTCGTCTTAAAAACCTTAAGAAATAGTACAAAACCCCCTTAAAAACGTTTGTTTTCCATACTGAGACGCCGAAGCAATTAGTTTCATTAAATGCTTGATTCAAAAATTAATCGCGATTAATTAATCACGATTACAAATTAATCACAATTAAAATTAAAAGATATGCGATTGTTCTAATCCATATTAAATTGTTAATCGTAACATAGAATTAAAGATTCTTTCGACTAAATTAATTTCGATTGATTTAATCCCGACTAAATTTTTAACTTATTAACCAAATGATTAAAAAATTAATGGATTTTTTCTAATGTAATACTACTAATTCGTTGCAAATTCATCCTATTTAACACATTGAGGACGGGGATTTGCGGGGGTCCGCAACGATCAGTATGCTAAAAACGAGATATCTCGTGACCCGTCCGCAATGTGTTAATATATTAACGTTAGTTGCCATAGTAACGAAACAACATATAATATAAACAAACAAATATTTCTGCCTATATTTGTCCATAATTATACCCCATAATGACGGTTTTATTAACTATATTCCACACTTTTATCCTTCCCTGTATATAACGTAAAAATAACAGTAAATCAAACGAATCTTCAAATCAAATGAAACTTAAATAATCATATTTGAGTTTTCATGTTAGTTTTATGTTCATCCAACAATTCTGAAATTAGGTTTCATCTTTCTGACTAACCTTCTATAAATATCGATATGTCAGATTCGATTAAGGCTGAAACAACAACTGTTTCGTATTACAAATTAGTAATCCATTTTCCCTTTTGACTAATGTAATCACAATAAGTTAACTGAACTTTCTTATGTGAAACAATGAAATGTTATCAAAATTATGGTAAAGGTAGGTTTGGGTATGTTGTCAGTACGACAATTGTGACAACTGTTCAGAGATGATCGGGTTACGAAGTAGAGTTCAAGAACATCGGTCGTACAAAAATGTAAGGTAGAAAGAATACCACGACCGATAATCGAGAACGATACAAAGGGACTCGCGATTCGGCCGCCTTAGAGTTAAGTTCATTATTGTTATGGCGTATTCGTTTGGTTGCACTGATGCGCACCAGAATTTGACCTTGAGTGCATAGTGAGTGCATACATCATATTAGCTTAGTACAAAAAAGTGACAGTTCAATAGAACACGCTATTATGCACTAATGCACACCAGTGCGCACCAGTTTTACCAAACGAATACGCCATTAGAAAATAAGGTAGAATAAAGAAGAAGTTTGAGAAAAATATTGACTTGCCACCCTTGCAATCCCTACTCTGTCCGCGAAGTACTTGAAGAGTGATTTGAAGATTAAGAGGTAAGTAAAGTTTTCATTAATAAAATATATTAGCCACGCGATACCCCTCAAGTCAGTGAGTTATTACTGTATCCATAACAAACACACCTCCCAAACGTAACAATATTAATATTAAGAATATGCAAGATTCCAGGAAAGTATCAGTACGTCCATACTTAAACGACAATAAGCAGTTTTGAGATAAAATCAATCAATGACCCAGTTATTCATTTTCATAGTAGTTTTGAATTATTTTTTTATAAATAAAGTGTATGTGTTTTGTCCTTGTCTGTAAAGAGTGTTACAAAACAACACCAATAAACTTTAAGAGGCAGTTCCTCGTTGAAAATTAAGGGGACATATGTGAATTATAGGTGGTATCGGGTACCTAAGGAGCTACGCCCCCCTTTTCTCCTTATAAACGCTTACATAGCTTTGCAGACTTTTGGTATTGGCTTTTGATATTTTAAATTTTAAATAACTTTAACTATAACTTAAAAACACTATTTTTATAGTATATGATATATTTATTTTCTACTCCCTTCATATTTTATTCATTTCCCTTCATTATTGACGAGCTGTCCTCCGAAATATACAAAACTATAGCAGAAAATTCATATTATGCATCCTTGATAAGTTCTGCAGTATGTATAGTGTTATTCAAGGATATTTTAAGAATTTTTTTTTACCAGGTACTTAAGTAGAGAGATTTTTTTGAAGATAACTTTGACCCAGTTTGATATCGATTATCCATATGCACACCTGGGTTTGGTATAACGGGCTTTTGAAACTATTAAATATTCATTAACTTGTGTGACGATGTAATTGCTCGGCGACGAGAACTTTACGATAAGTTTACACTTTGATGAAGTACCCTTGCCCGTGATTTTCTACCCGATATATTAAATTTTCGGTTAGAAGACAAATTTTGCTTTGTATAAAATTTGCGTACATTTAGTAGGCACTTTTTTTCGTCCTTCTCCGCAAATGAATATGTATGAGTTTATATATGACAGCCAGGCTAAAACATATTTTATACTTTGCGTTATCCTACCTGTATATCATATTTTATCTGATGTACAAGTATTTTTATAACAGTTACATTTCTTATTACAAAAACAGTTATGTATGTATACAGTTTTCTACAATTTAATACAATTTCCCATTATAAACGGATCGTTATCCATAAAACTCGATGATCCGCATAGCTTAATTGGCTGCGGGACATTTTACCTAAATACCAATTAATTATCGTTTGTGGTTCTAGACATGCAACTATAATAAGGCTGTAATTATTTTTGTATTGATCCAAACGTTTTACTTTGAAATTTTTATTTACTTTTTACTTTATAAATGAAGTTGAATAAAAAATCTCAACAAGCCATAAAGGAAAGCAAAGGATCTTTTTAAAACCTACTGCAGGTATACAAAATTTTTAATATACCCTCCAATTTCCTTCTGTACATATTCAGGCATTCACTATTTATAGAATACTATAAAAGAAGACTTATAGCTTTCCATAGAAGGCGCCTCGATATATTATAAAGGCGATTCGAATGAATTCAAGACACGTTGTTCAATATTCGTCGGTCGGCAGCAGTTTACCTTGATTCATTGAACATTCCTGTGGCGGCTAATGGCGTATTACAACGTCGCCAGCAGGCAATCACCCAGCAAGGGTCCCATTCGGAGTAACGTACGAATTTCAGCACAACCTGTATAGGCATAATGACACATTTGCATTCGGTTCCATTCGCAAGTTGAATATGCATTTCGGCACCATTTCCATCTGTCTATTTTCGAATGCAACCCTCTCGAGTGTATCTAACCGATCCCTACGATTTTAAAAACAACGAGATGTATACGATCATCTCGAAGAATTTTAATCGAACAGAACCTCACAATTTTTTGACCAAGTTTAAGAAATCATAACAACTGTATTTATAAGAATTAAGAAACCATTATTACATGAAATTGAACTCGTGAGATTCTATTTTTTTAATTTAAAATATTAAATTTATTATAATTATTACAAAAAAATAAAAAAAAAATCCGGTTTGCTTTATTCGCTAGCATAAAATGCATTTCGGTATCATTTCCATCTGTCTCTGGAGGGAATCTAAACAATCCCTACGGTATTAAAAACAACGAGTTTCTCATTGATTTTTGTCGGTGTGGTTCAGTTTACTTTGTAAAGTTGCAATTTGTGTAGTAACATTGAAAACCAACCATTTTAGTGGAAATATTTTCAAATTAAATTAATCGAAGTGAAAAATTTAAATTTCTCTTTGATTTTAATTTATTTGGAAGACATGCAGTAATTAGTTAGGTTGGTTGGTTTGCTAAGTGAATACAGTAAATATAATTTCATCGTGGCTATGATATACCTCAAATTAGTGTAATTTTAGTGGGAGATACGTTCCGGAAACGAGCTAAACAAACCACCTTGCTTGTATCGCGTGAATGGTTTGCTTGCACAAAAGGAAAATAACGACCATTCGAGAAATAATCCCTATATGGCCTCATAACTTACTGCGACATATACTCAGATACAGATCTAATGGGCAAAGCGGTAATGTGCTATAAAATACGTTAATTCGCTTTGATGTATAGCCACAAAGCAAATAATAGTTTTTAAAATTTTTTGTTCATTCTTTGTTTCATGTTTGAGCTTCAAACAAAAAAAAATAATAAAGAACCCCTTTATCCAATCAATCTAAACTTAGAGAGTGATTTAACAAACCCAATTAAAGTAGTCCCCGGAGTCGAACAAAGTTTACCCTTTCCCTGAAATTGTACTGGTAAATCGTAGTCGGTGTTCAAAACCGAGAGAACACAGAGAGGCATTTCGTGCCCTAATAAATGAGAGGTAATAAGTAGCAAAATGGGCACTACGTCAACTTAATTACCATCACCAACCAGTTGCATGCAACTTGCAATGTCCATAACTCTAAACCACAGAAAATTGTGGTGTGTGTGAATGTATAGTTCCATTCGTCTATAATAAGATTTTAATTCACAACACATAAAACACAATGAGTTTTGATTAAAGTGATTAAACGACAAATCGTCGTTGTCATTTTAATACCTCCTATGTGACATTGCCATCAAAAATATGGTTTTAGTACTTTAACATTGCTCTCGTGTAGCATCATGAAACTAGATAAATTATAATATCAAAATGTCGAAAAACATTATTAAGGTGCTTTAGATAACAAATAAAAACCTGTAAACTTCAAACAATTTTTAAATAGTTTTTGTTAATTTACTCAAAACAATCTGTTTTGCACATAGAAGATATTAAAATGACAACGACGAAATATTACTTCGTTTCGGAATAAGTTACCTATACGAACGATATTACTTCCATCGTTTTCATTTATGATAACTGTATATGTATATATTTTCTACAAAAATTTTCAAGTAAAACATGAGACCTTCATGTAACTTAACACCTGAGGTCAGCTACGTACTTAAAAGCTCGCCCTTGTAAAAGCGTCCGTACAAAACGATCTCTGCACAAAGTTCCACCTTAACAACTACATCGCGTGACACGTGGGGTTACCGCCACGTCAAAAACACCTGAATGTACCATTAACCTAACCGGTACAGGTTCATAATTCGTAATACGACGTTGGAGGCAGTGATTTGCGTGTGTAACGATCGTATACGAAAGGTATGGGAATATAAGTGTTTCATCGACATTTATAATATTTTTTTCATAACGATTATAATAAATTTGACATTTACATATTACAGAAAGTAAAGTTTAAGATTTAATTTAAAGCAAAAATCATTTTTTAATTCCTACATATCGCTTACTAAGAACAATAGTGGCGTAAGCGCAAATTAGCGCTATGGAGATAATCGCGTTCAAAATTTTGGTTAAATTTTAATGCAAAATAAAAAGCAACAACTTGTCGTTTTAAATTTTTTATTTTTTATTTCGTTTTACTGTTATTATATTTCATGCAGAGACATAGATTTATTGTAAGATTTCAAAAATAACATTCTTTTGGTGGTTTCGCCACTATTGCGAAATAATGGCGAAATATATATTGTATATCGAGTTGCGTATGTCGCGCTCCATCGGCAACGGTTGAAGTTATCGTTTCGTCATTTATACACGTAAAAGTACGCTGATTTTTAAACAAGTTGCCCTTTAAAAATCAATAATCCACTTTTTGTAGTTTCGCCACTATAATTCTAAACAAGCGATATAGTCTGGAGGATTGTTAAAAGTTAATCAAGAAAAAAATTGATGTTAGGTTCGGTTTTTCTTTAAATGTTTGTATGGTAATTAAAATAAGTTTGATATTTATTATAAAAATAGAGCTCTTAACACATTGTGCGCTATGAACCCATATACCGTGTGCACATCGATGAGTTGACGATACGTTTAACGTAAGTGAAAAACGGACGACAATAGTTCTTCCGTTAGTTAACACAGGACAGATATACTAGCTTTACTTATCTGGCCGATTGGAGTTGATATGTGCCTCTTTATCTAACTCATTAAAATCGTATGCAATTTGAGTCTTGTCTAACACATTGACTTGCCCTATCCGCAACTCGAATTTGTGCAGTATGTATACAGTGTGCACCCATTCGACCTGCAGATAGACGCATTAGCAACAGTTGGGCGATTGTAAGTGGACGGAGCTTGCGCTCTCAGAATGGTGCGATTGACTCCACCTGTCTTCGTCACACTTCGAGGTTCGTCTGGTTATGCGACCTGCGGATAGGGCTTTTCAATGTGTTAGACAAGGCATCGAATTGCGTACGATTTCAATGAGTTAGATAAAGAGACACATATCATCTCCAATCGGCTCGATAAGTAAACGTAGTATATCTGTCCTGAGTTAACTAATGGAAGCCTTATTGTCGTCCTTTTTCTACTTACGTTAAACGCATCCGCAGCTCACCGGCGTGCACACGGTATGCGTTTTGGCATAACCATTTGGTTTATGTTACGATCGCATATGTAGGTGCAATTGGGCTACCTAATTCAGTCTGCAAGTAGCGAATTTTTAAATTAAGTAATTAAATTAATTAATTAATTAAACCTTAATTATGTTTAAAACTCCTTTTAAGTTCCACTCGGTTATAATTGATTATTTATGTTTAGGATACGTGGTATATTGTTGAGGACCTAACGTCTAAAGACCGTAACAATCCGCAACTTTCTTCGTCGTATCATAGGAACTGAAAATCGGTTTTAAAGTTGGCGTTACAATAACGTCCTAGGCTACTCCACAAAACCCCGTTGCTCTTAAATATAAACATTATAATTACGTCCTTTGTCTTTTTAAAATTTGATAATTAAAATAAATTTTAGTGTTATCATTGAAAATAGAATCTTTAAACTTTAATTTTATGTAGAAATGATTTCTCATATTTAATAAATAACTTTTTTTGTAATTTTTTAAAGTTAGAACAAAATTTGTGTCCACACTTTTTCCGGTTTGAAATATAACCAATATTTGGGTTTGAAATAGACAATGACGTTGTGCGTATGAATTTTTAAAATAGGATATTGATTTGTAATCTAACCTTAATGGATAATAAAATATTTGTAAAGTCGCTCAACACTCCAATCCGATTATTATTTTAAATTCATCAAATATTTAAATAAATCCTTCAAAATTTTCCTCTTTTAGTAAAGCTTTAAAAAGCTTTTTAATACCGTTTACTATAAAACTTCGATTTAATCCAAAGTTAAATCCCAAATGGGGGAAAATGTAATAACAAATTTGTTAGAACCAAATTAATTACCAGGTAAAGTAACACTCTTGGGAAATTTACACCAGACTTAAAAATATTTAAATAAATTCTCACAAACTAATCAGAACAGAATAAAGTATCTCATTTTAAATCTTAAATGACATTTTATCATAACATAACCCATTTCATCTGGTTAAAGTGCTAGAGTGCAGTTTGAACAAAAAACCCAAATCAATTTAGCGTACAATAAGTTTTCCTTTACAACACATGTTCCCGAGTTCGTTCATACGTCAAGCTGCCCTTCCTTGATGTTACATGTGATACGTTTTTCACAGAATGGCAGGTACGAAACAACAAACAAAAAGTAACGATTGCCTGACGTTGATAAAGCACCTTCACAATAGAAGCCTTCCGCGCCCCCGGGCAACTTTTGCCTTTCTCGACCGAAAGACGTAGAAAAGATAGAGAAAATTACTTATTCAAGGAAGGGAAAACCATTCATCCAAAAGAAATTAAGATAAATTACATGCGCACCCAAAAAAGGAAAAGTTTCTGTTTACTTCTAGTTAGTTAAATAATCAATATAAAGTCAACGACAAAGTCAAAGATTAAAAATGTTTGCAATATCATCCTTTCGGGCGATTTATAACTCAGACACAGAGTACCCAATGATATTTGAATCATTTTCACGTTTAAATGGTGTAATCAATTAAATACAAAGGACAGTTTAAAATTTCAACATTTTGTGGCAAACCCGAAAACTTGAATTGGAAACCTTCCGAAAACACCGACTGTAATTACATACAGACATATACCAACAAATTAATTAAACATTTTCGTTTTGGGCCGAACAAACCAATTACTCATCGAAGTGACTGTTAGTTTAATTGTTCCCTCATCAATGAAATCATTAAACGGTATGCAAACTTGATTAGCACCAAATACACACGGTCCGGCTAACTGTAACCAGATCGTTTAAGCTTCAATGGATATGGAGAAATTATCCAACAATACATAAAGCCAAACATTATCCAGGTACCATTATCCAGGTATAATTAACATATAAAGACCCATTCGTATAGGAAATAATATCGTTGTTATAGATTGATGATTTTATAAGCGAAATAATAAGGAATTAGTGTATTTGTAGAATTATTAAAATGAATTAATAATGTAACTAACATTAGCTTGTATTCATTACGTATTAAAACTAATGATTTTGCATTTATACGTGTTGGTCACGCTATTACATTAAAACATATTCATTATTCCTATAATATATACACATGTACAGTTTACATAATGTTTTGTAATGTTATATTTGTAATTATAATAATGAAAGTTAAAAAATAGAATTTTGCGTGATATAAGGTCTAATGTAAAAAGAAAAAATTTGAAAATATGTTAATGAGTATAATTATAAAACTGAAAAAAAAACTTTTTAGTTCCATAAATTATTAACTAATAATTTAAAAGTAAGAAAAAATGAAAGGTAGAAAATTAAGTAAAATGATATAATAGTCAACAAGTTAGACTTACCAGTTGAATGGAAACGGAGCCGAAGAAGAAGACATTTCCTCACCACACTCCGGACGCAGACTGGCGCGCGTCGCGACGCCGACCGACACCGAGCGATGGTAGCGCCCGAACGAAACGCGGGAACGCCGGCAAATGGGGCCCCCGGTCAATACCGACGGTGGAAAAGCGACTCACCTGCTTTTCCAGAATCCATATCGTTTTGCGCGCTATCGTAGGACCGCAACGATTGCAGCTTCCGGATGGAATTCTTCCAGGTCGTCCAGAAACAAGCTTCGAGGGCACGTATCCAGTCAATGGTGTTTCCAAACATATTGGAATTTACATATTATATAGCTGCATAGCTTCATCTGGCCCAATAGGATTATTAAAGAAGTACGATTTTGTTTAAAACATTTATATTTGAATGTTTAAAAAGAAAAAAATATATACGCAATATTCATTTTGAGATTTTAAAATGGAAGAAGGAAAGGTATTTGAGATTTGGATGGATATTTCCTAGGTAACCAAGAAAAGATTTCTCGAAAAGCACGTATTCGCATCTCTTCAGTCCTCATTTGAATTTGCATACCTTGCGGCTACAACTGTAATATTACACGAGATGTAAATTGGATTCTGCGAATTTATTTCTACTAAACATGATTGCATTTTGACTACTTTATTTCTAGCTCTTCAAAATTTTAAAAATTACTTCCATTTTGATTCATATTTTCCCAAAAAAGATTTTTAAAAATATAGGTTATTAATGCTGTTATTAAGAATTATGTGTTATTAAAAAAATGTACAGTTCTATGATTTAGTATTTTATTTACTCTAGGGCCTAGTTTACTCACATTTGAGAAAATTAATTTCGCAGATATTTACTATAGATAGGCTAAATAGCCAATCATGGCAAGTGAAATTGCAATAACTAGAGAAAATATTCGACAGATTAATTTATCTAAAGATGAATAAACTGGCTCTAGAGGTGAATTAATCGGCCTTAAATTGATTAAACTTTAAGTTAACGTAAGAAACGTGCCATAAACTTCAAAAACTTGACATTTGCTTGTTAATTCTAACCTAGAAAATTTATAAAATGAGATAATGTCAAAAAATGAAATTTTTAAATTAAAAAATGTCAATCTACAATTTTTTATTGAATTGTAGAAGTTCTCTTCTTGAATATATCACCATCATAACGAATGTTTATCTTTTTGTAATCCTTTTGAATCATTGTTATCAAAATGAAAGAAAGGTATATATTCTGTTAAGTTGCAATTCGATGTTGAACTCAACGTACGACAAGTACCAGGTAATTAACGTTAACACAAAGGTCCACAGTCATCCAAAACCGACTCGTTGCTCCCTTGTCAGTTTTCAGAGGAGCCCCACTCGACTCTAGCGTCACTAATTAGAATACATTAGGACAAAAGCGCGTCGGGGGCGCTGCCGGGCCACACCGTGTGTGCTCCCGCCCCACGTATCGGGTAACCCGGTACATTTTTGCCACGTGGAAAGGCCCCCTACCTTCCGCTTCGACGGGCTATGAACGCCACCTACGGGAGTTATCCCGCAGGAATTATACCAGCTCCCTTTTAGCCCCTAAACCCTTTCATCGATGGCCCGGTACTCTTTGTCCTTTGACCTACTATATTACAAATTCTATATATGGATGGAAATAATGAAAGTTTAGAAAGTTATTTTTAAGAGTGGTTGGTACTGTTACAAGTCTGTCAAGTTTGTATAATTTAGTATAATGTAAGTAAATATACTTTGAATATACATAAATTTTAAGTTACCCTTCTAAAATATAGTAATGCTATGGCGAGTTTGCTAAAAATATTGCACTTTAAAAAATTAAATTTTTTGTTAAGGATGAATTCTCTCTAAGTATACGTTTAATCTGCCGTACTTTATCTATAATTCAGTTGACATTAAGAAAAAGTGATCAACAATTCTGTTTTTCATTTACCTTTTATTCCTTCTTTATTTTCCAGAATTTTATCAAAATGCTTTTCATTTCTAATTCTTTCTTGTTCTTATAAGTTACCCCCAATGAGTGAAATAATATATTTTACAATTTAACTAATTTATCAAGATAAACTAATTCTTACAATTGGTTCATTATCTAAAGACGCTTGTAGAGGAGCAATATGTTACGGAAATATCTGGTTGGCTTCTGTGGACAATATATCCATATGTCTCGGCAATATAGTGGTATTACTTAGCAATATATTCGTATTACCCGGTAATATGTTTGGTACTGCAACTTGTGGCTAAGGTGTTACACATAATATCGATCCTAAGCTACAATATGACAATGTTGTCCGATCAATTAACACTTTTTGTTTAATGAGGAATTGCGAAAATGGAAAATAATGTTTCAAGGGATTGATGTGTGCAACATCAGGCCTTAAGGATATAGTAAATTGTTCAAAAATGTGGTAGCAAATATTAAATTATGATTTTGTTGCAAGAAGGTCCTGTTTAAAAATTTAACAATTACTACTCTTAAGACACGAAGGCTCTTCGTCTAGCCGAGGGTAACTTTGCTTATATTACTGCGCAGTGGACCCACCCAGGGCATAAAAGTTGATACTGGACAAAAATAACGGTTCATTCGTTCGTTCATTCATTTCGATTCTCAATTTACTGATTCTCAATTTCGACTCTCGACTGTTAGTATCCGTTAGGTTTGTTTTTGGCAATTGTTGCTATGTGGCAGAAAAATTTTAAGCCATTTTATGGCCAAAGTATTGCTTACATACACATGGCTACATATAGTTCAGTCACCCTAGAAGCAACATCTATCCGAAAATATTGTTGGGCCATAACTTTGAGAAATATTATCGGCATAATCTTTGTTGCTCGTTTACGGGTCCCTTAAAATAATGTTCGACTATTACTATTAACTATTTGCCTTTGATATTTCCTCTTTTTACGACAAATTTAATTCATTATATCATATCAGTATGGAACTTCTTCTAAATCTTACACTTACATAAAATATATTTTTATAGGAAATAGTCAGATAGGCCTTTACCATTTTCTTCTTAAAAGTTGGTTCTCACTATACGTTCCGTTTCCTTTCCATATCCGAACCATTCCGTTTACATACAATGTTTTAGACTGTCAAGCAAATTAAAAATATCAATAACATTTAGTGTTAATTTCTTTTAAAATTTCTTCTCAGACGATGGCGTGAGCCGAAATATGTAAGACGTATTTAATAAAAAAAAAACAGTAAAAGTACAGATTTTTATTAATAATAACGAGTTTTAAAATAATCTTTTGTTCGTCATTCGATGAAATTCACCATTTGATTGAATGTTACTATAGATAATAATAAAAAACCAGTAAAAGTACAGATTTTTATTAATAATAACGAGTTTTAAAGTTCTAACCGGTAGAAAATGAATCAAACAATAAACTTTTTGTCATTAAAAGATTATTTGTTGTTATTTCTTTTTCTGCTCTGATGATAAACTCAACTCTCATCAGAAAGAATATTTCCAAGTAATCAGTGTTACTCATTTTCTCCTAATTTCCTCTCCATTTCGTCGCCATGACCTTATTTCCCATCATTCAAAATTATTTTCACTTTCAATCAATCCTTTGCCAAAATTACTTTATTATCTGTGAGAAATTTCTTAATTAAACCTTTTCTTGTAATTTGATAAAATTATTTTTTTCGTTGAAATGTTGATAAATTTATTAAATTAGTAGAAGCTTTTGATCTTTTTTATTCCGTCGATAAATTCAAGTTACATCAGGAAGAAAACTGTCAACGATCAGTGTTGCTGGGTCGACCCTTTTTACGATGATGGTCGTAGGAAAAAGCGGAAAATTTCCTTCCCGGAAACCTTTAAGAATTCTCATCGTCCCGTTCCGTCGATAAATTCAACAAGTTCCGGTCCCGGGCTGCCATCTATTTACGTTAAGTTTGCCTCTGGGCGGGACATCCGTCTAGAGTAAATACAGAATCTTTGCTATTTGTATCCTTTTTTCATTTGAATAAAAAAAAATATTTAGATTGTATTTTTTAAATCATTTATTTAGTATCTGGTAAAGCTCGAAGGTAGATTAAACTTGGAAATACTTGGAAAACCAGTAACTAACTTCCCTTCGAGCGGGATACAAGAGCCAAGCAATTCAAGCTTAATTCAATTTTGTCTAGAAGCATCTTAATATGTTCCCCCTTGAAGTTTTACCCCCAGACACATAAGTTATAACATCGTTTGTGCTCTCATACGACTAATCTTATCTTACATAAATCGTACAAAACAACCTTCTTAATTTGTACGAGTATTGTGTTAATTACAAAACAGGTTCAACTTCTGCAGGTGATGGTAAATCCTATTATTTAGATTTCTCGTTTCTCTTCTCTCGGTTTAAGCCACTCGACGCCAAGCTAATTACGTACATAAATTTTAAAACTTACATGAACAACAACTTCTTATGCAAATAATATTGTTGGAGGAGCTAACACCAAACACCAAGTTTGTTTCAAATAAAGTCTAATATGTTTGCTTTAAACTCAACTAACTTAGCTACATAAATATTTAAAAAAGTTTTATCTTTATTTATATGTGAATTAAGTTTTAGGCATAAAAAGTTGTTTAATTGATTGAATGGAAATTTTATTGGGTTTACACACGGAATGTAACGAAGTTAGAAGGTTGAAAGGTAATTCGCAGGAAGTAGTATGGTTGATTGGAGTAGCGATTGCGAATGGCTCGTCCATAGTCTCAGGGCGGGAATTGTCCCATTCCGGGCACCTGCACGACGAGGTTAATTTAGTTTTAAGTCTCACCGGCCAGAATTCGAGGTCAACCCCTTGATTTATTAGCGAGCTGGGAGGCTCGCCCCGCTGTAAATTCTAGTTACCGACTTGGTCTCTTTGTTAGAACCCCGACGTTACTATGTGTTGAAGAAATAGCACCATCGACACTAAAATTACCCTTTGTAATTTATGCATTACAATTTAGTCTTTGTTAATTCCCATAAATATTCCGATAAATTAACTTGAAAAGGATTTTTCTTAGATATAATTTGAAAATAACCGGCGCTTTCACCAAATATTTTTAACTCCACATTTAAAAATTTTAATTTTATTTTCGTAAAATATTGGGTTGGCAACTAAATGATTGTCAATTTTGTGGATAAATGGACTTTACACTTTCTTTTGTTTTGCTAACGTGGTCAAAGCATCTAACCTATATTTTTTTCTTATTGTTTGAACTTCTACCTTTAATTTAATGAAAAAATTACATCGGTTAGTGCTTTAGTTTTGTTTTCATCCCGTTTTAAAAATGGATGAACAGGAAGAATGCATCGCAAGCACAAAAGTAGTTATGTGCCTTATATGGAAATGAAGCCTTGAAAGAAAGGCAGTGTCGAAATTGTTTTGCCAGATTTTGTTCTGGTAATTTTTCATTAAAAAATGCTCGACGGGCGTCCAGTCGAAGTCGATGAAACCCATATCAAAGCCATTATCGATTCAGATCGTCATAGCACAACACGTGACATTGCAAAGAAGCTCAATGTATCGCATACATGCATTGAAAAAAAAAAATTAAAAGTACTTGGTTATGTTAAGAAACTCGATTTATAGATCCCTCATCAGCTTTAGAAAATTCAATTGAAACGCAACGAAATTAATCCAATTCTGGAAACCCTAATTACTGGCGACGAAAAGTGAATAGTTTATAACAACGTTAATCGGAAGAGATCGTGGGTGATGCAAGGTGAACTAACCGAAACGACATCAAAAGCAGACATTCACCAGAAAAAAGTTATGCTGTCAGTCTGGTGGGATTATAAAGGAATTTTGTGCTTTGAACTTATGCCACAAAACGAAACGATGAATTCAAACGTGTATATTCAACAACTCGCCAAACTGAACGATGCAATTCAAGAAAACCGGCCGGCATTGTCAAATCGTAGGGGCGTTGTTTTCCATCATGATAACGCAAAGCCCACACATCTTTGGTCACTCGCCAAAAATTATTGGAAATGAGTTGAGATGTTTTATCACATCCACCATATAGCCCTGATCTTGCGTCTTCAGATTGCCATGTGTTTCGTTCCATGCAGAACTCTTTAAATGGTAAAATTTTTATAACGCTGATGTGATGTCAGATCACATTTAATTCAATTTTTTGATAGTAAAGATCAGAAAGTTTACGAACGTATAATTTTTACACTGCCAGAACGATGGCAAAATGTCATCGACAAGAACGGACAGTATCTAATTTAATAAAGAAATATTTTTAACAAACATTTTTAATTTTCCTTCTTATTTGAAATCGGTAATCACTTAGTTGCCAACCCAACAAATTTGTAAAAGAAAACTCTCTTCTTAATTCCCATAAATATTCCCAAAAGTGAGTGATTAAGATAAAAATTAATACAATTATACTTAATTCATAAAAATTAACACATAAACAAAATAAAAGTATTTTTTTGGTTGGTTTGTAAGATTGGCAGAAACGTTTTACCTGGAAGAGTGTCTATTTGTATCTTAAGATAGGTAAAACAATTGGTCCTCCGTTCCGGGAATGCGATTTCCAATACCCGGTTGACTGGTGCAGGAGTCCGCATCGATCCTTCGGTAGTCGTTCCACGTTCAACTGGTGGAAATGTCAAATAAAACAACGCAGACATCTGCTGCTTTCCCGACATTTAATATCGAGCTTCCCGTACCCGTATTGACTTACCAATTTGTTTTAAAGAAAGTACCTCTTTTATACTGTTTCAAATCATCAATATTTAATTTAATAAATGTACTTTCCTTTGGAAATCCTCCTTGAAATACTTAAATCGACAATTTAATCGCCGGATATCTACGATAATCACATTTAAAAGTTTGATATTCTTAACAAACCGAAAAGAAGAAGGTAAATAATGCGTTGTAACGTTAAGAATCGTCGAAAAACTAATTACTGAGTTTAAAGAAAAGTTAAAGGTTGTTTCACCTTGATCAAACAAAACGGAGATCTATACTGCTAGTGCCAAATAAAATGTCATCAGGGTGCAACGTGGTGGAAAATTATAAGCGCGTTCTCTGGGGAAATTTATGATATTGAGTTATGAAGAGGTTTTTAGAAATTTCTTGTAAACAGGAAAACTTAGTATTTGTATATTACGCTTAAATTTTGTACAGATTAATGGTTTTGTATAGCATATCTGTAAAAATAATTAAGAACGAATTTATTGATCTATAGATAATGTTTTTAATGATTTTCCTTTGACTTTGCAGACTATGAAATTTAATTAATGAACGTAACGTAACATTTTAGTTGCTTTAAAAAATTAGAATCAGTTTAATAACTTTTATAAAAAACAATTATAAGAGATTTTAGCGATTTTACTTTGTTTCCATAAACTTTAAGATTTTACTAACAAACCTACTAACAAGGGAACATACCGAACCCATCCACGCCGATTCTTTTCAAAATTGGTACATTTGTAGAGGGTCACAACCTAAGTAAAACCCTACTTTCCGTTGCTGCCCAAAAACGGTTTGAAGGGGTGATAACGACCCCTGAAGATTGAGCAGTTTTTGGAAAATAATTTTTTTCTCCTAAACGATTCACGATATCAAAAAAAGTTTCAGATAAAAAATGTCCCCAATTAGGTCCTCTTGCTAGCCCCTGTTAAAAATTTCAGGTTAAAAATTATTATACGCAATTGTTATAAACAAATTCGATTATTTACGTAGGGAAGATACCTATCTATCCCAGTTTTTGGTTAGTACTAGATATTTACAACGTCGACAACATGTCCTCTTTCATTTTTCTTCAAATATCGCGGGAGGGTGAATTCAACCCCTTTGCGATCAAAAAATCGCATATAAAAAAAAATTGTATCTCCAAAAGTATAAATAATATTAAAAAATGTTTAGGATATTAATTGCTTCTAAATATGTTCTCTTTCCAACCCCGGCCATAAAAGTTAAGTTAATAATTATTACAAATAATTGTTATAAACAAATTCGATTATTTTCGGATAACCGACATATTCTTCGGTTTATATCAAAGGAATTATATTGTAAGCAGTTTGTTGACATTAATTCATTATGTAAAAGTAGAATTAACAACTATTTGTATTGAAAATCGGATTCACTGTTATAAAAATTAGCTATTTCTTCATATGCGTGCTCGGTTTTTTAAAGTCGTTTAAATTCAATCGATTTAAAGTCAGGTTTAAGGTAGTGTCAATAATTTATTATAAACAATTAAAAATAAAAAATATGTTTTTGAAACATAATACATCGATACCTTAATTAATACAAACTATCTAATGCCTTATGTATTCCAAATATTACTACAACACATTTGGTCGGTTTGGCGAACTAATTGTAAGATACTGATATTAAAATATTGATGATACAAAATTACTATACTATGATTACCATATTAATGATATTACTCTATCTACAAACTACATACCCTTATGACTCACTTTAATCAATAGTTACTCCATCTCATGGTAATGGAACTCTTCGCCAAAATGGTGAAAACATAAATACTGTTCACACCAAGAGCACCGTATTATGGTGTATTTTCCACTTTTATAACAACGAGGCAATTGAATAAGATCCTGATTTTAGAATGCGTGATCAATAGAATTTTCAACCTTCTCAGGTTTATCTGGTATATAACTACTTTTATACCAGGCATACGAAAATATTTTAATATCTTGAAGCAAAAAGCTGATTATGGACCAAACTTTGTAATTTAATTATGTTGTTACATGGATGGAGGTTGACGTCATAGTTATACAGTATTACCATATTTGAAAACTTTCTTACGAAAATTTTCCAGGTACGGAATCCGTACACATCTAAAGGCTGTAAAATGCCTGTAATCTTTTTTGGTATAGCGAATATTTCCAAGCGTTTAGTTGATGGAACTGTCTATAAAAAAGATGATGGGCAATGATCAGTGCACAAATCTAATAAAAGAATGCTTTGGGAACTCGTATTTTCAAGAAAAACTTTTGATAACATTGTTTTCTTTTACCTTTGGTCCAAATGTCCAACCTTGCTCTTTTAAAACTATTTCTTCAACAGTTTCTTTTCGAGCTTTCCAGACGCTGACACAGTAGGAAGAATGGTGTAGCTATGTGTAGTGGATGACATTGATTGCACGGTTGTATCAACTGTTTTAACCTCTTGAACAATTAAAGTTATTCCAGAATGCAGTTCTAAATTAAATCCACTTTCATCGGCATTATAAGTATTTTCTGCTCCACTCGCTTCAATTTTAGGCTTTATTTCTGCAAAAAAAGCTGCTATCAAACTTTCGAATTCCGCAAGATCACTTTTACAGGAACGAGTGATAAATTTATTAATTTCCCTTGAAACTATTCTGTGTATCTTTTTAAAATTCCATATCCAATGAGTGGAAGCTTTGAAATCAGTTAAGTTGATGTTTTCGTTGGCTTTCAAAGCCCATTTTCGTAAATCGATGTCGTGAATTATAGCACCATTATCAGACTTACCTCGACAACTGATTTCTTGACGTTACTTTTCTAAATTTATGTTTAACTGTCTCCACAGACAGTTTCTGCTTTTTTCCGCTGTTTCAGTACTCCACGGCCTTTCTTTTATAATGTAGATCAATTATTCTGCCTTCATCTGGTCTACATTTTTGATATTCGTATTCTAGTACTTCCAGTAATTCATCCTTGGAAGGTGAATTTGCGTCTTCAACAAATTCTGGTAAATGTGAACTAAACGGATTATCAAATTCCAACGTAATCTCGTCGCTCATATAGTACGATTGACTATTGGCAGCATCAAGAATAATATTTTGAATTACGTCATGCAAATCAGTTGTGAAATTATTTGGACTTAAAGGCATGCCGAAGTTCACATTAAAGGTTAATGCAAGGAGTCGTATTATGACTATTGGATCTATAGTAACCATCTGTGACAAATTGGTAAACTCTTCCTCTTGATTTATAAAACAATACTTACTGATGGGACAGAGATCATAACGCTGTATATATACGCGTATGGAACAAAAAAACAAACCTTAATAGAATACGTGACGACCTCATCTATCGCAACAAATAATGTTGTTAAGTGTTTGTAATTAATTTTATATCGTCAATCTGTTAACTACTTTGTATTAATTAAGGTATCGATGTATTATTTTTCAAAAATATATATTTTATTTCCGATTGTTTATAATAAATTATTCAGCACTTTAAACACTTTAAAGAACCCAGAACTCATATCAGGAAATAGCAAATTTTTATAAATGTGGATTCGATTTTCAATACAAAAAGTTGTTAATTCTACTTTTACATAATTAATTCAACTCAAAAAACTGCTTACAATATAATTCCTTTGATATAAACCGAAAAATATGTCGGTTATCCGAAAATAATCGAATTTGTTTATAACAATTATTTGTAATAATTATTAACTTAACTTTTATGGCCGGGGTGGGAAAGAGAACATATTTAGAAGCAATTAATATCCTAAACATTTTTCAATATTATTTATACTTTTGGAGATACGTTTTTTTTATATGCGATTTTTTGACCACAAAGGGGTTGAATTCACCCTCCCGCGATATTTGAAGAAAAATGAAAGAGGACATGTTGTCGACGTTGTAAATATCTAGTACTAATCAAAAACTGGGATACATAGGTATCTTCCCTACGTAAATAATCGAATTTGTTTATAACAATTGTGTATAATAATTTTTAATCTGAAATTTTTAACAGGGGTTAGCAGGAGGACCTAATTGGGGACGTTTTTTATCTGAAACTTTTTTTGATATCGTGAATCGTTTAAGAGAAAAAAAATTATTTTCCAAAAACTGCTCAATTTTCAGGGGTCGTTTTCATCCCTTCAAACCGTTTTTGGGCAGCAACGGAAAGTAGGGTTTTACTTAGGTTGGGACCCTCTGCAAATGTACCGATTTTGAAAAAAATCGGCGTGGACGGGTTCGGTATGTTCCCTTGTAAGAGTTATTATTAAGTTCGGATTTCGGATTCAACGAACAGAGATTTTAGAGAGAAACAAAGAAGTAATTAAAATCAAATTTGTTCTTTTTAAAAAATCTAAAATTAAATCTAACTTAACATTTTACTTTCTTTAAAAATTTAAGCCATTTTAAAATTTTTTATCAAAACAACGGAAAGAGATTTTAGTGATTTTTCTTCGATTCTATAAACTGTAAGATTTAGTTAATAAACCTCATGAAAGTTATTTCAATCGGATTTATACTTTTGAGAACAAATTAAACCTAACCTAATATTTTGCTTACTCTCAAAATGTAGGTCCATTTTAAAACTTTCTATAAATTATAAGATTAACGAGCCTATTTCGTAACTCTTAACGACATCGTTTGTCGTTCATGAATGACAATTCGTATTTTGTAACTTCCAACGACTGAAGTGAACGACTTTCAAGTTAGGTTTGGTCATTTGGTGAACGACATCCCCGTAGAAGTCGTTCATGTCGTTAGCATAGCAGAAATGAATTTTAAAATAAGTTGTGTGCTGAGTGCATTGCACAAATTACTTTTTGTATACAGGGTGTCAGACAAAAGGCGCCCAAAGCCATCAAATAAAATGCTTTAAGGAACACTACATTTTGGAGTTCAATACAATTCTTTCCAGTACCACCTTTGATTTTAACGGAATATGAGTTTTATTTTTGAAATTATCATGCATATTCTTTTGTTGCCATTTACGAGACCTTCGTTTTCTGAATTCAAGGATATACGTCAACTTTTATTAACTATTTACTGCAGAAAAATTGAAATACTGTCCTTTCCTCTTAACCATTTTTACGGAAAGTAATTGAAAATGTACGGAAATTCTAAGGAAATTCATCGATTTTTAACGATTTCCTATTAATATGTACCGATTTCAAGAATTTTTGGGAAAAAAAAGCTAAAAGTAAAATCGGTACCATCTGTAGACCTCTGACGGAAAGTGACGATTGATTTGATACTACAAACTTGTGATTAAAAATACCATATTCAAAGCTTTTTAAGGCATACACAGACGGGGCGCTTTTGAACGCGCGTTTAATAGTACGCTTACTAACGCACGTTTTGGTATATAGGCATTTTAATAGGAGTACACAGACTCAAGCGTCAAACGTCCGACAAAGGCGCGATTCGAGATTTTTGATAAAGCGTACTTTTTATGACATCTAACGCTCGCTTGTACACATGCCAATAGCAAGCGTACGATTAAGCGTGCGTTCAAAAACGCCTTGTCTGTACCAGGACTTAATATCAAGGTTGTAGTAATCCTCGATTGTTGAAAATCACGTATACAAAGCCCAACAAAAATGTTTTGACGGGCTAGTCGATAAAAACGAAGTACACTGCTTAAGAGATGCATCTTAATTTTTTCTGCAGTAAATAGTTAAGAAGAGTACACGTATTCTGCATCGTTGGGTTCAGAAGGGAAAAGTCTTTGAAATAGCGTGTAGAAAAGTATGCACTACAATTTGAAAAAGAAAAGTCATAATCGAATGAAATTGAATGTGGCGCGGGATAAATGTAAATAACCTACAAAACATAGTATTCGTTAAAAGATTTCATTTGGTACCCGTTTGGTATCCGTTTTTACAAGTTCAGTCCTTGATATACAAGTACTAACAATGTACTAAGATTGAAGGATGCGAGAAACTTATTGAATCCAGTTTTTAGTTGCTGGTTGTCTCATGTCAGTATGAGACGTACCTATAGGATAATAACATAAAATATCACTTTTAATGGAATGTTAGATATTTAGAACATACGACATAACCTCAGATGCCTGCGTTTTGACAAGCTTTGACAATTAATGATGCAACTGACAAGGAGACCTCACGACTTTGGAATTACCGATTTTACCGAAAGTGGTACCAATCGATAGGTATTCGTACATAGTGCAAATCTGTAAAATATTAGGGCGCACTATTCAGCGGTTCGCGAGTAAATCATTAATAAATAAATTAATTAATCGCTAATCAAGGCCGAGCGAGCTGACATCAGTGACAGACCACGCCCCCAAGGCCGATTCATAGCCGCGGTGTAATTAGCCGAGTTCACGTGCAAACGTAGATGGTTCGAATCCGGAATAAAATAATTATTTTCTTTTCTTTTAATTTTTAATATAATATTTCAGTCTATTTTATTTTATATTTATATTATATTTTATTTTTACGCAATATAATTAATTAAGAATACTTTTTCTTAATTTTGATTTTATCCCTCAACTATTGCGACGCGTTATTAGTAACAATAAAAGTCTGGTGCAGTTTTGAGAGCTAATATTTTAATATAAATAAAAACACAAGTATTTTACATATCTATAATGTGCGAAAATGGGAGAATTAGTTGCAACAGCAGGTTTAAAAAGTATATGCAACTTGCACTATTATTTTTAATACAATCATTTTTCTGTTTTTTTTTACCATTTAACACGTTCTCTACCAGCCGGCTCATATTTGAGCCAAATGGTTTTCTCTAAGAGACCAACGACTCATATTTCTGACGTTGATATAGGCGCATTAAAACATATCATTGGTCTATGGGAGACGGTGCCCTTTTGCATAGTGGTAGCGAACGTGTTAAAAAGATCTTACGTTTCGCATTAACAATACCCACGCATGTAATGTAAAATAATTTATTAAATTTTTATACAAGAAAAACAAATTAATATAACATTTTACTTATTATACTTATTATCTAGAGATATGATATTACACATTAGTACATATCAATTATAATACTGATGATGATTCAAACAAATAAATCAAAGTTACTTTTGAGAGGTGCACTATTGTATTTAGAGAACCTACTACTGGAAAATGATCTTGTTACACCAGAACCAACCGTGGAAATTCCAGAAAAGGCTGAGCAATTTGGTAAAGATATATTTGATGCTATTGTGGACATCTTAAATAAGAAGAAATTTGTAAATACCAAGGAACTAATTCTAATGGACGAGATGGACGAAGAACTTGACTATAAGGTAAAAGTTGTGAATATTGCTAAAGAACATCCCAAGTGGTCTTTGCAAACTCTTCAGAAGAAAGGATGTTCACGCTTAACCAAAAGGCACATTTAAAGGAATGGGGGGAATATATCAGAAAAGGAGGATCAATTGTTGATAAGTAAAAATTGATTGACTCTTGGGTATATGATCGTTTTGTGGATGCTAGATAAGATCATCAGTAAGTAACGACAAGGAATCTCCAAGAGTGGGGCTTAAGTGCCGCTAGCCAATTTACTGACTTAAATTTCAAAGCAACTAATTCGTGGGTTTTGAATTTTAAGAAACAACATAGAATTCGACAGAGGAAAATTACGTAATTTGTTACGGAAAGAGAAACTGCCACAAGTGAGGAAACTCTAGCTGCAGCAGAAACGTTTCGGAACCAAACGCGTCCTTTAATAGCTTTATTTTTCCACATTATAGATTTGTAAAATACTTGTGTTTTTATTTATATTAAAATATTAGCTCTCAAAACTGCACCAACCTTTTATTGTTACTAATAACGCGTCGCAATAGTTGAGGGATAAAATCAAAATTAAGAAAAAATATTCTTAATTAATTATATTGCGTAAAAATAAAATATTATAAAAATAGACTGAAATATTATATTAAAAATTAAAAGAAAAAAAAAATAATTATTTTATTCCGGATTCGAACCATCTACGTTTGCACGTGAACTCGGCTAATTTCACCGCGGCTATGAATCGGCCTTGGAGGCGTTGTCTGTCGCTGATGTCGTCTCGCTCAGCCTTGATTGGCGATTAATTAATTATTTATTAATGATTTACTCGCGAACTGCTGAATAGTGCGCCTTAATATTTTACAGATTTGCACTATGTACGAATACCTATCGATTGGTACCACTTTCGTTAAAATCGGCGATTCCAAAGTCGTGAGGTCTCCTTGTGAATCAGGGTAGGTCAACTCCCTGCGAAATGCTGAAATCGGTTGATTGAGTACGTAATCCATCCGTTTTTGTCAGATTGGCGCTACTATACAAATTTTGGAAAATGACAAGTTTATAGAAAAACGTATGAAAGATGTTCCCATGAAAACGTAAATTTCTGTTTATTGTTACCATAGAAAATATAATACAGGGTGTCCCACCGAAGTGGACTGGTCGAAATATCTCGGAAACTACAAATCTAATGAATTTGAAATTTTACACACAGATTTAGTACATATTAAACTACATTTTGAACACATTTTCAGTCATCCATGACTTCCGGTTATATCAGAAAGGGTTAAGGAATTATTTTATTTGAACGCAATATTTATTTTTCGTTAGATTGGTTAATTTAAAGATAATTTTGTTTGAAACATTTTTTTCTATCACTTGTAGTTTCAGAGAAAAAAATTATTTTTCATAACTTCTTACGTTTGATTGAGGTGAAAAAATAAGCTATAACCCGCAATCCACGGTAGCTACGCCGATAAATTTTTCATGACTAATTGTAAGCTATTTTTTTACCCCAATCAAACGTAAATAATTATGAAAAATAATTTTTTTCTCTGAAATTACAAACGATAGGAAAAAATATTTAAGTAAAATTATCTTCCAATTAACCAACCTAACAAAAAATAAATATTGCGTTCGAAGATAATAATTCCTTAACCACTTCCGATATAACCGGAAGTCATGGATGATTGAAAATGTTTTCAAAATGTAGTTTAGTATGTACTAAATTTATATATAAAATTTCAAAATCATTGGATTTGTAGTTTCCGAGATATATCGACCAGTCCACTTCGGTGGGACACCTGTATATAATATAGAAGGTCAACTCCCACTAGATTGCTGAAATCAGTTTGCAGTAGTTAGTAATCCGCCCGTGGCATTTGGTTTGGCGCTCTAAGCAAATTAATGCTTAAAACTTGAATAGTAGCGCCAATCTGACAAAAACGGATGGATTATGTACTCAATCAACCGATTTCAGCATTTTGCGGACAGTTGACCTACCCTCTCTACCGTGGACATAAACGACTGATACGGGGATGTCATTCACCAAACGACCAAACCTAACCTGAAAGTCGTTCACAATGATGTCCTTAGAAATTGCAGAATACAATTTATTGTTCATGAATGACAAACGATTTATAGCGACGTCGTTAAAAGTTACAAAATAAGCCTGTTAATCGGTATAAATTCTATTATTTTTGACGTTATCCAACTTCGGCCTTGTCCTGACAACTGAATTGCATCTTCAATCATAAATATCAAAAAAATATTAAATAATGGCCGTTATAACCATATATCTTCATCAGCCGGGAAAAAAGAATCTTACATATATCTCCTTATATCTACCATCCCACAAAATTTGAACTAAATCCACGACCCTAAGACCTTGCACTCTCCTTGTGAGTTACAAAATACGATTTCTTCAAAAAGTCGTTTGTGACTGGAGTCGCTGGGCGAACAATGTCATTCAGTATCAATTATTACAAAGTAATCCTATTAGTTAGCAACCCTAACGAAAGTTATTAAAATTATGTTTGTATTAATTAAAAAAATATATCCTAATCTAAAACTTAGAATTAGTCGCTATTAAAAGTTAAGGTTATTTTAATTTTTTTTTTAATAAAATCAAAGGAAGTAGATTTTCGTGATTTTCCCTCGATTTTATAAACCAATGGATTTAATTAAATGACCTAATGAAAGTCATTGAAATCCACTTAATAATTCTTAAAAATGATAACAATCTAATCTAGGATTTTGCCTTTCCTCAAAATTTAGGGTTATTTTATGAATTTTTAAACCAAAATATCTAGATTATATTTTCAATAAAATCATTAATATGGTTGTCTTTGAGAAAACAATTACTGAACAGCTTAACGTTTAGTTAAAAATTTTCACCAACCGATTTTCATAAGCATTTCACTAACATTCCAAATACCCGTTTCTTGGTAATTACAAAATTAATAACTTAACACTTACTATTACATTACAGAAAGAGATCTAAAATTTTACCAACATAAATATGGCTACAGATAAAATCAAGTCCCTTGCAAAATCGTTGCCTTAAACGTGTTAGCTCATGACCAATCCAAATTTAGTTCTGTGACCCCAATAAAAGTGGCAATTATTTAAAAACTACTTAATTGTAACGAATACCGTCCCGGCATTCATAACCGAGA
Organism: Digitonthophagus gazella; assembly: GCA_036711955.1. Classification (NCBI taxonomy): domain Eukaryota; kingdom Metazoa; phylum Arthropoda; class Insecta; order Coleoptera; family Scarabaeidae; genus Digitonthophagus; species Digitonthophagus gazella. The sequence continues at coordinate 25,487,452 of JASCIT010000001.1, read as the reverse complement.
ACAATTTGTCTTGGGGCGGCACACCATTTGGAGGTGGCCCGGAATATAGCCCGGTAATGCTGCACATTCATAACGAAATTTCATAGCGGCAAGGAAACGTAATCAACTGGTGCCTCGCAGTGTAGTAGCAGGCATTCAATTATAATTACGACGGTTGTTGTGCCAGGACGGGGACGTTTTTCCCGCTAGACCCAACCCAACCCCTTAGTCGTTCAACATCCATTTGGCACAGTCATACTACAGACGTTCTCTGTTTAATTTCAAGATGTTATACATTTCTCTATGATCATATTAAGGATGATGAGTGAATTACAAAATTTAAAAAATCGTAGAAATTTAAAAACATCAACAAAAAAAAAATATTTGGCAGAGGCGTCGGCTGTTTTTTTTAAATAAATATAAATAAAACTATGTTGTATGTAAAAGGAAATTGAATTCAATTGAATTAATAAAAATGTTTACCTCAAAATTCATATATTTACCTACCGCGTTCGAAACGATATATTTGCTCCAACTAGGTTTGCATAAAAAAGAACTGTACAAAGTGCAGATAGATATTTTCTACGTAATTTTGGAAAATTCCCATGCTATTTTCGACGTTCCAACCGCTCTACAAACCGGTGAGCCGCTTTGCAGTAATTTCAATTTTATCTGTCAAGTAAAAAATACAACAACGCTGAGGGGAGCAAAAAATACTTTTAAATTATTCGCAAACGCAACGACGAAACGGTACTGAATTGATAAATCGACTAACGCCCCAAGCTAAATCAAACAGAGAGAAAGAAATTCAGAAAAAAATAACGTTTTATAAAACATTCGTCACAATTTGTTTTATATTAAAAACAATTTAAAAAGAATGTTTACCAAAGGAAGATTTAAAAAATAATAAAATGTACAAGACTCTGAGTAAGATATCTTATTAATAATAAATGATAGTTTTAAATTTAGAAAGGACACTAAATAATTAAAACCTCCTAAAACGAAAAGGCGGTAAGTTTCGGGCACGTCCTAGCAATTTAATTTAAAAATAATTAAAGTTTGCAAACACTCTAATGGAGCACCCTCAAAAACGTGAACGGAAAATATAGAACGTAGAATTCGCGCCATTCCAAAACCGAGATTCGCAAACTCTTCCCTCGTTCACTGAGTTTCTTTCATTTCGAGATTTATGCCCCCTCCAAGTTTAATTCATCTCGCATACCGCCGCCGCGGCGGACTTCATTACTTTCCAGCAAAGTTATTCTAGGCGAACATCGAACGGTTTTATTCGCCCGTAAATTGCATAATATTTCAGGCGTAACATAAATCTGTGTTAATACTTGCCGCGGTCCGATTGGCACAAATATAGTTGTGGTTTAGGGGTAGCGATCGATGTTTCAACTAATTCCTAAATTTAAACATTTTTGATTGTGTTTACCGAATTGATTAAACCATAATTAATGGCAGGTGGATGTGACCGAATCTAATCGCATTAAAAACATTCACATTTATACTATGTTATCAAATCAAATTTAAACAGAAAAAAATATATATAAAATTTCTGATGGAAAACAATTTCGATACACATAATTTATGATGTTTGTGTGAATTATCAAGAAGTAGTTAGATTGATAGACAGAAACGGGATCCGATGTTGTTTGTTAATTAATGCGGTGTCCTTTGTTTACCTACAGCTTGCAATTTCAATTCAACACGAACTCCAGGTTGAAAATCGATTGCCTTTGAAACTTACACGGAAATCCAAATTAAATCTTCATTTTCAATTATTTACACTGTAATTCCTTTTTAATAAATAGCCAGAATTTATCTACAAAAATTAAGAAATGATTTGAAATTAAGAAATCGTACATAGTTTATTTGTAGAGACTAAAGAAGTGTATTTTACATTAAATAGAACTTAAGGAATATTATTTTAGATTAAAACAGACAAAATTTATTTTAATTATTACCAAAGAAGTAAAAAAATCCTAAACTTGAAATACATTTTTGACAGTTAACTAACCTAACTTTTTTAATAATGTAATCAACTCCAAAAATCGTACAGAGTTTATTTGCGGAGACTAAGAAATGATTTTTACATTAAATTAATACATAAAAATTTTGTATTTGATTATAAAAGTGAAGTTTACTCTGATTATAATATACAGATGTCCCATAATAAGTAGACAATCTTTCAAAATCTGATAATTTGGGTCAAACAGTTACTACCGAGCGTTCATAAATGATTGTAGGGTGTTTGAATTTGACGCGCTCGTAATTTAGTGATTTTTGATGCTCGACGTTGTTACCTGTGACTTGTCCAGATCCAAAGTAGGTCAACTCCCCGCAAAATCGGGATGCTGAAATCGGTTGATTGACTACTTAATCCATCCGTTTTTGTCAGATTGGCGCTACTATTCAAGTTTTGAAAAATCGCAAATTTATAGAAAGACGTATGAAAGACGTTTCGATGAATATGTAAATTCTTGTTTACTATTACTATTTACTTCGTTGGATTTTATTCTCTCTGATGAATGAACTTAACTTCTTTGACCTCCTTGCGTTTAATAAACGTTCATAAATGAAAGAATATACAGTGAAATCTTCCTTATGCAGACACCAACGGGACCGACCAAAAGTGTCCGTTCAAGAGGGGTATCCGCTTAAGAGAAATCCGAAGTAAACATCGTGTTTTTTTTAATGAAAACTATTATTTAACCCTCCGGTGGGCGCGCCTATCGGACTTACACGAATAGGCGCGTTGCGGCTTTTACACCGCAATAGGATATTTAATGGTTTCACAGTGAACTTAGAAATATTTTGGAAAAAAATGCGGCTAACTGCCGCATACGCGCCCACCGGAGTGCTAAAAAATCGGATATTTAAAATAAATAAAAAATTTAAAACTTAAATTCACTTATTAAATGAAATTAAAAGTATTCTTGCCCTCCGTATTAACAAATTGATGTAAGTATTAACTTAAAGGGACTGAAACTCTCTTTCAAAGATTAAATAATTTCGGCATTTTTTTAAAACCTGCAAAAAAAAGGATTTTTAGCTTACAAAGTACATACAAAATACATACATATAATAGAGTATATAGTCGTTATCATTTTAATACCTCCTATGTGACATTGCCATAAAAAATATGGTTTTAGTACTTTAACATTGCTCTCTTGTAGCATCATGAAACTAGATAATTCATAATATTAAAATGTCGAAAAACATTATTAAGGTGCATTAGATAACAAATAAAACCCTGATACCTTTCAAACAATTTTTAAATAGTTTTTGTTAATTTACTCAAAACAATCTGTTTTGCACATAGAAGATATTAAAATGACAATGACGATATGAAGCACTACATAATATGAAACCAAATGTCAGTCTAATGAGGCAAGAAATCATCTATTGCTGTTTGTCTCCTTTTTTTTCTTTAAACTGGAGTCCAGAAATCGTATTTTTAATTTGAGAAGAAGCTTCAAAGACTCTTTCACCATAATTTTGGATATTCTCTGCTAGTACTGGAACCTCATCGACGTCAGAATCGTCAGAGGGCTCTTGCACTTCTGGATTTTCAATTTCTTGTCCTGAATGTGGTTCTTCAACACACAAATTTTCATACAGTTTAAAAAAAATTGTTTTGTTGCGGATTCCTTCCTCTTGGAGGTTGGAATGTTCCGCTCGTGGTTGTTGCTTTGTTTTTTAATAAAATATAATACGCTTTTTGATACGTCTTTATTTCTCTTCTCCACCAACCTGCTTGCTTCACTTTGCATACTAGCAAAATGATACCGATCGCCACGCTAACCGTGGTATTAAGAAACTAAAACTATTAAACACTGAACTTCTTAATAGATGGCGTGAACCATTCAAAAGTAATAAAAATAAATAGATACACAAACAAAAATCATTAAGGTTTTCATTATTAGTCAATTTCAATAAATTATTATATTTGAGAATATCTGTATCTATATTAAATGGAAAGTTATCTTCTTTCTATTTGCCAAAGACGTTTCCCAATTAAATCGAAATCGATCCGTCGTTATGAGATGTTGGAGAGGGTGCTTTAAGAATGCTCAGGAACAACGTCAGAGAGGAAGTGGGGCTTTAAGAAAAATGACAGCGCGCCAAGATTGCCGTTTGAAGTTATTGGCTTTCAGAGATAGATTATCAACTCCCAAGTCATTCGGTATTGAGTGGATTGCAGACGTTGCTCGTCCAATCACAATACGAACAGTATATCGCCCCACTAGATCTTTTAGGTTAAAATCATACAGGCGACATTGTTTGTTTCCACTTACTCCCAATCATCGACGGCAACGTTTAAATTGGTACAGGAAGAAGACTGATTGGAACATCGAGTGGCAAAGGTTATCTTTAGTGATGGATCTAGATTCTGCCTAGGAATACATAATGATCGTAAGATGGTCCAACGAAAACGTGAAGAAAGACAGAATTTGCAATATGCTATAGAAAGGCCTATACACCGAACTGCTGGTGTAATGGTATGGGGCGCGATTGCTTATGGAAGCAGGTCCCCTTTGGTTTTTATCGAGGGCACTTTAACTGCACAGCGATACACACAGGAGGTTTTGAAGCCGTACCTTCTCCCGTACCTTCACGGGCTGGAAAATTCAATTTTCCAAGAAGACAATGCCCGGCCCCATGTGTCAAGGCGTACTTTCAACTTTTTAGAAGAGCCTCAGGTAGACTTCTTACCATGGCCAGCAAAATCCTCGGATTTATCCCCAATTAAAAGTGTATGGGATATAATATGTGGAAAATTAAACAATTTGCCACCGTTTTAATCAATGTTTACAGAACAAAGGTGGGGCAACATCTTATTAAAAAAATAGGACTTATCCTTTTATTTTTCTCCAAACTTTAATCAATTGGTGTATTCCTATAAACCATCATTTGTGCCAAATTTGGTTAAATAATATTTACTCCTTCTAGGTGTTACAATTTCAATGTCATGCAATATATTTTTATTTATTTTCTTATTTTCATTATCTCTTACTTACGGCTTCTACACTGCTTATGATAATGTGCTGTCGAAACATTTAGTTTTTACAAAGATCTAACATCATATATCATGGCAGCTAGATAATGTACGTGTTTTGTAACATCCGCAAACAAACCCATGATGTACAAAAAGAGTATTAAACGTTCAATTTTCGCATCTCGGATAACACGTACTGGGTTGGGGGTGACAAGTGGACATAAATTACTTATTACGGGGATCGCCGGCGAGCCGGTGAAAAATTGACGTCTGTGTTTGCTCTTCGGGGTAATACATCACGGCGCGTTCAAGTTCGCCTGCCATGTTATTTACGTCGTCCTTTCGAAATGCCATTCATCATATGCAACTCTTTGATATGTAATAATTCACGGACGGTACGTTTCGGTTACACCCGGTCATACATCAGATACCTGAATACGATTCGTCTTTTGTGTATTTGGTAAAAGTGTCAAAGTAGTAGATGTGAAATTTTTGAAATATAACAGATTAGCAACTTTTCAATGAAAAGTTTATTCCATTGAGGTCTAGAGAGTGTAATTAAGGACTACTTCTGGGAACGATAATTCGTTTTAACATTTTAATTTGTTTCCTGGTATCACTAACTTCTTAATTAAGTAAAAATTTGTTTTAATTCGGGTAGAAATATTTGGTGGAGGAAGAAATTCTCTAAGGTAACTTTTACGTTAAAGAATCATACTTGTTCCATTTATTGTTGATAAAGTGAAATAAAATCGGTACCAAATATTTTGTGATTGAACACACGTTACTCTACTTTCCACAGCTCCAATGTAACCAAATTGTAATCAAAGACATGTCCCAAGAAAGGCAGAGGACCATCAGAAAAAACTCAATTACATAAATCATAATTTTTCACACACACAGTTAATTACATTACCCGACATAACCGCCAAGTTGATCGTTCTTTGGTGGTTTTCTGGCTTTTTTGGAAAAACTTTATGTATAAAACAAAACGGTAAATCATCACTTTAAACTGTGTACTAGCTGCTCTAAAATCATCCGTTTCTCGTATACCATCCTGTGCTATATCTAAAAATATATTAGTTATATGTTACAAAAACTATATTCATTCTATTCATTAGCGAAAAACTGAAAAAACTGATATCAAATTTTCTATTTTTTTGCTGAACTCAACTTTTAGAAATGTGGTGGATGCGCCGGTTTTAATTAAATAAAAACCTTATTCATGTTCAAGCTTGGGAAGTTAATTTATAAAAGTTATTGCATCAAATGTAAACTTTAAATGAATTTTAAAATATTTAGATTACTTTAAACCGCCTCTACGATTCAAAAAGATTTCTTAAACTAACCAACTTTCCGGAGATATTTCTCTCCTTTTGATTTAAAACGCGGAATTCTCATTAGCGCCTGTGAAACGGCAAAAATTGAATGAACGCACTTCCGCTCGACGAACCCGTCTCTCTCGTACAAAAAATAGAAGCATCGCCCCTTCGCTGGGCTTTTAACCACCACCGCGAGCAAACTCGAACGCCCCGCCCCATCGTTTGATTATGTCCCTTGAGGGCTTCCTCATTTTAAATTTAGACGGCATTCTGTTGCCGTTTGGGCAACGTGTAAATAAATTTTTGAAAAGGGTGCACACCAGACCTTCCTCTCTTCCATTAATGCGAGTCGTAAAATTTTTAAAAGGGAGTGAATGCCGTTTCAATGGTCCGACAAACACCCTCTGATTCAGATAAATTGAATAAACGAATTAAATGCGTATTTGCCTTTTTAGATTTATTATTTACTTCTCGGTTAGTTCTCATAAAGTTACTTCCTAAGATGGTTTTAATATTTAAATTTAAAGTAGAAATACAGTGTAAAATTTAAATATTTCTTAAGGCTTGGAGGGCGAATGGTAGGTATTGCAGAAAAGCTGCATATTCATGAGATTTAATGAGTATCATAGGTCATGCATATTTATTGAGACAGCTTGTATTGAAAACAGGGTAAAAAAATCTCGCTGAATTCGACGACTAAATCGTGACGACAAAACGATAAATTTAAATTACTGTTCGAACGAGAACGTTCGACGCGTTGCTATTCAAATAGCAATCGAGGTTAAAAAATAAAGGGAGTGAGTGTGTTAGATAAAGAGAGGATTTTAAAGGGAGAGAGAGAGAGAAAAAGAGGGAGGAATTTTAGTATTGGCGCCATTTCGCATCGAAACGCCCAATTTTAGCAATTAATTATCCGAACGATGTTTATTTTTACTGTTCGATCGCATATTTTATAGGTTTGTGCGTTTTATTTCTGGTTGACTATTTACATCAACGAAAGTGTAAAAAGTTTGATATTTTACAAACGAGTTTTTATTGAAAAATTGGAGGAAAAATATCAGATTTCATAAAAATTGGTTTTTATAGTTTAAAATGATAAAAACATTTATTGGAAGCGTCGGATTTTTATAAAAGTAATACTGTTACAAGTTTCATTGGGAATGTCTGGAAGTCGCTGGTTAAAAACACTTCTTTTGTTAAAAAATGATGATTTATTCTATAATCCTTTCGGGGATAACAGCTTCAACGGTGATGGGGAGTAAAAATTATCGACGAATTTATAATAAACTTAATAAGGGGACGAAACGATTATATATTGCAAGTAGCGACGAAATAACGAGAAAGATCTTGCAGCGACGAAATAACGAAAACGAAGAGTTGAAAGCAACGAGAACGGGCTATTTATAGTTGGTTCTTTAACAAAAACTGGATATCCAAAATTTGAACGCTCACAATAAATTAAAGAAATAAAATTCTATTTATGTAACTACACTTGCGTATAATTTTAAATAAAAATAATAAATCCTTAACAAATACCTTAACGTGAAAACTTTATTTTTAATAAATAAACTCTACATTTTTAAAGTATACGCGATATTAGTGGTGACGTCACAATGTTAATGCAGGTTCTGTACGTGTATCCAAACAAACTTTTTCTACATAGATTCAGTCCATAAGCGACGAGAAAATCATTTTTTTAGAGTACTAAAACGGCCCACACACGTAACGATTTCTCTCCAACTACAGGTTAGAGAGAAAATCGTGGAAATTGCAGTACTGTCGTTCTCTCTACACACGATTCAAACACATCGGACTACAGTAGTTAAGATTATTGCAGTAGTAGTCTCGATGAGTGTAAACTGCACATACATCCTTACGCACAACTCTCTACACACGTATCAACTTGCTTCCAAACACGACCGTTGATACAATATTTTATGGCAGTGCCGAACTGCAAACGATTCGATCACTGCGTACTACGAAGCATACGATTTGCCTACACACGCTACAATTTATCCTTACTGCAGCAGTTTCGACTAATGTCGCACTGCGTGTAGTACGAAAATTCGTTACGTGTGTGGGCCGTTTTAGAGACATATTTAAGGTATGAAAAGTGGGCAGGGCAATGTAAAATACCGTTTTCTACATCTAAACCAAAAATGGTAAGTTAAATAATTTTTTTAACACCGTAAAACCAGAAATAAGTTCGCGTACACATAACCTCAAAAACCGTATCTGTCAAACGTAAGCTTAAAAAGTTCATAGTTCGGTAATTAATGCGATTTGGGCCACCAAATCTTACAACTGGGATGGTATTATCCTCAGAATATCATACAACCCTTGTATAGTGAAAAACATCACCCCCGGATTATTTTAGATTCAATGCTAGCAACAGGTATAAATTTGATAAAAATATAGGTATTTTGTTATAAAGGAAGGGGTTTTTATAGTTTTCTGACCTTTATTATTGTACCTTTTGCAGGTGAAATTTAACAACTATGAAGTTTGCTGATAAAGAATGTCTATTAAAAGGCATTTTACCACAAGGCGTACAAATACACCAAATAGAAACCATAGTAAGAGCCAACACACATCTTAAAAGGACCATACATTCTAACACAATAGTAAAAGTTATTCAAGCTCTTACAAATTTGTAGCCCCCTTTAGTTACATATGTAGAACACCGCCATTCTTCGAGTAACAGAGGTTACCGTGGACTGTTTTGTACATTTTATTTCTGAAATAACTAACAGTAAGTAACAGTATTAGCACTACTAAATTAACTTTTTTTCTGTTATAGGATTTCATAGGATCAAACTCTGTTGGGTTATTGTAGTCTTCTATGTTTTGACTTCACGACTTCTGTTTTTCCTTAGGTTCTTATAATGTGAATGTAATTTTAATTTTAAATATTAAATATTTTTAACTCTGATCTTTAGATTTTTAATATACCAGTGCTCATAGTACTCTTATTCTATATCTTATTACAGGAAGGTAAATATTTTAAATAAATTAATAAAAATCAGATCAGAGGAAGGAAGATATACAAAACATATTAAAATTATAATAAGTCACGACACAATACTTACAATGGTTAGGTTCGAAAGTTGGATATGAATGTGTATATCTGAATTAAAAGTAAAACCCAGCTATAAATTTTAATTTATTTATTAATTAATTATTCAAGTTAAGTAAAGTAAATCTTTAAGAGTTCTAATAACTTATACTATGGTGTCGGAGTGGCTTCGAAGAGTGTATGATATAGAACTTAGAATCTTAAAACCTTTCATCCCACATATGGTCCTTTTAGCATGTATCCTGGTTCTTACTACGGTTTCTGCTTGGTGTACTTGTACGCCTTGAGGTAAAATGTCTTTTAATAGACATTTTTTATCAGTAAATGTCATAGTTGTTACGTTTTACCTGCAAAGGGTACAATAATAAAGGTCACAAAACTATAAAAACCCCTTCATTTACAACAAAATACCTATATTTTTATTAAATTTATACCTGTTGCTAGCATTGGATCTAAAATAATCCGAGGGTGTTGTTTTTCACCAAAAAACGGCTGTAAGGTATTCGGAAGATAATACCATCCCAGTTGTAAGATTTGGTGGCCCAAATCTCATTAATTACCGAACTATGAACTTTTTAAGCTTACATTTGAGAAATACGGTTTTTGAGGTTATGTGTACGCGAACTTATTTCTGCTTTTACGGCGTTAAAAAATTTATTTAACTTACCATTTTTGGTTTAGATGTAGAAAACGGTATTTTACATTGCTCTGTCCACTTTTCATACCTTAACCTCTTAAGCGGCTATGACGTATATATTCGTCATGATTACATGTAATTTCAATCCATCGAGCCGCTTAACGGGTTAAATATGTCTCTAAGTACTCTAAAAAAATGATTTTCTCGCCGCTTATGGACTGAATCTATGTAGAAAAAGTTTGTTTGGATACACATACAGAACCTGCGCAACATGTGACGTCGCACTAATATCGCGTATTGTTAAAGTTTTTCAGAAAAATTTCAATATTTGGAAACAAGGTTAGTTTAATCCTTAAAAATCCTTTGTCCAGACATTGTGGAAATGCATCTGGGCACAATATATGTGATATGTGAAGTATTGAGACTCAGCTAATGTCGTATCAAAATAACAAGCCTTTTGAGAATTAAATAAAGATGATGTGATTTTTAAAGCTTTTCTTAAAACAAAAATTGTGTTAAATCGTGTGGATACATTTTACATCGTACAGAATCATCTTACGTCTTAAATCGTGCATATTTGCATTAAATCGTATAAAATTGTCTTTATTATTATACAAGTATCTCGTTTTGATTATCCGATCCTTTAGTGGCGTATTCCGTAACTGAAAGTAAGCAAAACATTTTAATGAACATGGGCCCAAAAGTGATTCCTTTACGAGATATTGGGAGTTTAGTTCCATAAGTTTACCCATTATTAACATAATCGAAATGAATCATTTAAATTAAATTATTAACTCGTTACGATGGTTTCGTTGAATTTTCATTATTAGGTTACACTAGTTAAATATAAATATTTGTTGAAACTATCGCAACTACTTAATAATTTAAATTAAATAATTCACTATAATAATGTGAACACTACATCAGCTTATAAAGTTAATACCTTGAATATTTCGAAAACGGACCACTTTCGGACATATGTTCATTAGAACTTTTCTGCTTGTTGTCAGGTATAGTATACGCCAGTAAACGATCGGGCAATCAAAACAACGGGACACCTGTATAATCGCTTTGAATCGTATAAAATCTATTTAAAATATCATCGTAAAATCATTTTAAATCGTATCAACTCGTCGTTAATCGAATAAAATAGTATTAAATTGTTTTAAACTCTTGTGGCTTCAGATCGTGTAAAATCGCTTTGATGTGTACATATAAAAACATTTGAGTTTTAAACTATGTTAGTTTATCGTAAACTGGATAAAACCGCACCGAATTAAATCTTTTATAATCGTTTCACATCGTATAGAATTGTTTTAAATACTGTATAATGGTATTGCAACGTATAAAATTCTCTTGATTTTTATAACAACCATTTGAATCGTATAATATCTTCTTAAAACGTCTAAAATTGTGTAATATCGTGTCAAGTTATCGCAGACTAAGTAGGTAAAATCCTGACATAGAAAAAGAAAGAAATAGAAGGTCAACTCTCACTAGATTTTTGAAATGCCTCAGATTTAGTACGTAAACCGAAACACTCTCAGCGCTGATGTGCAACTATTCAAAGAAACCGTGAAATTTAAAATAAAATATTTTTTTATTAAATTTTATTTCTTTATCCGTACTACAATAAGTGAGCCATAAGTGATTCACCTATTGTGTACGAAAAAATAAGTGGCAATGATAAAAGAAAAAACATTTTTTAAATAGATTAATCTTTTTTATTTTCATTTATGAAGCTAATACAAGAATGCGTAATTTATTAAACTAAACGAATATACCTACTACACTAATAATAATACTAGTTTACAAATTTGAACTTTATACCCCGCAAGGACTTTATTTACATAGAAGTTTATTACAGTACCTTCCGTAAATCTAACAAGGAGAGTGCAAGGTCTTGGGGTCATAGATTTAGTTCAAATTTTGTAGGATGATAGATTTAGTTTCCCTGTTGATGAAAATATATGGTTGTAGGGACCACTACTCAACAGCTCTTTAGATATTTGCAATTGAAGATGCAATTCACTAATTAAATTCAGGTCTGTAGCAAACGATTAAACATAATGGATTTAGCGTAGCAGCAACAGATCAGTGTTTCTCGTTATTGGGCGTCGGGTTCGAGTTCTGAGAGTGTCTATTTTTACATATCGACCTATGCAACGAAAACTATTGTAAGTCATTTTTGATAGAACTGAGTCAGATATAAGTTTTTAAAGGTTTTGAACCCATTGCATTTTAAGAAATAAAATTTTCTAGGTAAAAATTTCCTACTTGGTTGCTATAGATATCTTATAAAGGATTCCGAAAGGATTCACCATAGAAGAATAGCAATTAATTTTGTTTTCTTTTCAAATTTTTCAAAATCACCATTTTTGACTTACGATAGTTTTCGTTGCATAGGTCGATATAAAGATACCATGGGTGGATATAAAATGTTGCGATATCGAAACATTTTTTGAGTGTGCACCACACTTTGGATTTGTCAGTTAATTGTCATTTGATCTGTCAAGACTTATCTGTCAAGGAATATGACTTGACATTATAACCTTTCTTCAAAAAGCCTGACGGTATAAATAATCCTTAATCGGTATAAATTCGGTTAAATTTGACATTATCCGGACTTGTCCTAACGAATTAATTGCATCTTTAATTGCAAATATTTAAAAAATTATTGAATAGTGGCCCCTACAACCATATGTTTTCATCAACATGGAAACCAAAGCTACCATTCTACGAAATTTGAATTAAATCCACGACCCCAAAACCTTGCACTCTCCTTGTAAATGTGTTAGCAAAAACATCATCACATGTCATATTTGTTTTTAACACGTATCCACTTAGCCCAAATCCACTTATTAAATCTCTCCGGATCCTTACTGCAATTCGGGAATCGATAGCGGAAGGATTCCTTATCATTACAAATAGAAACCGTGCACGGTAGATATCTGAAAAAGAAACATAATATAACGCAAGGTTGTAAAAATGTTAAAGTTAATTAACACTTAGCGATAATAGAAGCAAAAAGAATACTACGGAATACAATTGTAGTCACTGGAAACGTTATGTTTCGCGGTTAAGTTCGAAATTATCAAAAATCAATTACAATAACTCTGAATGCTCTGACATGAAGTTAAAATTGGTTAAAATATGTTTTGAACGTGTTGTCATGGTAACGTCGTTGTATTTTCGTATTTGTTTAAAATGAATGTCCCTAGATTTATAAATCTAGGGACTTCACTAAAAAATTGTACATCAGCGCTAATGGTGTGTCGGTTTACGTACTAAAAAACGATTTCAAATATTTTATATCGAGTTGGCCCACCCTGAATCCTGATAAACAGTATCCGGTGTTCATTTAAATTCATGCTCAAGATTTTATCTGAATTTTTGACGTGTATGTCTAATAAAATTTAATTACAGCAATGTCACAACACTGACATATTCGGGATATAAGTTTCGTAACTTATGATTTTTTTGATGAAAATGTAGTTTAATTGATCCGAAATGTTTTATATCGTCCAGATTTGGTCGAATTGTAGCGCGGAAAAACATTTTCATCGTAGATAACTATATAAATGCTTTTTTTGACTAAAATTGAAAATGTACTTACATGATTATTTTCGTATTTCCACCCAGCTTTGTTCAATACATGCAATATATTAATCGTATTTTACGTTTTTCATACTGTTTTAAACCCAAAATGGTACGAAAACGTTAATAATTATGAAAATATAGCACATTTTCCGCGCTGCACCAGTGCGAGTTTCGACATTTTGAATTAGTGGTCAGTATAACCACTTCGTTACCTTGCAACTATAACCCCCCCTGGTTATAGTTGGTTATGGTTAATAACCCCCTGTAGTATCAAACAGCATTGTCAAAAAGCTTTGTTCATTGGGTTAAAATTTGCACTACACTAAGTTACACTATGGTGCAAAGGTGCAGTTTCAAGCAGCACTTATAGGGGAGTGATTGCAATTCAACGTAATTTGGTGCACTTTAGTTCAGGTATGAACTGTGATCCAACAAATTTTGATTTGTCACATATTTCACATATCATTTTTGTTCCGTCATCGTTTAGTACGAAACATCCTTCTAACATTTCCGCCATTACACCTGCACTACACCGTTTGAACTTACTACAAGCAGGTTCAACAAAAACTGCACCAACTTGCACTGGCTGCTCGAAGTTGCACTACCTGTGGTGCAACGAACAGTATGAGTGCAACTGTCTTAACCATTAACTACGGAGATACAATAAGCAAAATATAAACCCTGAGGTGCTGCCTGGCAGAATACCACTGATATTATGGCATAAAGTCTTAAAACAATCACATATTTTCTGTAATCAGTACATTTAGATTATTTTTGAAGTACAGTGAACGCTCTGTATAAGCAACTCATTTGAACCAATTTCAATAAAAAAGTTTCTTATTGGGAAAAGTTGCTTATAAGGAAAAAAGGAGTATAAAAATGCTAACCGTTTGGAATATATTTTTACTTATTTGTTTTAATAACTAAACTGTGTAGGATAACGTTAGTTTCATTGGGCAAGCTTTAATAGACGAGACCAGTCTCCTCGCAATTATGTATTTGTTCAGGCAGATAGCCATTTTCAGCAATATAATTTCTAAATTTATTTTTAAATTAGCTAGCTAGAATTAGCTAGTCTGCTGCAAATGTTTCAAGTCCATTATTTAATCTATTTGCTTCGAGTGCTTTTAATTTTATCATTCATTTCGAACTAAATCATTTAACACAATGAGTGCCACTCGGTTTTATAACGTCTTCCACTGTCAGTCACTGAAAGTCAGTCACGAAAAGTTATGTCAGTCACTGATGACTGACGCAGCTTGAATGGAAAGCTCGGTGTCAGTCATCGATGACTGACATGGTACTCAACGTGTTAATTGTCGCCGTTCCTAGAACCAAGAAAAGACTGTATTGTCGATTTCACTTTATGTTCTTGTCTTCATTCGTTTAATCTGACTCTGATATACATACATTTTGGACGTATATTCTTCTGAACTTTCTTTTACTCTACTTATTGTAGATTTAGCAACTTGGTTTAGAATATTTGTTAGAACAGTCCTTTGTTTTAACAGAAATTCACTTCAATATTGGCAGCACAAAACTCAAACATATTCTAATAAGAGAATTTTTGCAAGTTGAGATTATGTTGTTGTGAACAGCTGATTTTACTTCTAAATTGGCCTAAATTTAAGTTAAATATTTAGCTTTAAAAAAATAAGTTGCTTATACAGATCAGTTGAACCAAGAAAAGTTGCTTGTATAGAGGTTGCTTATAAAGAATGTTGCTTATAGAGAGGTTGCTTATGTAGACCGTTCACTGTATTAGTAATTAAATTACTAAACAATTGCTTAAGATACTTGCTGTGCATAATGATGACAAAGACGATATTTAATTACGTTTTATTACGTTTATATGCCGTTTTGCAGACGGCACTTCCGTAGTTAAGGGTTAAACGGCACTACGCCCAACGAACACTTGATACCTGCACTGCTAAATGCACACAGCCTAACGAACAAAAGCTTTGTTCGTTGGGTTAAAACTTGCGCTGCACTAACTTTCACTGTGGTGCAAAGGTGCAGTTTCGTGCAGTATTTAAAGGGGAATGACTGTAATTCAGTGTAATTTGCTGCTCTTTAGTTCAGGTATGAACTGCGATCCAACGAACGGATATGTAACCAAAATTTAATAATGCACTGAACTGCGAAGTGCAAGCAGTGCAGCCCTAACGAACAAAGCTAAAGCTATAGAGAGCAATTGCAGTGTGGTTTGACCAGATTTCACATTTGTCAAATTTGAAATTTAATTCTTATCATCCTCTAGCAAAATTTTAAAGCACACTTGAGCACGAATTTAAATGATCACTCGATATAAAATCGTTTTAACACGTTGACCGCAGCGCGGCATTCACTTGCGCCGCGCCTGATTTCGGTTGGGGTAATGCGGAACACGGTTTGTGCCGTACTCTTAACCATCTTATTAGGTGGTGGCCTGAGGGGTTACAATTTTTTTTCTTAAATGGTGAACAACGTGTTAAATTTTAGACCCTTGTGGTTTCAATTCGTGTAAAATCGTCTTGGTTCGTATAAAATTATTTGGGATTGAATACAATCTTTTTAAAACCTTGTTAAATCGTATAATAGCTTTTGATAGTTCAAACAAGTTCCAGGGTATAAAATTGTATTAAATTGTTTAAAATCGTCTTATCTGTTCTCATTCGTCTAAAATTGTCTTGGGATATTTCTTCAATCACTACTTAACTTAAAAAAAACAAGTTCTTTTTAATAAACCTTTTAAATTTGACGCAGAGCAAACGATTTCATATTTAAGTAAATATTGACGAATCATAATTTTAAAATGTTTGCTTTCAAGCTTAAGTTTGAGTTACAGGGCCCAACCTGCGATTAACTTCTTTGCTTTAAATCAAAATGCAAACAATTTAAAGTAGATTGTTTGGACCTAAAGTAAGTTCAAATTTTCTGATGTTTTTAAACTAATTTTTTATTAAACATTTTTTATGAACTCATTACTGGTCGCTGACGTAATAATACGTATTTTTATCTTCTCAATCCAGAAGCCGTTGACGTATTAATACATTTTTTACACACTCAGTTTGTTTTATTGTTTGTTTACGCGCATCGCAAAGACAATCGAAAGACAAAAAGATATGATTTGCACAATACATTAGCCGCGACTGATAGAAATCGATAAAAGAAAACGAAAAATTGGTGAAATGATAAAACAATCAGAAAGTATTATGGATTACAATATGTACATGAAAGGTTTTGATTTTGCAGATCAATACTTTTCTTATAATCCAATTATAAGAAAAAGTATCAAATGGACAAAAAAGGCGTTGTGTTTATGTTGAATTCTGCATTATTTAATTCATTTATCTAGAAAAATTAATCCGGCAAAGAAAATGAAATTTACCTCTTATTTATTACAAGTTACTAAAGATGTGACGAAAATCCAGATGTCCATCAAAAGCAATCTCTTGTAAAGATGCATCATCAATTAGGCTTTCAAGAGATATAAAAACGCACAGACTGATAAAAATTGTAATTCGGGAAAAAAAGTTTTCCTAGAAACGTTGCAAAGTTTGCAAAAGTCACGAAGAAAGAAATGAAACTTGCTTCATGTACGGATACTGTCAGACACTTTTATGTGTAAAAGAATATGTTGACTGCCATGTTAAATGAAATTAGGGTAAACCGTACAGTTATTCGCCACTATACAGTTATTGCCCGTCCGATGAATTTACATAAATAATAAGCTTTCCATAAGTTAGAAGTTAAGCTTTTAGTTTTTCTTTTTTTTATATGTTAAGAATTAACAGTGAAAACTACTTGGAAACATGGAATATTTATTATTTATGTAAATATATCGAACGACCAACTCTATGGTAGCCAACAACTGTACGGTTTACCCTACTAGAAATTAAATTTCCAAATTAGACACTTTTTTTATTTGAATAAACTTGTTAATTATTTGTTTACATTCTTTTTGTCTACAGTTTGTTCTTTTTTAAGATTTAAAATTTACATCACGTCGTATGTTGGCGATATTTAAATATGTAATCGTTATGTAAACAACACCCGGCTTAATGCCAGGTGAAGTAAGGATTTTTAGCGGCCAGTAATGAGTTAAATTTATGGTCATTTTTTTAAACACAAGCAATTTAAATCGGATTGTTTGAATTTAAATTAAATTCAAATTTTTCAAATATCTTGTAGCTGATTTTTTTTATTAATAATTTTTTAGTAGGTTTATGGTCATTTTTTCAATGTACGCTTCATCGACTCAGTTTAATAGGTCTTCGAAGGGCAATTTCTGTACAAACAATGGTCGGTCGGAAGCCGGTCTCAAAAGAGACATTCGCGCGGACCGATTTGTGCGGATATAATTATCCCTCGAAGGGATTTACTAACAGGTTGAACGCCGCCGGCTGTTCGGTTAAGTAAACGCAGTCGGGGTGCCCAGAGAAATGAGGTCGACTAAAATCGATAATTGCATGTGGTAAAACGGCCCCGTACGACAACCGGGACCTCCTCGTTAGTTTAGGCTTTTAGCCTAAATTTTCAATGAAGTATAGAAACGTCGAATTTAATTTATGCTACGGGATCGAAACTGTCGATAATCTTCGAAACTTTGCCTCCAGCCTTTAAAGTTTAACCGAAACTTATTTTATCGTTTCCGGTTAATTTTAGATTAATTTAAGTTTTGTATAATAAGTCGTGATAACTACTTTTTAGTTACAACGTTGTATCCTGGGTTATTAATTATTATATCATTTAACAAGGATTTTTTTGTTTCATTTATTTTTCTTATTGTTAGTACGATTTAGATATTAGATATTCATTCTTTTCATAATAATCATGTTTTAATTCTTTTCCTCAAATTCGAAGAATCGTGCATACGTGAATCTCTGACTCTCAGTTCCACAACTTCTTTTTACAAATTCAGTATATTAGATGTTCGATGCACTTGTTACATGTGGTGATATGCTGCAATTTCATTGGTTCATAAAAAAATCATACGACAATTGTTCGAACCCTGATGAACTGAAAATCAGGGATAGAAAAGTAGATCATAAGATAACACCGAACTAGCCGCATCGTCCGAATTAAACGTTAGGTCCCACTGTAAGCAACATCTTATTTCGTTGTCAGTCAAATAAACAACGACTCGAGACAACTGATTTGTTTAATTTCACCCCTCGCGACAGTACGTTTCCAACTGGAAAATGAACATACGTTGTAGAATGATAAAAAGGAAGGAAATTTAAGCCTAGTGGGAAAGTTTTTCGTTCCAAATTAATTCCGTTCCATCCGGACCAAATATGAAAATTTATGCACTTTCCGAGGGCAAACGAAACGGAAGCGGGACATTTTCCGGTTGCAGCTCGAGAGCTAAAAGTTATTTCGTTACTTCGGTAGAGGATTCATTAAACTCGGACACTTGGTGTCTTTTCGATAATGCAGAAGTCATGTTTTTATTCAACTTTGATATTCATTTTAAGTATGACCAATTTAATATTTGGATTTTGAATCATTTTATTAAAAATGTCGATAAAACCTTTTGATATTTGTTCATAATTATCATACTATTATGCAGGTGTCCCGAAATTAGACGGCCATACAATACCAGCGCATTCTATGTTCAAACATAAGATTAAAAGCTCAAATAAACATTGGTTGAAAATTTCTTCTTAAAGGACCTACAGACTCTTGAAGGGGGCATCAGAAAAACGGGTTTTAAGGAATATCCTCGGATTAGCCTGGGTTAAGTCAATAAAAATTGGTATACTAGCTTAAAATTCCAAGAGAAATTAGAAGGTCGTGTCGATTTTGCATGAAACTCATCAGTGGTGTACGTGTAAAGTGGTGACATGGTTAATTGTTTACCTAACTTTTTTGCATGTCAGCTTTGTAGTGCCCTGACTTAAAAAATAGATATCTTAAACTTTATACGTCTTGTTGCAGGTACGTAACTGCAACCGCTTTCGAGTAAATCGTGTTTGAAGACCGACTAATTTCATATTTGAACTAACAATAAGTAGGATTTTTTGCTAAGAGTATGCTAAGCGTTTTAACAGCGCAGTGTGTTGTTATCGTTGGGGGTTTAATTTCATGACTGAATTGTGTAATCATGGAAATTACAAAATTCTAAGAAGGTATATTTTAATAATAAATAAAAACGTTGGCGTTTTACTGAAGATATTTATCAGTCGATCTCGACACAAATATCTTCAGTAAAACACCAACATTTTATTTATTCTTGATCATCACCATACTAAAGAATGGAATCATTCATATCAACAAGGTCTATTTTACCATTGCTCTCTTCAAGGAACTGCAGTTCCTTTAGGAAGCATTTTTTGATCAATAATTATTTGGGTGTTTATTATTATCTTTGAAAGTAGAATGTGGTGGTAGCGTATGGCCGTCTAACTTCTGGGCATCTGTATATGTTTTTTTGTTTGTTAAGTTTAGTTTTTATAGTAACCAAAGATACGAAAGAAAAGGTTAAAGATAAAAGCTATCATAAAATTATAAAAAAAACTCGATAAACTTTTAAAAAGCTTTTCATAAAAATTTTAAAGCGATTTGATATTTACCAAAATAGTTTAAGGTTAGACTGAATACCAAAATTCATTGATTTTTCCAGATTTTTGTTTACTCTTTAGAAACAAATATAATTTGTTTAATTTAAAATAGACATTTAAATTTGTCTTTATTAAATGTTATTTTTTACTTTTTTTTTAATTTATTTAAATTTTTTAGCGGCAAATACGAGTAGTTTAATTTAATTTAAAATAGATATTCAATTCTATCTTGAATTCGTTTAACAACAAATAGAATAAATCCAATTTATTTACCTAAAATTAACATGTAAATACCTCTTCATTAAAAAATCCTTGTCGTAATTCTAATAAATAAGTTCGCTGGGAATTTTAGAAATGCATTTTAATTTTGAATTAAGTAATACTAAAAAATTTATTAACGTCGTCCACTTTTTTAATTATTTGTATCATTTATAATATTTCTATTTTACATCAAACTGTACAATTTCATGTCTAAACCCAATTAACTAAACAACGTCTATAAATCTCATTAGACGCTGTCAAAAAGCAGAAGGGAATAAAGAGACCTTTATTCCCAAAAGCATAACCCGGGAAAGGTTGCACGCGAAGAACCCGATAAAAGACACTAAAACTTATTAAGATCGAAGTACTTCGTTTATTGACAACGTGGGAATGCTATTTGAGCAAATTGGCTTACTAACGTTAACAAAATAGTATTTTCGTGAAAAGAAAAATTAATTTTTACAATTTAATGTAAAGTGTTGATAATATAATATGTATTGTAATGATAAAAGATAATTTGATGTATAGCCAATATTACCAATGTAGCAAATAGCAATTTCAACAACGATTAAAGCAATTTAGTTGATTAACACATGTTTCCAATCAGATCGTTGCCATCGTGCCATAACATATTGCGATACTTTATTACAACACGTCCAATCCTGCAAGGGCCAATTGAATTATAGTTACTAATTTATTGCTATCCGATATCCCATCGAAGACACACAATTCCCGGCTTTAACGTGTAAGTGCGGAGGAAATATGAAGAAATACGAAACGTAAAACTAAAAACGTAGGGCAAACGGGGCGAAATTTCAAGTACAACGTCTCATTACGTTAATGTAGCTGAGGAGAATTTCTGCATAGCCTCTGCAAGCTTTAACGACGTTATTATACAACCCAATCCTGCAGTTTCGACCGCAAGCTTAATCTGCCGTTCAACGCTGTTTTCAAAGCTCACGGCTTATGAAAATGTAAATGGAAATTAGAACAAATAAAAATAAAATAAAATTGCACAGATGAATATTTCGAATTTACCTAGAAAGCTCCAGGCCATTAAATTATGAAACTGTGATGGTCCCTTTTCTCGGAAGGATTCAATCAATAACACTTACCGCTAAATATAGCGGTTCTATCGTCACCGTACTAACCATAATTCATTCCCTAAGAGCTTTCTAACATGCTACGTAACCAACGTCTTACGCTATCATAAACATGGTCGTTTTAAAAAATGATTACCTCCTACTTACAAATTAATAACCCAATATTACAAAATGACCTAAAAAGATTTCATGTATGTGTTATAAAAAGGGAAGTTTATGCCACAGTAATGAATGAGGTTTTGGTTAAAAAGATGGGGTGGACACTGTAAACAAACTCCGTCGTTGACGGTCATAAAGACTATGGGTAAAGATGGAAATCGTAAAACAAACAGGATCTTAATTAAGGTGTCCGTAACGGTATCACAGACAGGCAACTTTATCCCTGGCGGAGGCGCTGCGCCGGTTATAATGAAACCCGCCAGTTTCGCTCCCTAGTAAAATATTTACGAAGCCATAGAGTGTCTTTAATTTTCTATAAAAGTCGCGCCGTAACAATGTTTAAGGTGCTAAAACGATCACGTAACGTGGTTTATGTCGCGCTTAAGCCGTTTGAACAAAAGTTTAGGACCAAACGCGATTAGTTCGGCAAAGTGTCGTGTGCGAGCGAAACTTCGCGCCAAAAACGGAACACAGAGGAACCGGAGAAAGGACGAACCGCGTCGCGTAAATTAATTTACGCGCGCCGCTGGGTTTGCCTTTTATGACGTTTATGACCTGCATGTGGAAGTTAGACATGCGAAGACAGAAATTTGTTTCGTCTCAAGATATCATAAAGGCAATAAATATATATTTTTTATATTTCGAATCACCGAGACAAAAGAGACCAAAACTAGAAAAAATCCATATGAAAATCGTCCAAGAACAATTTTGAGGAAACAAGTCATCAATACTATGTAGTAGATAACAAACACCTACTTAGTAGTTTTTGACAGATTTTAACATATACTCGTAAATTTTTAACTTGATCATAATATGCTCTTGGTCTGCCATTTTGACGAGAACCACAGTGTTCCGCAAAAGTCGGTATTTGAGTTTTTTTCCATTGCTTTCCCTCTAATATGATTGCTTTCCCTCAAATATCTCTTCATTACTTGTAATCATTTTGACTTCAAAATTATAAAAATGTACTGAAAAACTTGGCAATTAATCACTACTCAGTAAAGATCCATTGATAACATAATAAAATTTTTTCTTCGTCGTTGTTCCTCAAGTATGATTTCAGATCTTTTCACCACTTGACATAATCTTACTTTAAGAATTATAATGACACACTGAACTATGAATAATCTCTCATAGTCAGTAGGTTTTAGTGTATTCTCTAGGATTTATAATTTGTTTTCTTACGTTCCAAGGTTTCCACATCACTTTTACATTGTTATTAACTTGTATAACATCTCTTCTTTTTCTCTCAACAATTTTGGTACTATCTGCAAAAAGAAATATTTGGATTCATTATTCCACACCTATTACAATTTGAATTATTTTCTTTAATTTGTAATAACAGTACTATGTTAATATGACTTCTGATTCATATTCCATCCTTCCTACTTAAATATACAATCCAACCAACACGTGCGTTTATTCGACGTCTCTTTGGTAGTATATTTCTCTCGGGAAAATTCAAAATCAATTATAAACACGAACCTTATTAATACATCACTAATAGCAATCTTAATCTAATAAAAATCATCCCTGCAATTAATTCTATATACGATATATCTTGTAATTTCACTACAATTACATACATACTAGAATTTCTGTAGTGCATACAAACGGTCTCATTATATGCACGGATTATATCGGTCGCTATTACTCACGTCGTCACTGTATACATAATTAAATCACCGAAGGCGCTTACAATGCCGTAATTAGCGACAAGTCGGGTAAGTAAAGACTTTAATATAGATTGATGCAATCGTCTCCGGGTTATGTCACGTTGGCCTTTAATGGGAAGAGATAAGGACGACGCCACGAGGACGTAGACGACGAACTCTTGCAGGCAAATACCGTCACGTTCCGGCAGGTTCGAACGTTCGTCCGCGTTTCTGCAATCTGACGTCTTTGAATATCAGGTTTCCCTTTAGAACTTTGCGAGATAACGTATAGGTGGATGGGAATGAATAGGGGAGGTTTGATTGGTTCAGTAATCTTAGGATTTAAAGTTGTGTTTAATTTAATGTATATTTTTGAAATGGTAATTCGTTTTTATCAACGCAGAAAATATTACTGACATTATTCTCAGTTCACGCGGGCGAGATGCTAAGTTTATATAAACGGAAGGGTCGTTTTGTTCCTTTTCCTAGGGACGGGTTTGCATCAACATCACACCTGCTCCGTGAAATTCGTTGACTTAGGACGTCGAGACCATTTGTTCCACCAGGCATATCCAGCCGTGCCATCTCACGGATATATTTTTAAATTCGTAAAACTTTACGGATTATACTCGACTTTTGCTACTTTTACGTGGTTTTTATCTCATGGGACTTTTTCCACATAGTGTTACAGAGAAATTCCAAAAAAAGCAGTAGGTACACAGAAAAGTAATAAATTGATTTACAAGATTTTTTTGTGAAAGCTGCGTGGAATTGTAGGATCAGCAATACATTCTCGATACCTTTTTAAAGTGGGTACGAACTACCCACCTGTGTGAAGCGTTGGATTTAACGCCACATAATCCTGTGCTTGCACGAATAGGTTAAGCCCCGGCATCGGTGCGCGAACCGACACATTCCACGGTGGTCGATCGTGACCAAACGGGCGCGGGTGGAAAAGCGGGTCAATATTTCAGGCGACCCTTCTTGTTCTCCCTCACTACCGATTTTATCCCATTCAAACTCTTCTATTATTAATAACTTCAAATAATGTATTATTCTTGGAAGGGAACACTTTCAAATGTCACTCGTAAATTTGTTGTCTGTTGTCTGAATGCTCTTCTTTACTACTCTATATCCGGAATGATTTCACATATTTTCATCATAGAAACAAGGTATGAACTACATATATAGAGTGACTGGTACATAAACGTGAATATTGAAATCCGATATCATAGAGTTCACTTGTAATTAATTAAGCCAAATACACCGTATAAAAAAGGGAAATAGTTTAGGACTTATCAAAATTTTTAGGTTTCTGTTTAAAGTTTTGGGGGTATTAATAGTTTCTCTGATAATTTATCGAGTTGTTTGGATGGATTACATCCTATTACACATTTTTAAGTAATTAAAAGTCATTTTAATTATTTCAATGATTACAAAGTATAAGGCGTGAAATATTCGGTTTTTAAGTTAATTTTCAAACGTAGTGTATTAAATAAACACAGCGTCTATTGCAAAACATTGATAGTACAATCATCGTACAGATTATTAGAAAAATTTTACTATCTTTCGAATAAGGTAAAAAACCAGACAAAATGTCTTTTCTATTAGCCAATAACACACTGCTCGCCAAAAAAAAAATTAACACTCAGAAAAGCTGGTGGTGCAAACTTGAAATGTTAGTAGTATGTACATCTTAAGTGAAGTAGTAAATGATTAAAATTTTGTCATGGTCAATGTATTCTTTAGTTTTTTTTTTATGTTATTTTTAGTATCTTTAGGCATTTTTCTTTTACATTGTGTAGCTACTCTAATGACCACCAGCAACCTTAGTGGCAACCTATACCTTATTAAATCCTTTAGTTGTGTCGCTGTTAAACTCCGCGATCATCGAAGTTAGCCATTTATCCAATTAACTTCTATTAAAAGAGCAGAATTGTGGGAATAGGTGTGTATGGTGATAGGTGTTTAATGTAAAATAAATCTGCAGACCGTGCATGTTGTGGCAGTAAATTGACACTGTTCTCAATAAAAACATTTGTGTGAATCGTATTGAGTGCGGTTCTGTGTTGTCTTGTTGAAAAACAAAATTGATTTTAAAATTTCGTTTGTTATACCAGATCAGTCAGATGTTTCTTAAGTGAGGGTAAAATCAGGTAAATTTTATGAAAACTTTTCTAGCAGTTATTCTGAATTCATCCACATAAGTCATTATTTAGTTGTTCTGCTTCCCTATTCTATCTCAGGAATGATTTCAGATATTTTAAGCATATGAACAAGTTACAACTTGTGTGTATGATAAGACAGAAATTTGTTATTGTTTACAGAACCCATAGATATCTATAGCTGATAGGCATTGGATTTATATTCTTATAGTAGGTCAGCCTGCGTTAGTTCAGAATTTGCCAATAGATGGTGGGGTCCTTTATGTGTCGTTTCATTGATATTTATTGAATTTTATGAATGAAACGACACATAAAGTCCCCACCATCTACTGGCAGACTCTGAAGTAACGCAGGCTGTACTACTATCTCTATACAGGGTGTCCTGGAAAATGTGGGAAATCTCTCGGATTCTAATAGAACATTAAAAAATATGATTACAAGTTCCCATAATTTTTTGTCCTAGCGGCCTTCCCCTCGGAGATACAGCCTGCTAATAGAAGCCACTGGAAAACAATTTTTCTTGGATAAATTTTAAAGTACTTAATTTAATTTAATGAAAATTTAATACGATAAATAGTAGTAAGGACCTTTTAAAAAAATGACCTTAAAACGTAATTAGTCACTTTAGTTTACCAGGGACGTACTAAGTTATGCATTTTAATGCTTACATTTTTAACACCCTGTATGGTAAGGAGTTAAAAAAAAGCGATGTTTTTACAAACGTTACTATGAATACGAAATATTAATAAATTTTTAATCTTGGTGGTTTCTCTTACAATTTTTTTCTCGAGAACGGTTCATTTTATCAACACCGAATAAGGGTACCTTTTCTTTAGCTAAATATTCAAGGTATCTAAATTTATTTTTTTTAACTCCTTACCATACAGGGTGTCAAAAATTTAAACATTAAAATGTACAACCTAGTACGCCCCTGGTAAACTAAAGAGACTAATTATATTTTAAGGTCATATTTTAAAGAGGTCCTTACTACTGTTTATCATATTAAATTTTCATTAAATTAAATTAAGTAGTTTAAAATTTATTTAAAAAAAATGTTTTCCAGTGGCTTCTTTTAGGAGGTCGTATCTCCGAGGGGAGGGCCGCTAGGAAAAAAAATTATGGGAACTTGTAATCATATTTTTTAATGTTCTATCAGAATCCAAGAGATTTCCCACATTTTCCAGGACACCTGTATATAAATACAATGCTGATAGGTAAACGGTGGTATTTCCATTTCTTTCCGAAATTTTGTTAGTAGCTCTTCCGCAATTCCTAGTTTTTATGTTACATGTCGTTTTAGTAAACGCTACAAGAAATCAAGATCTGGTAGGTTTCATGAAAGCTCTTCAAAAAGAGTTTGAAAGTAATCTGTAAAGGTCATTATCTAAATGCTGTTTTCTTTGCGCTCTATATGAATTGATTTCAGATATTTTCATCACTGGTATTCTTTATCTATTTATTAAACTTATATCCATAGGTTCAATTCATAAATTCTCATTTCCTGTATTTGACGTAATTATAAAAAACAAGGTCTGCAATAAAATCTTTAAAATTATCATAACTAAACCAAATTATGTTTATACAATCATTAAAATATGGCAATAGTAATAAAAGATTTAATTATAAGCAGTAACAGTTTAAAACTGACTGGATTTATGAACAGTAAATTGACAATTTATCCAAACGAGTTCCGCACAAAAGAGCAATAATTTCCTGCATTAAGTCGTCAATAAAGGCAATTATTTCACACAATCAACTCCAAATTGTTCGGTGAACGATTTTTTAAAACTACATTACATCAAATTGAATGAACACTAATTAAAATTATGATACAGGTATTAATTAATTTATTAATTTTCAATATACTGTGTAATTAAATATTTTTTAATACAATCCACATTACAAAACTTTAAAAATATTGTTCTAGATATCAGAAAAGACGATATTAAGTCTCACGCGATATAAAGATATTACGTCACGATATAACCCATTTGTGTACACGTGTATGAAATGTCCCACCGAAACCAATCAACTTCCGACTTGCACGGTTTCTACACACACTCGCATTATGTATTCCCTCTCTTGAATAAATACTAAAAATTTCCGATATAACCCCGAGCGATGGAAGTAATTTAAAAAACTAGGTCATCCGTATGGTGAGTGTGGTGAACACTGACTGCAATATGAAGGCATCGAAACAAACAAATCTAGAAGAGTTTAGTGTTTGGTTTTTTTTTTATTTGTGCGTCTCGGGAGAATTAAAGTCCAAACATCGCTTTACAATTTCAGTTCTCCCATTTCCTTGGAAATTCTCGTTTTGTTACCGGCCATCTCATCTATATTGTCGACTGGAATAGCACGTGAGATTAGAAAAGTAGCGACCGTTTCCGAACTCAACGGAGGTACAATAATAAAAGGAACACATAAATACCTCAAGTTCAATTTTAGATTTAAGATTATACTGTAATTGAAAATCGTTCGCATGAATATAATCCGTAGATACATTTCCTTTCTTTACTTCTTCTTTAAGAGTATTTTAGTCATAATTATTAAAAATAATTCAAATCGTTCATATATGCAACTTATTTAAATTTGATTGTATTTGAGTCATTTTCAATATCATTATGTGTAAGTTCCTAAAAGATTTGAAATCAATTCCTGGATGGGGATCGGACAAGCCTAAGGTTGAACGATTAATGGCCATATCTCACGCTTGCGGATCGACCTAACTTAATCTTGTCAAGTTTCCGAGGTTTGTGTTCTGCCGTTAGAGGGCTAATTGACCGTGTATGGTGCGGTCACGTATTGACGAAACGTTGGTCATGCGTGTTGCCATACGGCGGTGGTCCGGCACAATAGCCGGGGTTGAAATTTATTATTTCGGCTTTATGTCGGGAAAATTGGCGGCCTAATTGGAAAGGGGGCAGCGATCGAATGGGAGGATGTCAGCGGGAGGATTTGATGTCGTCAATATTTTGCGGGTGTAATCCCTTCGGAACATATTAAACAGACGATGGATAGATATTTTTAGGTTCGGTTTATTCACATAAATTGATCTATCTGATATTTACCATGGTTACTGACTAAATAGTCAATCGTGGCAAGTGAAATTACAGTAACTATGGAAAACATCAGATAGGTTAATGAACCACAAATGAATTAATTACTCTATTAGATATCTATCATGATTACTGTAATTTCACTTGATATAATTGGCTGTTTGGTCAGTAACCATGGTAAATATTAGATAAGATAATTAATTTATTCAAAGGTGAATAAGTCGACCCTTAGTCTGATTTTGAGTTACTATGACAAAACCTTATTGAATTAGAAAAAGAACATTTTCTAATTATTACCAATGAAATTAAAAATAATTCACGAAAAGATCATAATAAAAATTAAATAAGATAAAAGATCTTATCTCTATTTCTTTTCAATGCTATTAACAAATTAAAAAAAAAAAAGATATAACCCTTTACCTTTCTGTTAAAGATATCTATAATAAAAAGTAATGGCTCACTTATCATGAAACAGAGGTAGTCCAAAATTTATTTATAAGAATTAAGAAATGAAATCTTAAAACAGCATAGATTAAAATCTATATTTTCGATTAACAATGTCAAATTTGTTCTCGTTTTTAACAAAATATTAAAAAAGAAATTAAATGTCACAAAATTACAAGGTTTTATCTAACAAGGAGAGTGCAAGGTCTTGGGGTCGTGGATTTAGTTCAAATTTCGTAGAATGGTAGATTTAGTTTCCCTGTTGATGAAAATATATAGTTGTAGGGGCCACTACTCAATAGCTCTTTAGATATTTGCGGTTGAAGATGCAATTCACTAGTTAAATTCAGGTCTGTAGCAAACGATTAAACATAGTGGGTTTAGCGTAGATGCAATAGATCGGTGTTTCTCATCATTAGGCGCCGGGTTCGAGTTCTGAGAGTGCCTATTTTTACATATAAAGATACCATGGGTGGGTATAGAATGGTGCGGCATCGAAACATTTTTTGAGTGTGCACCGCACTTTGAATTTGTCAGTTAATTGTCATTTGATCTGACAAAACTTCAAAATTAATACAGGAATATGACTTGGCATTATAACCTTTCTTCAAAAAGCTTGACTTAATCAGGACTTGTCCTAACGAATTAATTGCATCTTTAATTGCAAATATTTTCAAAATTATTGAATAGTGGCCCCTACAACCATATATTTTCATCAACAGGGAAACTAAATCTACCATTCTACGAAATTTGAACTAAATCCACGACCCCAAGACCTTGCACTCTCCTTGTAAATCAAAACATTTAAGGAAATTGATTTACGACTAGTAAGAAATGGTTCTTAAATAAATATAAATCATAGTCTACATTTTCGAACAAAATCATCAAACTTGTTCTAATTGTAACTAAAGAATCCCAAAAAGACCAAAAATTTTAATCCCACCTGTCATAATTTTTGACTAATGTACGTTTAAAAAATATCGTACAGAGTTTATTTATAAAAATTAACGAATGAAATCTTAGATTGGGATAGATTAAAACCTCTATTTTCGATTTAAAATGTCAGATTCTTTTCTAATTATTACCAAACAATTAAAAAAATCTTAACCCTCATCCGGATTTTGTGTCAAATTGACACAATTTTCAAAGTTAATTGTTAATTTTTTTGTTATTTACGGTCGAATCCAATAGATATTTTGGCTCAGTGAAATAGCCAATAGTCAATAAAATACAAAAAACTAAAGAAAGAGCCTTATTTTCAACTATTCAAATGCATTCAGTCAACCAATCATAAGAAGAAAAGGCATACAATTATTACCTGGCATTGTGTCAATTTGATACACCAAGTCCGGATTTGGTTCTAGAAACGAAGTCCGGATGAGGGTTAAAAAGTTCAAAAAATTCGACGAAAAAAAAAATTTGAAGTCGAAAATTTGACTTTCTCTGACACAATTTTTAACTAACTTAAAAAAATCATATTAAGTTTATTTATAAAAATTAACGAACAAAATCCTAAGTTAAGTCAGTTTCGAATACCTACTTCCCATTAAAAACGTCAGAATTCTTCTAATTGTTATCAAAGAATTTAAAGAAATTCGTAAAGACCAAAACATTTTGATTGAACCTAACATAATTTTAGGCTAACTTGTAAAAAAATCGTAGACTTGATTTATGAAAATCAACGAAAAAATTCTTAAGTGAAGATAGATTCAAATCTCCATATTGGCTTAAAAAATCAAATTTGTCATAATTACTACTAACGAATTTTAAAAATTCTCATAAACACCAAAGAATTTTAACTGAACCTCACATAAATTAGCAGTTTTTTGAGAAGTTTAAAAAATCACACAAAATTTATTTGCATAGACTAAGAAATGCAATCTTAAGAAAGGTATTTTCCATAAAAATCAAAAAAATATTTTCTAATTCTTACTAAAGAAATTTAAAATATCCCTTACAAAAAAGGTTACAGAATTTTGATACAACCTGACTTAATTTTATTTTAGACTAACTTTGAAGGGTTTATTTATGGAAATTAACGAACAAAATTTTAAACCTAGGTAGATATAAATCCCTATTTTCGATTTAAAATGTCAAATTTATTCTAATTCTTACCAAATAATTTTAAAAATCCAAAAGAGAAAATTCAATTTTGACAATCTTACAAATTTTTGATAAACTTGAAAAAATTTACCGTTTCTTTATGAAAATTAAGAAATGGAACCTTAAACTGGAGATGGATTCAAATCTCTACTTCTATTTTAAAAATCTAATTTGTTCCAATTCTTATCAAAGAATTGGAAAACGCACTTAAAAAACAAACTTGATCAAACTTCATATAATTTCTTAAAAATTTTCATCATTAAAAAAATACAGAACTTATTCACAGAAATTATAAAAATAAGTCTTAAGGAAATATAGATTAAAACCTCCATTTTTAATACAATTTATCAAATTATTTAGTTACCACAATAACTCCGCAATCACTAAAAAATGTTCTTTATATAATCCGATAAATTTTGATCTAATTAATTTATTGATTGAAAATTAAAAAAATAACAATTAATTTCAGACTTTTCATTTAACAATTTCACACATTTTTCCCTCCGTAATATAAATCATCTCCAACAAATACAAAATACATAAATGTTTACCCACAGACAATAAAACCGAAATAATAGTTTTCATTTCACGCGTTTTATTTATCCTTCACCTATTGATTTATCGATTCCACAACACGTCCTTATTAATTAACAATGTAAACTGATGCTTATTTGTTACAAATAGTCACGATTATGCCGTAATTTTGAAATGTATCGATTTAAATTCAATACACCATCCATTAATCTTTAAACCTTCGTTCCGAAATGGGAAGAGAAGTGAAATCTACGACGATACTCGTAACTTTAGCAATAATCCGAACGATAGGAAAGCGTTTTCAGTTTTCGCCTGCCACATATGTTCCCATTTCGTAAAATTGGGTCCACGTAGAGCACAGCAGTTGGAAATAAATTGGTTTCTATTCTTTGACTGGAATCCTCTTCATCAGATTACAAAAACAAATTTACGATATAAAAGAATAAATAACTTGGTTTATAATCAGATCATTCTAATGTTTAACGTGACCTGTAACAATCATCAATCTTGTAGTAAATTGATATGCGGTTCCTATAACCATCACCTCCTTACCAAGACAAGATCGTTAACGTCAAGAATAATGATTCGTTTCGGTTAAGTAATTTAAAATTCCGAACAAGATGTGAGAATTGAAAGTCTAACGTTAATTATATAAATTAAGTACTTTAACTATTTATTAAGGGTAGTATGCTGAAAATGAAAAGATTCAATCAAACTTACTCTCTCCCCTAATTTTGTAATCAATTTCAAAGTTAAGCTTAAAAGCTTTTACAGTTCCGTAACTTCTTTGAAACGCATGGTAAATTCTAAATTCAGTGTAGAATGTTCTTGACGTTTCTGTAATCGCCTGCGGAGCTTTGAAGTGTACAAAATTTGGAAGTTTTAAAAGTATTGGATGTAATGAAACTTTGTTTCAAATTCTAAAATTTATTTATTAAAAAAACTTTGGTTAATATTAATACAAACTTTTAATACTGTCTCAAATTAACTACTGATATCACTTTGAGATAAAAACTAATCTAAATTATCTACTGTAAATGATGGACTTGGAGTCATTAATCCACCAAAACTGTCTGATTTCAATAACCCTGATGTTTTATCACGGATTGATATTCTTCTTTGCTTTATTTGAGGTTGTAATCCAGTTTGTATATTCTAAAATAAAAAATAACTTAATATCTATGTGTTATTAATTTTCTTTTTTCAATTTTTATTGTGAAAGTGGAACAAAAATTGGTTAAAGAAGTAGAAAAAGGCGAAATATAATAACTCAAAAATATTCTGTAGGAATGTGGCTGGAACTCATTTTCATGTAAGACGCCACAGACGACGCAAGTTAGTTTACCTGGAGAGTTCTTGTTTGAACACTCCGTACATTACTTGCTTATCGATTGAGCAAGTCTTTTCCGCTTCTGCGTAACCACCTGGGAGCTGGAAAACTCCTCGTTCAACATCCCCGCGTACTCTGAATTTTAAAACGTCCCCAGACAGATTTGTGCCCCCCAAAGCCGGAGGATAATTTAATCGATGAAGTAACAAAGAGTTCATACAATCTATACTTCTACAATTTTTGTTGGCAACATGGATTTTATAAATATTTTAAATTTAGAAAGAAAAGTTGTTAAAGTTATCAAAACTAACTTGAAGGACACTTGCAACTTAAGTAACTTACCTTCCATATAGAACCAGGTCCTGTTAACACGTAATAAAAGGCATAGATCGGTACCCAAATCATTGATGAAAAACTAAGAATAAATCCAATTACATTCGACCATGTGGGAAAAGTATAATTTTTTCCATATGTTAATGGTTGAAATGCCATACATTGAGCTATAAATATCACCTTAAAAAACATTTTAATAATGTCAAAAGAAAATACCCGTTAAAAATATACTTACAATCATAACTGTTGGCGCACAAAATCTCCAACAAATCGTCCAAAACTTACTGGGTCTGATTCCCATCATCTGTTCGATGGAATCGCTTAATTTTTCAACCCCGAAAATCCACGAGATTGCTATAGTTTGAAAGAAGCACACCCAAAGAAGGGACATGCCGCTGGCAGAATAGTAATCCATCAATTGGAAGACGTACATGCCGCCCTGGTGATAGATACAGAAACAATATCCATTAAAATTCGATGCTCGAATTCGATGAGAAAGCCGGGAACACGCCCCTTATCGGGGAAAATCGGTTAAATATTAAAGGGAGAACTCGAGAATTGTGGTATGTATGGAGTATGATACTGAAATATTTAATAGAACACGTAGGTAACCCAAATATATACGATTTTTACAAGCCTAAAACAAAATTACGCGAGGTTAAGTAAACCCTGAACGTGAATTAAATCAGCAGTAGAGTGATCTAGTTCATAAGGATCAAAGATAAGAAAAGTTAATTGTAAAAATTCGTACAGACCTTATTTATGAAGAGAGAATTTGAATTTATTTGTGAAGAGAAATTAAGAAATTCTTAAAATTATCAAAAATTTTTAAGCAATTTTTGTAAAGAATGTTGGTAAAAAAATCAACTTTAAAAAATCGCCGAAACTTAAAGAAACCTAAAAATTAATTTTTACGATAAAAATTTCTAATTAAAAAAGAAAATTTTAATTAAACTTTTAGGAATCCAAAGAATTTTGATCATAACTAATATCAAAAATTTAAAATTCTAACAAATCATCCGGACTTTATTTAAGGGAATTAAAAAATGATTTTTACTTTATCTTAAAGCTTAAAGGCCCTATTTTCTATAACAATTGTAAAATGTATTCTAATTATCAAAAACAAGTTACAAAATTCGCATGAAACTTTATTATTCCTGTACCACTAATTTTAAAAATTTTATTAAAGCTTTTAACCCAGTCAATACTTTCTTTTACAAATTACACATCAATTTTATTCTTTCGGTAACATACAAAAACCCTTTTCGATCTACACACCACAATTCCGGAAATTTCCGGTTAGACAGGACACGCCGTCCCGAATCGTATTTCAACGACCTTATTAATGCAAATGACGAAACCCGAACACAGAAGACCGCATGCTGAGCACCGCACCCTTTAGCTCCAGAGCCGAAAAAGCCGGAATATATAAAATTCCCTCGACATTCACTCTCTTTGTACGAAGAGGGAAAAAAGTACACCCTTGATTATCGAAAATTCGAGGCCGAAGCTAACGAGCACTTCTCCCTTATCGGTAGAATTAATTTTCGATTGCGTCCGTAGTAATTAACGAAGATAATAAAAAAACTAGGGATTTTTTTATTAAAAAGTACTTACGTGGGTAACCATCGGAATTCCTAGAGCGAACATAACCGCGCAAATTATAACGGTGAATGTATTTCGATGGGGCCTCAAAGCTTCGGACCAATTATCGACAACCCCAGTTATGAACGATTCCACCAGGCAAAATTCACTGTCTATTCCGAGGACCTGCAGGTAGAGGAAATTCGTTTCAGAGTTTATTCACGTTTCAACAACTTATCCGACCGGGAATACAAAAGACGGCGAAGCTTGTAAAGTTCAAGAGCAAGCTTGAAAAACTTGGCATTCGTTTACGGATAAGGTTTCGGTCCAAGATTTGCGTTAAAATTTACGTTAATTAGAAAACTTTAAAGGATCTCGTATTCTTTTACAATTCGCGTGAAACCAACTCAATTTATTTCTTTGATAAGTTTTTATAAACAATTGAAAAGTGATTTTCGATAATAAATTTTAATGGAAATTTAATAAAATATTGAAGAACATGTTTAACTTACCACAAGCATGATAAAAAATGTGATTGCCCAGAAAGCAGCTCCGGGAAGCTTGAGAACTACTTCCGGGTATGTTAAAAATACAAGACCAGGTCCACTTTTCACGACGGTGCCGACATTTGTTCCTAGTTCTTCAGCGAGGTGCCCGAGAATAGAAAACGTGATCGCTCCGGCTAGTAGCGACGTGAGTGTATTTATTATACAAGTTATGACTGCATCTCTGATAAGAAAAACAGAAAATAAAGAAAAATACTAGAGAATGTATTCAATTTTTGCTTCTACTTTACGTTGGAAATGTATTGTGGATAAAAAAATTGGTTTCGACTTTAAAATCGAATTTTATAGCGATATACTTTAAAAGTAATTCGAAGTGAGACGAATACGATTCTTTTTCTGACAATTGGGCGTATTTAACTTTTCTAATAGAAATACATATTTTAATCTTTAATTTAACGTAAAACCCATTTCTTGATTATTCTTATAAACAAAGTCCGGTTCATTTTTAAATTAGTCAAACAAATAGTCAAATCTTTTCAAATTAATTATTTTTTTTTGACAAATAGATTAATTTGATTTTTATATTCAAAAATAGAATTTGTAAGTTTTAATTTAACGTAGAAATCATTTCTTAGTCTCCATAAAAAAAATTTACATGATTTTTTAATATTAATTTTGTTTTAAGTTATCTCACTTAATTGTATAATATTTTTGACATTAAAAATCTTTAAAATATTTTTTATAACAATTATAACTAATTTGTCTTTTTGGATCCAAAAAAAATCTTGTAAGTTCAATATAATACAAAAATCGGTCCCTAGTTCTTAAAATTAAGGTAGATCTTTCAAGATTAGTCAAATGTTGTGTTATATTGGGTTCCATTAAAATTCTTCGGTTTCCTTAATTCTTATTAATTTTTTGATAGTAATTAGAATAAATTTGGCTTTTATAATTAAAAATAGAATATTTAACAAGGAGGCCACACGACTTTATATTCAACAATTTTGATTAAAGTGGTACTAATTGATAGATGTCAGTATATAGTACCAATGTGTAAAATATGAGGGTGCACTATTAAGTGAGTCGCGAGTAAATCGCGATTTCAGTTCGCAATTCAAAGCCACGCTACTTATGTGTCAATCGTTGGTCTCCTCCCGAACCTGCCCCTGGTTGACTCACGACGAATCAGTTTCCATATGCGGAACAAAATGGTTGGAATCTTGGAAAGTAACCTTTTTCTTATTTTTAATATAATCAAAATTGTCAAAATTTCACTTTATTTTCTATAATATACAGTGAACTTCTTCTTCGCGGACAACCCTCTTAAATGGACACCCCCTTGGACGGATAGTTTCTCTTGGAATCGTCCGACTCTCATATAATTACTTCGCATTTCTCTTAAGCGGACACCCCTCTTGTTGGACACTTTGGTGGGTCCCGGTGGTGTCCGCACAAGGGAGATTTCACTGTATTGTTATATGTTTTGAAAACAAATAATTCGACAAACTTCTTCGTTTTTACTTTGATTTTTGATTTAAATTAATTAAAAAATAACCAGGATCGGTCTCGGAAGGAGTGGATAACCACAATACCTATCGATTGGTACCATTTTAATCAAAATCTGTGAACACATGGTCGTGTGATCTCTTTGTAAGTATTAATTTAACGTAGAAAATCTATCGTCATAAATAAATCTTGTACAATTTATTAAAGTTGATACCAATTATTTAAAAAATAGGCTGGTTAATTGTCAGTAATTTAAGTTGACTTTGTTTTTTTTTTTGTAATTTTTTGGCAATAATTACAAGTTTGGATTTCTAAATTTAAACTAGAATCTGTTAAGTTCAATTTAATATAAAAATTGTACCTTAATTCTTATAAATGAAGAAAGATTCATTATCAACAATAAAAACTCAAATTCAACCATAAATTTAACTAATTTCGTTCAACATTCAAAGTTACCAACGTAAAGCTGTTATAACCCTTTACTTACTTGTAACAATTATGGTGAAATTTATTATAAGACCCCAAAGCCGGAAGAGCACCACATCCAATACTATAAGCGAAGAAAATTTGAGTAGCACCATCCATCCACGGTCCGGGTGTTAATAATTCTTCCCAACGAGGTGTCACATAATACAAAAGTCCTTCCGAAGCCCCATCCAACGTTACGGACTTTACAAGCAATATAAGTAAGACGACATAAGGAAATGTCGCGGTAAACCAAATTATCTTGAAAAAAAGAAAAATAAAGTAGATTTATGATCGGTTTGAAAATTATCCAAAAGGGAACGATAAAGGAAAAATGTTTAAAGTAACTTGGGGAGTACTTTAAAACGTTGTAAATGGTTTTGTTTATGGTAGAAACTGTTTTATTAGTAGTAAAAAAGAAAAATTGTAATTTAGATGACACTGTGTGTTAAGTACCATGCATACAATACATCGACACCTCTGCAGATATCCAATTACAACTGCTCAGTTAGTATAATGTGTATTACCTTTCCACTTTGATGTAGGCCCTTGCGAATCACCGAGTAAATCAATATCCATCCTATGACCAAACAGGTAAATAATTGCCATTGCATCCCACCTACGTCCTCGATGCCGGAGGATATACCAAGTACTTTATGACTACGACAAGGATATCAAAGGTACAAACATTTTTGTGTCTGTTAGGGAATAGAAATCCAAAGAAAAGATCACTTACTCGAAGAATTCCTCGACAGGAGTCGTAGAATGTCCTGAAGTCGAGTTGAAGTGGTGTAGAAGCTCGTTACTCGTTTCCAAGTAGGTTTTATTCACTATACCGGTTGAACAATTTTCTGTGTTCCACCAGTTATCTAAAATATGTTATTGAAGTAAGTTCAAATCTTATGTAATTTATTTTTTTAACATTTAAGAAAAAAAAGGAAGAAAAAATCTTACCACAGTCAGCCCAAGGTAAATAAGGAACTGATGCAAAAGTACATATTAAATAATACAAAGTCCAAGCTATGATGATGCAATAGTAAATATCCAAAAGAAAAACTATGGTCATTGTTGCGTATCCAACTCCTTTTAAAATTGGTACTAATTGTCCGATAAATGTCATTCCGCCTGAACCTAAGAATTGTCCTATTGCTACTTCTTGATAAAACATTGGTATACCACAAAAAATCATTGCTATTGTATAAGTAACCAAAAAAGCACCTTTAAATACAAAAGAAAAGAATAAACGATAAAATATTTTGAATAAATTAAGTTACTAATTTAGTTTAGTTTACCTCCTCCATTTTTATAACATAAATAAGGAAACCTCCAAACATTTCCAAGTCCTACCGAAAGACTAATGCATGAAAATAAAAAATCCAACTTGTTTCCCCATCCGCCTCTTTCAACGGTAATTTCCGGTGGTTTATAAGTGACGGTTTTCATGTCGGAACTTTTGGAATGCATGATGAATTCTTCTGGTTGACTTAAGAAAGGATTGGCACTTTCTTCTGTGTCGTTTGAATCATGCCAAAAAAAGGTTCGGTTGGTAATTTTATCTGTA
Source organism: Digitonthophagus gazella (assembly GCA_036711955.1). NCBI lineage: Eukaryota > Metazoa > Arthropoda > Insecta > Coleoptera > Scarabaeidae > Digitonthophagus > Digitonthophagus gazella. The sequence goes on along the minus strand of JASCIT010000001.1, from coordinate 25,448,520 downwards.
TACAAAAAGAAAGTTGAAACGGGAAATAAAATTACCATTTTTAATCGAAAATAGAATTTTCGAAGCAGATTTTGTCAAAAATTTGTTAGATTTGGTTAAAATACTTCGGTATTTTAAAGTTTTTTTAAAAATTGTTAGGCAAAAATTAAAACAAATTAGACGATTCTTATGAAAGGTAGAAGTATTGATCAACCCTCTTTTAACATTTATTTTCGTAATTTCCATTAATAAACTCTACCATTTTTTAAAGTTAGCAAAAAACTTGAGTAGTTTAATTAAAATACTTTGATATTTTTTAATTCTTCTAGTAGTGATTAGAACAAATCGGATTTCAACTCATTTTAAAGAAAAGCTAAAGCTTCAACCTATCCTTCTTTCAAATTTCTTTCTTTAATTTCCATAAATAAGCTTGGTGTGATTTTCGAAAATTGGTCAAAAACTAATTTATGTTACGTATTAATGTTTATATCCAGTGAAAGTTCTTTGACTTATCAGAAATTTCTTAAAGTTCTTTGGTCACAATTACAATAAATCCGATTATTTCAGAGAAAAAAAAACATTCCAATCTATCATTCTTTCTAATTTCTTTTCATAATTTTCATAAATAAAGTCTAGCTTTTTAATATTAGGTTCAGTCGAAATTCTTCGACTTTACAAAAATATTTTTCGTTCTCTGGCTACAATTTTAACAAATTCGAACAGTTTAAAGAAAAACAAACATTGCTAACCATCTTCTTTAACAAAAATTTCATAATTTAAAATTATTTGATAACAGTTATACCAAGTCCGACTGTTTTGAGGAAAGGTAAAAATTTCTACATATCTATTTTTCCTTTAAACTGTTTTTCATTATTTCCATAAATGAAATCTGCATAACTTTTTAATCTTGGAAAAAAATTTAAAATTAGGTTAGATTCAACAATTATATCAAATCATCATTATATATAATTATACAAATCCGGTGATTTATTAAAGAAAATAAACACTTCAATCTATTTTTCCTTCAAAATGTTCGCCAAAATTCTGCGACTTTTGCAACGTTTAAAAATTACACTGACCAACATTTTTTAGATCCATAAATTAGACAATAGTTTTGAGCGCGCTGAACTCAAATTTGGCCTCAGAATTGCTCCGCCACCTCAGGTTTTTGAAACATTCTGACCTAAAGATGCAAATAACTCAGTTTTTAAACGTATTCGTTTAAACATATTAAATAAGATAGGGAAAAAAATGTTGTTCACAAAATTACATGCGGCATCTGAAAGCACCACCGCTCGCATTTTAAACGTATTTTGAAATTTTCGAATATCATCATTTCGTCTTGAATTAATATAATTTCTATAACATCACTTTTTGTCCAATCATTCTGGCCTATAATGTTAGTCTAGCGTAATGCGCGTGCGTAATCTGTACAATTTAGGTAATTTGAAGACGACGACGACTTCACTGTGTTAAAAAAAATTAAAAATGTTGTTATATTTGTGCACGTTTTGACACAAAAAGTGAATGAAAGTAGATGGGATGAAAGAATGATGGCATGCTGTTACTGAGGTTTGAAATGTGAAGACAATTCCATAAGATGGGTTGGGTCACCGCAACGTTCATTTGAAACAAGGATTTGAAAACCTTTACCTCTTTTTAAGGCTACAACCTAATCATTGCTTACTATATTGACGACTACGATTGGGGGATTATAAAAGAAGATTTTTTCGTAAAAAAATTAAGATAAATAACAAAAATTCAAAATATATTTTAAATGGGAAAAGTTGCACTTTCTGATGCTACAAGGAGTTTTGTAGATAAAAATTTATTTGCTAGGTTATTTAATTTGAAATATGTTCAAAACTCAAATTGTGATTTAGCAATTCTGAGACCAAATCTGAGTTTAAAGCGCCAAAATCTTTCAGAAAAGTAGTACTTGATTTATGGGTCACACCTTTCATAAAATTTTGTAAGTCTGCTTTAATTAATAACAATTATAACAAATCTAGTAATTTTAGAAAAAAATAAATGGACCGTTTATTTTGAAAGTGGTGTAAGTCCATTTTTGAAAAAATGAGATATCACGTAATTCATGCTTAATTTAATGTAATTTTTTTATTTATAATAAATCCGTATTTAATTTCTTAAAAAATTCTCATGTTTTTTACAACTTAAAATCGGTCGGTAAATGAAGTTACATAATCATTGATTATGAAAGTGGTGTAAGTCCAAATGACTATGGTTACATTTGTTTTATATTACGCGTCAAAAGTTGCTAATTTAAGTTATTTATTCTATTTTTCCTTAAAATGGATAACTTTAAAAGAAAAGAATTTTAAGTATACACCACAGGACTATTATGATATAATAACACAATGTAGAAAACACGACAAATTCATTTTACATGAAATGAAATGAGAGAATTTCGTTTCTACAAAAATCTTCAAAATGCGATTAAAAAACAGGTTAAAAAACACTAATGGCGAGCAGATCAATTGGTTGCAAATATGTTGGCTGAGGTTTCTCAAAAACGCACCATATACTATTTTACATAAAACATGGATGAAGGGCACTGAATTTAAAACTATTAATTTATTACCTACACGTCCTGAAAGACCGCTAAAATTTGGAAAAATCGCCTTTACGCCTTTGTACCAAAATGCCAGGCCTATTACTTACGAAAAATATGAAGACATCAAGCAGTTATTACCTTATATACCTCTGGTGCATCGTACATATTTCGAAACACTGCCACATGCAAAGCATAAGTAAATACTATCAGTATCTTGTAATTTTTACAATGTAATTAGCGTCTAAAATTAAATTTTATGTCCTATCATGTGTATTTGTAAACAAATTTGGATTAAAATGAAGTATATTTTAAGTGATATTTAATTTTTCAAAATTGAAATTAAACGACTTTTACAATTGTCTAATTTTGAAAGTGGTGTAAGTCCAGTTACAGTCCAGAAATATGTATTATTGTAGTCTAATTTGCCTGAAACAAATCTATATAATCAAATTAAATATTGATAAATGAATAGAAATATTGCCAGACTTCATACAATTTGCCTAAATTTTTTAATTAACAGATATGCTAACCTCTAATTTTCTCGAAACAAGAGAAAATGGACTTACACCACTTTCAAAATAAACGGTCCAAATATTTAAATCTACATTTCATTCAAATATCATTCTTTAATCTGATAAATAAAATATAGGTATATGATTTTTAAAAGTCGGTCAAAATTTTGTAAGGTTATGTTAAATTCTTTAATATTTATAGTTTTGTAATGATATGTTTGTTCGTGGAGACAATTTCCAACCATTTCTGATTTTTTCGACAAATCAAATTCTTCAATTTTGATCACATGCAAAAAGTCCTAAATCTTAATTGATTGAAAACAATCAAAAACTGTTGGAAATTGCCTGCACGAACAAAGCTTTTATGTATATTTTTTCAGTAAATCAATCAATCTTTCTTCAAATCTCCTAGCTTTAATTTTTATAAGTACACTTTACACGATTTTATAAACTTAAAATCGCATCAAAATCAAAAACGAATAATAAATCATTAAAAGTCGATTAAGATTTTTGTGACGTGATGATCGAAAACTTCCCGGAAACTCAACAATTTTCAAATCATTTATATTGTTAAAAGTACACAACCATAATCAAATAATGTTGTATAACCCCAATTATTTTCCCATACAATTTAAAGCATAACATGCGATCCCTACATAATCCAAACCCATCAAAAAGTACACCGTAAAACGCTTTGTTTAATCAATCAATAATCTCACACGATGCAGTCATTATAACAACGAACGTTTTAAATTGAGGACAACATGCAAGTAAATATTAACCCCATTATTAAAAAAGAGGAACAATTAAGATCTTTAAGCTTGTTAGTTTCTTCCACTTGTTATTTTTGTAGGAAAACTTTAACGATTAACTTATTCATTCAATCAAGTCGATTTATTCTCATCTTAAAATTTCAAACTGTTCATTAGTACTTTAGCTGTTTATTTGTTCAAACTGTTGAATGCCTGACAAACTGTCGAGGAAATCCAATGGAAAGTTCAATGGAAATACATTTACAAATTATCCAACTTTGCGATTTAATTAATTGGTGTTTCAGCTTTTTTATACAAAAAGAAATATAAATCATTAGTAAATATAATTTATTATAAACTATAAAAATGATTGGTTAGTTATTAACTATTACTTAAAATTCAATTCAACGCATCCATTAAAGATGATCGATTGGCAATTTAGTGGTTATTAGTGCAATGCCCGTCTAGAATGACGATGATGAATACGTTTCACGTACATACCGTACAGAACATCCGCCATAATCGGAATATTACTGATAATTGACGAAAACCACGAACATACATGCACCTTATACAACAGTTAGCACAATATTGAATCGTCGCGGGAAAAAAGTTTGCCGAGACTATTTTCATCGTTTTGGCAATCGATGGCACGTCGAAATGCACGTGGTGGCTTTCCACTTAGGGCCTTATGGGTGTTTTAATTTTATTTTTAGCGGGAAACCGATTTCGCAATGTCATTGGCGCGTGAGAGCATTCAAAGTGGTTTTGATAATGATGTTCATTAATAAAAAATTTAATTAGACTTAATGTGTTCTTTTTTTCTTTTAGAAAGTAAAAAATGACTTAGAATGAAATGATTGATTTTACGTTGATTTTAAGTTTTATAAATATGATAAAAATTTAAGTAACACGATTAATTTGTGAATTTTAGAAATATAAAAAAAAAATTGGGAATAATTAGGGGAAATCTATTTCTTTAAGTTGAAAATGGAATCTGTGAGATTTACACCCGTATGCATAGTCGATCGCCGGCGATTCGCCGGAGATTCTCCGGAGACTCGCCGGAGATTCTCCGGAGACTCGCCAGCGATTCGCCGGAGATTCTCCATCCGCCAATAGAAAATTCCGATGCATAGTCATCGCCATGGAATCATTCACGAGCGTTATGCTGTTTTTTCCGGAAATTTGCCGGCGATTTGCCGGAGATCGGTCGATGTCAAAAACGTCAATAAAATCATAATTTATATGTCAGATTAATATTGTATATTTAAAATCGATAGGGATTTGAACTGGATGTATAGTGCCAATACAACAAAATTACATTACGAATCACCGGCGATTCACCAAAACGAAGATCGCTGGGAGATCGACTATGCATCACAAATTATATTCCGACCGTTCGCCGGCGAGTCTCCGGCGAGTCTCCGGCAAATCTCCAGCGAATCTCCGGCGAATCTCCGGCGAATCGCCGGCAAATCGCCGGCGATCGACTATGCATACGGGTGTAAATTTAACGTAAGAATCATTTCTTTGAAAATTTTGTAGGTTAGGTTCGGTCAAAAAAGTTTTCTATACTTCAGATTTTTTTTTAATTATTTGGTAACGATTAGAACAAATTTGTTGGTTTGTGTGTAAATTAAATATTTCAATCTATCACTCTTCAAGTTGTTTTTCCTTAATTTTCATAAATAATCTCTACTTGATTTTTTTAAGTTGGTCAAATTTTGTAAGATTATATTAGATATACTCCAATTTTTCGATGCCTAGACATTTTTTTTAATTCTTTGTTAATAACTGGAACAAATTTGTTAATTTTAGTGTTAAATAAACATATCAATTTCTTATTCCTCTTATCATATTTCTTTAGTTTTCATAAATAAATTCTATACGATTTTTTGTAAGATGAAAGTTAATCGAAAAATTTTAAGATTATGTTAGGTTTACTTTGAGAATTTTTTTAAATTTTTGAATGACATCTAAAACAACTTTGATTATGTTAGGGTAAAGTAGACATTTTAATCTACCATTTCCACAGTAAGATTTTTTAAATCTGATAAAAAAAATTTGCATTATATTAAGTTCGATCACAATTTTGCGATGTTTCTGTTTTTTTTTTATTCTTTGGTAACAATCACAACAAATTTAATAATTTTAGTAAAAAATAAACATTTGGAACTATCTTTCCTCCAATTTCCTTGGTTTAATTTCAAGAAATAAGTTCAGAACGATTTTTTTATTTGGTAAAAGAATTGTTGAGTTTTTGGAAATTTTTAAAAATTTTTGAGTAGCAGTTATAACAAATTTGATGATTTCTATAAAAAAATAGATGTTTCAATGTATCTTTACTTCAATTTTATTGTCTTAATTTCCAGAAATAAGCTCAGTACGATTTTTTAATTTAATAAACGAATTGTAAGGTTATGTTACATCGATCAAAATTCTTCGGGATTTTTGAAAATTTTTTAAAATTTTTGAGCAGAAGTTATAACAAATTTGATGATTTGTATACAGAATAGATATTTTAAACTATCTTTACTTCAATTTTATTCACTTAATTTCCAGAAATAAGCTCAATTTGATTTTTTTTTATTTGATAAAAGAATTGTAAGGTTATGTTATATCTCTCCAAATCCTTCCGGGTTTTTTGGAAATTTTTAAAAATTTTTGAGTAAAAGTTATAACAAATTTGATTATTTCTATACAAAATAGACATTTCAGTTTATCTGTGCTTCAATTTTACTGCCTTAGTTTTCAAAAATATTTAGTTTAATTATCAATTATTACGATTATTTACATTAATCAATTTCAATAAGTCATATTGAGCCTATTTAATTTAAATAAAGACAAGAAAATTGGAAGATAAATAGATTCAAATGTTTACTTTTTATTAAAACCTAACATAAACTTACAAAATTAGATCACGTTTTAAAAAATCGTACTGAAATTACGATTAAAATTTGATGATTTGATTTTAAAATGAATCTATTTGTCTTCTAATTTTCTTGTCTTAATTTAAATTAAATAAGCTCAATATGATTTGTTGAAGTTTATTAAAATGTTTGTAAGATTACGTTAGATTCAATCAAAATATTTAAGTTTTTTTATTTTTTTACTTTAGAACACAAAAATTAGAAATTATTAGAAAGGTTGATTTTTATTCCAACAATATTAAAATCGGATGTGATAATAAATTTTCCAAAAGCCTGAAAATAAGGCCTAAAGTCAAAAACCCACCACGGCCGTGCTGTATATCACTTCTGGGGCGAACGTTAAACCCATTCATAATTAAATTTTGTATCAACCAGATGGGGGTTAATATATTCAGGAGACAGAGTGCACCCGGAAGAATGGAAAGTGGGTGGAAAAAGGGGAGAGAGCGTGAAAGCATTAATTCCACCAAAGTTATGAATTTATTCCGAAAATTGCAAATTTACCAATTAACACCTACCTTTTTTAATACAACCCTTAAAGTTGTTTTAAATCAAAATAATATTAAAATTAAATCTGAAAAAGGTTTTAAATAATAAATTATAAAATATATTACCTAATACTCTTCAAATGAGTAATCATCTATGATGTAGACAGTAGATAAACTTGTAGCTTTAAGTAGACGGACACAACAACAACAACACCGGGTGCAAAATGTATAACAGACCGTTTTATCTATATCCCAGCCAATTGCATCCGATCGCCAATTAATAACAATCGTTGAAATTGATTTCAATTACGGTTTCGTAAATTCGATGATTCTATGCACGTGTATTCTTAAGAAACATCAATAAACACCATTATTATTTTTTAACGACCTCAATTAATCATTTTTAAAATTTTAAACGTTCGAAACGCGACAACTGTTCAAAATAGTAGCTTAGCGACTTCTAGCGGCAGTAGCTTTTATAGCATCACATCCAATTCGCTTTCGGTTGTTGGGAAACTGTTCGAGGAAGGTGGAAAGGTGGAAGGAAGGTAAATCTAGTGATTTTACGCTTTCACGGTAGGGCTCTGTAGTTATGAAATCGTTACCGTTTATTAAACCATGAGGAATTCGCTTTTTAAAGTGTAATATTTAGGTGATGGACAACGATTGGTTAACAATAAGTAGTTTAAGTAAAGTTCATTTTGCATGATGCAACTTGATAGTTTCAAACCGTCAGCTGTTAACCATATAAATCTACCGTTCTAAGCCATTCTATAACTTATAGTTAGAGCATTAAAAATTAATCTATTGTTATATTATGTGAAACGAATTTATTTCTAATTTCTTAATTACAACTTATTTTTTGATTTAGTATTTCTTTTATTAACTGATACAAAAGCAATATCCAGTTAAGTGTGACGTTAAAAACGTTTGTCAAGTACATTAAACAAGGCCGCGTTTGATACTGACATTGTATTAAAAGCACGTGCTTCGCACGATATTATATTCAGAACGTTATTGAAATGCTCAAAGATTAAACGGTTATTTTAAAATTGCTTTTATTAAGTTAATAGTGAGTTATTTTTATACTTCGTTTTAAAAGAACAGATTCGTTCGTCAAATTAAATTGAAGAGCAATATATTTAATATATTTTTATACATTTAATTTATATATCTAATATATTAATAATGCTCATAAACAAAAGTAATGAATTAAGACGGGTTGTACTTACGTTAAAACATTTTGAGAATGATCGGATTACTTAATAGTTGCACTTCGCGTTCCAAAGATTGGCGATGACTAACTTGAACATACCGAAATGCACACACACGTTAAAAATAACGTATCTTTAACCAACCCTGGATTAGATGACGCAATTTGAAGAGTTAGTACACGATGTGTTTAATAGAAAACGTGTTATCTGGCTTATTTTGAAGGATTATTTAATAAGGGTATCAAAAAAATTTTAAATGTAAGGTTACTTAACATTATTAATTTTTTATCAATTTTAAAAAAAATTGCATAAGGTTTATTTTTGAAAATTAGGGAAAGAAATTTGGAGGAAGGATAGATTAAAATATCTATTTTTAATTAAAATTTTAAAATTGGTTCATATTATTTCAAAGAAAAAAAAATAGAAAAACCCACAAGATTGTCGAAGAATTTTGATCGAAGCTAATGTAACCTTACAAAGTTTTCTACCAAATTTAAAAAAATCGCATTGGCTTTATTTATAGGAACTAACAAAACCCACTGAAGATTGACAAATTAAAATGTCTATTTTATACCGAATCGACAATTTTTTTCTAATTCTTACCAAAAAATTTTAAAAAGTTCGCAAAAACCCTGAAGAATTTCCATTAAATCTAATATAATCTTATTTAAAAAAATCGTTCAGATTTTATTCGTGGAAAGAAAGAAAACGCTACTTTAGAAATAATAGACTATAATATCTATTTTCACTTAAATCAAAAAAAATTGTTTTAGATCTTACCAAAGAAGTTAAAATATTCATCGACATCGAAAAAGGTCGAGCGAACCTTCTTCTGAACTTATAGCGCCCTCTGGTCGGGCAGAACGTGTAACTAACCTCAATAACCTGTAGTACACGATGATTTTCTTAATCAAATTTTAGTAGGTAAATAACGCTTCCGCACTTTTTTTTTCTTTTATGGTGTTTTATGTACAGATCTGGAAATTTCATTTGAGGACATAGGAAAATAATACGTGCAACAGAGAAGCATATAGGAAGTAGATTAGATAAACAAAGAACTGTTATACCACGCCTTTAACTATAACTGTTTAACCACGCCTTTTCCGATCCGACCCTAGTCGCCCAACCAACCACCTTCTTCCCACGAACTGTCGAACTGACAATTTGACGGTCTGACAGTTCGACAGTTTGTCGGAAGAAGGTGGTTGGTTGGGCGACTAGGGTTAAACAGTTATATCGCTCTTTGTTTATCTAATCTAGTTCCTATATGTTTCTCTGTTGCACGCATTATTTTCCTATGTCCTCAAATGAAATTTCCAGATCTCTATATTTATCTAGCTGTATTCCAAAAATCATGGAAATCTGAGACCTATACAAAAATTTGGAAAATTCCGCTCTTTCTTCTCTTCTGTGGCACCTACTGTCTGCAACACACCCATTCTCTTCAAAGGCTCTTACAATCCTCGATATTGTGGAAAGATGTGGAATTGGCTGGTTCTCAAAATGTTCAACAGATAAATGAACCGTATTTCTGACTGAGTTGCCACCGTAAATTCATTTAATTATCTGTATTTTCTCTTGCAGAGTGTACAGCATCGCACTAGTCGACAGTATTTGAAGCAAAATTCGACAGAATGTAAATTTAGTTACAAATGCATAACTATAGTAACGACAATTATTACGATTAATCTAATATACATTTCGTCCTTGTCTTACATCAGGAAATCTTATTGTACTGTACTAACTTATGGAATTTGCTATGTTGCGAGAAAAAATTGTTATACGGTATAGGGTTTAGAAGAGAAAATAATCTTTATTAGGCTATCGACCTAACAGGTCTTTCCGTCACATACAGCATTTACAATAAAAATAATTACAATAATTTTTCTTTTTAATAGTCGTCAATAGTCTCGTATAGGGTTCGTTGTCTATAGATAGTGTCAGTCAATTTAATGCAGAATCTATCTATTATTCCTCTATTCTGAGGATTTCGAATAAAATGCTGCCGTTCATACAGCTGTTCGTTCCTGATGTTGTGTAACGGGTTTTTCAGATGTCTAATTTTCGTGTTGATTCCTGGCTTTTTCTTTCGGCTTTGTTTATAACGTCTACTACGTAGTCCAGTAGTGGTCTGCAGATACTTTTGTAGATGGTTGAGGCGTGCTCAAGCGATATTCCCCTGTTTTTAGCAGTTAGAACTATGAAGTATTTTGATCTTTTCTCAATTTCTCTGCTTATTAGTTTACAACATTTCGTTAGTTTTAATTGATTATCGAATTGGATACCCAGATACTTTATTGAAGGAGATGGATTAATATATTGTTCGCCTGTCCATATTCGCGGTGATGACTCCGTGATCCGATGGTTTGGGATAGAGTTGATATTTGTCCGAGTTTGGGGAAAATCTCCATTTGTGGAACCAGTCCAATGTGTTACTGTAAAGGCTTAGGAGTTTATCTACTGTTGTCTAGATGTTGTACATTTGCAGAGTAAATATCGTGACAGTATACATTGTAAAGAGAGGGTGATAGGGGAATGTGGGGTTTATTTATGAAAACACAGAAGACAGAAGTTTTAAACATTTTTCAAAAAATCAGAGTAACTTTAACAAAATAACTTTGCAGTAGCTTTGAAAAAATCGTATAGAGTTTATTTTTGAAAACTAAGAAGAACCAACTTTAATATTGATAAATTAATAATGTTCAGCTTACATTCATATCAACAAATTTGTTGTATTCATTATCAAAAAAACTTGAAAAAAATTCCAAAAAATATTGACAGAACCTAAGAACATCCTAATTTTTTAACCAAGTTCAAAATATTGTCCAGACTTAAGTGACGAAAATCGAAAGAAAGATAGATTAAAATGTCTATTTTTCATTAAAGCTATCAAACTTGAACTAAGTCTTATGAAAAAATTAAGAAAAAATTCAAAACCTCAAATAATTTTGACCGAACCTTACTGATACTTATATTACTCACTTATGATATGACTTATACCGAGCATTCATAAATGATTGAAACGCGTTTGAATTTGGCGCGCTCTATGTTAATTTTTAAGGTTGTTATAAAGACAATAATCTTAATCATAGGTCATAGGCGTGCCATGGAAAATATTGAAAGCTGTCAAGAGCTGTTAAACACCCGTAACAGAGAAGCATTTTGTTGACACATGCCATTGGAATTGATATCCAATTTCCAATTATTATGAATGTGTCTACATACCGTGTGCACATCGACGAGTTGACGATACGTTTAACGTAAGTGGAAAACGGACAATAGTTCTTCCGTTAGTTAACACAGGATAGATATACTACTTTTACTTATCTGGCCGATTGGAGTTGATATGTGCCTCTTTGTCTAACTCATTAAAATCGAATGCAATTCGAGCCGTGTCTAACACATTGACCTGCCCTATCCACAATTCGAACCTTTACAGTCTGTATACCCTTAATACTGAAAAGAAAAAGTCATGAATAAATCCAGTTACGCCACTGATATGCAAGGTGCGGTGTAGACAACTCACAGGTAACAACGTTGAGCATCAAAAATCTCTCAATTGTGAGCGCGCCAAATTTAAACACCTTACAGTCATTTATGAACGCTCGGTATTAAGAATATCTACATTTAACGAACTAATTGTAAAAGCTAACTTCATAATCAAACATTAAAGTTCCCATTAACTTTAGTTTCCTAGGTAACCTATAACTATAAAAAAAGCGTTGAAGTAAACGTTAAATTTAAAGTGAACTTTAGTTTGATTATAAAATCGAGCCTAAAACCAGTTAGTCTGCTTAGTTTAAGTAACCTAAAGATAGATTTGCTAAATACTATTTGAAATGTTCGCCAAGCTAAGTACACACACACAAACACAAATAAATTCGTACTTTACTCTAAGGTATATTTAAGTAACATTGACCTACTTAGTTTATATGACATCAAAATAAGTGTAATCAAACCTTCTTTATTTACCTTTCCAACAGTTTTTTCTAGGTAATCATATCACCATATTCCATAAATAAATAACACAAGGATAAAATAAATATTTTATTTCAAAGAAATAAATAACAACCGTATAAACGTTTACAACAACGAAAAACACAATTCCTCTAGAAAAAGATCCTATATTATTGACTATTCGAAGAAAAATTCCGGTCCAACCCAACTACCGCAATTGGGAAAACTGGATGGTGGACTAAGAAAATCCCTGATTTCGCCCACTTTTAATACAATGTCCAAACCTTGACTCCACATTTTCGTTCGTTCATCTCGTAACATCCAAAATCCTTAAAACAAACATCACTAGAATTTACATCTGATTTATTTATTCTTATTTATTTATTCGTATATTTTGTCGAAAATTTTAATTTTCCACCAACCTGGATTATTAGCAATAAATCTCACAGCCACAATTCCGTATTTTGGCACTCGAACCGTATCTTTAAGCGGTGGGTTAATTAAATTTCTATTAAATAAATCATCCTTTTCATCTAAACTTTTTATAACGTCTAAACTTATTGGTTGTTGAAATTGCTTTGTTCCTACTATATGAAAATGATAGCCATGTAGATGAAAAATGTATTCAGATGCATCATCATCTGGAATAAAGAAATAAAAGAAAATTAAAGTTAAGTTTTGTTAGTGAGGTCCGGTTTATTCACCTTTGGGTAAATTAATCTATCCGATATTTACCACGGTTAATGGCTAGATAGCCAATCATGGAAAGTAAAATAACAGTAGCTATGGAAAATATCAGATAATTTTCTCAAAGGTAAATAAACCGGCCCTGAGTTTTATTAATATTCTTTGTATTAAAACTTACTTTGATTACTAATTATTAACTCTACCGTTGAATCCAACGGTATATTTTCGATATAAGTACATTCACATATTTGCGAATCTTTACATTTTTCCGGTGAAAATACCATGTTACATAACATACTTGTCGGAACGTCATATATTTGAGTTAAAAGCGGTGATGATGGATAAATAAAAGTCATGTTGTTTACTTTATGCATTCTACGAGATGGTTTATCCTCAAATTCTATAACAAAATAAAAATAAAATGTTATTTATCTCAAACTACATCTATTATTAAATTAGGAAAATGCTTGATTTTTAACCGTTTGCTTACCACAGGGTTTTGAAAAAACACGATCGAAAAACGCTGAGGAGCGCGATCGCGCTCCTCGATTATGTGCCGAAAAAACCAAAGGCCATCAGTTGTCTGTTTCGACAAAATACCCTGACTTTTTTCGACACAAAATCTGAAGAGCGCGAAAGTGGCTCGTGGTACGCAAACGGTTAATACCAATATGTACCAAAGTCAGAATAACAGTTTAAGATGACAAAGTGATAGCGAAGACGTCTTCGTAACAAATTAAAACGTCGACCTCATATTTGAAACGTTAAAATGATAATGTAAAAAATCAAAAGTACAATTGAAATGTCAATATGGCAGTTTAATATATCAATTGACAATCGAAATGAATCGAAAAATGATAATTTAATGTCTAAATGACAGCATAAGATCTCAGAATGAAAATTAAAACGTCAAAATGACAATTTCAAAGTCAAAATCTTAATTGTAACGTCAAGATGACTGTTTAATATGTTAAAATGACAGTTGAAGATGACAAAGTTACATTTAAAACGTCAAAATAATGGTGAAAACGTTATTATGAAACTGGAAAGTGTAATCTTAAACATTAAAATGACAGACTAAAATATGAAAATTACAATTGAAATATCAAGACGACAGTTTTATATGTACGTAATCGAAATGTTAAAAAGACAGTTTAAGATGTCAAATTAAAAATTGAAACGTCAAAATGGCAGTTTAACCCTCATCCGGATTTTGTGTCAAATTGACACAACTTTCAAAGTTATTTGTTAATCTTTTTGTTATTTACGGTCGAATCCACTAAATATTTTGGCTCAATGAAATAGCCAATAGTCAATAAAATATAAAAAACTAAAGAAAGATCCTTATTTTCAACTATTCAAATGCATTAATTCAACCAATCATAAGAAAAATAGGCATACAATTATTATCTGGCATTGTGTCGATTTGATACACCAAGTCCGGATTTGGTTCTAGAAACGAAGTCCGGATGAGGGTTAAAATGTAAAAATCTTAATTGAAACATCAAGATGACTTTCTTTCTTTTTCTATGAAGATCACTGTTTAATATGTTAAAATGATAGTTTAAGATTAAGGATACTGAACTAACAGGATTGCTCAATCAGCGAAAATCGTCCGCCACCTTTGACGTCTCTGCCTGGAATAGACTCTCTATCTTACACTCTGTTGTCTCACTTTAACCATAAATTTTATTCTCTTGAGCTGATTGCTGTATATTTTATGGAATCGTAACAATATACAGTGAAATCTCCCGTGTGCGGACACCAACGGAACCCACCAAAAGTGTCCGCTCAAGAGGGGTGTCCACTTAAGCAAAATGCGAAGTGATTATATGAGAGTCGGACGGTTCTATGAGAAACTGTCCGTCCAAGGAGGGTGCCCGTTCAAGAGGGGTGTCCGCGAAGGGGAATTTCACTGTACTTTGAACTAACTGTAAAACCATTTAGAATACCAATGATAAAGTAAATGAACTAATATAAAGAAAATATAAAAAAAAAAAAATTTTGAACTAACTTTTAATATTTCGCTTTGAACACGTCTAGCATTGTCGTCAAACGCACGACGCAGTGACGGCTGCGCATTAAAAATTCTATGTACGTAAATTTTAAGCGATAGTTAGTGTTCTAGGGTTAAACATCAAAATGACAGTTTAAAATATCAAAAAAATAAAGGTTTAAGATGTCAAAATCATATTAGGAACGTGAAAGTGACAGTGATAACGTCATCAAAGTACCATTTGAAACGTTGACAAGTTAAAATATCAAAATTACAATTGAAATGTCAAAATGACAGTATTAAACATCAAAATGACAATCTAAACATCAAAATGACAGTTTAAAATGTCAAAATGATAATTGAAACATTAAAATGACAGTTTAAGATGTCAAGCTGATAATTGGTCAAAGTGACAATTAAAACTTCAAAATGATTGCTAAAACATTAAAATGATAAAATAAAATGTAAAAACGACTAAGGATGTTTGACTAACAGGATGGCTCAATTCCCTAATATGTGTATACGCCAAATTTAATGCGCAACCGCCAGTTTGACGTCACTTGTTGCAGTTTCAGTCGAGTTTAAGACAGAGAGTCGAGTGTGAGACTGTCGAGTGTAAGACAGAGACGTTAAGCTTAGCAGTGACGTCAAAAGTTAGCGGACGGTTATCGCAGTTTGAGCTATCCTGTTAGTTCAGCGTCCTTGAGAAACGACGATTTTAACGTAAATAATAAACATGTCACATAGAAAAGCAGATAGATTATCACATAATAATAATATTTCATTGTATAAATTTCAATTGAAATACTTGAGATTTGCTTGAATTGCGAAATACTTGCGAAATACTAATGAAAAAAATTTTGCTTACCCTTATCGTTGATTAAAATAGAATTAAAATCAAAATATAATTTCTTATCAACGGTTTTATCTTTTAAAACTCTTGGGATTTTTTTTAATGGATGAACATCTCCAATGCAAACTCGTCCTAATTTCGAATCACAGGAAGCAGTATTAAATTCCCTTGTAATTGGTTGTTCTTCCACGTCTTCTGTTACAGATTTATTTCCATCGGCATATCGTATAACACCTTCTCCGGTTACGTCAGAAAAGCACGTGGAATTAAATTTCATAACGTAATCCCCACTTTGTTGTTTCGCCTTAAGCACAAAATCGATCCTTTCTCCTTTATTTAAAGTTATACTTCTAACTTCGTACGGATTAATCGAATTTCCATCAACGCCAATAACTTTTAAAGGGTGATTGTTAACAGATAAAGAAATCGGGCATCCTGCTATTGTAGCAGCGTAACTTAATCGAAATCTATATCGATGTCCATAGCTAACATAAAAAATTGCAGGATCTGATTTTAATCTTCCATTCACTAAAATATCAGTTGGTTCTTCTATTTGATGGTCAAAATCAGATACAAAACCCGGAAGCCATTCCGAGATTGTAATCATGTGTACTTTCTCATCCATATCATAATATCTTTTACTAGATTCTAGTCTAGGAGACTGTCTAACTATTAAAGGACCATAAATACCATTTGCAGATAAAGAACCTGAATGAGCATGGTAATAATGCGTCCCCACAGATGAAGCTCTGAATTTATATTGAAAAGTCGTGTAACTTGTTATTGGACATTGAGTGATCATTGGAACTCCGTCCATAAACGGAGATTCTTCATGGCTTTGTCCTCTAAAGTGTAACGTTAAGCTTCTACCGGGAATTTTATTTGTTACGTCTATTAAAACTATATCGTTGTGGCAAACATGAATGGCCGGCCCTGGTAATTGTTGGTTTATTGTATAAACACTTTTTGAACAGCTTCGGTCGCATTCTGAGGTATTAGTACATTTTTCACATTTACTAAAAAATAAATTTATGAATAAATTCGTAATTTAAGAGGTTGTTTTTTTACCTTCCAGTCTTTTCTATGGTGAATTTATACCGACATATCATCGGCCAGTCGAAGTCTTTACATGGACGATCACAGCTTTCAGTAAAATTATCTGAAATGTAAAAATTTGAATTAGTGTTAAAATTTGAAAATCTTTTCTTAATTTTCATAAATAAAGTATATACGGTTCTTAAAATGGGATAAAAATTTAGGAAGTAATTTCAGGTTCGAGCAAAATCTTTTGGTGATTTTTGGATTTTTTAAAGTTGTTTATCAACAACTTAAACTATTTTAGAAGTTTTGTAAAAAATACATATTTTGGTTTATCTTCCTTCCAATTTTTCGTTCTTATGGTGGGTTTAGGATGTCAAACTTGACCGTAACCTTACCTGTAATAACGATCAAATTTGCCGTAATTCCTAGACGTTGCCTAAACCCTTTTGTTGAAACAAAATAGTCGAACTTTTTTTAAATACTACAGTTACTGCTACGGTTACGATTACAGTCTTTAAGTTTGACACGCTAATGGTGGAATTAGGATGTCAAACTTAAAGGCTGTAATCGTAACCGTAGCAGTAACTCTGGTATTTAAAAAAGTTCAACTATTTTGTTTGAATAGAAGTGTTTAGGCAACGTCTAGGAATTACGGCAAATTTGATGGTTATTACAGCTAAGGTTACGGTTAAGTTTGACATCCTAAACCCACCATAAATCCACTATTAGTTTACCTAAATAAACTTTGTACGATTGTTTTAAATTCACCAAAAGATTAATTGGTTATGTTATGTACGATCAATTTTTTTAAATTCTTTGGTAACAGTTGAAATTGATTGGGTTTATTATTTTAGTTGCAAATAGCATTTCAATCGATCTGTTACCAAATTTTCAATTCGTAATTCCCCTAAATAAAAACTAAATAATTTTTTAAATTTGGTAAAAAAATTGTGATTTTAAGTTTAGCAGAAATTCTTAGGTAACTTTTTTTTTATTATTTAATAATAATTTGAACTATGTTAGTGATTTCATTGTTAGTAGAAGGTATAAATTTTATCATCGCTTCAATTTTCTCTTCTTAGTTTTCCTAAACAAGCTTTGTACAATTATTTTAAATTCACCAACAGATAAATTAGTACAGATAAATGTTCGATCAAAAATTTTTTTTTAATTCTTTAATAACAGTTGAAATCGATTAAGTTGATTATTTTAGTTGAAAATAGACATTTTAATCTATTTCTTCCCAAATTTACGATTCATAATTTCCATAAATAAAGTGTGAACAATTTTCTTAGTTTGTTAAAAAATTAAGATATTAAGTTCGGTAGAAATTCTTGAACAACTTTGGATTTTTTTTTTAATTCTTTATTGATAATTTGAATAATTTTAGTGATTTGGGTAGAAAGTAGATATTTTAATTTATCATCTCTTCAATTTTATCTTCTTACTTTTCACAAATAAGCTTTGTACGATTACTGGAACAATGTTGTTTATTTTAGTTGAAACTACAGATACTTTTATGTACCTTTTCTCAAATTCTTTATTTCTTAATTTCCACAAATATAGCCTGAATAATTTTTTAAATTTGGTACGGAGTATTCCAAGACAAAAGGCAGTGACTCATTTCCGTAGTGTGTCCAAAAATTGGTCCCACAGAAAATCCAAATATTCCTTCTCCACTTAATCATAGGCGGGTGAACACAAGGGGTACGAAAGTTCCTGATGTAAGTTAATTTTATTGCCCTTGGTCGTTTTGACATATTCTTTTAGTTAAATTAACTCTTTTATGAGGGCGGCGCTTCTTATAAAAGCATCGCTGCAATTTTTCGACACGCGTATTTATACATTTTAACTTATTTCAACTAGAATTGACGTGACAATGGTTTTGGTTACTATAGAATATGAGAGTAGGATATCAAGACGCCATCAGGTAAATATGAAAATTACTAAAGACTCCAATGAATCCCTGGCTTTGGCCTTGGAATGCTCTGTATAAAAATAAGAGATTACGTTCGATCAAATTTCTTCAATGGTTTTGGTTGTTTTTTAAAATTCTTTATTATTAATTTGAACAATTTTAGTGTTTTTTGTAGAAAATAGGTATTTTAATTGAGGAGCTTGCCTGCAAAACCGGATAAATCCATATTTTGACGAAATTGAGTTATACATGTTAACTATATGATTTTCATCCCTTCTAATCATTTTTACAAGTTTTTGTCCGTAAAACTTAAAAAAAGCATGTCTAAATTGTATTTAAAGTTGACGTATGCGAACAAAAGCGGACAAAATTTTATACGTTTTTTGTATCTCCTGAAAAATTTTACAAAATGGATATATCCGCTTTTGCATGCAAGCTCCTCAATTTATCTTCTCTCTAATTTTCTCTTCTTAGTTTTCATATATCCGGTCTATACGAGTTTTGAAGGTTGGCAAAAAAAATCAATTGGTCATATTAGGTTTAATCACCATTGTATGGTGTTTTTGGAAATTTTTGTAAATTCTTTGGTAATAATTGGAACAACTTTAGCCATTTTAGTAGAAAATAAATATTGCAATGTAACATTTTTCAAATTTTCGTTCCTTAATTTCCACAAATAAAGTTCGGACAATTTTTTAAATATGATAAAAATAAGAGGTTAAAATCAATCAAAACTCTTCAGTAATTTTGGAATTTTGTTTAAATTCTTTATTAATAATTTAAATAATTTTAGTGGTTTTAGAAAATATATATTTTAATTTATCTTTCCTCCATTTTTATATTCCTAGTGTTCATAAATAGGCTTTGTATAAATTTTTAAAAATGGTCAAAAAATCAGTAAAAAATCCATAAGTGTCTTTGGATTCTTTTTTATACTCTTTAGTAACACCTAGAACAATTTTGATAAATTTAATAAAAAATGACACTTCTATCTTTTCTCAGATTATTTTTAATTAATTTCTTTAATTGTACTTTGAATGATTTTTTTTTATTTACTCAAAACTTTTTAATGTTATCTTAGCTTCACTTAAAATTCTTTGCAATTGATGTTTTCAAAAATTTTTAATTTTTTTTTTTTAACAGTTAAAATAATTTTGATTATTTTGAAATAAACATTTAACTTTATCTTTTCTTAGTTTCTCATTTCCTAATTTCCATAATTAAATAAGATAAGATCTTCTCAAGTTGGTCGAAATATTGCTCGATTAAAAAATTCTCTCATCTTTGGAAAATTTAATACATTTTTTTCTAAACTCATTTGTTATAAACTTTCTATTAACACAAAAATTTTAAAAACCAACACTTTGCTTTCGCCAGTAGAGATATTTAAGCTAGAAACTTTCCCGATTAGATTAATATCAATGTCACTTACATAGAGAACACATAGAATATATTAACTAGAACCAATCTAATGAATCTATAAATCCTTTTAAAGAACAAAAAATAAAAGAAAGAACATTGATAGATGGGTTAAAAGTATGTCAGCATTCATCAGTTTCCCTTTTACTTATTTACATTTTATTAAAACGTCAAAGCCAAGAAAGTAAAATGTTTATGTATTCACGCATCTTAAAAAGATGCCTTGCTCAATAATTTATCTTCCACTTCCGACATCATACCGTTTTCACTCGACTCCCAAAAACGAAACTTGCTACATCACCATATAAAATGAGTCAAAGTGCTAAAGGTCACGTTTTAACTAAAGAAGTAAAAGTTTCTTCTTTCTCTAGGCGTGAAATTTGGACAATATGACCATTGTTCAAGAGCTTTAACAATAAAGAAGTGAAACTTTTGATTAGTTCAATTTTTTAGGTCATTCAAAATGATTGTAGAATTTTAAAGAGGTTAAGATTTCAATCTTTTAAGTTTCTCTTTAAGAATTAGGATGTAATAGATGTTAACGGTGAAGTAAAATAAAACTTAAAGAAACTTTTTTTAAAGGGACATTAATTAAAGAAAGCATTTTAAGTGGGATCACAATAAAAATGCATAATTGCAATCGGATGATGTTTGCACAGTTCGCTTTCAACTTTCACTCGGTTTAACCTAGTCTTATCCGTGAGTGCAGTGCCGTTGGTTGCATTTTTTTAAATGAGCTCGGAGACCTCGAACCGCACCACAGACGTATAATTATTTTGTTGGAAAGACTTCGAATTTAACGCCACGCCAGGTGAAAGCATGCACTTTCCAAAACGACTTGTTGCAATACCTGTCTTTTCATTTTGAGTATTACGCATTTCCAAGAATGAACAGATGTATTCTTTCATAACATAACTTAAAATGGTAAAATACCAGACATACTGCAATATTGATTTGCTTAAAAGGGATTAAAAGAATCTTATATAATAATTTCTTTTTTCAGAAATCTTTAGGAAATGAAATTTTCTTCAGTTTGAGTACAAACACGACATGTCTAGCTTAAATAGTTTAGAAATTATTGACCTTTTTACCATTGAAAACAATTGACGATCGATCATCGTGAATTTTTTTAAATGGACGTAACTCAATTGTTTTTAATCGTAATATAGTCGTGTTTCATATCAAATTAAATGATTTTTAACGATCGATCTTTAAGAAAATATACATTTTGAGATCATTTAGAATAACATTTTCATGAGAGATCGTTAGGAAATGAAATTTCCTTTATTTTGAGTACAAACACGACCTATTTAACTTAAATAATTTAGAAATTATTGACCTTTTTAACCTTGAAAACAATTGACGATCAACCAACTTCAAATTTTTGAAATGGACGTAACTCATTTGTTTTCTATCGTAATATGGTCGTGTTTAGTATTAAATTATAGAATTTTTAAGGATCTTTAAGCATATTTATGTATTTTAATGTAATTTTAATTTTTAATTTAATATAGATTTATTAAATTAAAAATTTTATCTTTCATAACCGAACTGATAGATGTGTAATAACATTGAATTAAAAAACCATTTATTATACACAACTTAAAGTATTGTAGCTGGGTTTATTTGAACAAATTTATAAAGAATTTGTGATTGGAAGGTAGGTTAAATGTTGTTGTGTAAATAAAAGGAAGAAAGAAGTGTGTAGTGAAAGTTTTGAGTTATCTAACAGCTTCTTGATTACGTCAACGGTGTTATTATATAAAGAAAGATTTTTTTATTGGAACATCTAAGTGCTAAACACCTTTTTAATTATGATTAAATGTTATAAAACTATTAAAGCACCACTTAATAAACATTAACATTTATTTTGATAAATTCTCACTTTCACTTTTTAACTCTTCTTATTCAATTAAAAACAATTAACTTAAGGTTGAAAATAATATGTAATTTATTATTTTTTTACCTGGTAATGGTGTAAAATATAAAACAGTAACTACAGCAGCCACCATACACAAAACTATAGAAACACGAAGAACAACACTTTCAACCGCGTACATTTTCACTTAAGTCTTTTTTCAAACTGTCAAATTTCTTTCAACTTTAATCAACAAACATCACCGTCTGTTTTAATGGACACCAACCAAACTGTTGAAAACACCTTTGCACGGTAAAAGTATGCTGTTTTGTATAACGATATGTGCTGACCTTTGCCTTTCGAAACACCTACATCGACGTCGCAGCACTTCCGGTACGATTCGAGTCCGGTAAATGGTGCAAGCGAGAACAGAATGTTTCGAGGTCTTTCGAAGCGAACAAGTAATGCAAGCGAATAAGTCTTGACGGTTTTTCAGATGGTAGAAAAGCCCCACCATGAGTACCAAGAGTCTTTCACGCCACACTCTGCAGGAACTGCGATGGATATCGCTCGTTGGAGAAAGTAAAGTAATATAAAGTAAAGTGTTAAAGTCGTAACGTCTACAAAAGGAGTTAATACATTTGTGTTGAGCGTACGGTAGAAGTTGATGTTTAGATAACTTTTATTGGTAAAAGTAAATTTATTTAGATAAGAAAAAATCTTGTGATTGACGAGAAAATATTAAAGTTTTCATGGTCGTTAAATAATATTATGCGGAAACACTTGAACTTAAGTTGTACACCTTGAAAATCTTGGTACTCACATAAGTAAAGGTACAAAGGAATATTAAAGTCGAATGAAACGTTTTCTAGCTTTGAAAGTTATAATGACATCTTGAAAACATGTTTATAGACACTTCTACTACTTAACACGTTGTAGTGAGTAGTGTACATAAGTGTATAAATATTAAATATTTTATTTCAGTAAAAAATTAACCTTTCTTCTTACATTGTGAGCAGAATAATAAACAGTGTTGTTCCTAAAATTATTTTTAATTGTCACTAAACTTGTTATATTTCAAAATATTTTTTTTTTAACTGAAGTTTGTTTTCAATCGAATATGGAAATTTCATTATCCGGTACATTTTCCTCATTGTACAAACAATTCGAGTTTTCATAATTGTTCCTTGTTATTTTTGAAGGCAAATTTTTAATTTAACAAGAAAACAGCGAATTTAAATTCGAATTTCAAATTTTATCTTATTTTCGTTCTAAATTCAGTGAAAATTCATTATCCATTATCCGGCAATTTTATTTTCTGTCTTGGTAACTTCTTTTATTTAATGAACGAATGTCTAACACGACATGGTTTATACATAAACTCTTAAAGTCCGTGAACTCAGAAGAAATCAAGTTTTGGCATAGAATTTAATGAGTCTATTAAGATTATTTTATTAAAAATTTGTCGCAACGCACCAAAAAATCGTTTAAAAATCGTTCATAATTAAAGCCCACCACCCACGATCAAACATGTTGGCCAACTAGCACCTAACTTCCAACCCAACGGTGAATCTTACATGTTGGGTATGCTCTACACACTATCGAACTTCAAATCAAACTTGTTGGTACTAGCTTATTTTTGCAATGAACTTTGACCCGCCTATATGCGTTGCTTTATTTTGTTTAACTGAAAAGAAAAACCTCCACGTCTGTAGGCTAAAGAATTGCCTATCGGAACAAAATAGTTTTCGCCACATGCGTTTTTTATCTCAAGTATAGTTATCAATGAGCCACAAGATTATAGAAACTATCTTAGAATAAACGAACAGAATTATCATTATCCGGACATAGTGCTTTTGCTTTTTCCATCAACACCAGCTTATCTTCTTTCCAAATGTGTTTATTACTATAATTTACTGATTTAACCTCCCACAATAAACGATTTTCTCGGTACAATTCTATAATCTCAGTCTATAAAGACTGATTGTCAATAAAGGACATTTTTGCAGTAATATACATTCTATGAAAGTTGTAAACTGAAGTCTTACTAGGCGCATTGTTTGTCGGTTTACCACACACGTTCGAACCTGTTTGACGTTGGATTCGAGTTGGATGTAACTGTCAAGCCGAGGCCCAACCCAACAAGTTGGGTGAAGGTGTTCGATCATGGATGGGGAGGTAGCTCAAAGTTAGTGTGGTCATAGACGATCAGGTTTGCCGGAATGCAAGTCTTTCGGTCGCTAAGGATGCGTCTACACGAGCGATGAAATCGTAGCGATTTTCTCGCAAAAATGTAATACATTTATTTTAATGGGCCAATCTACACGAACGTCTCGCAGTGTCTTTGAAGTTATAGACACAAAGGGGAACTAGTTTTTGGGTTCTAGTTGGTCCAGTGTTAGTGGAACAAATCTCTCCAACAAAGGATAATCGTCTATGGGTACCTCGAGAGTATTGAGTTATTGTTGTTGTTTGACCCTAAAATAAGGGAAGGTAACGGAATTTGTGAACTTTGCCTATCTAACTCACAGACATTTGACTAAAAAAAGTATAACATATGATTTAAAAGAAATCGTGAATTAAATCATAAAGGTACTGTCACTTATAAACCCACAATAAGTTCGAAATCAAAAATTTTGGACAAGCACAAAACTTCATCCGTTCCCACCCAAGACCGGAAACGGAATTAGAGAGTATAGAATTGGCCTTCAGGTTTACTTGTAGGAAAGCAAGCCTACCAGCAAACCTTGGCGTTTATGGCCAGCATTGGCTGAGGGTATGCTTGGTTTATTGTAAAATCCAGTTCTGGAATGATTTTCTTGTATTGGGACAAGTTAAAAGTCATACTTTGGCAAGTTTCTATTGATTAAATCATCCCAAGTACGAGATCAATCCATACACATCCAGATTTTGCGCTTTTACTGTAATGTAGTGTTACTATGTATATAATTTTTAGCCAATCTTTAATAATTTCTTCACTCGTTACTTTGATTTGCCAAAAGGCGAAGTAAAAACATGCATTATTAAACGAAAAACTCTTCAAGAATTTCCCAAGCTGTGAATGTAAACGTAAAATGATTGTTTGAGCTTGCATATAATTTTTAAAGATTGTTTTTTTCTCCGAAAAAGTATAAAATCGTAAATAGATAGACAATTCCTTTGCGACTTAATATCGCTCGAATTATAAACATTTTTACCGAACGTAGTATGTGATAATCCTTTAACTTTTATAATTTTAGATTTTCTTTAAATATTTCTGATAAATCGGTACCCACTCGAATTATTTTTCTTTTTTCTAAACCCACAGTAAATTTGGAATTACATCACCTTTTTTTTAAATTTCCATTTCAGTTTTCCTATTTAATATTGATTAGTTTGTGTTTGCATTCTAGCAAACCACCAATCGATAAAATTCTAACCACGAAAATATCCATTTAAAAACTTTAAATAAATGAAACTGAGCGTATAAAGCACTCAGTTCTCATTTTACACCTTTGCCTGAGTAAAATCAGTTTAAATTCTTTAAACAAATGTCTCTATTTCAAACTAAAGAACTGTGGTCGAACCAAAGTGCGGAAAACGAAGAAGAATTCGATCAAAATAGTTTAATTATATCCCAATTAAATACTAATCGGGATAATATTATAATCGGAAGTCATCATGGCATTTTAAGAATTTATCAACCGAACGTTTTTATACCTGGGGATAATAACAATTTTAAAGCTAACGATTTGTTAGTGGAAAAAATTTTGGGTGAGCCTATTTTACAATTGGATACTGGACGATATGTTTCGTAAGTACTTACAGTATTTTTTTAGTGAACTGAAATTGATAATTTGTATAAAAAGTTAAACTTTCTCCGAATTTAAAATATGAGGAATAACCTTCGTGAAACTCTATAACGAAACCTGCTACATGAAACTTTCATTTCTTCGGCACTGAAATTGATAGTCTCTAAGTTCGATAGGAAATTGCATTTCTAATAACATACCCAAGTAAAACCGTGAGAAATTGATTTCTTTTACATTTTAATCTATTTATGTTATAAATATTTTGATGCTTTTAAGATGCGAAAGATGAGACTATCTCACGATATTGTTGTTCCATGAAATAAAAATCGCAGGATAGCTTAAATTTCATAGTGGAAATAGGTACTCAAATACGTGATACACAATAATCTCATGAAATAATATGTCCTGAGAGTTTTATTTCTTGAACAAATTTCAACGTGTAAACATGAGTCTTGTGAATTTTACATGAGGTATTTATTTCAAGCGCTCCACATGAATTTCGCTGTTGTATCATGATATAATCATTTGGTTTCCTCAAAATGATTTTAAAATGAAATATAGTATTAACTGTACAAAAACTATGATACTGCAGTTGTCGACTTATAATAATCCTCCTAATTTGTCAAATTGCCCGCGCCTAAATTATAAAAATAGAAATTTTCAGAGATCACTGATATTTTCTTTCTGATATAACCGTAAGGTAATAATAACAAGCTGTAGCCCTTTTTGCCTTTTTTGTAAAAAGTCTTTTTACAAAAGCACAAGACAATACAAATTATTGTTTCTTCCAAATTCAAAACATTAGCAACTGTAGAAGCAGCGTACTTAGAGAAATCTTATGAGAGAAAAATTTCGGGTGTTTCACAGAAATCTGTGTTCTGTAGAACCACATCCGAGATAAATTTCTCCTGAGTTGAAATTCTCATGAGATTTTCGTTTCCTCGTGGATACCTAGCTTTAGGTGAAATCTCTCTTATAAATACTTTTTTTACAGAGGATCCCAACAAATTCAATTAGCTATACTCCATCCAAGATCTTTATCAATATATTCACTAACAATTAAAGATGGAATAACAGAACATGGTTAAATCATTTAAAATTTAATTATTTTCTTTAAAAAATTTAATGGTTACATTTCAGGCGTTCAATACATTTTAAATAATTTATACGAACACAAATTAAGAAGAACCAGTTTTAATTTTACATCAGGTCCATTTGGAAATTCCCAAAATCGTGATTTTATCTGTGTTCAATCCTTAGATGGATTATTATCATTCTTTGAACAAGAAACTTTTAATTTTTCTTGTTTCCTCCCCGATTTTTTACTCCCAGGTCCTCTAATTTATATCCGATCGTCAGATTCATTCATTACAGCCGGTTCCACTTGGAAATTAGAATGTTACAGCTATAAAAATTTATACGATCTTGGAAATGCTATAAATCAAGATGATGGTGATGGAAAAAAAATTAATTGTAATTGGAGTTATAATCTTGGTGAAGGAACTTTGGATGCTCAAACGATATACGATGATGTTAGTCGTCAGAATTTTATTGCTGTATTAGGAGAAAGAAATCTTTATTGTTTTAATGATTGTGGAAAGTTAAGGTTTATGAAAAAGTTTGAGTTTACGTGTGTTTCTTTTCATTTTTATTTATTAAGTAAGTTATATGTAAATTTATTTTATTTACTAAATACGTACAAGGTGGGGCAAAACTAATGTTATAATAATATTAATTGGCTACATTTTGTTAGGATTAAGAAAACTAGGTTCCTGGGATGTGTTACTTCAATCATCATGCTCCAAAGTGAAAATTTCTTCTTCAATGTTTGGTTTCAAGACTTGCGAGATTTGCGCGTTGTTACGAGATTTATAAAAGTCCCAAATAATGAAGTCTGACGTCGTTAAATCTGGCAAATTTGGTCGGCCAGTTCATATTGCCAAAGACGAGGGATTACAGAATCTGGAAATTTGGTGTTTAAAAACCTTCATCATTACAAGAGCTGTATGATCGACTCCTTGTCCTGTTAGAACCAACAATGAAATCCAATTCACCAACTTGCAATCCTTGCAAGTCTTGAAAGCTAGTACTGAGGATGTCATCAATTTGGAGCCAAAATTATGTTTTGGGAACAATAACTCAAAGTACAAACGTAAATTTTCATCAACTCAAAAGATAATCTGAACGATACATTTTTTCAAATGAACGTAATCGTTTTTATGCCTTAAAAAAACCCTTTTCGTTAAAATAGAATTCTACTTTTTCATTTCTAGCTAAATGGCAGTCAATTCACATTAGAATATTACTTTTGCCCAACCTTGTATATGATAGAAGTAACAATTTTTCTTGTAAATAGATGATGGAACACCAATGTTTTTAATAATCTCCGACACCAACACCGTCTTAATTTATCAACAAACCACAGTTAAATGGTCTGCCAAACTACAGCTTCTCCCAATAGTTTCTTCTAGATTAACATACCTACACATTATGGGATGCTTAGTTTTTCTTTCTCAATCAGGCTTTTTACAAATTTCTTATCTAGGAACAGATCCTAATATCTTTTCAGCGCCGCCGTTAAAAAATCAAGAATTGGATTTTGACGCTGCGGAAAAAGAATTGGAAACTTTAAACAACCAAATCAAAGGAAATTTATCTTTAGGTAAAACCCAATATATAAATAAATTGATAAATAAATGAAAAATATTAAATGATTTAGGAAATACTCACAATGAAAATGAATTAATTGTATCCATTTTCGTTTCTCCGCATTTACACGAATCTGAAACACCTCCAAATAAAAAATACTGTAAAATAACGTTGGAAATAACACCTAAAGTTATATTTGAAGAAGTTCACGTTTCTGTATTTGTTCAAAAACCACTAAATGTTAGTCCAAGAGCTCATTATTACACAAATTTATCAAATACTACAAACACAGTGTGTTATGTTCATTTAGAAACAATTCAAATTATTCCTAATTTAAACTTAGAAGTGTCTATTTCGTGCATTACAAGTCTAGGATCGACAATTCTTTATCAGAAAACTACGCAGATTCCACTTAATTTAGTCATGGAAACAACAAATCCAGTTAAAGAGAGTGAATTCAAGGTTACATTGAATATTAATGAGAATCCTGTTGCACTTTCAGAATTATTTCCTGGTTTGTTTATTTAATTTTTAATATTATTTGAATGTGGTTAAATGCATTAGATTTCTTTTAGAATATATAGGTGAAAATTCTTTTTCTATGACAAGTAACGCAATAGGATTAAAAATTGCAAACAGTAATGACCCAGTGGTTACTGTATTAACAGCAAAATCTTCTCAACGATATAGAATTCAAAGCGAAGATTTTTCAAGTTTAAATGTAATCGTTCAGGAAATGATAAGAAGATTGGGAAATTATTATTCTAGTAAAGAGTCGTTTAAAATATCATTTAATTCCTCATTGCCTATTGGAGAAGTTATTAAATATATTCAAGATCATTTTAAAATATCACAAATTATTAAAAAATTACAGGTATAATTAATTGCTTTATTTATACAGAGTGCATAGAAAGTCTTTAAAGATAGGTTTGTAAGTTTTTAAAGCCATGTCTGGAACGTTTGCATTTGTTTGTATTTGTTGTATTTTTGCCAATTTGTTCCTTACTATATCCACAATAAACTTGTCAAGTCAGAAACTTCACGTAATAAGCGAAAGAAGTAAATAACTCAAATTGCAACTGCTCCATGCCAAAAAGATTTAGAAGCGCATCTCCGATATGACCGGAATTATTGCCATTCATTCTATTTATTATATCGACACTCTCAAGCCAAAACGGCATAAACGCCAAAATGGCCATTTTTTAGTTAGCTGCACCGTTGAGTAGCATTTTTAAGTCTGCATGCAACAGTTAAAACGGTATACCCGCAAACAAACTTGAAGTTTGAATGAAGTTTGTTTGCGGGTATGCCGCATTAACTGTTGCATGCAGATTTAAAAATGCTACTCAACGGTGCAGCTAACTAAAAAATGGCCGTTTTGGCTTGAGAGCGTCGATATTTCGTCATCATCTAAAGGTGGAAACAGATCGAGCAAACATTGTTGAATAATAGTTTGAAAACACCCGAGTTCGTACAATGAGTACGTACTGCTCACCATTTGCAGCACTGTCGGCAATCTTTTATACTCTGTTTGCTTCCAAAACGATACTTCTCTAAGAAAGCGAGCTTAATAGAAAATGTGTGTACGCATAGACAGTCGATTTCCAAGATTACAGGCGCATTATCAAGTTGTTAACTTGAGTTTTTCAAAATGTTTCACAATTGGAGTATAAAGGAAATATTAAACTTGAGTGATCTTATAAGAGAATAATCGAGCATATAGAATTCCGAAAATTAGCATTTTAATTATTTAATAAAATAGCTGAGGAACTGCAAGGATTTTGCGAGAAAAAAAAAAACGAAGCGAAAGTGAGAAATTCTTGAACAATATTCACCCCTCTAACTTTAATTCTGGCAAAAATTTCTGTTGACATATATACTTCTTCGTCACCACCGCCGCACAGTGGGGCGAAATGCTCTAAACTCGGACATTCATATAAAAATTAAGTTTTAGAAAACTTATACTTTCGACATTTTTTTATATTCTAGATACTTGAGTCTATTTATAAATGCATTTGAAACATTAATTTTTATCAATTTTCCTATAGATAATATTTTTCAAATTCGACATTTTTAAAACTAATGAAGTTTCATTCATTCGACATGTACTGCTTTAAAACGTTCTTCCATCAAAACTAAACGAAGGGGATAATTGAAATTTTCATAACATGAAGAGTAGGTTTCAAACTTCATATTATAACTATTATCATCTTGTAAAGATGTTTGTATATTCTTAATACACGCGCTAAAACTAATGACATTTATATAATAGAGATCACATATTTTAAACGGCCAAAACTTTTTTTGTCCAAAACTGTCCAAGCTATGCAATACATGAAACGGTTACCAACAGGCTCTAGTTTCTAAAAACCCTTATTGTCCGTCCACCTTCATCCACCTTTTTATGAAAATTGCATTTAAAGATAAAATATGTCAAATTATACGCTATCTGTCATGTAAAACCAGTTTATATTAGGATAATAAATTACCTACATAAAATCATCATTTAAAACCTTTTTTTTTGTATAATGAAAATAATTATGGAAAAATATTGATATTTTGAACAAGTTATTAATTTCGTTGGAGCCTATAATTCTTTGGATGCCCAAATTTTGCAAGAGAAAGGAGATTTACACAAGAGATTTTTGAAGACATGGAAAATGTTTTATTTTATTATATTACACTTGTAGATACCGAAAATGGAGTTCTTTCTAAATATACAACATTTATAAGCCATAAAATATTTTTATCAAATATCTGTATGCTGAGGTCAATAACCACAAGTAGGTATAGGTTGTTACAATGTTCTGGGACTTATTTCTGATAATACATGGCCGTTTGTTAACTACTTAACGTTAAAAATCTGTTATAATTAATATTATTTCTAAAAAAAGTTACGTCCTGTTTGGGAATTGAACCCGCTTCTGCAACAAATTTGACTTTTTTTCATTAAAAACAATTAAAGTGTTATTTTCTTTAATATTAAAAATGCTCACTTTTATATACTAATTTAAACACCTATTTTACTCATTTGCACTCAATTTTGTGGTTGTTCTATTGAGAAAAAGAAAGTTATGTGGCGATGTCCGCAATTTAAGCATGTCACCCCACTGTGCGCCGGTTTTGAGAACTTTTTCATAATATTTTTTTAATTAATAAGAGGGCACTCCACGCGAAAAAATATCTTGTAAGTGTTCGCGAAGTTTGTCAATTCTTAGGAACTTTTAAGATCAATTACTGCTCAACTGTTGGTCAATAATGTTTACTAAGTCTGCTCCTACCTTTAGAAGAGGTCGTCCAAGTTCAACCACCACCACTGTGTAGGTGAAACGGATCCGCGAAAAGATTCGCCGAAATCCTAAAAGATCCATACGAGGATTGGCTAAAAAGCATGATATAAGTAAATGATCAGCTGACAGAATAGTTAAATACATTCTGAGGTTCAAAGCCATCAAGATTCAGAAGACCCATGTGCTTGATGATAATATGGAATTGGAACGGGTTCAGCGTTGTCATCTAATGCTCGAGCGACTTTGGGTGACATGTCACCGCAATTGGGTATTTTCGGATGAGAAGCTCTTCACTATAGAGCGATTCTTTAACAAAGAGAATTATAGAATGGTCCCCAAATTGGTGCAGGATGCCAGTGCAAACGATAGATTTGTTGGTAGGAAGAATCTTCCGATATCAGTGATGGTTTGGGCTGCAATCATCTCAAATGGCAAAACTTCCTTAAACTGTCTGATATTTTTGAGAAGGAATTGCTTCCATATGCTTAGATCCATTATAACAGGCTTTACTGCTGCTTGCAACAAGAGTCGACGCCTGTCTACAAGGCCAAAATTGTCCAGCAATGGCTGAAAACCTATGTTCTAGATTTCATGACTCCCGAAAAATCGCCATCATGTTCTCCAGACCTGAACGTGAATTCAGAAGACATGAGAAGAGCTTGTTGATGATTACCTGCGTACCACATTAGATATATTCGCTCTCCGTCTTAAGAAATGAATTATCGTTAAAGGCGGTTATTTAGAAATTTAATGTTATTTTTGTGTTTATTTAAATTTATGTTTCATGTTAATATCTATATTCCATTTGGAGAAAAATGTCTCATTTTTGTACATTTTTTTATCTCATTATTTCGCCGAAAGGAATATACTGTTTTTGTTGATATACATCGGTAAATGCTAATCATAGACCTTCTACGCACCCTGTAATTTAAAAGTATTTTTATTAAATATTTTTCTAGAATGAATTAAATGTGTTATCCAGTCAATTTAGGCTAATTCAAAAACGCTTAATAATTAAATACAAACAAAAAAATCCAACTTCATTGTCCAGCTTAGACATTTTACTTGGAGACACTTTTGAAGAGATAATGAAAGTTCTAAAAAGTTTAGAAGAACAAAAAGAATTGTTATCTACGGTTCAAATACAATTATCTAGTTCATTACAATTAATAAGTACTTTACTCAGATTAACTGACACAAATAAAGATGTTGATCTTATTGACGCTGCTTTATGTACTTATGTTTACGATATTGAAAACCAGGTATTAATTAAATTATTAGGTTATATATTATTAAAGCTAATAAATATATTATAGAATTGGGAAGATGTTATCGACGCTACTTTATGCTATTTGTTACGAACAATTTTATCTAAGTCGGAAAAAGATAAACACAGAGCACCACATACATCATTCGAAGAAGTTAAAGACATAAATAAATTGGAAAAACATTTTACCCAGGTTTTAGATCGAGCAAGCAAGAAAAGTTTGAAAGAAGAAAAAGAAAAATTGGAAGGTTTTCTTAAACGAACATCTTAACTAATTCTTTTTTATATTTGAATTAATTTTTCTAGATTTTCAACCCAGCAAAATTGAAACTGCCGTAAAAACGGAAGAAGTTGGAGAATTTGGAACGGAAATAGCAAAATCAAGTTCGAGAATATTATCGGCAAAACGAAATTTACTAAACCGAAGACAGAAATTGACTGAATAAAGATTTCAAACAATCAAAATAAAAAAAGAAATAGGAAAATTATCACTAAATAATAAAACTAAATCGTTCCATACTAAAATATCACGTATATTTATTTGTTATTATTATATTAATTATTATTTTGTAACATGGAAGATTCCTAAACAATTACACTGCAATAAATTCATATAATAAGTAATATAATTAACGCCTAAACGTTTAGACGTGGTAAGAATATAAAATATAAATCATAAAAACATCTCTTGTAGTTAAATTACATTTACAACAAAAATACATACATACAATGCAATATTAAAACAGCAAAATGCCTCTATGGCAAAACACAATCAAAGAAAAACTTCCAAACTTCCATCCTATTGAGAATCGTTGGAATTTAAACGGGATACATTTTTTGTCTAAAATTAATTATCAACCATTTTAGTAATAAATTTGACAAAATTATTTTAAATAGACCATTATGATAATTACGTACCTTTTTAACGGGTGGATTAAGATTAACAGGTGTAGGAGGTAACGTCAAGTCGTTATTTGGCGAGAATTCGTATAAAACATTCGCGCTAGCGAGCTTCATGCAATCATCAAGCGTTTTAATAAACGTATCACAGGTTGCCGTTAATAAACTTGTAGCTTCATCTATTTTCTATAAGAAATACAATTTTTTATATCAATACCATAAAACATACACTTACAATTAGTCACGAAAGATTTTCAAACTAGTAAAAAGATTCTACAAAACATCAAAATAACAAAGTTATTTATAAACTTTACAATACATTTCAATAAACAAAGCATATTCTACTTAAATAAATAAATAAGTTAAAAAACATGTTTTTTTTTGCTGCCGTGAATGTGTTCGTACATTGATTCACACCTCGTTATTTCGGTTTGCCGTTAGTTAATTTTCGGTTCATTTTGTTTAACTTCGGCATCTCGTACACTCTAACTCGTAAGACATATTCAATGCAAAAATTGAATCACGTTTAATATGTCAATTTACAATGAATATCCATAGAAAGGAAACTAGCGAAGAAACAAGAAATGTATTTGTAAAATTAAAAAATTAGGGGAAACCTTTACGCACAGTCTCAAAACTTGTTGGTAAACTACGACTTACAGTACAATACATTATTAAAACATTCAAAACGAAAAACAATATGAGAATAAACCTCGCACAACTCGTCCTCCAAAATTAAACTCACGAAACAAACGAAATATTATTCGTAAAAAATTAAAAGAACCTATTGTGAGTGATCCAATATTGGGGGCAGAGGTGTCGAAAGAAAAAGGGAATGATATCTATCCAAAATGTATTCTTCGGTTATTACGAAAACAAGATTTTAATAGAAGACAAATCAGAAAAAAGGCATTTATCAATCCAATAAACCAGAAAAAACGCATGGAATTTGTTCGAAAACATACTGACAAAACTATGAAATTTTAGAACACCGCATCATTTAGTGATGAATCTAAATGTAATGCTTTTGGATCGCATGGACGGGATAAAATATGAAGAAAACATAATGTCGAATTTAAACTCGAGTATCAAGCCGAGTGAAACCGATGAAACACTGGTGATTCAGTTATGGATTGTTAATGCATTACTGATGGTTGAGGTGGAGAGTTTAGTTTTTATTGATGGAATTATGGAACTATTTTATTATCTTAATGTACTGAAAGAAAATATACGTGTCAGTGTGGATATATTAAATCTTAGAAAGATATGGATATTTCAGCAGGATAATGATCCAAAATATTCAAAGAAGATAGTTAGGGAATGGTTGTAGTATATTGTTCTAAATCAATTAAATTCCTCACCTCAGCCAGAAGTTTACATAATGTAATAATGGGCGGAATATTACGCCCGCTATTATTACAAATGAGTTGCGTCGATGTAGTACCGTTTAAAAAATTTATTAGAACAGAAAGATGGACCGACACGATACTATGTATTTATTTAGTAGGATTTGTTTTAAGTTATTTCGTTAATAATTCGTTTGACGAACACTTTCATGTGATTTAAAAAAGTAATTTATTTTTATTTTGTTAAATTTTACTAAAACTGTTGATTTGAATTTTAAACCATTATTAATCATATGTACAACGTATCACAACAGTTACAAATAAACGTTTATTTTGTTCATAAATACGAATTTTTGGCATATACGAAGACTTTCATGATTAAGTGTATGTACATTTAAACGTTAATAAAGAAAGAAAATGAAAAAAAACCAAAATTTAAGTGTTTAATAAACCTAAACTGTCTTTCTGGACTACCACAGTTGCTAAGAAAAACAATTCATCATAAGTTTCATTGAGGCAATCCACGACAAGCAACTAGTAATTAGCAACACGCGATATTGCCACTTAAGGGGTTAGACCACTCTAGAATTTTCAAAAAAATCGAATTTTTGTATTTTGCGCTAAAAAGTGCCTTATGGTCTTAAAAATAAGATGCAATGTCAGTAATAAGCGGGAACAGTTTTTAAATGCCTGTATTTTGATTCTGAATGTTGTCCGATAACGTGTGCTCAGTACAGGTTAAACAAACTTTAAATGCGTTTTTCTTTAAATCACTTTTCTTGAAACGGCCGGACACATAACTCATACAATTCTTTACCGATTTACTTGAAATTTTAACTGCACCTTCCAAGTAGCATTACCTAGAGAAAGACGTAGGATTTTTTTGATATCAAATGTAGTTCTTTAACTATAAACAATTTAGTAGATATTTTTTTTAGGCTAAAACGCAAAATTTTTGTAATATGCCCACCATTTCTGCAAAAAAATAATTAAAAAGAAATCCCTACGTCTTTCTCTAGCTTTTGAGTTGTAAAAACTAAATACCTTTTCGTTTTTGCTTTAGATTGAAAATTGTAGGTAAAATTGTTCCGGCCGCGGACCCCTTAGCGCTTAACAAGGTTTTCATCAAGCAGTTACATCGCGTTCATTTTTTATGTTAATTATTTAGCAAAATATATTTCTTATTCCTAAATGTATGTACAACAAAGACATATAAACAATTTTTCCACAGCTCTTATTGTTTTCTCGGAAAAATATGGGGAAATTACGTTAATTTTCCACGGTCTAAAGTGATCTAACCCCTTAATGGCATTTTACACAAAATTAAAGCAAACATCTCACATTGGAGTAATTAAATATCGGCTGTATATTAACGATATCAAAATACTCCAATGTGAGAGACATA
The DNA here is from genome assembly GCA_036711955.1 of Digitonthophagus gazella. NCBI lineage: Eukaryota > Metazoa > Arthropoda > Insecta > Coleoptera > Scarabaeidae > Digitonthophagus > Digitonthophagus gazella. The sequence goes on along the minus strand of JASCIT010000001.1, from coordinate 25,411,690 downwards.
ATTCAATTCTATGTAAAATATCACCAAATAGTAATATGACGTGTTGTTGATTACTAGTCACTTGTTGCTGGTTGCCTTATTGTTAGTGTGAGACATGTCTTAGGTGTCATGATTCTATGATTCAGTTGACTTGCAACAAGGTTCTCGAAAACTACAGAACCAAATCTTCACGTTCGAGGAGCTTATGTCAAAATTATTTTCCAAGCAACTGAATATTTATTACTATTACATTAAAAATTATTAATTATTTATTTGTTGGTATAGTGAACAGTTGACCATTAGGGTCCATTTTAACACTTGTGAAGTAAGTTTTCAAAAGGGATTTCAAAATAACTCCATATTACATCAAGTGTTCATTTAAATTTGTGCTCAAGTATGCTTTGAAATTTTGTTAGACGACGATGGAGAGAAAAATGTATGTCGCATTGTTAGTGCACTCTCATCGATTAAATTTCAGATTTTACATACGTCAAATCTGGTCCAACTGCACTGAACGACCTGAAATGGCTAATTATTGATATTGTGTTTAATTCGTAACAATAAAATGTTATGGTCAGTCTTACTTTCAAACTGGTTTGAAAGTAAATGAAGTTTGGGAATATTTACTGCTTAATTTTATTGACCGCGTGAACATCACCATGAAATTTCGAAGAAGACATTACTGAAAAGATTGGCGTTTACGTAGGATTTAGTCAAAATTAAGTTATTGGCCAATTTCCTTTCATTTTCTATCTTGTTACTTATAACCTGTTGAACATTCCAGTCAGGGCAGGCCAACTCAGTGTAAAATAGTTGAAAGAGCTTGGATTAGTATGTAAACCGACTGATGACGCTAATGTACGAATTTTGAGAGCATTCGCACCTCGTAGCAGTCAAACGGTTAAATATCGTTCATACGTACTACGCAATGCTCGTTCTGGGAGCTTGCGGAAGATTAGGTTCGTTCAGAAGTGAAATATTATATCAAAGACTCTATAAATAAGAAAGATGTAAAATAATTAATTGTATTATTTTCAAAAATGTTCAAGAAATTAACAAAATGTTTCACTTTTTTTCAAAACCATTTTATGTCTACTGTTGCTTATGTTCCATATGTAATAATTGGGCCACTTAGGGTTCACTTCTTGTGAGATGGATGAAGTAATAAAATTCAATACAGAAAGAAGATGAGTATTATTTCGAATTTTGCTGTTTTTTAAATAGTTTTTAATGTTTCAGTAGAGGGTGTTTTCTAAAAATTTTCAGGTCACTTAACGATGAATTTAAATGAACACCTGATACCTTTTTTGAGTTATAAACAGTTGTAAGTACTTAAAACTAAACTCTATCGAATTTACTTTATTTTTATTTACTTGTTTATATTTTCATAAATACAATTCAGTAGAGTTATTTTGACATGATGATAGATTAAATATCTAGAAAAAAAAATTCTTTTCGTTTTGTTATGTTTTCTTGTGTTCCTGTAAATTCAATTAAATTGGATCTATTCCCTTTTAAAAACGTGCTTTACACTTATTAAAACTGGAAGTTAGCTTGAGTTATTATACAAGCCTTTTATTGGAAATATTTGTTTGTCATTGATTGATACTTGAATTTTCTATAATCAATAACTTTTGAAAAAAGAACAGATTTAATAAAAAAATAAGATCAAAATGACATTTTAAAAATGTTTTCGACATAATTTGAGGTTGCTATGAAGGTTATTATTAGCTTTGTTTGTTGGGTTAAAACTTGCACTGCAGTAACTTACACTATGATGCAAAGGTGCAGTTTCGTGCAGCATTTAAAGGGGAATTACTGTAATTCAGTGTAATTTGGTGCTCTTTAGTTTAAGTATGAACTGTGATCCAACGAACTCATATGTAACCAAAATTTAATAATGCACTGAACTGCTAAGCAATCCAGCTCTAAGGGACAAAGCTGTAGATTTATAAATTTCCAGTTTTACAACCGTTTCTAATTTTTCAATTGATGTAAACAACAAAAAATTTCCATCTAATCTGTCTAATCATGACAGTCAAAATAAAAAATAGGTTACTTTATCTGTCAAATTGACGTTTTGAAAGTCTTAAAAAATTTTATCTTAAGGGGTTAGACCACTTTACACCGTGGAAAATTAACGTAATTTCCCCATATTTTTCCGAGAAAACAATAAGAGCTGTGGAAAAATTGTTTATATATCTTTGTTGTACATACATTTAGGAATAAGAAATACATTTTGCTAAATAATTAACATACAAAATGAACGCGATGTAACTGCTTGATGAAAACCTTGTTAAGCGCTAAGGGGTCCGCGGCCGGAACGATTTTACCTACAATTTTCAATGTAAAGCAAAAACGAAAAAGTATTTAGTTTTTACAACTCAAAAGCTAGAGAAAGACGTAGGGATTTCTTTTTAATTATTTTTTTGCAGAAATGGTGGGCATATTACAAAAACTTTGCGTTTTAGCCTAAAAGAATATCTACTAAATTGTTTATAGTTAAAGAACTACATTTGATATCAAAAAAATCCTACGTCTTTCTCTAGATAATGCTACTTGGAAGGTGCAGTTAAAATTTCAAGTAAATCGGTAAAGAATTGTATGAGTTATGTTTCCGGCCGTTTCAAGAAAAGTGATTTAGAGAAAAACGCATTTAAAGTTTGTTTAACCTGTACTGAGCACACGTTACCGGACAACATTCAGAATCAAAATACAGGCATTTAAAAACTGTTCCCACTTATAACTGACATTGCATCTTATTTTGAAGACCATAAGGCACTTTTTAGCGCAAAAAACAGAAATTCGATTTTTTGAAAATTCTAGAGTGGTCTAACCCCTTAAGTATTTTAGAAATAAAAAATATTGATATTTTTATGTATACTTACTGCAATTTGAGGACCATTTTGATCGTTAGCTGAAGTTTTAACTATTTGCACTTGTTGCATCAATAAATCACAATATAATCTCAACTCAGACTTTTTAGACTTTAAAGTATCGGGATTTATATCCACTACAACCCAATAAAAATCCCAATAATAAAGCTTTCAATTATTATTCAAAAATTCATTAAAAACGTACTTGAATCCTTTCCACTTTTATTTTGAACACAAGCTTTAGCCGTACCTAAAGCTACAAGCCATTTTTGACGTTCCTGTGATGTTGCCGCTCTTAAGTACATATGTTTTTCCCCGGGAATTGCTAAATCCATTCTTGTACTATCAACACTATCCACTAAAATCAAGTAATTTATTAATATTTCTTGTTTTTAAATTTTCTAAACTATTACCATTAATTTCACAAGCTTGGACTTTTATAGATCCTTTACATCCCTGATTTACTTCTTCTTGGGATTTATAATAGCTTAAAACGCCGTTTTCCAATACAAACCATCTGGTTTGCCAACCTGTCATTTTATTTTATAATTTAATCAAAAGAAAATGATTTTTATATTATGTTAAAATTTAGTATCTTACCCATCCACATATTTGTCCATTTCCATAAAGTTCCTTCCATGATTTTATATACGGTTTACATGTAAATTAGATTGATGGTGATAAAACTGTTAATTAAATATGTATTAAGTTGGAATAATTTTTAAATGTAAAAGTGAAAGAAACATTACATTTGACGTTTGGCATTTGCGAGTGAAAGTTATTGTGTCAAATATCAAGATGGTAATGCTTAAAAAGTAAAAAGTTACTAAAGAATTTTTTTTGTAATCAGTATTTCTTTCTAAAAATAACAATACTTTAGTCTTTTGAACTTTAAATTCTTGTTTGTGATCGTTTTATGTTGATACAAATCATTAGTAATTATATTTATAAAGATTTTGATATGGTTTAAAATTTTGAATACCAACATAAAAAATTAAAAAAGCTAAAAGTACCAGATTTCTTAATTGATATAGGTGTGTTTGTTGTTTACAAAAACTTTCCTATTTATTTACATTATTTACAATGAATTTAATTATCTCTTTGTATTTTTTTACAATTTTAATTGTGTACAAGATAAATATATGTAAGTACTACTTTTTAAGTTACTCTAATAAAATATAACATACATTTAAACTCCTTAAAATGAGTCACCTTAAGGTGTTCCCAATAAATTCTTAACTTATTTATTTATCGTCAATTTATTATAGCAAAAGCTTTAGAGTGTTACGTATGTGAAAAACAAGAAAACAACCTTGAAAAATGTGTAAAAACCATAGCTACATGCCAAGTAGAAGAAGATGTGTGTCTTACGGAAGTTAGTTGGGGAAGCACACCTTATTGGACTTTAGGAGCTAAGAAACAGTATTATGTATCAAAGATGTGTTCACGTAACGATCGTTGTCACAGACAACGAAATGCGGGAATGACTTATTGTACGCATATTTGGTATGAAGATTGGAGATGTATCGATTGCTGTAAAGGAGATAGATGTAATTATTATATATTTGTAAGTATTTAAATTTAACATGATAAAAATAAGAATTTTATATAAGTAATTTTTTTTAGTCGAATACTGGACGAAGTGAAATATCAAATGTTGTTTTGGGTTTATCAATTTTATATGTTTTTTTGAGACTGTTTTGAAATGTTTAGAAGAAAGAAGATTTTTTAATATTTCGTTTATATGTACATTTAGATAGTTTTATGTTAAAGAAATATGCTAATCAAAAACTATTTAGAATTGTAAGTTCTAAAAAATGGTTTTTGATTAGTTGATTTTAAAATTATTGTGCCTTAACATATTATAGTTCATTGGTTTTTAAAAATTACTATATTGTACTCTTCCATTGATTCCGCAATACAAACTTTTATATGATGGTTTAAAGCACAAATGTATTTTCTTAATTTTGACGAAATGTAATAGCTTGATATCTTACATTAACATGATTTTACCATTTTACATAATTTTCTGAACAAGAATTTTTTGGGCATACTATGTTTGTGCTTTAAAACTTTGATATGTTATTAGCCAGATCTGCTGAATGTAGAAACTGCGTAATTTTTACATTCAAAAAAATATATGTAAAAATGAAATGATTCTAAGTCGTAAATTTGCTAATGAGCATTATGATCTGTAAGGGCGGCTGCACACTTATTCAACATTTGTCTTTGACTTGTCTGTAAAGTATGCTTCACAGTGAGGCAGCAAGCAACTAGCAACCAACAACAAGAGATATTGCCACCGAATGACATTTTACAGAGAATGAAAGCAGACGTCTCACATTGAAGTGGCAATATCGCTTGTTGCTAGTTGCTGGTTGCTTCAGTGTGAGATCCGCCTAACATGTCATTTTATTAATTTTTATGACAAACATGTTTGCAACAAATATTATTTGACACTGTTTGTTCTATTTCATGAGATATCTGCCATCAGTCAGAAAATGTTAGAGGCAATGAGCTAAAAATGCTGGATAACCCAACATTTAAGATACAATTAGTATAAATTCTGTAAAATTACACTGTATTACAATGTTTATGTTTGTCTGAAACTTCTTCAACGTGTTGTACAAGTTTGCAAGGTTCAAGTTTTATATACCTACTGTATTTGTAATTTTCAAATGTCACACAAAAATGTCTACCACAAGTGTACCTGCAAGCTAACATGACATGTCTTAACCCTTAGCGCTCCGCGCGTTTTTGTACCACTGCCTACCAGCAACTCCGGTACATTATAGAAAGGTTTATACAGGTATTTATTATACACTCAATTTCGTAACATCTTAAGCGTAATCATGTTAAAAACAATGGGCTCCGCAGCGGAGCCTACGGAGTTACGGGACAAATGACTGACAGCTCCGTAGCGGAGCCAACGGAGCGCTAAGGGTTAAACATGTTGTAGAGAAGTCAAAGGCAAATATTGCATAAGTGTGCATCAAACGTAAATTACACACATGCCTCGGTTGACCATGATGTTACTTATATTATTGTACCTTTAAACATACTAAGGACATTACGTTTTTTTGTCAATTACAAGTGAAAATATCACATATTTTGTAAATTAATTATCAATTTATCATATTTTTGTAAGAAAGTATGTCAATGTTGGAAACTAGTTAAGACCATGAGCACATTTATGTGACATTTGTGTTCGACTTGTCTGCAACATATCTAAGACATCTCACTTTATTAATTTTTGTGATGAGATATATTTACCACAAATATCATTTGACATTATTTGCCGTATCTCATATCTGTCTTGTGTCAGAAATTGTCAGAGGCAATGAGGAGCTGGAAATTCAGAATAATCTAAAGTTTAACATAAAATTTATATACATTTTGTAAAATTACACTGCATTACAGTCTTTGTATTTGTCTGACACTTCTTGCACATGTGGTTCAAGTTTTATATACCATATGTATAATTGTTAAATATCATAGACAAAAATGTTTGCGACATGTTGTACAAGTGCAGTTTAAGGGTCTATTCCCCATGACAATGCAGGACTTCAACACGACATTGACGTCTTAGGGTTGTTTCCATAGATTATTATGGGACCATCCAGACATTGATACACTACATCCATGCAACATTTTATACTGATCATGAGGAGAATGAGATATCGTCTGAATGTTATGTTGACGTCGTGTTGTGTCGTGGGGATAGACCCTAAGACAATATGTTACATAAGTGTGCAACCGGCCTAATACTTATTTCTATGATACATTTTAAAAACGTACGAAATTAAATAATGTACATTCCACAAAAGTTTATGAATCTCTTATTAGTTAGTAGTATATAATTTTCTTAAAAGGAAAATAGGTCTACTTATTTTGATCTGCTTATGTACAACGAAATTCTCACATGCGATATTTGAAATGATCAAATTTAAAGTGAATCAAATCTTGGAGGTTCCATTACGGAGAAAGTAGACAAACGTTAAAATTTATTAATTATAATGAAGGGGTGATGCAAAAACCGGTCAACTCCACTTTTTTTAACTTTAAATAACCATTCTGGGCTGCATTATTAGCTGCATTATAATAATATGTTGGTAGCAATTTCGTCATTAATATCAAATTGTACAAATATATTTTCTTCACTGTTTATACAATAAATGTACTCTTCTTGCTGCAGCATATAATAAATTTGCAAAGTAAGTGTAAAATGGGGTTTGGACTTTGATTCACTTTAATTCTGAATACTGAACCATTAAGTTTTGTTGCACTTTTTATTGTTTTTATATATTTAAGAACTAATTTAGTCGTGTATATCCGTCCACTTTAAATTGAAATTGTAATAACATTTTTTAATAAAATCATTTTATATAAAATACCTATTATCTATTCTTCAACAAAAAAACCTATCAAGCATTTTGGGAGCTTCAGCAAAACGAACTTATCTATAAAACAGGTGAACATATTGCATTAATTAAAGTAATATTCAAGTGGATGCATTAATCTATCTTTAGTGTACTTATAGTTTATGAGTTTTGCGTATGTTATACCACTCAAAAATGCAATCATACGTAGTCTTAATCTTAACCTTTAAATATAGAGGTACCATCTAAGAAATGGTATGTAAACGCAATATCTTTATAATGTTATCAGCATAGATATTCCAAAGTACTAGTAAGAGTGTATAGTACTTAATTATTAAATGTGATGCGGAAAGCGAAAAGGGACCAGTTGGTTTAAAAATTCAAAATTGAGTTATTTTTTCTTGGTAAAGGAATAAATTATGAATATTTTTACACCAAAACGAAGGCGATATCTAAAAAAATGTCTTAGTTCTGTCTATTTTAATGTATCAGTTAGGAAAATGGTGTTTTGAGAGAAAAGCGTTTAAAGTTTGTGTTCAATCACACTAACTTTATTTTTCATATTTAAGAAACAAGTACGCTCTTGATTCTTTACGTTCGCTTTTGGGGTGCATAAGCACTCTTATACACAACAAATTCAAAAGATATCAGTTGTCGGGCCCATCTTATTATTCCATAACGACAACTGGTCCCTTTTCTCAAACGTAACATGGGTTCACATAATAAATATCAAGTATTTTCTTACTAAGTTCGACGTTACAATCGACTTTGGCATGTAAAAGAAGAGTCCTATTATAATAAGCGATTAAAAACTCAAAATTGATATTTTCGACCCAATCCTCTTTTTTCTTCCGTACTGAAAATTTTACTTTGCCGACAACTGGTCCCTTTTCACTTTCCGCATCACAAATATTGGTGTTTTATGTAATTATTCAATAATCTAATTACTAATATTTCCAAGATGTGTTGCTCACAAATATTTACGACTGTTTAAAGGTTTTATGCCACAAGATCAGTAATAATCGTTTCGTAAATCTATAGAATCTGTCAAACAGCACGTAAGGTGCAATTTCGTATATTGTACCTTCGTAGCTTCATAGTTAAAGGTTGATAAAAAACACTTAATAAAAACTTCAAAAATTTGACTAAAACTAAATGGAAACGTTTTACGGTACATTTTATTAACATTTAAGACATTCTTACAAAATGCATAACAACTTCATTCAAGTTTAAACAATCTCTACATTTATGTCTACAGCAGGGGTCGGCAACCCACGGCCCATTGTTAGTTTTTGTGCGACCTGCCAAGCATTGTAATTATAATTGCCATGGTAACAACAATAGAAATGGCTTCCATTGACGTTTCTATGACAATTTTATAACTATGCGGCCTGCTTAAAAATATTGTTTTTGCAAATGGCCCTCCATGCAGAAAAGGTTGCCGACCCTGTCTACGCCATAATATACATATCTTTTTTCAACAATTGTATTCCGAGGCTGCAGGACGCGCCATCTGGGTAACATAACCTAACCAAACATTAGTGCACAATATTTGTTCAACGATCGTTTCATAAAACTACAGAATCGAGAAAAATTTCAGCAGATTGCAAATCAAATTCTTATTAAATGTCACCAAGGATTTATAACCTCACTTAAAAATTTGAGATAATTCAAAACAAATAATAATGTAAGTTATAATTATATAGGGTAACTGCCCAAATGTCGGCCTCCTTAAAAATGTGTCCTAAAGTTGGCCTTTCTATAAAAATCTATATAGAAAAACTGGAAGGCTGACTTTAGGCGCATGGCCGAGATTGGGTGAGTTTACCCTATCTGCATGAAAGAGACGCCTATTTCTCTGGCATTAGTTTAAGGCAGAAAAAAATAGATTTCAATCTGTTTTAGTAGTTTCTATCAGACAAGTTCATTGCAATAAAACCGCTAAGGCAAAAAAATATCCATCATGAAGAAAAAATGGATTCTTTCAATTGAACCATAATTTACAAAACCACCATATTGATTCAATTGAAACTCATTAATAATGGATATTCTTCCGCAAAATCATATAGAAATCATATATGATGTGGATGAATTTGATGAAAACATAAAAAGATCCCGGATTACGTTCAGAGATAATGAAGCACCCAAAGTGCATGATTTAGAAGATGAAGACGCTTCATTCAAAGAGAATAAAGTTATTTGCCACACGTATTGTCCATTTGCATGCCTTTCAGACTGTGGAAACTGTAAGAAGATATTTTTTGATAAATTAGATATTAAACCTGATGAAGGAGAAAATGAAGATGACGAAAATAAAAATTTTCATGTAAAAATCTCTAAAAAGAATCAAAATCCTAATTCTTCAGATATCACCATTAATTATGAACTAAACAAAATTCGCAGTAACAATTTGAGAAATGCAACAGATGATGAAGATGAAGAAGAAAATAATGAAGAAAAAGAAAATTTACATTGTCCTGATTGTAGTTTCGTATCCTTTAAAGAAGATAAATTTTTACGTCATTGCATGACCACTCATAATAATTCCAATCCATTTCAATGTCCATCTTGTGATGAAGCATTTCCAATTTACCTCAAATTACTGAAACACTTAGAAGATCTTCATATAGAATCTAATAAAATTCGTTGTAAAAGATGTTGTTTATGTATGGACATGAAAAATGTAACTTTTCACGTTTTTACATGTAAAATAACAAGACCCTATGAGTGTGATCATTGCTATAAAAGTTTTGCAACAAACAAGAAGAAAATTGATCATGAAAAACGACATAATGTACAATGTCCTTATTGCGAAATGAATTTCGTTTTATTATCTGATTATAAAAGACATGAAAAATCAGTACATATGTCAAATAAAAGTAATAAAGATAAAATAAAGATGAAAAAGATAAATACATTACTTACAACTTTTGAAAGTAAATCTCAAGAATTGCTAAAAGCTTTACCAGATTATTGTAGTGAAGAACCAAGCGATAAGGAATCATCAGTTTTTTCAGAAGAAGATACAGAAGAAGAATTTTTTCATTCTATTAATCAAAAAGGTAATAAAATTTGTAATACAAACGAGGTGAAAAATATTTTTAATTTTAAACACTCAACCTAAATTGAAGAAATCAGGAAAATTCGATAAATAAAACCTAAAGTCTGCATACATTGCTTTCAAATCTTGAATGGTTTAGAATCTTTAAGATTTCATTGCGTATTAATTCTCAAAACCTAATTAATCTTAGAATGTTACATGCGTAACAAACAATTTACAATTGTCACCAAACTAAGAAAACTCTTGCAACAAGTACACGGTTCATTATTTAAACCATTGTGTAAATATTGTGGTAACTACATTTATGAGTCGAGAATGTATTCACATACTCTACATTGTATCAAACGGTTTAGAACTAAAGAGCATTTCAACAGGAATAAATTTCTAAGAAGGGAAATAAGAAATGATGTAGTTAACAGAGATGATTTGAATTAAAATGAAGGTCGATTAGAATCTGGTTTACAGGTTTTTAAAAGAAAAAATGTTTTGTATTTAAGTAAAAATCTGTATCAGATGATTGCATAAATTTGTGGACGATTGACCACAGATAGATTTCAGTGTGCTGTGTAAGTAAATGTCGGTATTGTTGTTTCTTCTTAAAACAAAGGTAAGGTAATGGGATTGTCTCGTTTTGCTTGTCCGATCCTTTACAGACGTATTCCTTGGCTGAAAATAAGTAAAAAAGTTCTAATGAACAGAGGTCCGAAAGTGATTCGTTTTCGAGATATCAAGGTTTTAATTTCATATGTTGACCCATTATTAGCGTTATTACAGTGAATTATTTAAATTAAATTAACTCGTTCGCGCCGACGTGTACCACCGGTGGTACACAAAGTAGCTTATTTTAAATGATTGGGAAAAATGGTTACGGCTGTAAAGAAAGACTTCTAAAATACACTACGACGCGAACGTGTTAATAAATAGTTGCGATGGTTACGATAACACTTTATACCTAACCAGTGTAATTTAATAATGACAATTCATCGAAACCATGGAAACGAGTTAATAATTTATTTTAATAAATACACTTTGATTATGTTTGTAATAGATAAACGTATGAAACAAAACTTTCAATATCTTGAAAACGAATCACTTTTGGATTCATATTTATTAGAACTTTTTTACTTATTTTTAGCAAAGGAATACGCTTGAAAAGGATCGGACAATCAAAACGAGACACCTGTATACAGATCTGGAAATTTCATTTGAGGACATAGGAAAATAATGCGTGCAACAGCGAAGCATATAGGAAGTAGATTAGATAAACAAAGAGCGATATAGCTGTTTAACCACGCAACGAACTGACAGTCTGACAGTTCGACAGTTTGTGGGAAGAAGGTGATTGGTTGGGCGACTAGGGTCGGATCGGAAAAGGCGTGGTTAAACAGTTATATCGCTCTTTGTTTATCTAATCTACTTCCTATATGCTTCGCTGTTGCACGCATTATTTTCCTATGTCCTCAAATGAAATTTCCAGATATGTATACAGGGTTTCTCACGCAACTGGTTCGTTAGAATTTTATTGGGTTCCACTATTAGTAAACTTTTGAGATTTTGCCAGTAGGGGTTGTTCATCCGGATCTTTTGATTTAAAATATTTTCAAGATGGCTGCCACTTCCGGTCGACCGGAAGTAGGATACAACTTCGTTATTTTAAATGGAATGGTATAATTTTTATTGCATATTTTAATTCTACGTACAAAAATAAGTAAACTTTCATAAGGATTGTTGGTACGTATCGCTTTTCGTTTTCGAGTTACTTTGATTTTAAGATTTCTTTAACAAGTTTTAACTTGCTGTTTAAAACCACATTTCTCAGTCACTGCTCAAGCAAGAAAGTTAATAATTGGTACGTTTACTCTCCAGACATTGCCAAATAGAACCCCACTACCCCTACCCCTCTTTCACATACAGAGTGGTCACAAAGAGAATTACCGCTCTTCCATATTCAATTGCAAAAAAGTCGAAAATTTTAAATGGAACACCCCATATTTTATTAATCTATTCGACAGAGAATTTAATTCTCTACAAATTTGCAATACATGTCCCTATACCTATCGGTTAAGGTTTTCAAGATATAAGGAAATTTGTCAAAATCGCGTGTAAAATGTCAGAAGAAGTCCTGTTTTTATTAGTAGGCCATGAAACTTGAACAGTTTTTTCGCTTGATACGGTAGAAAATTTAATTCTTTACCAATCTTCAATACACTTCCCTATCCTGTTGGTTAAAGTTTTGGAGATATAAGCGAATTTATAAAACTTGCGCGTAATATGTCAAAAAAAGTTTTTCTTTATTAGTGGGCTACGAAATTTGAACAGTTTTTTGATAAATTCCCTTATATCTTCAAAACTTTTATCGATAGGTATAGGGAAGTGTATTGAAAGTTGGTAGAGAATTAAATTCCCTATCGTGTCAAGCAAAAAAATCGATCAAGTTCCATAGCCTACTAATAAAAAAAAGAAAAACTTCTGACATTTTATACGCAATTTTGACAAATTCCCTTATATCTTGGAAATCTTAACCGATGGGTATAGGGACATGTATTGCAAATTTGTAGAGAATTAAATTCTCTATCGGATAGGCTAATAAAATATAGGGTGTTCCATTTAAAATTTTCCACTTTTTTGCAATTGAATATGGAAGAACGGTAACCCTCTTTGTGACCAGCCTGTATATTAAAAAGGGGTGGGGGTAGTGGCGTTCTATTTGGCAATGTCTGGAGAGTAATCGTAATAGTTATCAACTTTCTTGCTTGAACAGTGACTAAGAAATGTGATTTTAAACAACAGGTTGAAAATTGTCAAAAAAATCTTAAAATCAAAATTACTCGAAAACGAAAAACGATAAGTACCAACAATCCTTATCAAAGTCTACTTATTTTTACATGTAGAATTAAAATACGTAATAAAAACTATACCATTCCATTTAAAATAACGAAGTTGTATCCTACTTCCGGTCGACCGGAAGTGGCAGCCATCTTGAAAATATTTTAAATCAAAAGATCCGGATGAACAACCCCTATTGGCAAAATCTCAAAAACCTACTAATAGTGGAACCCAATAAAGTTCTAACGAACCAGTTGCGTGAGAAACCCTGTATATGAAAACACATGTAAGGATAGTGTAATAGATCTTCAATAAAATATTGAAAATACAGTTATTACTAGTTTCACAATAAATTTAATAGATAAAATAACCATAAATAGATCACTCATGCATTATAATAAACTTGATTTATAAAAATATCACCGGCCAACATTTTTTAGACCCATAGATCAGACAATAGTTTCCTAATAGTTTTGAGCGCGCGGAATTCAAATTTGGCCACAGAATTGCTCCATCACATTAGGTTTTTGAAATATTCTAACCTAAAAATGCAAAAAACCCGATTTTTAAACATTTTTGGGATTAAATAATATAGCGGCATCTGAGAGGACCACTGTTTTAATTGTAAACGTATTTTGAATTTTTTTAATATCTTCATTTCTTCTCGAAGGAATGTAATTTCTATAACATCAGTCTTTACCCAATCATTAACCCATATGAGCAGCAGTAGTTGTCGATAGAGTAGGCCTATAATGTCATTTTAGCATACGTAACTGTACGATTTAAATGATTTGCAGACAAGGATGACTTCAAAAAGTCACTGTGTTAAAAAATGAATTTTGCTCTATTTGTGCACGTTTTGACACAAAAAATTAGTATAGATGGGATGAAAGAATGCTGGCCTACTATTGTTGAGCTTAGGGAAGGGAGGATAATTCCATAAGTTGAGTTAAGTCACTACAACGTTCATTTGAATTAAAGAGAAGACGATTTTTTTGAGACTACGATCAAAAGATTTTTTCATAAAGAAATTAAGGTATTGAAAAGATTCCAAATGTATTTTGAATGGTAAAAGTGGTACATTCGGATGGAGTTTTCTAGATAAAAATTTATTTGCTACGTTAATTAATTCTAAATATGTTCAAAACTCCTGTTTTTTTACTTCTATAGATTAGAATATCTTGAAAACCTGAGGTGATGAAGCAAGTCTAAAGTCATATTTGAATTCAGTTCCCCAAAACCTTTTAAAAAAATACTATTTGATCGATGGGTTTCACCTTTCATAAAATTTTGTAGGCCTGTGTATTTTTCTGGTATTGGGACAGACACAAACATTTAATCTGTTCCTGACCAAAGTTAGGAATCATACTGTTGTTTATTTCAATATATTGCTTCACTTTGTTACCAATTATTCAATGTAACTCCGTTTGTGCATTGGCGAACTTTTTCGAAATGCGAAACGAAAACACGTATTTACGGCAGCTAACGTACAAATTTCTATAAGCCGTCAGTGTTACAACTGCACAAAACGTATTTCTAACGTTTACTTGGATAATGCTTTTGCTCTTTGGATAGTTCAAAAGTGGTTTAGCAGATTACGAAATGGAGATTTCACTTTGGAAAATCAACCCCCCGTTGGAAGCATTATGTATGATATTGATGACAATTCTCTGAGTACCCTAGTGGAAGAAAACAGAAGAATGAACTGAGGAGATGTCTGAGAGATGGATATTCGATGGCGTTTCGCCATTTAAAAAACTCGGGATGCGTCCACGGATACTGGACTAACAGGATTGCCCAATCAGCGAAAATCGACCGCCATCTTTAACATTATTGCCAGGCACAGCATCTCTGTCTTATACTCGGTTGTCTCACTTTAACTGTGATTTTTATTTATGAACTAATTGCCGAATACTTTATAGAATGGCAACAACGCACTTTGAATTATCTTTAAAACTATTTAAGAAGCAATGATAAGGTAAACGAAATCAATTTTTATATTTTACTTTACTTCTAGCAGTGACGTCAAACGCACGTCGTAGTGACGGCTGCGCATTAAAAATTCGCCGTATACACATTTATTATGGGACTGAGCAATCCTGTTAGTTCAGTATGCTTGGGATGCGTCTCCAAGCTCAGTACGTGGCTGCTCCATTTTGTGACCGCATGAATATGGAGATTTTTCTCTTTCTATACAATTTCTTTATACAATTACAACACTGACAACTTTCCGAAATTCTCACAATATTACATGCCGCAAATGCACGTCAGTTTTCCATTTTGAAAAAATTCGCCAAAGCACAAATCGACTTATTTGAATTGTAATTAGCAGTAAAGTGAAACAATATACTTTAAACTTTTCGGTGTAAGCAAAAAAGTAAACAACAATACCGACAATTGCTAGCATATTTTGTAACCGTCAACGGCTTAATTATGAATCGTTTGTCGTTCATGAACGACATTTTCATAGCAGTCGTATATGTCGTTGGCATAGCAAAATTAAATTTTAAAATAAGTTGTAAACCGTGGACAGAACTTAAGCATATTTCCTTTTATACATATCTGTTATCAAAATGGGTTGATTGGTATTATCTCTTGTGAAATTTCATTTTCACAAGTTAGAAGTTTCTGCATTTCATTCCTCGATACGCTGACATTGAGGGATGCCAGCACTCTTCTCGCAGTATATTTTTATGATTGAAAGCTACTAAACATTTACCTACTATCTGAATCTTTTAAAAGCAAATTCATGACAAATATCAGTGATGTAATATTATAGCCTTTTTTAATAAAATTACCAATTACTATGCAACTTACGATAAACAATGACTTTACCCAAAGATAGTTTCTTCATCTACTTTTCTTCATTGCCAAAGCTTGCCAAAGACGTGTTTCGTTATCAGGGTATGTTGTTAGTTCATAAGAAACAATATAAGATCAAAAGTGATATTGGGTGTGTTCAACGCACACAACAGTTGAGTTGCTGAGTGACATGGACCTTCTTAATGGTATAACTAGTTTACTGCTAAGATTCGGCACTGTCAATTTTGAACAGTGCTTTGGTTTGACGTTTAAAAGAAAGTAAGGTTGAAGTGAAATGAAGTGAGGATAATATGAAACATTTATAACTTCTATATCTGTAGCTGAGAGGTAAAGCGTCTTATCTCCATTTTCTTTTCTAAGTTTTATTAATAACATGTTCACAATGTATAATCATCGTAGTGATATAAAAACACTAAAAAAGGTATTTGAAGAAAAAGTGGAGGTACTACCCTGTACCTCTTAACCGTTTGAGTCCCAGACGGTTTTGAAAAAATACTGTCGAAGAATCCCAAGCAGCGCGATCGCGCTTTGAAATACGTATACGTTCATATACGCTGGGCTTTCTCGACATAAAATCTGAACAGCAAGGTTGACTCCACGTGTCCTGTTATCTATTATGAGAAGTAAGAAATTCAGTGTTCAAATATGTTAAAAATATTATGAGTAAAATCCAGATCAGTAGTAGCGACCAGAAACTTGTCCTTACAACAAAATTTTCTAACGACTGATTTATAAAATACAGTATTTATAAAAATTCATTTGTGATTGGAGTCGTTGGGTGCAAGGCTCCACAAAGTTTAAATAGAAATGTTGATTTGGCTGTTTCAAAATAGAATCTCTCTAAATCGACGTCTAAAAAAAGGTCATGATACCCAAGTCAACATTTTTCTATATTATAAAATATAAAATGTTTGCTTCAAAGTTATTAACCTTTTTAACCTTGAAAACAATTGACAATCGGCCATTTTATAATCGACGTAACTCAATTATTTTGAACCGAAATATGGTCGTGTTTGGTATCAAATTAAAGGATTTTTAATGAACTTTAAGAAATTAGGTACTTTTAGTAGGTTTTGAGGTATTTCGATCAACTTTTACATAAAATTAGTAAAACACTTTACAAGCTTTTCTATTTATAGTTTGCATTATTTTAGGTGATGAAAAAATCGATGATGCTAACCATAATAAATTAATAGAAGAAGATGCTACTTTAGATTTAAGTCCAGAAACTGTACAAATGAGTGAAACAGATGATGAACCATTATATCATCCACGTAATGTACATAAAAAGAAAAAATTCAATAAACTCAAAAGGCAAGGACAAGACAAGGTAAAAAGACAGCACTACAATACGCGAAAAGTATGCTTATTTTGCAAAAAAATCCTTCATAACATACCTATGTTAAAAAGCCACTGTAGAAGAATTCACAAAACGAGAATCATACTCGAATGTTATAGTTGCGACGAAAGATTTTCATCGTCACGGGGCCGAAGACAACATTTACGTAAAGAACATCGTATATGGGACTCTACAAAGATTTTATGTAAACTATGCAATAATTATGTAAAAACCGAACGAAATATGAATTATCATCTGTTGCATTGTACACAACAAAATAGGAGGTTAAATAAGAATAATTGTGAAATGTATCAAAAGATGCATAATGTCAAATCCATTAAAGATAAATATAATAGAAAGAATGAATTTGTAAAAAACGATGAATCTTTTAAAGATGAATCTGTTAGAATACTTTCAGGTGATGAAACTGAATATGTATATGAATCAAATTTAAAATCGAAAAAGGTTACAAATATAACCGAAGATAAGCAAATTCAAAATGATGAGAATTGTAAAAAATACGAAAAAGCTCTTAAAATATGTATATATTGTCCGAGAAAGTATAAAAAGCTATTTCGTTTAAGAGATCATTGCAGAAGAATCCACAATACTACACTGATATTTGAATGTTACACTTGTGACGCTCGTTTTACGTCGGTATTACAAAGACAAAGACATTTAAGCAAAAAACATAGATCGATTATTAAGTTTTTTTGTAAGTTATGTAAAAACTATATTCGTAGCGAAAAACAAATGAAATTTCATCTTGTAGAATGTACAAGTCGACATAAATATTTAGATAATGATGCTGTTATACGTTATGATTTAGATGATGATCCAGAAGATTCAGTTAAATGTGAAAAATGTAATAAAAACTTTCGTTCAAAATACGCATTAAGTGTTCACGAAATTCGACATCACAAATCAAAAGACGAAGACGCATTTTCAAATGGTAATGAATTGGTTGTCGTTAAATCCGAGGTTATCGCTGATGACTTTACCAAAGATCAAAACAATTTTTTGTTGAATGAAAATGTTCATCCAGTTTTTAATGCAGACGTTGAAATGGCTAATACTGATTTATTTTTAAATGAAAATGTAAATGATGGCACTAATTTCTATGAACATGCAAACTTAAATGATGATGAAAATCTAAAGGATTATCATAATTCCAATGAGGAAGAAAATATTTTCGACCTTAATGCAGATATTGAAATGATTAATGATGGTTTGTATTTAAATGAAGATGAAAATTTGAATAAAAATCTAAATTTCATTGAAGATTTTAATAATTTAAATGATAATGACAATTTAAATAAAGATACCAATCGTGTAAAGTATGACGATACTTTCAATGGTGATGATTTAAATGAAGATGTCAATAACTTAAACTATGAAGACAATTTCAATGACGACAATGTAGATGACGAAGTTAATTTAATTGATGCTATTTGCTTAAACGATAAAAATTTAAATTGTAATGATAATTTAAATGAAGGCAATGCACTAAATAATCCAGCAAATTTACAATCTGAAAATATACGTTTGAAAAATAATGATCCGCCATCTTTAAAATCTGAAAATATACACTTAAAAAACGCAATACAAAAACAATTCAAAAACATTATAAATAAAGATCTGAGAATAATTTCTATTGAAAATCCAATAAATTTACAATTTGAACATGACAATTTAAAAAATAATGATGATCCGCCATCTTTAAAACCACAAAATATTTCTTTAAAAATCAACGATATCGAAGCAAAATTAAATCCTTTCAAAAGTATTACAAATAAAAATATAAAAATTACTTCCATTGCCAATCTTGGATCACAAAATTTACAAGCTGAAAATATCTATTTGAAAAATAATGATACACCGTCTTTAAAACGTAGCTTACATTCGAAAAATGAAATCGAAGAGACAGAAAAAGATATTAAACTACCAGAAATTCCAAAAATATGCCTATACTGTGCAAAACTCTGCTTTAACGGCCACGCTTTAGTCACTCATTGCAAAAAAGAACACAATACCAGCATTCTTTACGAATGTTATAGTTGCCATGAACGTTTTAACAGCGTATCAGATCGTAAAAGACACTTAATTGATATTCACGGATCCGGACAGAAAATATTATGTAAAATATGCAAAAATTACATTTTAGGACAAAGAGAAATGAATATTCATATTTTACATTGTACAAACAGAGATAAACCAAAATATCTTCTTAATCAAAAGAATTCTTTAATTTGTCAAATATGTAAAGTTAATTTTCAATCAGAATATTCTCTCAGTCTGCATAATGTTCTTCATCATCAGTCTAAAGACGATAAAATTGATAATAACGTAAATAATAAAATTAATGATTATCCATCGAGTAGTAATGAAAATGAACTACTTGCGATAAAGCCAGAAGAGATATATGATGATGAAAACCAACAGTATTTAAATCGTACTGATATACTTTCTGGGGAAGAAACAGAATTTTTAGATGCTACAGAAAATGAACTACTTGCGATAAAGCGAGAAGAGATATATGATGATGAAAACCAACATTATTTAAATCGTACTGATATACTTTCTGGGGAAGAAACAGAATTGTTAGATGCTACAGAAAAAAATAACAGAAGGAAAAACCATCGATTAAATTTAAAAAGAAAAAGTGAAAAGAACGATAAATATATAAAATCAAAAAAACCTAATAATCGCAGATATCGAAATAGTGCACCAAAACTTTGTTTATATTGTTCAGAAGTCTGTCCAGATAGTCAAACATTAATAAGCCATTGTAAACTAATCCATAATACAACAACAAGACATGAATGTTTTAGTTGTAATAAACGGTTTCATACTGTAGAGGAACGAAGACATCATTTAAAATCTAATCACGGTTCGTATTATAGAATTTTATGCAAGATTTGTAATCAAATATTAAGAAGCGAAAAGAAAATGAATATACATTTTTTTACATGTGCTCAAAAATCTTTAACTAATAAAAATACAAAAGACTATTTAAAATGTGAAGAATGTAATGTTAAATTTGAATCAAGTTTTTCGTTAAGTCTTCATATGAATTTATCTCATCAATCAACTGATAAAAAAACTTTGGATATTATTTCGTGCGATGATGATTCAATTTTTTTGATTTCCGAAGAAGAAAATTTAGAAGATTTAAATGATATACAACAAATTGAAGAAGATATTGAACAAAATAAAAATATTAAACAACAAAATGTTAAACAAATTAAAAAAGATATTAATCCAAATCCACATTTAAATGAAATTAATAAAAAAATTAAATCAAATCGTAATGATTTAGAACACTGGACCCCTTCAGGTTATATTTCTAACGAATTAGAAGAAACCAAAAAATATACAAGAAGTCAATTGACAAATATTCAAAAATTTTATCAATATAAATTAAAACCATGTTCAGTGGTGTTAAAAGATATTTTGCAAGAAGACGATGATAATTTAAGTGAATCGTCATATTCAGATGAATTACCTTTCGATGATAATAACTTTGAAAATAATTCTTCATCAAGAAATTATTGTAGAAGTACAACAAATTCAAGTTTAGATACAAACGCTTCCTCTTTGATGATAAAGGTAACTTTTAAAAGTTCTAGTCAGGATTCTACCTCAATTAGTCGACATGAACAAGATATTGGTAACCATCGACAAGTTATAATTGAACAAATTTGTCAAAGTTCTAATTGTGGTTTACAAAATGAATTTGTTCGAAAAGAAAATCTTGTTCAAGAAAGTGTAGATGTTCCAATTGGAAATGATTTTAAAGATCGTCCAATTGAAAAAGAAATTGAAATTGAAATTAGTGGCGAAAATAATGTTGATGTAGTAAGTGGTAAGTAAATTATAAAAATATGTATTTTTAGCAGTCATTAAAAAAACGGTTAATTTGATATTAAACGCGACATATCTACGATTAAAAATGATGGAATCATCGCTTTTTTTAGTAGCTTGGTTCGTTGGGTTAAAACTTTCACTGCACTAAGTTACACTATGGTGCTGCAGTTTAATGCAGCATTTAAAGTGCAATGACCAATTTGGTGCACTTTAGTTCAGGTATGAACTGTCATCCAACGAACGAATATAATGTCACATCATTATATTCGATCATAGATGACATATACTTATATAGATAGGCGACTCTCCTATGTTTGGCTGGAACTCCGTTTAGTTGCGTATGATGTCACCAATGGCGCTACATTCGTTTTGCAGTTTTAAGTACTGGCGGGAAATTTAAAAAATTGTCAATTTTATACCTCTTCAATTTTTGTTTCATAAAATACTAAAAGTGACAACATTAAAACCACCTAATTTTATTAAAGAAACTCATGGATTTATTGACCAATAAAAATAATGGCTGGTGTTAAGTTTCCTAACTTATGATTTTTTCGATAAAAATGTGATTTAATCGATCCGAAATGTGTTCTATCGTACAGATTTGGTCGAATTGTACCGCGGAAAAGCATTTTTACCGGAGAAAACCCTATATAAACGCTTTTTTTGACCAAAATAGAAAATGTACTTACATGATTTTTTTCGTATTTTCGTCCAGTTTTGTTCAATACATGCAATATATTAATCTTCTTTTACGTTTTTCATACTGTTTTAAACCCAAAATGGTACGAAAACGTTAATAATTATGAAAATACGGCACATTTTCCGTGTCGCACCAGTGCGAGTTTTGACATTTTGAATTAGTGGTTAGTAAAACCACTTCGTTACTTAGCAACGAAAAGTATGAATCCAGGGGGGTATTATCGTAAAAGATGTGAGTATAAAATATTTTTGTAATATAAAAAAAGGAGAAAAATAATATTCCTTATAAAATTTCCGTAAATGTTCGCGTTTAAAACGATTTAACCCTTTAACGGTCAAGACTCTGGGGGTGTAAAATAATCAAATTTTTTCTAACATACATGTTGTTTAAGCTTCCCAGGGAAACTGTGAAACTTTGAGCTATATGGTACAAGTGGTACATATTTGTACCAGCAAGCGTTAAAGGGTTAAATGCCGGTGGTTGGGTTGGATCTAGCTGTTGTAGATAAATTGCGGCACGGAGGGCCGTTAGTTGGTGCTTATTCGTTAGTAGGATTGTTAAAACAGAATGGTCCGCAGTATGTCACTATTTGACCTGGATTTCGCTGGTTGATGGGGCTGCGTAGTTGTTGAAAGAAATGTAGATAGTGCTTGAGATCTGATTTGGGACGGGCTGAATTATTATTGCTACAGGAAAGTATGTCACTCTTTGACATGGACTTCGGCGATTGAGGGTTTGGTTGTGTTGAGAGGGGTTGCATAGTTAAAAATTGTAGGTGGTGCTTACATTACCATTGCTACAGGAAAGCGGCCCTTAGGGCCGCTAGTATGTAACTCTTTGACATGGATTTCGGCGATTGAGGGTTTGGTTATGTTGAAAGGGGCTGCATAGTTAAAAATTGTAGGTAGTGCTTACATTGCCATTGTTGCAAAAAAGCGGCCCAGAGGGCTGCTAATATTTGAGCATTTGACCTGGACTTCGGTGGTTGGGTTGGTTTGGTTGTGTTGAGGGAGGTTGCATGGTTTGGACGGGCTAGATTACCATTGTTGTAGAAGAGCGGCCCGTAGGGACCCTAGTATGCCACTATTTGACCTGGACTTCGGCAGTTGAGGGTTGGTCGTGTTGAGAGTGGCTACATAGTTGAAAAATTGAAGGTGGTGCTTATATTACCATTACTGTAGAAAAGCGGCCCGTAGGGCCGCTAGTATATCACCCTTTGACCTGGACTTCGGCGGTTGAGGGTTTGGTTGTGTTGAGAGGGGATGCATAGTTAAAAACTGAAGGTGGTACTTACATTACCATTGCTACAGAAAAGCCACACGTAGGGCCGCTAGTATGTCACTCTTTGACCTGGGCTTCGGCGGTTGAGGGTTTGGTTGTGTTCAGAGGGGCTGCATAGTTAAAAATTGTGGGTGGTGCTTACATTGCCGTTGTTGCAAAAAAGCGACCCGAAGGGCCGCTAGTATTTGACTATTTGACCTGGATATCGGTGGTTGGGTTGGTTTGGTTGTGTTGAGGGGGGCTGCATGGTTATTGAAAAAATGTAGGTGGTTCTTAGGATCTGGATTGGGACGGGCTAGATTACCATTGTTGTAGAAGAGCGACCCTTAGGGACGCTAGTATGTCATCATTTGACTTGGACTTCGGTAGTTAAGAGTTGGGTTGTGTTGAAGGGGGCTGGATAGTTGTTAAAACTAGGTAAGTGGCGGTTGGGATCTCTTTTGAAACTAGAATTTTATAAGGAATATTATTTTTCTTTCTCTTTGTATTGTAAACATATTTTATACTCACAAGTTTTACGATAATACCCCCCTGGATTCATACTTTTCGTTGCTAGGTAACGAAGTAGTCTTACTAACCACTAATTCAAAATGTCAAAACTCGCACTGGTGCGACACGGAAAATGTGCCGTATTTTCATAATTATTAACGTATTCGTATTATTTTGGGTTTAAAACAATATGAAAAACATAAAAGAAGATTAATATACTGGATGTATTGAACAAAACTGGACGAAAATACGAAAAAAATCATGTAAGTACATTTTCTATTTTGGTCAAAAAAAGCGTTTATATAGGGTTTTCTCCGGTAAAAATGCTTTTCCGCGGTACAATTCGACCAAATCTGTACGATAGAACACATTTCGGATCGATTAAATCACATTTTGGTCGAAAAAATCATAAGTTAGGAAACTTAATATATCCCAAAAATAATAATATGTGTTTGGGTTCACAACTAATACTTATGTATCTAATTTTCGAATCTTGCTGTTTGGTATTCATTCTTCTTGTAAATTCTGGTTCATTAAATCACTCGAAACACCAAAACCAAATCACTTAAAATCCACTAAACAATTTAGAATCACTTTAAATAACTTGCACAATTCCCGCTTTTCTCAAAAAGAATAAGACATGACAAGGAATGTCAACTTTTTAAATATGAAAATATTTGAAACCTGTGCGATATCAACTATTCCCTGGACAAATGATGCGCAGTGCATATTAATCATATAGTTTCCTGTAAAAAAGCTGCCAAAATAAATTTTATAGTAGAATGCAGCGCCATGTGTGACATCATCCGGTACTAAACGTAAGTTTTGACATTATGATAGGAGTGAGCAGTGCATGATATTCGATTCACTGCTCAAATATTTGTCACATCAAATTTGTCAATTTTCTATTATTTTTGTTCCGTCATCGTTTAGTACAAACCATCCTTCTAAAATTTTCGCCATTGCACCTGCACTAAACCGCTTGACCATTGCACCGTTTGAACATATTCCAGAGCAGGTTCAATAAAAACACGCACTTTTTTTCAAAAAAGCGCACTAACTTGCGCTGACTGCACGAACTTGCACTGCCCATGGCTTAACGAACAGTATGAGTGCAACTGTCTTAAGGTGCAGTGTCAATTACGCGACTGCAGCGGCGATCGTCGCGCGGCTGCAGACTCGCGACTTTTCTAGTGCGTCTACAGCCGCCTTATTAAGTGTCAATTGTGCAACAATAGTCGCCTCCGGTTTTTTCTCTTTCGGATTATCCATATATCCATCCACGTATCCATATAATTCAATGCAAACGAGTGGTTGACGCAAAGTCGTCAGAGTCGCGCGACGATCGCCGCTGCAGTCGCGTGATTGACACTGCATCTTTAGGCTGATTTTAGTGCTCAACGGACGGTCAGCGCTGACGATCGATGTTATATCAACGTATACTCCTTTCGGCGAAATATGTCTAATGCGTCATTAATTATCTTATCCTAGACTAGTATTTTCGGTTTTCGTCTCTATCTAACATGTACAATTAAATAAAGAAAAAATTATTTGACATATGTCAAGAAAACGATAACTAGTGACGCATGAGACATCTTTCGCCGAATGGACATTATACGTAGCTGTTCATTAGTGAATTGATTAATTATGGTATCCTACACTACTATTTTCGGATTTCGTCTCTCTCTGACATGTACAATTAAATTAAAAAAATTATTTGACATATGTCGAGAAAACGGCGACAACTAATGACGCATGAGACATCTTTCGCCGAAAGACGTCAGTGCTGACCCTCGGTTGAGTACTAAAACCGGCCTTAACCCATTTGCATCACACAGAAAAATGAAAAATTTGTTGTTATAACCGAACATTTTTTTATATGCAATTTTATAAATATGCGTTTATATGCGTACTATCTCGTAATAGTGGCCAGGTAAAATGCGCACTTATGATGCAAATGGGTTAAACGGCACTATGCCCAATAAACACTTGATATCTTCATTGAACTGCTAAGTGCAAGCAGTGCAGCCCTAACGAACAAAAGCTAATTTTTCAAGATGGTGGGTCATTATTTTTACTAACGATCTGGCAACGATGCTCACTATGCTCTCTCTGGATAGAGCGTTGCCATTATATTTTACTAGTTTGTTTTATATAGGATGACCAGATTTTTCAACTTTCAATGCTGTACATATACAACGCATGTACCATAACCCGAATTGGAGTTGCACTATGAAAAGAAAGATGAAAAAGTAAGCCCCCTCTCCGTAACATTGCCGAGTACTCTTTCATCATTCTCGTCATGATGCAGCTCCATTTCGGGTTGTAGTACAGGATGAGCCAAATTATACACTTTTAAAGGGAAACTGCCATTTCTAGAACAGGCAGAGGATAATTAATATAGGTGTCGGATGCTCAATTTTTATAAGAAATTGAATAGTCTAAACCATATAAAGATATCTCTTCTGCTTCCAGAGATGTAAGCTGTTTTTGAAAAAAGTGTATTTTTGAAAAGTCTAATTAATTGAATAGTTATAGACATAAAAATGATTTTTTCAAATGGAGCATCCTGTATATTTTTACTTATTCGAGGAAAGCTTAAAATTTCCTTTTCAAAAATATGACACATGATATTTTGTTCAAGGCAAATTTGTTATACAGAAATGCTTTACTTCTGAATGTGAGTTAATCCGGGTTATACTAATAACATAGGTTTAACAATAGCGTATAGTCGCTAATTCACAGAAATGCCTGTTCTTCCTGTCGATAACAGAAAAAACTGTAACATGAATGTTATTGTCACTACGCTATTCGTTGCAAAAGATCACTAGTCAATCACAAATTCAATAATAAATTGCGAATGCTGTACACGTGTGTCTGCTGTACTGCTTATCATATTGCTGTACAATACAGCAAAATTCTCTACGTCTGGTCACCCTATTTTATAGCAAGGATGAATGTCTCAATCTTGTCGATTTTGTGTTTACAAATATAAGGATAGGAGGCGCTTTGTTTACAGATGTATTTACCGTTAAGGCACGTCTCACACTGAGGCAACCAGCAATAAGCGATATCGCCACTTGACATTTTACATAGAAATAAAGCAAACGTCTCAGATTGCAGCAATTCGATGTCGCCTCTGAATCTAGCGATATCGAATTGCTTCAATGTGAGAGACATCATTTAATTACATGTATAATGTCAAGTGGCAATATTGCTTATTGCTGGTTGCTAGTTGCTGGTTGCTGATTGCCTCAACGTGAGATATACCTTATATGTCGTGCTTATACTCAAATTAAAGCAAATTTAATGTTCTAACGATTACTAATGAAATTTTTATTCTACACCGTCATATTAGTTTATTTTCGATTTTTTACAGAACAACGGGTTGATAATAAGGACACAAATTCCCTACCTTCAAGTTCTAAATGGGGATTAGAAGAAACCGGAACACAATGTCCCTGCTGTTTTAGAAAATTTGCAAATCATGCAAATTTGGTTCAGCATCGTTTAATGTTCCATAAAGTTTCGAATCCTTTTTCTTGTAATTCATGTTTCAAACAATTTACCACTGAATATGATAAAATGAATCATATGTGTGAAAATATTGGAAGAGTTTAGTTTTAGTTTTATAAGGTTTAAGTTTGTAATTACAAGATTTAAATTTGTAATTATTTTAAGTTTTAAAAGGAAAATATATTATTTTCGGTTATTCACCTAATAACAATTTTAGTTTTACTTTACGTATACAGTGAAATTCCCCTTCGCGGACACCCCCCTTGAACGGACATCCCCCTTGGACGGACAGTTTCTCATGGAACGGTCCGACTCTCATATAATTTGCATTGGGTTTCGGACGGACATTCCCTTGAACGGACGCGGACATTACCAAATGTTCTCTTAAACGGACAATCGCGCCGCGCGCCGATTTGGTTGTCTCCCTTTAATAAAAGATTTTCCCTTTAACCGGTGTTTTACTGACTTCAATATTTGCAAGATACAAGCGCAGCCTATGTCGTGCCTTTCTGCTTAGCTTGAATGAGGGACTTCCCCGACTAACCGATATTTAAAGGTTCTCATTTTTTCGGTACATACGGGGTTCAATACTAGTTTGACCTCTATGCAGAAAAGATATGCGGATGTATTGTACTTTGCAATAACCGCTTAGGCCCAAGTAACCAAGGAAACAGTTAAAAATTGCTCCCTACAGCAGGATTTAAGCACGACAATATGCAAAGTGAAGACCAGCTAAATGACATTTTTGCATCTGATCCAGAAGATGACTTACCACTTAAGGTAGTTTTTCCTAGTTTTAGAGATATTCTCAAATATAAGAATTTGTTGAAATTGACTGATAATAAAAACCTTAATGATTTTTTTAAACTGGATGAAAATTTGTATGTTGAAGACCTAGATTCAGGACAAGAAATTGAAAATGCAGAAGTGCAAGAACTATCTGAAGATTCTGACGTCGATGAGATTCCCATCTAGCAGAGAATATCCAAAATTATGGTAATAGCGTCTTTGAAGCTTCTTTCAGAATTGAAAATACGATTTCTGGACGCCATGCCAATTTAAAAAAAAGAGGAGACAAACAACAATAGATGATTTTTTACGTTATTAGACTAACATTTTCATATTATGTGTTGTTACATACCTATGTTCTATTATACAGGGTATAACAAAAGTATGGAATATAGCTCACAAGTACGCCATTTATGATTTAAATGAAAAAAGTTTCAAATAAAAGTTTTTTGGTTTGTTGTTTGGTTGCTATGGTAACCAACTTTGTTATTCGAAATGGGATGGGTATGTTTTTATTGCGTATTTTGATAGACTATTTTCCATTCTACACAATGGACATATCATGTCATAAGGTTTTATAAGAAAAAAAATCGAGAAAAATTGCATTTTTTGAAAATATCTAATCAACTAGTTTTGGTCAAAGTAGGCGCTGAAACTGCGCTGTTAACATCACTAAACGTCAAAAAAGTTGCCAATTGTAACAACTATGGTACAATTAAGCGAACACCAACCAATTGAAATGCTGATGTGTGGGTACGGCGACAGAAAACGTACCAAAAGTGAAGTTTTTGCAATCTTTACGAATATTCACCCGGTCACACAAATTTCACAATCTATCGTATCCAAAATCTCAAAAATAGTGTTTATCGTCGGAAGTAGTAAGACTCTGCCAAACAGTGATCAAAGTTAAACACCGGTAATGTTAAATCTAAATTTAACTATCTGACTAGAATCTTGACTATTCTAACACCCGTATGCATAGTCGACCGCCGGAAATCGGTCGATGTCAATAAAATCATAATTTATGTCAGATTAATATTGTATATATAAAATGGATATGGATTTGAATTGGATGTATAGTGCCAATATATCACAAATCACGTTACAAATCACCGGAGATTCGCCAAAGCGGAGATCGCTGGGAGATCGACTATGCATCACAAATTATATTCCGGCCGTTCGCCGGTGAGTCTCCGGAGAATCTCCGTCGAATCGCCGGCGATCGACTATGCATACGGGTTAATAAAAGTACTTTAGAATTGTAGTAGAATAATGTAGACAAAAGAATATATCGACGCTCTCAAGCCAAAACGGCATAAACGCCAAAATGGCCATTTTTTAGTTAGCTGCACCGTTGAGTAGCATTTTTAAAACTGCATGCAACAGTTAAAGCGGTATACCCGCAAACAAACTTCATTCGCTATAAAATTGGTTTAAAGTTTGCGAAAAAGCCATTTAAGATTCATTATGTCAATCGTTTTTTGCGTTTTCTGAAAAATTAGGTTAATGGCGTTTATGCCGTTTTGGCTTAGCAGCGTCGATATTTAATCTTGTTGTGCGCAAAAGCCATTTAAGAATTCAATGATTTAAGAAACAGAAAAAGCAAGGAATTTATTATATGAATATGTAGTAATTCGGGAATTACTGTGGGTTTCGGAAAACTACCATTCACATTAGGAATTCGAGTTATGTAACGTGTTTGGTAGAAAACTCGAAAATCACGTCTGTCATTTACGACGTCCGGTAGAAACACCTAAACTTGAGGAATTTTGTAGGGAAATATCCTCAACTTTATGGGTTTCCGCGGAAGAAAATAATCGTTGAAGGTATTAGGTGTTGGCTCACGTAGGGGTTGATAACACGGTCTGGGAATTACGTGAGGGTTTTCGCAATTGGCTAGTTGGCGGGGGGTTTTTGGTAGGCCCCGTGGCCAAAGTGTCGACGTAAGGTGCGTTAGGGATTGGTTAATTAATATTGTAAAAACGCCCACCCAAATCTTGTGGATTGGCGTCCTGCGAGGAGTTGTTCAGACGTTAAGCCGGCTACTCACTACGCGATACTTGCCAAGTAATTGCAAAGTACTTGGCAAGTAGCAAGTGGTGTGTATGAAGACTCGCATAAACTTGGCGAAGTACATGTACTTCCCATCGTGAGTCGGAAAACGGTCGCAAGTCAAAGGGGACGAGTAAATAATTTCTTTACTTGTATGCCCGCGCTACACTACGCGGCGTTTACAGAGTAGGAGTATCAAAAGTAATTGTGGAATAATGCAGTTGAATAACGAGTTAACTTTAACGTTTTTGGATATTTATCAAAAAGAAGGAGTAATTTGGAATGCATCTAATAAATTACATAAAAACCGGAACTAAATATACGATGCGTGGAAACGAATGCAAAATGCAAGGCTAAATTGAGGGCCAGCGAAAGAAGTGGTGCTGGTTCCTGTGATATATACAGGTGTCCCACATTTTAATACGCAAACTTCACCAGGACATAGTTCTCATAAAAATAATACAAAAGTTTTATATAAACATGGGGTCGTAACTCTTTTCTTTTCGAGATATGGCCGTTCACAGTTGGAAGACAAATTTACATTTTCATTTTTATTTCAGCTATTTATAAACGCAGGAATGTGAATTTTTACAGTTATGTACTACAGCCAAGCATGTTATTTTCAAGCCTTAATTTAGCCACCCCGGGGTGCCTTAAAGGGTTGAAATTCACGAACATCACTACATTTTCCAAAAGAACTTTTTAATTCGGTAGAATTTTAACCTAAAAAAATATGCGTTAGAAACCTCATTCTTTAACGAGATTTTTTTGTCTCTTACATTTTTCGCATAAAACTGATAGATCTCGAAAAAAAAAAAATAAAATCTTAGCGCGTGTCGTATTGTACCGCTTCACCCCTAACCAAATGTTCTTTAAAAATTGGCTATGATTTTAGAGTAATAAGTGATAACAATAATAATAAGCTAAAAAGATTAACAATTACACTTTAAATTAAATGCATTCTATCTTATTGTTAGTCAACATACAGTTCATCAGTACAAACAAATCAGACCAAAACCATGGCCAACTTTTAAAGAACTTTTGGTTAGGGATGAAGCGGTACAGTACGACACGCGCTAAGATTTTATTTCTATCAGTTTTATGCAGTGCCGGCCTTAGGCCACGGAGCGCCCCGGGCAAGATATTTTTTGGCGCTCTTTATTTCTTAGTTCTTAACTTCATTTTTCTTTAAGACTTGTATAGGTACTAACACTACTAGCAATATGTATTGGTCTGTGTCCCTAACCAAACGTTCTTTTGTTGTATGGCAACGGTCATACATAATTTTATTAGATTTAATAATTAATTTAGTTCATTTACCTTTCAATATTATTCATTTATTAACACGTCCGTTCCGAGAATTCCGCAATCATCGCATACATTTTCTTTGTTCTTTCGTTCTGATTTCACGTTAAATTCATTACTTTGTTTATACAATTGTTTCTATAAAGATCACGTACGATGTTTCGTCTTCCATAACATTCTTTCGATCTTTTAGCGTTTAAGGTACGTTTTCCTAACGACGGGTTTTTTGCGCCGCGCACGACGTAATACGCTGAGCGTTTAACGTTCCCCACTCCTTCTCCCGAATTGAAATTGGGGTGTTTTCCTATAGAGCGCATCACGTCAACGTGGAACGTGTTACGCCGACGCGGCAGACGCGACTGTTTCTGGAGGAGTCATTTGCGTTGTACGCTGCGTGATTTGTTCGAGAAATGTAAAAAAAATGTCCCAAAGGTCACCCAAATTGCCGGCAATAAGGTTTTCGCCCGATGAGGACGAATTTTTAATTGAGTTTGTGCAGGAGCATTCGATATTGTATGACTTGAAACACCAAGAATTTAAAAACACTATGAAGAAGGACCTGTTGTGGACTGAAGTCGGAAAAGCGTTAAAAAAGGAAGGTAAGTTTTCTCTGAAACAATTATTTTTTATGTATAGAATAATAATATTTATTTTCAAAGTATTTAAAAGAGTTCCTGTTAACATGTGTCCCATTCAATTTGCAAGTGAATTAGACACATGTTCACATAAACCGAAAGGACTTTATGAAACACTTGTACATCCACAAATATATTCACAAAAAAAATTGACCTTAACTTAACCTTAATTTATTAAGTCATGTGGATGAGCTTGACGGTAGTGCTTTTTCAGTCCGGCGTGTACTGAAGTAATCAGTCAACCGGCTTCTCACTTGAAATCCTTCCGATTGGGCGAAACCACATGTGCCTGTTAGATTAATCAGGTTTTGAGTTGGGAAATCTTCCAACTTTGGGGTTCTCTCTACGGTCAAAGGATTTTTGGATATATACTCACATCTCAACATGTTGTGTAAGCAACAGCACACAACAATAGCCATATCTATAGTCTCAGGTTTCAAATGTATAGGAGTAAAGAAGATTCTGAAAATGGCACTCATGACGCCAAAAGCATTTTCAGAGGAGGTGGTAAAAAATGTGGTACAAGTTTGTTCTGTAGCGCAGCCAACACCTTAGGTACAATGGTGCTTATAGCAGAAGGGGAGATGCGGTACCCAAATGCCAGTGATCTGTACGACTCCCCTCTGGCCAGAAACCTGAAACAAATTAATAATATTGTGTGACAATGTTGTAAAACATTAACAACGATAGTAATGGATTGAGGCGTTAAGAGCAAAAGTGGACCAACTCACATGCGTTAGGCGTTCGCGTTGGTTCACTTTTACTCTTAACGCCTCAATTGATCGTTGAAAAAGAATGAAACTTTGTTTACAGGTATGATGAAAATGAAGTTTTGTATACTAGTCGCCTTTGTTTGTTTCAGGAAGTGAGTGCAAGAAACGGTGGAAAAGTGTGAGAGATCACTACAAAAGGGAGAAAAAAGAAGAGAAAGGTACCACAGGTAAGGCTGCTAAGAAGAAAAGAGCTATATATTGGCAACGGTTGCTATTTTTGAATACTGTAGAAGATGAAAGAAGCAGTTTTACAAACGTCCTGACCACATCCAGCAATGAAGCATTAACTCCAACTTCACAACCACACATTGGTGAAGTAGGTGAACATGAGAAGGATGATGCACATGAGCAATCGTCTCAGCATTCATCTCACCGAGAATCATCTCCAAAATCTGGAACGGCCACACCATCTGCAGATGGTCAAAAGTCTGACAGTGCTGTATTTCGATCCCTTTCCAAAACAAGGAAGGAAAACCTTACTCTCCAGAAATATTTGCTAGAGAGACAGCAAGATAAGGAACATTTCAAAAAGTGTATGGAAGAACTTATACATCATTCAGAACCCAAAGAAGATGAAATTGACATGTTTTTCAAAACAATGGCAGCTACTGTGAAAAAGTTCAGACCAGATCTTGTCACTCGGACGAAAGCGAACGTTTTCAAAGTAGTCACGGAAATGGAACTACTAAACCTACAATCGTCTTTTCCACATACCACAGGATTTACAAGTATCCCGTACAATGAAAACCAGTTGCTGTATTCTTCCGCATCAACATTATCTTTCCCACGTACTACAGGATTTACAAATATCCAGTTCAATGAAAACCAGTCGTTACATTCCTCTGAATCAACATCATCGCCCTGGACTACTCCACATTCATCTCACACAGAAGCTTCCTCTGACATAGTTTCTCAAGCTTTAGCACAAACCTTTCAAACCGAGGGCGATGAATAATAATGTTTCTATACTCATGTATCTGCCTATATGTACGATTATGTTGTATAAATAAAAATTTCGAGGTTTAAAATATTTGATTACTTACCTTAGTGTTAAAGCCAATTTTTCAGCTGCTGTTATAGGGGAGGTTGTCAAGTCTTCTTCAATAAGATTCAAAACGAAGGAAAACCTTTCACGGGTCAATCTAAAATACTTTTGAAACTTTTCTTCTTCGTCAAGGAGGTGGCTCTTGATTAAACTGCTGAAAGTTCCTTCATTTCTCCGATTTGTGAACACATCACTAACTTGTTTCCTGAGTTTCGCATATTCTCTCAGTATGAACTCTTCTTCCTGGTCATCATCCATAATTTCTTTCAATAACACCGCGACCATTAATTTCCTCTTCCTGCACGTTGTCTCCATTTTACACGTTGTCTACGCCGACTGAACAAATAACCACACTGCTCTAGGAAAACACTTTCACGCCGCGTAATATATTTTACGCCCCTGCCGACGTTTTTAAGGCAAATTCGGTTACTGCTACGCAAAAAACCTGTCGCTAGGAAGACGTACCTTTAGAGATGAATTCACATAATCTTTTTATTGGTTGTTCGTGACATTAGAAAAGAACCTCATTGGTTGTAAGACATGACGAAACACCGTACCACTTTTTCACATAAAAAGGAATATCAGCAGCGAAAGAGCATCAGTTAAAAAAGTCATTCCTCACGTCGATAATTAGTTAAGTAATTAAGTTAGATTAAGTGCGCGCCACCGACACCTGTACAAAACTTTGGTTAGGTGAATAAAAATACTTGGAAAACCTTCTTAAATCTTTTATTAACAACAACCCACAACACTTTAAAATAGCTGAAATAAAAATGGAAATGTAATTTTTTCTTCCAACTGTGAACGGCCATATCTCGAAAACAAAAGAGTTGCGACCCCATGTTTATATAAAAGTTTTGTGTTATTTTTATGAGTACTATGTCCTAGTGAAGTTTGCGTATTAAAATCTGGGACACCCTGTATAAACCACATTGGTTTGCCTTTGTTAAAATTGGAATTCGGTGAGGCAACAGGCTTCAATCGGAGATTGCTTTGACAGTTAATATTTTTCCTGCCACGCAAATTTACCTCCATTCATTAAATATTCCGCAAATTCTTCTCTTATATTTTGCTTCAGAGTTTGGTTCCCTCGCTACTTTTTGTATATGCAACAGGGATGTAATGTTGTCTTGATCTATTCGGTTTCCTCAAAACTTGAAAAAGGGAAGCCATAATTCCTTAATTACTTTACTCGTCCTTCAACTTGCACTTCCCGAAAAGCTTGTAACATTGAAAGTAGGCGCGTAATGTGTACAGCTTACTTTGACTCGAACAAGTACTTCGCAAGTTTATTGCAAGCCAAGTTACTCTGAAAGTACCGCGTAGTGAGTAGCCGGCTTTAGGTACGCCCAAGTAACTCAGAATTTCTACCTCCCTTGAACTGAGGTTACTTGCGAGAGAACTTTGTTATTTTTGTTAATCTGAATCAGAGTCTCACCCAAGGATCTCAATCAGAATCTCATACGAGAAGCTCAATTGAACAACTTGGCACGAGCTTTGAATCTTACAATTAGTATTCATCGTCGAATCTCAGCATTCGTTTACTTCGGTGCATTCAAACTTTACGACTTTGGAAATAAACCGCGACGCGTGTTATTTCGGTGTGGTGTGTTCGTTGCGTGGTGTTGGAAGTTCACGAGCGGCCTACTTCAAGAAGGCACCAGGGGAATCCAGATCGAGGATCAGGATTATTGCAACAATCATCTGCAAGTCCAGAGTAAGTCTGTTTGCCAAATTCTCGTGATCACCTGTTAGCGACCATCCGTGTAGTAGGGTATTAGATAAAGATCGGGATTCCTAATCTATTCTCTCTCTAAAGTAACGTCGGCTCACAAGGGGAGGGCGCGAGGTGGTTTTTTTTAATCTGTCCTTGAGCTGAGTGGTAAAGTATCATACAAGGATTCAATTGGCAAAGTACTAAAACGCACTACTCAGCCAAAACTGAATAAATCGAGTTTGAAGTTTAACGCTCCGTTTATATTTTGGATAAGTAAACTCGTTTACAAGCAGTTGTTAGCCAAACCGATAAGAGCGGTGAATAAGCAATCCCGAAATAGTGGACATCGCCGGTTTGAATCTTTTCGTGTCTTTTATTTTTTAATTTTTGTTTAATACCCTAATTTTTAAACATTTATTGATTTTATTGATGTTTTTATAAATTTAAAATAAATTTTGATTTTTAATGAAAACATCTCATTATAAAACAAACTTGGACAGTTTTGAACAAAAAATAATAATTAGAAAAGAAATTACTGGTAAATATAATGATGTTAGGAGCAAACATTAATTACGGAAAATTATATTATTGAAATGGAAAGACTCGGCGACGAAAACGCTTATTAAGAATATGCTTTATAGAAACCAAAATAATACTCATTGTAGAAACAAAGAAACAAAAAAGAAACATCATTTAATAGCAAAATGTGAATTAATTTTTTTATTGAAAACAAAATAAGGTGAAGTGGGGTAAGTGCGTTTACGGGGCAAGTGCACTTTTAGTCATTAAATGTTACATGTTTGAATTTATGGCGCTGAGACCTATCAATAAAAACTTTTACTAACGTATTCGTCCCTATTTTATCGATTGGCGATATTCGCTTCCCTTGTTACTTTGAAAAAAATGCGTTCAAAATTTTTGTTGCAGTCGAAATGGAAAAGCGAGTTAGTGATGTTTGAGTAAATTGTCCAACAGTTTCAATATTAGTTAAGTTATGATGGTGCTATGTGGCAGACATATAGATTTCTAAATTACATTAATTATTCTTAAGGTATTTTTCTTCTTACCGGTTAATACAGTTTCATTTATGTGGCTATAGCGCACTTGCCCCGTCCATTTTAATTGACAGGGCAAGTGCGTTTATTTCAGTAGGGGTTTCGTTCTAAACAGAAAAGAAGTACAGAAGAATAATAACGTTTCTTGGTTAATTGTAGACTAAATTAGAATAGCATTTTATTTGTGATGTTCGTCGCAACTTCTTTTTAACGAAACAGCCTGGTGTTAAGTTCCATAGCTTATACCACGGCAGTTAAAAGTGACTAACTTCGTTATCTTACAAATTAATGATTTTCGCTTAGGTACACAATAAAGAATATTCTTCAAATTAGATTGCATTAGTTCCATTTGTTAATCAAAGTATTTAGTTCGTTGATAGTATTACTCGTGTTATCGGATGTTTAGATGTCGGAAGTGAAAGCCATTGAGATTACAAATTAAATAAGTTGAAATGAAATCATATTCATACATATTTTATTGGTATATTACAAGAATAAATACAAATTTATATAAATTGTTGGATTTAACGCACTTTGGCAAGAGGAAATAATAATATTTAAAATAAAATTATTACGATTTGTAACATTCATTTTTATATTAATAATAATTTTTTAAATTTAAAATATTATGTTTTAGATTTTTTATTGATGATTAAACAAAATTAATTTTTGGAATTTTGTTCGAATAGATGGTCCCTTTGCACTTAAATTAAAACATTTATTAACATAATGAAGTCGTGTCCTGATATACAGTGAAGCAATTTCCTTTACTAACTGCACATTGTGGTTGGAAGGTAAATCTTGATCTAAAATGTGGAACTTTAAATTATAAAATACCGATGAATATACATCTGAAAACAATGTTTTTTAAATGCAACAATAGATTATCATCCCCTAAAGGAACTTCCCGGTTTTTCATAACTTTTTCATAAATTTTTTCAGCACTTTTGCAAATCAGTATTACATCCGAACTAGGGAACACTAATTTTCCATTAGATTTGAATAATTGCTGTGTTTCTTCTCTAAAATCTAAATCATACAATTATTATTACAAGTCATGGATGATTGAAAATGTTTTCAAAATGTAGTTTACAATGTACATCTGTGTACAAAATTTCAAAGTCATCGGATTTGTAGTTTCCGAGATATTTCGACCAGTCCAACTCGGTGGGACCCTGTATAAATAGAACATTTTAATTTAAATTTAATTTTAGTTTATACATTGACTTTAAAAAAGTTTTATATACCGGGTGTCCCAACGGTTTGAAAAAGCTCCGTAACTTATTTATTATTGAAGATATTGGCCTTTTCCTTTTTTTAAGTTATAGCTGTAATAGTACTACACATTTTTAAAATATTGCGACTTATATACAGGTGTCCCAAAATTACAAAACATACTAAAGTTACGATTTTTTAAATGGAATGTACCCGTTTTTATTTTATTTTTGGATTCTATGCTGCTATACGATTCACTTTTATATAGGTCGTTTTTCTCTAAACTGCCGCTAATTTGATTTATAACACTTTTTTTGTCAGAATTTCCAAATGCAGTAGTCTGTTAAAAAATTCTTATTTTCAATATGCTTGCCTTGTTGTCAAATTAATTGACTCGGTTTGATTGTTGAATGTTTGTTGGATTTTTAAAAAGTTTACTCAACGATCTGTTTAGTCGCATTTGTCTCCTGCGATTTTTTAAGAATGATAAATTTAAAATATCGAAATCTCATTCGTTTTTAAATGGTAACCCCTATTTGTTATTATATTGGTCAAAAGTTATTCTGACATGCTTATTTTACCTTATTATGTATGAAAAGTTTGTCAAAATAATTTTTTATCACTAGACAAATGCGACTAAGCAGGTTATTGAGTAAACATTTAAAAGATGCAGCAAACATTTAGCAATTAACCAACGACACCTACTTTAAGGTTAAGCTAAAAATTTGACAGAAAAGAATTTTAGAGCAGACCACTGCATTTCGAAATTCTGGCAAATAAACTGTTATAAATCAAATTTCCTGACAGTTTAGGTAAAAATGACCTCTATAAAAGTGAATTGTATTTTACCATAGAATTCAGAAATAAAGTAAAATCGGGTACATTCCATTTAAAAAATAGCAACTTTGGTATTTTTTGTAATTTTGGGACACCTGTATATAAGTGGCAATATTTTAAAAATGTGTAGTACCATTACAGCTATAACCCAAAAAAAGAAAATGGCCAATATCTTCAATAATAAAGAAGTTATGGAGCTTTTTCGGACCGTTGGGACACCCGGTATATACATAATTATATTAATTAAAAAGTTTGAAAACCACAACTTACTTCATAACATAACTTAACCTTAAATATTTGGTTTTGTGCTGTCTGTCCAAGTGCTGTCCAGACTACGTCCAGACAGAAAAAAATGCAGTATTGTATTAATAAGTTTTATTAATAGTACAATAAAACTATATTTAATGAATAAAAGTAATAATTATTAGAGGTGCTACAACTTAATAATACAATCATAATGGCTTTTTGTGCAAATTCTTTGCCAATAAAAGAAGATGTGGATGAGGATGACTGTAAACAATTTAACGAAGGCATCGAAAACTTACAAATTACATTAAACAACAATGATAATAAAATGTTTGAAGATACAAACACTGAGATTATAAAAAATAGAAATATGCCGATTACAAATAATCAAATGGTTTATGATAAAAAAGTATTAATCAAAAAAGAACCTTCGAACCATTGTGAAGATTATATGGAGTTAATGAACCCGATTTTTGAGTCTATTAACACTGAAGAGTTTGAATATACTAGTTATCGTTAGTATATTTTTAAATAATAGATCAAAACCATTAAAATATTATTTTAGGATCGGAATTTCTAATTAAAATATGCATATACTGTACCAAGACTTTCAAGGGGGCGCAATTATTGAAAAAACATTGTAAAGAAGTACACAAAACACAAATGATATGGGAATGTTTTGCATGCAACAAAAGTTTTTCTCATGTGGTTGCCCGAAGGAAACATTTATGTAGGAAGCACGGTTATAGACCTCTTGAAACAAAAATTATTTGTAAATTACGCAAAGAGCTTATTGGACCAAATGAAGTGGAAATAAATATACATGTTGTCACATGTACTAAAAAAAATAGACGTGGGTTAAAAATTGAAGTTTATAATGACAAAGATCAATGTAAACTCATGGTCAGAGAAAATGGATTTTAAAGCGCTGTGCGAGAGCGATAGCTAGAACGGGCTGGGACACGGTGAATTTTCGAGAGAATGAAACCTGGCACGAGGCTGAAGGCATAGAAATGTGTCGACGGGCCACAGTCAGACTTAAATTTAAATTGAAGAGGATATACCAAAAAGAGATCAGACCTCAACTTAAATTTTAACCATTTACAAAGTTACTTACAGGAAATGAAAAAAAAAAAACCGTAAGGTACAGGATCCGTATATCTTCGCGATCACATTCGCTTCCTTAGTAGTGTTTGCGTACACATTCACAACCGTAACGATAACGTTTGAAACCACGTACACAATCACTACATAGAGTATTTTAAACACGATCGCAAACCATACACATTCCAAATACACTAAAAGTTACGGTACGTTTTAGTGAACTTACGATCGTTTAGATTAATTAATTAATAAATTGTTAATGCTATGTTTAGTAAACAGTTAAGTTAATAAATGATACTAGATCTATATCGTTTGAAATCAGATCCGCTTATTGTGTTGCATTAATTTTAAAGTAAATAAATGAATTATGAAATAGTGTACTTCGAACCGAAATTTTTAGTGTATTTGGAATGTGTACGGTTTGCGATCGTGTTCAAAATACTTTATGTAGGGAATGTGTGTGTAGTTCCAAACGTTATCGTTGCGTTTGTGTTTGCGTACCTAAATGGTACGCAAGATAGGGAATGTCTTCGGTTCGACGTACGGTACGTCAACGTATGGATTGTGTTTTTTTTTTCGTACCTTAATTTGTTTGTAGTTTAGAAACAATAATGGAGTAATAATCAACCGCGCAATTATGTATAATAAAATTATACAGTCTTTAGCATCGCGCCAGGTTTCATTCTCTCAAAAACCGACAGTGTCTGAGCTCTATGTATACAGATCTGGAAATGTTGTTTGAGGACATAGGAAAATAATGCGTGCAACAGAGAAACATATAGGAAGTAGATTAGATAAACAAAGAGCGATATAACTGTTTAACCACGCCTTTTCCGATCCGACCCTAGTCGCCCAACCAGCAACCTTCTTCCCACAAACTGTCAAACTGTCAGTCAAGCATACACAACTATACAAAAATTAAGAACCCATTTAAGAAAGAAACATGGATCTCAGAGCAATATTTTATGTAAATTATGTAACTGTTACATAGGAAATGAAACAAAAATGTATTTGCATCTTGTAAAATGTGTGAAAGAATCAAAAAAAATCTTAAATCACCGTCAAATCGAAGACAGAAATAATAAAAATATACATCTAAAAATATGTACATTTTGTTTAGAAGTTTTCAGTAATGTTAACGAACTTAGAAATCATTCCACAGCAGTACATTTGATGATCTTAATGTATGAGTGTTACTCGTGTGATGAACGTTTTACAAGTATGGAGTTACAAAGAAAGCACATGAGTGATATACACAGTAGACCACAGAAAGGGTTAATATTTTGTAAATTATGTAATAATCATATACAACCTGGAAGGAAAATGAATATTCTCATTGTAGACTATATGAAAAAGAATGAGTTTTTATACGACAATCGCCGTCAATTAAATGAAAGTGGATTTGAAAATATTATTATTCCAGGTGATGTTAATCTCTTTGCGTCAAATATAGAAACTGAAAAGGCAACCAATGAAGTGCTTAATATGGATTTGAACGAAGGGATTATTAAAATTGAAAATGATATTAAATTACAAGAGGATTATGATCCATTAAATTTGGAATCTAATTGCCAAAATGATGATAAAATTAATGATATCATTTCAAATGGTAATAATTTTGAGTTTGTTATTAAATCTGAAATAATGGATGACGAATAAATATATATTTTTTATTATTTGTGGATCATAAACGTTCTTTAAATTAACCACAAGCATGCGTACATTTACCTTTAACCCTTTTAGTGCCGAGCGAAATCGAAGTTATTTTACACGATTTTACTAAGGTTTGGAAAAAGGCTCATAAAAGCCAAACAAAAAACAGTATTTACACAATTCACAAAGAAGTGTAATGGACGGACTAGATATAGAAGTATTTATTTTATTTTGAGGTAGAGTTCTGGTAAAACGATACAAAGTGCGAGCCGATATAACGATCCTGGCACTTTTCCACAGTGCAGCAAAGGCCGATATATCGGCTTCCGGTACTATAAGGGTTAAATCACGCTAAATTTTTGAGTTACCTGGGCAAAGAAAAATGACAAATACAAATAACAAGTAAAAAAATGATTGTTATTGATTTTCATTTAAATTTATATAAATATTACAATTTTTAAAATTAGAGAAAATGTTGTGATTCGTTCTAACCAGTGTTAAAACTATACCGTCCAGTCGTTTAATCCAAACGTTTTCATTGGTCTGTGGTTTTCATGTAGCACCGTTAAAACTGAGTTGCGTTATTTTGCTTATTACTTTATTTTTTCCATCTGTTTTTGTTTAAGAGTTATAAACGATTTTCATTACCTAAACGTCAAATTAAAAAAATTACATATTAAAAGTTTTTCTTTAACCCCTTAAGCGGCTATGACGTATATATTCGTCATGATTTCATGTAATTTCAATCCATCGAGCCGCTTAACGGGTTAATAGCTTCTTTATTATTAACCCTTTCGCTACGAGCGTCGCCTATAGACGTCATCCGCGGGACGACCTCTGTACGAGCGTCGCCTATAGGCGACATCCGCGCGACGACATGTCCTTTTTTCATTTAACTCGCGATATTTCCTGAATCGCGGGACCTACGATTTTCAGTTTTGGATATGTTACGCAGAAATGATCACCGAACATGACAGTCTTTACCCCGATTTTTTTCGACGAAAACTTTCGGAATACGACTTCCTTTACGGCACCGAGAGTAAGCGCAACATGCACACGTTTAGTGATTTTACGAAATTTTATTTTTGATTAAAATTGTTTATAAAAAATGTTTTTTTTATTAATCAAGAATGTTTTTATTTAGAAAAGTTTCTCCCATCTGTTTTTATTTAGAAGTTATTTAATATTTTCATAGCCTAAAAAAGTGACACTTAAAAGGTTTTTCTTTAATAGCTCGTCTACGATTAAAAATAAAAAAGTTAGGTAAATTTTTAAATGTTCAAGATGGCGGTTTACAAAAAATTAAAAATTTTATTAAATATTCTTAAAATTCATTTAAAATTCTTTAATTTGATACCAAACACGACCATATTCGGATAAAAAAACAAAAAAATTAGGTTAGTTCTAAAATTTTCAAGATGGCGGATCATCAATTGTTTTTTAAATCAAAAATCGTTATATCTTCCAAAGTATTTAATTTAGATATGTCATGTTTGTACTCAGATTAAAGGAAATTTAATTTCCTATCGACTTGTAATAAATATTTCATTTTAAAATTATTTTTAAAAACTTTATTTTAAAAAAATGAAAAATATTACATTAAAATTACAAATTTTTTTAAATATTCTCAAAGTCTGTTAAAAATCCTTTAATTTGAGTACAAACACGACTATATTCGGATAAAAAACAAAAAAGTTAGGTTAACTTTGGAATTTTCAAGATGGCCGACTTTCAATTGTTTTTGTAAAAATTGTTAATTTATATAAAAATGCTTAAAATTCATAAATTTAACACGAAACACGACATATTTATAAGTTATAAATAATTTTAATCTGAAAAAAAATTGATGATCCGCCATCTTGAAAAATTTTAAGTTGGTGCAACAGTTTTGTTTTTAATCAAAATATAGTCGTGTTTGTACTCAAATGAAAGGATTTTTTACGGTCTTTAATAATTTTTAATTTTTAAGATGGCGTCCACCAATTGTTTTTAAAGTTAAAAATTGATATATCTCGGAAAGTATAAAAATTAGATATCATGTTTGTACTCAAATTAAAGGAAATTGAATTTCCTATCGATTTATAATAAAAATTTTATTAAAAAATTATTTTTAAACATTTTTTTTTAATTGATAATATTACTACCAAATTTTTGAAAAATTGAAAATATTACTTTTAAATTGTAATTTTTTTTAAATATTCTTAAAGTTTGTTAAAAATCCTTTAATTTGGTACCAAATACGACTATATTCGGATAAAAAACAGAAAAGTTAGGTTAATTTTTAAATTTTCAAGATGGCCGACTTTCAATTGTTTTTGAAAAATCGTTAAATATGACATATTTGGTGTTATAAACAAATTTAACCTAAAAAAGAAACAATTGATGATCCGCCATCTTGAAAAATTTTAAAATGATGTAACCCTTTTGTTTTTAATCAAAACATAGTTGTGTTTGTACTCAAATTAAAGGATTTTTTATTATCTTTAATATTTTTTTAAAATTTTTCAAGATGGTGACCATCAATTGTTTTTAAAGTTAGTAATTGATATATCTCGGAAAGTATTTAAGTTAGATGTGTCATGTTTGTACTCAAATTAAAAGAAATTTAATTTCCTAATAATTTTTTACTTAATTTTTTTTCTAAAAA
Organism: Digitonthophagus gazella; assembly: GCA_036711955.1. NCBI lineage: Eukaryota > Metazoa > Arthropoda > Insecta > Coleoptera > Scarabaeidae > Digitonthophagus > Digitonthophagus gazella. The sequence continues at coordinate 25,367,481 of JASCIT010000001.1, read as the reverse complement.
TATGTTTTTGAAAATTTAATTGATTTATTTGATTTTTGTGTAGGAATAAGAGATACCGGAAGTCGTCAATTAAAATTTAGAGATCCTCGTATATTTAATAAAATTATAACTTTTAAACGTCAAATTTTAATGTAATCCAAAGAAAATTCTACTTTTAGAACGTAGCCTAATTTTTAAAATTAAAAAAAAATTAATTAAGGACATTAAGTTACATTTTCTCTTCTAAAGGAAAAACTAAAAGTTGTAGAAAATTCATTTTTGGCAAAAAATAAAGATTAAGTTTCAAGTTAAATCCTAGTAAAATTTCAAGTCTCAACAATAATTAGTTTTTTAGATATGAATTTCTAAAGATCGACAAATTTTAATCGACATTAAGTCACATTTCCTCTTCTGAGGGAAAAACTAAAAGTCGTAGAAAATTAATTTTTGGCAAAAAAAAGATTAAGTTTCAATGTAAATCCTCATAAAATTTGAAGTCTGAGTAACAATTAGTTTCTTAGATATGAATTAAAAAAAAAAGTCTCAACAATAATTAATTTTTTAGATATGAATTTCTAAAGATCGACAAATTTTAATCGACATTAAGTCACCTTTCCTCTTCTGAGGGAAAAACTAAAAGTCGTAGAAAATTAATTTTTGGCAAAAAAAAAAAGATTAAGTTTCAATGGAAATCCTTATACAATTTGAAGTCTGACAATGAGTAACAATTAGTTTCTTAGATATGAATTTTAAAAAATTGACAAGTTTTAATAAGAATGTAGATTACATTAGCGTCGATTTTTTTTCTATAAAAAGAAAACTAACAGTCGTGGAAAGTTAATTTTTTGTATAAACAAAGACCAAATTTCAATAAAAAATATCATGAAATTTCAAATCTCAACAACAAATAATTTGTTACCTATAAATTTAAAAAAAAAATACTAGTTTATAAATAAAGATGTTGGTAATGCTTCGATAATGTTTATTTCATTTAAATTTAAATATGGAATTTCCAATAGTTATTTGTCGCTGGCACCACACTCGTAAAAAAGTCTATGTGTACTTTACTTATTATTTTTTATAATTAGTTTTTCTAAAACTTGCCATATCTAAATAAATAAAATGATTACGGATTCAAATTTTCCATCTGACCCAAAAGCGCATGTGCACCAACCACATGTGCAAGTTTCATCTCCTTTCGTTGACCGTTGAATTGGCATGCTCCAAATTAAATATCGTTGTCAACAAGAAATAAAAATTGCCTGTATGTAAACCTTCCTCACTTTTAACCAATCGCGTAAAAGGTCAATCTGGTGAGAAATTTAAAATGCTCCTCCTAGTTTAAAAACAGAGTATAGTCGAAATATCTCGGAAACTAGAAGTTCAATAAATTTGAAATGTTGTACACAGATTTAGTATACTGTAAACTACATTTGTAAAATATTTTCAGTTATCCATGACTTCCGGTTATACCGGAAGTGGTTAAGAAATTATTATCTTAGAACGCAATATTTATTTTTCGTTAAGTTGGTTAATTTGAAGATAATTTTACTTCAAACATTTTTCTCTACCGTTTGTAATTTCAGAGAACAAAATTATTTTTCATAATTATTTACGTTTGATTGGGGTAAAAAATTAGGTTAGCCATGAAAAAATAGCATCAATTTATGGACGTAGCGATCTTGGATTGCGAGATATAGCTTATTTTTCCACCTCAAACGTAAAAAATTGTGAAAAATAATTTTTTCTCTGAAACTACAAGTGACAGAAAAAAATGTTAAAAAAAAAAATATTTTTAAATTAACCAACCCAAAGAAAAATAAATACTGTATTCGTTTGAATACAAGCCGCACTATTTTTCACAAAAATGGGGTGCGACTTAGATTCGAACCTAATTTAAAAATATAAAATACCTAATAAAAAATTTTTATCGTGATACAGTGAACGCTCTGTATAAGCAACCTCTCTATAAGCAACATTCTTTATAAGCAACCTCTATACAAGCAACTTTTTTTAGTTCAACTGTTCTGTATAAGCAACTTATTTTTTTTTTGGCGAAATATTTAACTTAAGTTTAGGCCAATATAGAAGTAAAATCGGCTGTTCACAACAACAGAATCTCAACTTGTAAAAAAAATCTGTTATTGGTATATTTTTGAGTTTTGTGCTGCCAGTATTGAAGTGAATTTCTGTCAAATACAATAGTTACTTGAATTCTGTTAGTTTCTGTTAATTAATAAATTAATTAATTAATATTTTTCTGCTTTAAAATCAACCATAAAATGTGAATCACAAGAAAAAAATTCACAGAAAATTATGCAGGCTGGTTAAAAAAATCTGGATGGATAACTTGTCATGACAGTGTTTCTAAACACCCTGTATGTTTCTAAATTCGAATTTGTTCCATAGAAAACTGTAGCCTGCTGGTATAAAGATATAGTAAAAAAATGAATAAAATCTAATAAAGATTTTTCGAGTAATTTTAGAAAAACTCACGAAAAATGTTGTTTTTAGTCTTTTAGCAGCTAAACTGAGCAACTATGTATATGGATAAGTTGAGCTAAATCATCATATTTTAACCAAGGCATCTGTAGTATTCTGTTGTAGTTGACATTTCCGGACATTCTGTATAATTGCGACGAAACTGGTCTCATCTATAAAAGCTTGCCCAATAAAACTATCGTTATTCCACACAGTTTAGTTAGTAAAAGAAATAAGTAAAAATATTTTCCAGGCGGTAAGCATTTTTATACTCCTTTTTTCCGTATAAGCAACTTTTCCCAATAAGAAACTTTTTTCTTGAAATTGGTTCAAATGAGTTGCTTATATAGAGCGTTCACTGTATTATGATTTACTTATTTACCAACTTTATTTTAAGAAACTTTTTTTACTAATCATTCACATAAATAGGGCGCGGCTTAGATTCAGGTGCGGCTTATATTTAAACGAATGCGGTAAGTTGCAGATTCGTTCAATTTTTATTTTGAACGAACTCGTACCGCATTTTTTTAAATATAAGTAGTATTTACATAATTAATTGAATTATATGATTATACGTGCAAAAACTGTCTTTAGCGTTCAAATTAGTTGTACGTATACGTAGAAAGATTTCTTAAATTAAAAGAAAAATATTTATTTGTAATAATTCATAGAAATACGGGAAAACATTACTGTGCCTTTATTATTATTATGGTGGTGGTTCTGGCATCGTGGCCAGGACGCTCCTCTGCTGGATGTTGTTCTTCATCACCATCTGAAGTAGATGAGTCAGGCCCTTCCTCTGCCGGACAAAAATATTCTGTGTTATTGTCACTATCTCATGAACTCTCGACGATGTCTTCCTTAAAAGCGACGGGAACCTTGTCTAACACCTCATCAATTGTCTCTTCGTTTGCTGTATATTTATTTTCAATTTTTATGGCGTGCTTTACGCAATTTCGCCATATTTCCGGCTAAACTGTATCTTTATAGCTTCTTTTGCTAAATTGTGAAGTCTTTAATCTTAACCACTTCGGTACGAGCGTCGACTGTATTCGACGGCCACAGATGACCCTATAGCCGAGCGTCGCCTATAGTTGACGCCCGTGGTATGACTCTACACGTGAATGCCGGCTGTGGGCAACGTTTCGTGACCGATAGGCGCCGTACCAAAGTGGTTAAATGTCTTGTTATTTCTAGCAATCTTATTTTTTATGGAAACCCATATTAGCTCGATGGTATTCAATTCGCAACGGGCTACAGGAAGCTATAACAATTTGACTTCATCACCTCTTAATTTTTTCGTTATTGTGGTTAGTAGCATTTTTCGTAAAAATGGAGTTTGACGAAACTGTAAAATTTTTAGAGGCGAGACACCACATATTAATCTATGAGGGGGGTTGGATGGATTATTTTTAAGGCTTGGTCGTAATTGGAAAAATCCTATCAGCGTTCAATGAAATTTTTGTGAAAGAACAAAAACGGGGCTTTATGGAAAGATACGTAAATTCCTGTGCAATTACGGACATAGAAGCAGATGAACAATTTAAAATCAAATCAACATCCAACCTATAGTGGTTCCATAGCGCCAGTCCAGCTATTTGTTCTTATAACAATGTATTTGATATTTAAAAAAAATTGCAACACAAATAAAGTTGATTTCGGAAAATAAGTGCGTTTCGATCCAAGAGGTAAAAATTATTCCCTCGTTAATTGTCGTGTACGCTGTAGTTGATACAAATATATTTTTTTCATTTTTTCTTTTAATTTGAGAAATCTTCCGACGTATACATACAATTAATTTGAACGCTAAAGACAGTTTTTGCACCTATAATCATATAATTCAATTCATTATGTAAATACTACTTATATTTTTAAAAAATGCGGTACGAGTTCATTCAAAATAAAAATTGAGGGAATCTTTAACTTATCACTGGAACGGCCGAAAGCGTCTGGCGAAAATCAATATAGAGGCGGAGTTATCCCAGTAGTGAGGAATCGCTACCGGCGCGAGGTACGATATTTCCATTAAACACAAAATATTTTTTTATTATTATTTTACAATCGAAAAATGAGTATATTCCTAATAATTGAGATAGTTCGAATTTTATATCACCATCTCTTGGCAATCCCGTTAAGGCTGTGGTCTCGGGCCCGAAAAAGTTGTTCCAATATTTCGCGTTAATCGTTTGATAAATCAAAAAAACTTTCAAACGAAAGTTGGATAAAAGTGAAAAATCTTGGCAAGCGAATAGAGATATTTAATAAATTATTGTTAATAACTGAGATTATTAAGAAGCATTTTTAAACAGGCTATTCACATGTCTAGATAAATATTCAAGATATATTTTTTCCATTTACCGTTTTTTGATATTTTAAAACATAAGCGAGAAATTTTGGAAATTCCCACGGTACAAACTTGGGAATATTTTTCAATTTCGCTAGATAGCTCCGCCCTGATTGACCACGTGGTATAGCCGGCGGAGTTGAGTAGGTGCCGTAAGTAAACAAACAAGTTTTTTGTGTAAGTCGATTCCGCTTCGTTGTGCATTTCTGGAGATAAATACTTTGGAGAATTATTCGAGTTTGGAATTCACAGATTTTATTGCTTCTAAAAATTTTAGAATTTTATTAAACTAAAATGAATGAAAACTTCATTTCATAATTTTACTAATCTTTTTGTTATATAAGTACCTCGACCTCATGAAAATAAAGTTCGATATTGTAATTTTGAACACTAACTTTTTCTTTACATACACTACATGTAGCAGAGAAAGTATGTACAACTGGGTCAAATTGCTCACTTTTCAAGGGACACTCCTGTATCTATAAGAAATAGAGGAAAACAGTATCGGTAACTGATGCTCGATTTTTATAAGAAATCGAATGCTGAAAACCTCATATTGATTATTTACGGTTTCAGAGATATTGGGGATGCTTTTCGAGAAAGTGCATTTTTGAAGTCTTCATAATTTTTTTCCTGTTGGAAAAAGGTTAGTTTTGTGAAAACATTCTCGTGGCAACTTTTTATGTAGATTTTGACGGTGTAGGTTAGTTTTCTCTGTAAGCAATATTTTAATAGCTACATACATAAAAGTGTTTTTTTAATGGAACACTATATTATTACATATTACACGAGAGCCTAGAATTCCCTTTCCAAAAATATGCCTATAAATTTTGAAAAATGGGATAGATGCGATAATTTGTTTCAGAGAATCTGGAGAAAATGCAGAGGTTGTATTTACATAAACGATATACAGAGAGAAGATTAGACGTTTAAACTCATTTTTCTCGATGTTAAAAAAATTTAGATTGTTTGAATCCATAATCTGAACCAAAAAGGCTAAGCGATATTGCAAGCAAGGTATCATGTGTGGCACACTTTTGGAAAGGCAATTCAACCCTCCGGTGTGCGCCTATGCGGCAGTTAGCCGCATTTTTTTCCCAAAATATTTCTAAGTTCGCTGTGAAACCATTAAAAATCCTATTGAAAGGAAAAACCGCTACGCGCCCATTCGTGTAAGTACGATAGGCGCGTCCACCGGAGGGTTAAACTCCCGTCGAATATGCAAAAATGTATAGGTGTTCCATTCGAAAAAGAAATATTTGTCTGCATCTATTAGAATATTGCTTACAAAAAATCTAATTTACGCCAACAAATTCTACATAAAAAGTTGTTTCGGGAATCTTTTCACAGAATCAAGCATTATCCAATAGAAAAAAAAAGTTATGGAGATTTTTTTAAAATGCACTTTTTTCAAAAAACACCTGTATTTCACCATTCGATTTCTTATAAACATCGAGCAAGAGACCAATATTATTTTACCCTATCTTTTATAGAAACAGGGGTGTCCCTTTACAAGTGTCCAATTTGGCCCATCAGTACAGTACAGCCGATTATCCTATCTGTACTACGAACTGCTGTACCATTTTGCAACATTTAATTTTTTTTGTCACAGTATTTATTACATATACTAAAATAAGTCAGGATCTTATTAGAATATAGTAAGAAAGATACATCTAATGTTTCCTTCTTTTTCTACTTTACTAAAACGAACTGAACCTCGATTCATGTATTCACTTCTCGACAAAAGATAAATAAACAAACGAGTTTCGAATATAAATCCTTTGTCTGTTATCTACAAAGGGCGGAGCGTAGCCCAGAATTAAGGCCCACCTTCTCACTCCCGCCCGTCCGTCTCCTGCGCCCCTGAGAAACTCGATGACCGTAAGACCACAGCCTTAAGATGCGACCAGCAGTTCTCAAGATCGATTATTTCGGAAATTGATTTTTTTGGCGAAAATAGACGGTATTTTTGAAAAAGAAAAAAAGACCACGTTATTGTAAACAGATGAGGCTACATCCTACAAAAGGTCCGATTTTCTTTTCTTCAGCGGTTTCCGAGAAAAAAATTCTCAAAGTTTGCGTTCTTCGCAGAACGGTAAAAAAACCGGTCCTTTTTCCATTTAACTCGCGATATTTTCTAAACCGCGGGACCTACGATTTTTAATTTGGGGTATGTTATGTTACGTAGAAATGATCACCGATCGTGACAGTCTTTACCCCGATTTTTTTCTACGAAAATTTTCGGAATACTAGCATACGAAATTTTACTGACTTGACTTATGGCACCGGAAGTAGTCGCTCCTGCCTCACATTAGCGTGGCAAGTGCGTCCACGACGAATAAAGTTAAAAAAAAAATAAAAATAATTTATTCAGCTTTACTTTATTTAATCAAATATCTTTCATTATCTAGAGTATGCCTCTTTTATATTTATAAAAGAAAACATTCGTTAGCAAGCATTATTGATGTTGTAACCATTGGAAGTTATACTTATCATTTTTTGGGTCGCACTTACCCCACCTTACCTTAGTTAAAAATTTGTAAACTACGTTAAAATTCTTTGGCGATTTTTAAAATTTGTTGGTACCATTTAATCCGATAACGTCGAGTAAGACGCCTTCGTAATGTTTAATGAAAACATATCTCGTATTGAAATTATAAAGCTTTTTTGCTTTAACGGCGATGTCAACGAAAATGCCATACTTCAGTAATACGAATACTTTACGTAAGTCATGCCTCTTCACTGTCAATATACATGAACAGGATTCTATATGATAACTTAACTAGTTAATTAAAAAAACGCTTTTTTATTAAAATTAAAAATTCAGGCGCCATCGGATTAAAATAAATTTGATGATTTTAATTAATAATAGACGTTTTAATCTACTTTTGTTGGAAACTTTCATTTCTTAATTTTCATAAACAAATTCTGCACAATTTTTAAAAATAGACAAAAATTTTTAAATTTGATTAAAATTCTTATTGTTAGTCGCAGTACTACAATATTGGGATTTTATTTTATTTTATTTACTTTGATACCCGATTTTGTTTTTAATCAAGCATAGTCTTTTCATTCATTCTTCCATAGATTTTGTTTCTTTAGTTTCCATAAATAATAAAGGTTAATCAAAACTGTTTGGTCTATAGGATTTTCTTTTGTAATTTTGTTGGAAGGGTTTTGTTAGAGGGTTAAAATAAATTCCACTATTTTGGTGGAAAATGCAGATTTCGGCTCATTTATCCCTAATATTTTCGTAATTTTTATAAATAAATTTACAGTTAGCAGAGAAATTTTTCGAATGTTGATCAAAATTTTAAAACAGTTTCAGTCAATATTTTTGCAATGCTTTTGAAAATTTTGATCGTTATTTAATTCAGATAATTTCAGCAATATTTTTTTCTTCTTTCAGTTAAAAAAATCTTTGCGAAGAGGTAATCGACTTGAACTAACAAATAACAGTTCTTTAGAAAAGTGTTTTTGTAATAATAATTAGTTATGTTGGCTGCTTGAATTTCGATCAATTTCATTTTATTTCGCTCCAGTTGAGCCACATGTAGCATGCGCGAGATCCAACCGCCAAAATCGCGAAGTGTAAATTTCATTCTCCCCGTTTCTGCACTGCAGAAATCCACCGAACCCGTTTACAGCCGCTCACGTATTCAGGCTATGTGAACCATGAAGTTACCAATGATATATTTCACGTCAACCATTTACATTTTATTATTATTAATTAACGGTAAGTTTATTGTATTTGCATGAAAAGTAAAGTACAAATTACATTTTTTTCTCAAATTTAATGACATGATAAAACCTAAGTTTTGATGATTTTTAGACACTGAAACCATGAAAAACATATATTAAAAGACTTTTTAGACTTACGCCCTTTTTAGAGAAAAAATAAAACAACAGTATTTTAATTTTTGTAGCAAAAAATACGATGAAAGCTTTCTCTTTTGTGGAAGGTTGTTTTCTGTAAAATGTACACAATCGGATTTTCCCATCCCCCTTTTTACCGCTTAGTTCAAGCAGCAGGAACGTGTATATCATGAAAATCGATATCGTTGTTACACTGCGGAGTAAATATGAAACAGATCTGTGATAATAAAACGATTTCATGTTTTTCTCATAAAATCTAATTGAAACGAAGTACAAAGAGAAAATAATTAATATCTTGTTAATCATTTTAATTACTTCAAAATTAATCTTATTAAGGTTTAGAAACAAAAAGGAAATTATTATTTAATAAGCTCCTTTAAAAAACAAAATAAGAAAATTAAGTAAAAAAGTATCATTTTCATCAATCCTTTTAAATTTCCTCCCGTTAATGGTATCTTTACATCTCTATTTCCTGGTAGAACGCTTCCAATTCCATTGATTCGGAAAGCATTTCTCTTGGGATTTAATTGAATTGAAAAGACGGTACTGGAAAGTTTGGAGACGATTGAGATCACAATCAATTGAGATTTTTCTCGATAAAGTCACGTTTTAATTTTAAGTACTTAATTTTCTTTTTTGGTCCCTTAATTTAAATCTGATTCTATTATTAACTTTTCCATTTTCGTCTTAATTCGTTTCTGTCCCTTGCAACATTGTTTTTTTTTCCTTGGGGATTTTAAAAGATAAGATTTAAAATTGAAGTGAGATTCTGTAAAATGTACAAGACGGTTGGTTTGGTGCATTACATATTCAGGGTGTTTGCCTAGTAGGGGGTATATCCCGGTAGTGTTTGTCCTAAAAACGGGAGAACCTGGATTCTCGGGATCGATATTCCTGGCGGATGCTGCGTATCACACTACCTACTCCACACCGGGAAGTCTACATCTAATACAATTCGGATCCATAAGGCCAATCACAAACTCCTTTGGTACTTTAAGTAATTTACCATAAGACAATTTTAATAAATTAATAAAATATTGTAATTTCTTTCCTTTTTTTCTTCTTAATACCATTACAAAAAAAAACTTTTCCTTCTTAACAATTACAGGTTCGATTGTTAATGCTGAGAATTTAACTTGTTACCAATGTATAAAAAACGAAGATGTAGAATGTGAACCCGAATATTTATTGCCATGTGATGCTAAATACGATAGATGCGTCATACATATCACAAAATATGGTAAGTTATTATCTACTTATAAAATAAAGTATGTTCAGTAAAAAAAACCTCTAGGTTTCATGATATAATATTTTTCTTTACTTCAAGTTGGCTACACTTTAGACTGTAATGTAAAACTTCAGCTAAAACGTCAAATATTTTACGTTACCGTCATTTTTATGGTGAGTTTAGGGTGCCAAACTTCAAGACTGTAATCGTAACCGTAGCAGTAACTCTCTTATTTGAAAAAGTTCAACTATTTTGTTTCAATAGAGGCGTTTAGGCAACGTCTAGGAATTACGGCAAATTTGATGGTTATTACAGCTAAGGTTACGGTTAAGTTTGATATCCTAAACCCACCATTACTTTCTACATACTCGTTAACTCCAAACTCAATTCCATTTCCGTGTTTGGTCGGGAATGAATGCATTGTTTGTGTCTGTCGCAAAATCAGATAAAGTTTCTTATACAGATTAAGTCGGGAAGAATGGCCCGAATTTCAGGGGTGTATTGCGCTTATAAAATTATCAGCCGGTTCATTCATCTACCCATAATCCAACTTACCATGCACATCATTACAAAAACGGTTATATTCATTGCTGCGTAACTTGTAATAATGTGTGTACAAAGATACACATGAAGTTAACAAGAGTGTCGACGTAGTAATATGCATCATAACGTTATACTCGTGGCACTGCACGTGTTGAAGTTGAATATGTGATCAATTCTACCAAATGAATTAATTTGACGATAATAATTAAAGCTATTATTATACTTTTACTGGTTCATTAATTAAAATTTGTTTACTATTCACCGTTCGGCACAAGTTGTTTTATGCGTCATTACTTCGACGCTGCCAAGCCAAAACGGCATAAACGCCATTAACCTAATTTTTGAATTGACATAATGAATCTTAAATGGCTTTTACGCAAACTTTAAACCAATTTTATAGCGAATGAAGTTTGTTTGCGGGTATGCCGCTTTAACTGTTGCATGCAGATTTAAAAATGCTACTCAACGGTGCTGCTAACTAAAAAATGGCCATTTTGGCGTTTATGCCGTTTTGGCTTGGCAGCGTCGACTTGTCACCATTTGCTCGACATACTATAGCTCGAAATGAGCTGCACCATGAAAAGAAAGATAAAAGAGTACTCGACAACGTTACGGAGAACAGGCTTACTTTTTCATCTTTCTCTTCATGGTGCAACTCCATTTCTAGTTATAGTACATCATATAATTTTCTTTATTTGAATTGTACTATCGGTGCCTAAAAATCTTAGGATAAATCCGAAGTCCGATAATGTCAAAAATATCGGAATTTATGCCGACTGAGTCAGGGTTTTTGAAGGAAGGCTATAATATCAGGTTATATTAGCCTACTAATTTTGAAATTTTGATACAGTAGATAACAGTTAACTGACAAATCCAAAGTGCGACATACTTTAAAAATATTTTCCTTTACTTTTTTTAATTATTTGAAAAAACTTCATTACATTTGATTCATTTTTTGATCATGTTTTTATGTCAGCAGCCTACAGCTTTCTGAGCTTTATCCATCCAAATCTTTTTGATCACCTGTAAAATTTCCTATGATTTTTTTAGTAATTTCTTCACAAGATATGAAACTCTTTCAACAAAACCACACTTACAAGTTTGGAAGTAGTTTATTTGCCAAAAATTTTCAAAATTTTACTAGGATTTGTTATCATTATCAGGACTAAAAATAATACAATGTGCAAAATTTTTAATTTGTTCTTTTCGTTGCTTTTTTGTTTTCATGATACCCGATAAACAAAATTAAAAGATGTTAAGTTTAGTAATCTTGCTAATCAGTTTACAAGAGCATGATTTCTCCTTCATGTCCTTTGATTAGCAAAAATCTGAAAGCTATAACATATGGTTTTCTCGAAAGATCTTCATATCCTTTGAAGAAATTGCTACTTTAAATTTTGTTAATGTTACCTTAATTTAACGATTTGGCCTTGTAGCCATTTAGCAAATCTTTTTTTGTGCCTAAACCGTTTGCCCAACTGAAATTTTGTAAGAGGGAAAATAGTTTCCAAATCAATGTAGTTATTTAGAAAAAGAATTGATAGAAAATTATACAGGTGGTTAAAAAGATTTGGATGGATAACTTGTAGTGAGAGTGTTTCTAAACACCTGTATGTTTCGAAGTTCGAATTCGTTCCACAGAAAACTGTACCCTGTTGATATAAAGACATATTCGAAAAATAAACAAAATTTAACGAAGATTTTTCGAGTAATTTAAGAAAAACTCACGGAAAATATTATTTTTCAAGCCCTCTAACGACGAAACGATGCAACGGTGGATATAGATAAGTTAACTCAAATTGTCTTGTTTCGAGCCAAGGAATCTGACATCTTACTTTGTACACGCATTTCGGAGACGCCTGTATATCTAGCAGGTAACTACTAATATCAAGTTTAAAATGTAATTAAAATGATTATTAAACTCCAAAATTGCTTAAGTAAATACATTTAATAAAAAAAAAATTACATTTCATAAAATTAAAAGATGCGTTAAAAACATAATATCGGACATGACGGTATTAAAAACAGAGGTTTTACAGCATGAAAAACAAAGTATAACAATAGTCTTTAATTATCATCGTCAAAATAACATAAATATGCAGATCTGGATGTATTTGTAGGTCGGTCTAACAATAAGTACTCAGAGTATGTAGTCCATCAAGAAATATTAAAAAAGTCGATTTGTACAATTGTTGTGGACTTTCTCGACGATACTGCAATTCAAGCTCCATATAATTCGATCAACAGATTACGGCATGTCGAAAATATAGAGACATAGAATTATAAGCAATTTGTGAACCGTTACAGATTTTTCTGCTAAATCACTGAATCACATACTTTGTTTTCAATTGGGTTTTTATATTTTAGCATAAGAACAATTAAAGATTATTTTTAGTAGAGTTAAAGTTAACACTTTTGCTCTTATCTATTTCTTCTTCCGTTTCTGACCTTGATTTCGTCAGGAGCAGTCACGCGTTTAAACAGGAGACAGGTGAATAAACTCTTAATAGTGATATTAACACCGTCCTTGTGAACTTATTGCCTGCTAAGTTATCGAGAACTTTATGGACAAGAAAAAAAAAACAAAACCGGCCTTAAGTCAAAAAAACTAATAGATTATTTATGTGATATTAACGAATTTACAATAATGAGAAGTTAATATGACTCATTTCCGATTTTTAAGAACAAAAGCGATTTATTTTATAACTTTACCTTATCTTAAATCAACTTTTGAGTCAATCAATTTGAGGTCTTAAGTTGTCCACGCATTTCAGAAACACCTGTGCAATCAAAGCTCAACTTAAAACAAATTAATTGTCAAATTTCTCTCGTCACTCTAGAGGTTTTATTTATTGAACATACCACACATTCTAAAATAAAAGCTAACAATAAAATAAATACTCTTTTATTTTTAATTCAGCAAATAAAGGATTTTCATTAAAAAGAGAATGTGGATTAGGTCCGTGCGATTTCAACGATTCATTAATGAACAACAACCTGGGCATGAAATGCGACAGATCGAAACAAGAATACTCATGTCTTTCTTGTTGCAAAGGAAACGGATGCAATAAAAATTCTGCTAACGCCCTTAGAGTATCCTTGATGTTATTCACTGGAATTTTATTGATAATTCTCATTCAGGTTGTTAAAAATTATCAGCCGCCGTACGTTTTTGAATATGATTCTTCCTAAAATTACATCGTAATTTAAAAAAAAAACATAATTTTTAATCAAACGACTGAATTTTATTTAGTTGAATAGAATAAATAAATGTGAGAGCACTATTTGTTTTTTTTTTACATTAATTAACCTTTCATATCTCTAATTTAAAGTTTTGCAGTATAGTGGTATAAATATGTACCATCATTTTTTTTATTGCCAATCCGTATGGTTGGTCATTTTAATTTTTTTACCTTAGAATTTTCAAGGTTATTCTGGTAAGTATTAAAAACGACTTACAGGATAATTTTATATTTTTTAAAAACATTTTATCAGAAATTGCTAGAAAATTAAATTTCTTTTAATTTAAGTACAAACACGACCTGTCTTGATTAACACTTTGTTGACCGGCGGTTTTATGTAGAAACTATGTCATGTCACCGCAATGTGACATAACAAGTGCTATAACGACGAGTTAACTCGTCACCGGTCAGCAACGTTTGGATATGAAATGACGAGTTATCTCGTCACCGGTCAACAAGCTGTTAAATAGTTTAGAAGTTATTGATCTGTTTAATTTTGAAAATAATCAACGAACGCCATCTTTAAATTCACGACTGATATTTTTAAATCAACAATCGCCATCTTTAACCCCTTGAGTTCATTTGACATTGGAGCTTGTCATAAGTTACATTACGTTCGAAATAATCCGTACCCCAGGGATTAAGTTGAATTAACTAACAATACAGTCGTGTTTGGTATCAAATTAAAGGATTTTTAATGATTTTTACGAATTTTGTTTTAAATAAAATACAATGGTCTATATAAATATTTATTAGAAAATAATACTTGTACATGATTTATTTACATTGTACATAAAAATGGGAGATTTAAAAAAGCCAATTTATTAAAAGATTGTTTTAAACAGTATTAAATTGCACCGCAACAAAATTGTGTAATTTGCTGCCTTATGTTTACAAATTGATCAAACAATCACACATTTTTTTGTAAAACAATTCTATATAACACATTTTATTTTTATCATTAAAACGAAAATATCTGTATTTTTTTTATTCAACTGAGTTTTCAAGCCATATACATTGCATGAAAATTTACTGTAAAACTAATCCAACAGTTACACATTTTTTCCTAAAAGAATTCTACTCTCTTTTCGCGGAAAGATGTCTCATGTGTCATTCCTTGTCACCGTTTTCTCGACATATGTCAAATATTTTTTCTTTATTTAATCATATATGTCAGATAGAGACGAAAACCGAAAATAGTAGTCTAGGATAATATAATTAATTAATGACGCATGAGACATCTTTCCGCGAAAAGAGTATATATATATCATACTTTATTTTATCATTAAAACCGACAATAATCTTAATTAATTTATTTATTTTTTTTTTCAATTGAGTTTTCATGCCATATATATGGCATAGAAATTTATCGTAAAATCAATTCTAACTACATACCTTCTATACAGCAAAAAAAAATCTTTTTTAAATTTTTTGTAATTATTTCCTAAAAATTATATCAACTAACTTCACAAAATTAATAAAGATCGAATTTTTATACAAATTTCTTTCGAATTGGAGCACAAGAATTCTTTTAATTTCAAAGAAAAAGCTCATAGCTCATCTTTTAAAAGCGTATAACGATTTTTAGATGGCGCTAATTTTTTAAAAGTACTTTCAGGAGGAGTCGTCGGTTGCTTTTTAACACTTTCCGTTGCTTTTTCAGCTTCTTGAGGATCATCAGGTCCGTAGTGAAACTCTCTGTGTAATTTCCCGGAGTATAAATCTTGAATAAACTGTTTTAACCTTCCAGGAATTTCCATTTGTTTAAATTCCGGGAATAAATACATATGCCTAAAGCTATCTATAGCGATCAAAGGCAAATCAGATTCGCTTTTTCCCAAATGATGTAAAGGATGTGCAAATTTTTTACCATCAGCAGTTAAGAAATTAATCGATTCTAAAAACAACAGAAGATAAAATTATTTTAAAATAAACGCAACTTATAAACAAAACTCACGTTTTTCTCCAAGTAACTCATTCTTCACAACACCAGTAAATTTTTTAATACTCTCCTTATCATCGGGATGATGGAATAAAATCAAAAACGGTAACCCTTCCTCCGTTAACTCCTCAGCATTTTCAAAAGTAATTTCTCGAACGAGGGGAACGCAATTTTCTTGTACCCAAATGTGTAACTCATCGAAATTATTTATATCACCCATGAAAGTTTCATCCATATCATTAGATCGTTCTTGATCGGGCCTGAAGACGATCACGGGTTGACCTGGCGGATGCATTTGACGGGAAGCGTCTCCGAAACCGACATGGAACTGACAGTCGTCTTTTAAATTGGTTGCTACTCGTCTGAAGACATTGTATTGGGGTTGATCCCGTCTATCGAAATAACCTTTAAAAAATGGAATTATTTATTTCTTTTCTGTCTAGATTTTATTTTTAACCCTTAACTAGCTACCACCGGTTTCAGCGACCGCAACGATTTTATAAATTCAAATATTTCGATTTATGGGTGTCATCGTACAGTGTACCTTTTGTACACATTAAACAGTATTACTTTTATGATACGCGCGCATGTCTAGTCTAGGCAAGTAATAATATTTCGCCAATGGTCTCCGTGACCGCACGTATGTAGTTACGTGATTTTTATGTATTAATGTGGGATGTCCCTCGATCCAGGAGGCTGGTTCAAAAAAAAGCAGAACAGAAGACGACGTAAGATCGGTTGAAAAAGAAAACGAAAACAACAGTTGACGACAAACCGTGGAGAAAGGAGGACGCAAGAGGAGTGAAAGACGAATCGGAGCTCGGTGAAGATCGAAAGACGCGTTTTCGGGGACAGAAGCACGTGAGGGTTAAGTTTTAGTTTGGAGGACGTATTTTGTGTTTGATGTGTTTGGGACTGTCAAAGGTCATTGAAGAAAAGCTTTGCTATGATTTTTCCGTAATCCCACAAATTTGGGGGCTCGTCCGGGATCATCGAAAAATCGTTTAGAGGTCATCGTGGGATTTGTGAAGAATTTGACGAAGAGTTGGTGAGGTGTTTGCGAACCGAGAAAAGAAAAGAGAAATAATACACAAAGGACGAGTAAACAAAAGACGATTAAAGAAGACGTTTGATTTATTTTCTTTAAATAAAAATCATGAGTGACAACGATAGAGAACGGACGACGGAAGATGACGTTAATGAAAATAATATGAACGTTGACAGCACGTCGAGAATGACAGCATCGGCGAACGATCAGGTGTTGCTAATGCGGGAGATGGATTTAATACGGAGAGAAATGGAAATACTAAGAAAAGAAAACTTGTTGCTGCAGAAAGAACAGGCAGCACCTAGAACTGCTTTCAATATTAACGATTTACGTAGTGGTTTACCAACGTTTGGTGATAATCCAACCCAACCTGTTGAAAAATGGATTGCGGATTTAGAAGACAATCAAGTCTTATTCGGATGGACCCCGATACAAACAATGGTATGTGCAAAAACGTTATTAACTGGCACTGCAAAAATATGGTTGAATTCATTACCCACAATCAAAAGTTGGGAGGAATTCAAGAATCAAATCACAAGTGAATTCGGCAAGAAATTAAACAGCGCGGTGATTCATCAGCAACTAACTAGAAGAAAGAAAATGAAGAATGAAAGTTATCAAGAGTATGTGCTAAATATGATGTCCATTGCAAGACAAGGAGATATTGAAGAGAAAGCGATTATCCAGTACATCATCGATGGTATAACTGACTACGAGAATAACAAAGTATTACTTTATACGGCAGAAAGTTTGGCGGAGCTAAAGGATAAATTGAAAATTTATGAACTCATGAAGTCGAAAAGTGGAAAAGTGGAAAAAAGGTCAAGTAGTAAGGACGCGAAACCAGAAGAAAAAATGATGCCAGAAAAAACGTTACACTGCTTCAACTGCGGTGAAAAGGGGCACAAATCGCAAGATTGCAAAGACAAAGCAAAAGGTACGAAATGTTTTGCTTGTAATAACTTCGGACACGTCGCTGCAAAGTGTCCCAAAGGTACTACTAGTAGAAAAAGCATGCAAATAGCTGATCATAGCTGTCGTAATAAGATGTTTAAGGAAATTAGCATAGATGGAGCTTGTACGACTGCTTTAATAGACACCGGCAGCACGGTTAATCTAATAAGAAGCGATGAATATTTCAAAATCGGCGCACCAAAGATCACCATGCAGAAAATAACTTTAAAAGGATTAAGTCAAGAAGAAGTAGAGACGTTGGGTTCATTTGAATCGCAAATTGATGTTGATGGTGAATCATTTAACACAAAAATACACGTGGTGAATGAAAAAGTTATGTCCGTAAATTGTTCATTGGGAGAACCTTTACTGAAACAAACTAAGCTCACCGTTACCCCAGAAGAAGAGAAGATTTCGAAATGGACGGAAAAAGACTTTGTTTTATCAGTCCAGCTAGTTGAAGTGAAGGAAAAAATTGAAGAAGAAAACCATCCAGTAGAAACGGAAGAAATAGGAGGGAGCGAATATGTGAAAGTAGACGAAACCGAAACAACAGATGATGAAGAAAATACTGAAGGTGATAAGAAGGACTACGTTCAGGATCAACAAGACGAAGAAAAGGAAGACGAAGAAGAAAAAGAAGACGAAGAAGAAAAAGAAGACGAGGAAAAAGAAGACGAAGAAAAAGAAGACGAAGAAAAAGAAGACGAAGAAAAAGAAGACGAAGAAAAAGAAGACGAAGAAGAAAAAGAAGACGACGATGACAAAGAAGAAGAAGACGAATTAGAAATGAGAATCAAAGAAGATTCAAAGTTGCAAGAAATGATAGAGGAAGAGCATAGAGTTGGTTTACAGGAGGAAAGGGTAGAATTGAGGGAAGAAGCCAGAAGTCAAATCCAGACAGTACTGACCGAGATAATGAGAAATTTTAAAAAGAAGAGGAAGAAGGCGAATCAATACGATTTGAGCGATTTAGTAGCCATAGAAAAGACATCAATTGCCGCTGATTTCATGAAACCTTGGAGACAGACTGATGGGTTCGACATTATGACCAATGAGTCATCCGAGGCGGATGACGAGCAGGAGGGCCGAGTTGTGGGATGTCCCTCGATCCAGGAGGCTGGTTCAAAAAAAAGCAGAACAGAAGACGACGTAAGATCGGTTGAAAAAGAAAACGAAAACAACAGTTGACGACAAACCGTGGAGAAAGGAGGACGCAAGAGGAGTGAAAGACGAATCGGAGCTCGGTGAAGATCGAAAGACGCGTTTTCGGGGACAGAAGCACGTGAGGGTTAAGTTTTAGTTTGGAGGACGTATTTTGTGTTTGATGTGTTTGGGACTGTCAAAGGTCATTGAAGAAAAGCTTTGCTATGATTTTTCCGTAATCCCACATTAATTTAGTTCTTTTTTATTATAAAAATGAGTAAAAACGATAAAAATGTTATGAAATGAATACAACAAGAAACGTCAAATAAAGAAAATATGACAAATGAGGATTATAGTAAAGTGGAACCTGATTTGACCGAGGATATTACGCAAGTTGATGAGCAAGATATGCGGTAACTAATACGAAAAAAATGTGGTAGTTTAGGGATTGTAATTTTGACGAAATTTGTATATAACATTATATTTGTTGCTAAAATATCTTATTGTTAATTAGTCTCCTGAATTTATAAAAATTAATAGAAAAAAGTCAACATTTTAAGTTTCTAGTATTACAGATTTTATGTTGTTAGAACAGTGATTTTGTTGTGCCCAAATTGTTCATTTGTAAAGAATTTAGGAAATATTCATTTTTTTCATGCTATTTACAGTCTAAAATAGAATTCCAGAGTATAAATAAATGCATACACAGACGGTGCATTTTTAAACGCACAATTAATCGCAGGTTTGCTAACGCGCGTTTGGTGTATACGCATTTTAATAGGATTGTACAGACTTAAACGTTAAACGTTATACAAACGTGCGATTCGAAGTTTTTATGAAAACGTGCGTTTTATGACATCTAACGTTCAGCTGTACACTTGCCAATAGAAAACGTACAATTAAACGTAGGTTCAAAACGCCTGGTCTCTACCGGGGCTAAGTATTTTGTTCATCAAATGTTTCGTTAATACCATTTTTCCTGAATTTAAAGTAATAATCTATAAGTGGTCTGCACGACCGCACGTAGGTGGTTAAGGGTTAAATTTCTAATCCCACTATATTGGAACTTGAAACTAACTTGATATTTTTTTATTAATTTGATGATTTTATTTCAACTTTAGATTAGGTTAGTTAATTCAAACTAATAAGAAGACATTAGAGTTGACTTCACCGGTTTTACATATAATAAAAATATGGAATATAGCTAATAAATATGGCATTTATGATTTAAATTAAAAGTGTTTAAAATAAAAGTTTCTTGGTAAATTAAGGGATATATCGTCGGTATACAAGAGAAAGTGACCAAGTTCAAAATTCTAGATTTTTAGGTTTTAATATTCATGTAACTGAAATTCAATATTATTTTTAAGGGAAAAATGAATAAGATCAAAAAATGCCATTACCTCGTAAAAGATTTAGGTTCGCGGCAACATTTTTTAAAAGTGAGTGGGAGCTGTTGTACTTCTTTATTGCGAAAGGTAATAACGTGAAGTGTGTAGTTGTATCATCAGTTGTAAGAAAAAATTCTCACAAGGAGACATCGCAGTTGACTCTTCACCAATTTTGATGAATTTTTTTATGGTGAATCTATATTGAATATAAGTAAGTCCCCCCAGAGCTTTTAATCGAATGGCCCTTCTAAAGGGAGTTATTAATTTTTGAAAGTTACTTTTTTGGGAGTTGTTATAAGCTATAAAGCGATGACGTCTGACATATCTGTCCGTAGTGCAGTGAATGAATACTACGCTCCTGTGCAGGAAGCCCAGGGTCGGGATTCTGATGTTACAACTTTCTTTTGCTTTAATTATTTATTGTAATACTCCTAATCTATTGTTTCTACGTGTAGAAAAGCGATAGGAAGCTTTTCTACACGTGTTATGAGGTTTTATTAAAAGGAATTATTAAAAAATTCCAAATAGTGATAATAACAAAGTAATTAAAAAATTATAATTATATATAAATATAATCACGTATATATTAATATAAATAAAACAATAGATTAGGAGTATTACAGTAAATAATTACAATAAAAAAAGTTGTAACATCAGAATCCCGATCCTGGGCGTCCTGTACAGGAGCGCGGCATTCATTCACTGCACTACGGACAGATAACAACTCCCAAAAAAGTAACTTTCAAAAATTAATAACTCCCTTTAGAAGGGCCATTCGATCAAAAGCTCTGGGGGAACTTACTTATATTCAATATAGATTCACCATAAAAAAAATCATCAAAATTGGTGAAGAGTCAACTGCGATGTCTCCTTGTGAGAATTTTTTCTTACAACTGATGATACAACCACACACTTCACGTTATTACCTTTCGCAATAAAGAAGTACAACAGCTCCCACTCACTTTTAAAAAATGTTGCCGCGAACCTAAATCTTTTACGAGGTAATGGCATTATTCTTCGTTCTGTCACAAAATTTAACTTTTAAGAATAAAAACTTAAACAGAAAATTATATTAACCCCTTGCGTACAGATTTTACTCAAGTGGCTAACAATAAGCTATTTAAGGCTGAAATTATTTGACATTATTTAACTGTCACGTTACCATAACTAGGCGACCTACCATTTGCGCCTTAAAATAAAAAATTGCATAACGCGTGCATAGTGCACTGAACATTTGCTCCTCAAACGGCACATGTGCATTGTGCACTATTTGAGCAGCCCTGATCTAGAGTATGCCCCAAGTTATTATACTGACAAAAGAAAAAATCCGTTGGCAAGTATTATTGATGTTGTAACGATTGAAAGTTACACTTCATTTTTTATGCCGCACTTACCCCACCTTACCTTATATTGGTTTGTAGCGTTTGTTGTTTTGTTGTTATGGTCACCAACTTTTATGGTTATATTGTTGGTTTTATGGTGTTATGGTTACCAGGCCTACCACTGACATATCGACCTATGCAACGAAAACTATTGAGGGCTTTAGAATAAAAGGGGTATAAGTGCAATTTTGACAATTTTGAGATATTTGCATTCAAAGTTAAGTAACAAATGCAAAAATGATTCATACCGCAATTTTACCCTTTATAATATGGCACTTAAAGTGAACATATCGCTAGTATCTGTTTTGCAACAGACAAATATAAATATTAAATGTCAATATATGCTCATATCTCCAAAATGAAAAAAAAAAAATGCACTTATACCCCTTTTATCGTAAACCCCTCTATTGCAAGTCATTTTTGATAGAACTGAGTCAGATATAAGTGTTTAAAGGTTTTGAACCGATTGCATTTTAAGAAATAAAATTTTCTAGGTAAAAATTTTCTACTTGGTTGCTATAGACATCTTATAGAGGATTCCGAAAAGATTCACCATAGAAGAATAGCAATTAATTCTGTTTTCTTTTCAAATTTTTCAAAATCACCATTTTTGACTTACGATAGTTTTCGTTGCATAGGTCGATATAAGCGACGCACAGTGGGGCAAGACCGGCTTAAACGTGGCAAAAAATCAAAAAATTAAATGTAACATAGGGTAAATGCACTGGTTAGCCGACCGGCACTGGATCTCGACCATTTTATCATTTAAATTCAAATAATAAGAAGTATATTCGCTATACTTCAGAAAGGTGTGCATATTTGGCTTTATATATACATCTATAGCACTTTTAAAATTGTTCTCAAAATGGAGCCAAAAATCTACATTATTCCGTGAAAAATCAGTAAATACATGTCTATCGCGATGACAGTATAGTTTCATGTATAGTGTAAAAAAGTGTCAACCGAACTCGGCCAGAAAATAGTAAATAATTTTGATTTTAAACACGTTAGGTGATCATATTATGGTTTATATCTATTATTAGTTATAGTTGCTTATATATTTTAAGAAAACATAGGCTCACAGTAAGTTTTTTGCTTAATATTTGATGGTCGCCAACCAATATTAAAATAATTGCCTTTTTCAGTTCTCGACCAAAATGGTCGAGAATCAGTAAGCTTTAAAAAAAATTAATTGTTTTGGTAATATCATCTATTTAAGAATTGTTGGTATTGTTGTATATACTTCCATTAATTTATATATCTACTTTTTAAGTTTTAGTTTGCGACCATAAAATTAGACCAAAGTATTCTTTTTTTACACTCGTATTATAGGTGGTCGAAAATCAATTAGTTCTCGACCACTGTAACAAGAAAATTGATTAATGTCACTTTCTTTATTAGTAAAAAATAATATTCTATTTTTTGTAAGTTCCTATTTACGTTTGTTCAGTGAAAAATATGTGTATACTTATATTAAGATTGTTTGAATTTATGTTTTTCTCTAATGAAATCCATTGTACTAAATATATTTTCTTAGAAATTAGTCCAATTTGTGGTGGTCGAGAACTAATATAAAATGGTCCAGAACTCCGCGGAGTGGTCGAGAAATAGTGATATTGTACTTTTTTTTATTTTTATTGAAATTTTAATAAATATTGTTGAAAGAAAGAAAAAAGCATGCTTGCACACTGTTAAGAACTCATTGAGGAATCGTTGAAGTCTAGGTGTACTAAAATTTGAATCATTTTTCGATATGTAAAATACATTCAAAGTCAATTTTTTTGTTAACTGGTCGAGAACCAATGCATTGACCCTATACGGTTTTCTTATCTGACTTAGGCTAACCACTATCCATTGCACCGTTTATGACAATAACCTTTCGTCTTTGATATACATATTTTCTTATAAAAATTATTTAATTATTGCAACTTTTTGAAGTACATATTCTGAGCATATCCATTACATTTAATTTGGATTAATTATGCTCTGTATACAAATCGTACTTTTGTAAAACAGTTGATCGTTGGGTTAATACAGGGTGCATACTTTAATGTAGAAGCATTATGTTGGGATATCTAGTAATAGTTTAGTAATTAGCATGAAGTTTAGATCGATATTTCTTTCAAGCAAACGGTTACTTAAACAATGGGGTTAATAGTTACGTTCCAAGCACGGTCAAGCTTCACTTCTTGCTTTTATCGATTTGACAGAATATACTATTTCAAAATTAATTAAAATTTTGTGCGACTTTTTTGCACTTTAA
Organism: Digitonthophagus gazella; assembly: GCA_036711955.1. Lineage (NCBI taxonomy): Eukaryota > Metazoa > Arthropoda > Insecta > Coleoptera > Scarabaeidae > Digitonthophagus > Digitonthophagus gazella. The sequence continues at coordinate 25,343,662 of JASCIT010000001.1, read as the reverse complement.
TCGTGAAAACATTTTTAAGATGCTACTCAAGGACACTATTATTTTGTGACAAATAGTTTCTATTACGACTGTCAAAATAATAAATGATAGTAAGCTGATAGTAAATTAACATAAACCGACATGAGTTCGAAAGGTGTGTCGTTCAAGAGAAAAGAACTTCTTAATATCATGAAAACCTCTGGAGCCACTGACATCGAAGAACAATTTGGAATTTTTAATAGTAGAGGTCAGAACACGAACAAATTGTGATGGTGAGCACTTAAAGAACCTTAAGAAAAAAATATCGCATTTTAAGTCATAATATAAGTGTTGCTGGATGAAAGCACACAGAATAGACGCAAAATTTCAAAGCAGTAATAAAGAGTGGTTGGATATTTCGATTACATTTCAGATACCTTTAACGAAGCGAGGCAGGTCATCGAAAAATCAATGTCAGGTGAAGACGCTATAGCCGTTTTGATAGACGCTAAACTATCCCGACATCAGTACAACATTATAAGCGCAAATGCACCGACAAGGTTTCCCTCCTGTAAAGTTGTACAGTCTGCAAAAAAGCTTTGCTACCCTAAGGACATAAAAAATACAGATGCCTGTGCTGTGGTTACGTTACAAGATTCGCTAGACCACACGGTTGAACGTTTACTTATGACGCTACAACCAGTCATTGAAACCCTTCAAAATGACGAAGTCCATCATTGATCATCCATCATCCTATTGGCTACTTGGCCAGTAACCAAAGTAATACCAAAGATAAGTTATTTGGGACTTGGTAGTACTGGTCCTTAGTGCTACCGGTAGTTGTAAAGAGAAAATATTCAATGTAGAAATCCATTTGAACAGTGCTCGATTTAATGCCAACTTTGAAGCTCTCTTGCCCCATTGTGCGACGTGCTCTAATATTTTACACATTTGCACTACACACTGATACCTATCCAATCGTTACTACTTTCATAAAAATCGGTGAATATAAGATTGTGTGGTCTGCTTGTCAGTTCTATTGAACAGACTTTACTTTTGAATGAATACAATGAAATTAAACTATTTTGTCAAATGATAGTTTAAATATCTAGAAAAAATATTTTTGGTTTTGTTGTGATGTTTACTTGTGTTCCTGTAAATTTAATCAAATTGAAAACTTAGTTCACAAATGTGGTTTATTCAATTGAGGATTAGACACAATAAAGTGCCAAAACTTTTAACTTAAGATATCTCATTTTCCTGCAAAATGACATTTAGCCGCTTTGTTACTTCTACCCCTTAATTGTAAAAGTCATTTTATATACGTGTGTAATCAAAAGAATTAAAATTGATCTTGTTAAGCTTACTTTGAAATTAAAATTTAAAGATCAGTAGTACAGTAGTATCAATAGTAAATATCAATAGTACAATAGTAGTACTAGTATCAATAGTAGTATCAATATTACATAATACCTCAAAAATAACAAGAACATTATCAATTATTTTTGGAGACATAGTATAATAAATATTACATATTTTTAAAAATATATACGCGCTGACATTTACTAATCTTTATTGTAGGACATAGCAGAAACGCTCAACTGATTTGAATTTTAAATAATATGTCTTCCAATGCCCATTGGATCAAAATAAATGGCACAACTTATTTACATTTATTGTACATTTACCACAAAAACAGAGATCAAAATCGGCAAAGAATTAACTGAGGTGTTTCCTTGCAAGTTTTACTTGAAACATTTTGTTGTATTATTTACTGTTCTGGAGAAATTTTTGTTCTTTAAGTACAATCAAACAAAATTTACTTAATAACTCCTTTACTATTAACTTATACTAAAATATACACGTTAAGTCGTTAAGTGTTAATGGTAAACAAGATAACAGTTATTTTTAAAATATTTTTATCACATTTACACATAATGAATATTTCTTTGTGTTTCTGGAAGGTCACTACAAATTCTTATAGAGAAAGTCGTCTTGAAAATAATAATAATAAAATAAAAATAAATAATAGTTTTTCTCTCTTCGTTTTAATTTGTGAAATCTTGCTCCCTACACGTACAACTGATTTGAAAACTAAAGACAGTTTTTGCACGTACAATCATATAATTTAAGTCATTATGTAAATACTGTGTAAAAAATGCGATACGTGTTCATCCAAAATAAAAATTGGATAAATGTCTAAGTTATTCAACGAATCAATAGATTGAGGCGGGGGAAACGTGCCTCGTGCGCGCCACACGATATTCAACGGTACTTCTATTAAATGAGCTAAAGTCGAATATTAGATCCATTTTATCAGTTTAATTTGATTTTTCAATAAAATTCTTATTATGTACTTTTACTGGTTCTAATTAGTAATGTTTACAACTAGTTTCGGCTATTCGTCATCTTCAGGTAGTAAATTTTAACGCCAATTATAAAAATGTTGAATTTTCATTGAACAATTGTTGAAAATCCAAAATACATTAAAATTACAAATTTTAATGTCATTGTATTTGTTCAATGAAAATTTTTATAATTAGCGTTCGAATTTACTACATGAAGATGGCGAATAGCCGAAACTAGTCGTAAATATTACTATTTAAAACCAGTAAAAATACATAACAAGAGTTTTATTGAATAATTTCACCTAAACACAAAATGAATTTTTATTATTATTTAACAATTGAAAATAGAGTTTATTCGTAGGAATTGAGATAGTTAGCATTCTCAATTACCACCTGGCGGCAATCTCGTTAAGATGTGACTAGCAGTTCTCCATATCGACTATTTCGAGGTTAACATTTTTCATGGAAAATAGACGGAATTTTTGAAAAAGAAAAAATACCACGTTATAGTAAACAAATGAGGCTACATCCTACAAAAGCTCCTACTTTCTTTTCATCAGCACTTTCTGAGAGAAAAAAAAAATCCAAAAGTTTGCGTTCTGCGCGGACGGGTAAAAAAAATCTTTTTTTATTTAACTCGCGATATTTCCTAAACGGCATTACCTACGATTTTGAATTTTGGCTATATTACGCAGAAATGATAACCGATCATGACCGTCTTTACCTCGATTTTTTTCGACGAACACATTCGGAGTACGAGCAGCTGAAACTTAACTGACTAATTTTAGCGCGAAGAGTAGTGGGCAGTAAGCTACATTTTCAGAAATCTATGACTTCCAGTTATACCGGAAGTTGTTAAAGAATTTTATTATTATTTTTTTGCAGTATGTATTTTTCATTAGGTTGATTAATTTAAAGGCAATTTTACTTCAATACATTTTTATATTTCTGCAGTTTCAGAGAAAAAAAATTTTTCATAACTATTTATGTTTGATTGTTTTAAAAAATAAAAAGTTCGCCATGAAAAAGAGTAGCAATCTACGGGCGTAGCTATCTTGAATCGCGAGTTATAGTTTATTTTTTACCTTGAGTGAATGAAAAAAAAAAACCATTTTTTTTCTAAAATTATTAATGATACAAAAAAAAATGTTTCAAGCAAAATTATCTTTAAATTAACCAACCTAACAAAAAATAAATATTGCGTTAATATTGCTCATTTGCGACCATGACGGCATAATTCAAAAAACAAAGTTTTGAGAAAAATCGATTTAAAGTTTTTTCTCTTAAGTAATTATTTTACGCTCCTAACGTTCAATAACAAATTCTATTATTCTTATTCTTAAGATTATTTATAGTGGCGATTGAATACTAAAGCATAAGTAAAATAAGACACTCCGGCGGCAAACAGCACGCAGATACTATATGGAACTACAGAGAAGATTTCATAACTGTAGCACAACCCAAAAAGAAGTCAAATGGACCACCTTTTTATAATACAAAAGTGGTAAAAACTCGAGCATAATAAAGTTATGACTTCCATAATTTTGGGACACCACATTTTAGATACTACTGACATCAATCATGTTATTATACAACTTGTTATGGTCCAACTATCATCTGGCTACTTTCTTGTTAGATTTGTATTAAATTATCCTAACCTGTAAATCTCATTTGTAATTTTTTTTAATTCAGTGACCTTTTCAGGTCATTACCATAGTTTCTAACCAAAAAACTGTCATTACTGGCGGTACTGTCAGCAGCACCTAAACTGTGGCTTACCGAAATTAATCAGATCATAAATTTCTTATATTGAAGACTTGCCCATTATAGTATTATGGAAAAATGCTTCGTTTAGCGTCCCCTGCAACCTCAATGCAATAGTTATGAAACAGTCGGTATGCAACAATATTCGCTTTTTTGCCGTTATTAAGGAGATTTCATAAATTTCGGTTTTACAGGAAGGAAGTATCATAATTACAATGCAACGAAAATCTCAAAAAGTAGGAATTTTGACTTATGACGACCTTATCGCAAATCAGTGATATAAATAATGATAGTAATGATTCTTTAGCCATTTCCGGTATAACTGGAAGTCATGAATGAGTGAAAATGTAGCTTACGGTGCACTACTCCTCGTGCCAAAAGTAAAGTAAGTTAAGTTTAAGCTGCTCGTACTCCAAATGTGTTTGTCGAAAAAAATCGAGGTAAAGACGGTCATGATCGGTTATCATTTCTGCGTAATGTAGCCAACATTCAAAATCGTAGGTAATGTCATTTAGGAAATACCCCGATTTAAATAAAAAAACCGATTTTTTTACCCGTCCGCGCAGAACGCAAACTTTACGAGTTTTTTTTTTCGAAATGTAGTTTACCATGTACTAAATCTGTGTACAAAATTTCAAATTCATCATACTGGTAATTTCCGAGATATTTCGATTAGTAACGTTTGAGTAGTAAAACATTTTTTATACCTTTTATACAAATCCAATATTAATTCAAAATAAATAGGTTATTCTAAGTGTTTAGTACAAAATATGCCATTTTTTTCCGTATTTTGTTACATTGCTTAATTTAAGACAATTCTCACTTGAAGTTTTTGTATCATCAATAATTCAAAAGAAGTTTGTTGGAAAAAATGTACTTTGAAAATAATGTAAAAAGATATTTTCTTAATTAATGGCGCCTTTTTTTAATATTACTTTATTTTGTCTTTTCTAAAAAAAAAAAAAAAAAATTGATAAGAACCCAAAACCTGTATTTATGTCTGTACCCAATAAACTAATTAAATTTAAACCTATTAATATTTAAATTGAAATAGATAATAATCATTTAGATAACACTCAAAAATAAAAATATTATCTTAACAACTTACCTTACCATATAAAATAAACCAATTAAATTATTAAACTACTTACCAATGATGATACGTTTACTCGAATCCAGTTTAACAAGTTCCGAAATCGATCCAAACTCTTTAATTGGATCCACAACTTGTTCTTTGATAAAATTCGTAAAAGCTTCAACTGACCTTTGGCCTCTATATTCTTTCTTGGCAGGTTGTCCATTTCGTATAAGTTTTAAAGTTGGATATTTCGTAATATGAAATCGACCAGCGACTGTGGTTTCTTGATCGCAATCGACTTTTCCAAGAACAACCCTCCCAGTTTCCGGAACTTCTTTCGCGATGTTATCTGCCGCCTCGTCGAAAATTGGCATTAATAAATTGCTAAATCTACACCAATCGGCGTAAAAATTAATCAATACTAATTCATTAGAAGCTAAAAAAGAAAATAAGAAGGATTACTGTGGTTTCTTTTTAACAAGATGAATTAAAATATTTTACCTAAAGTCATATCCAGATTACTTTGGGTTAATTTTACTGCTCCACTATCTGTTGGATTGTAAAAGAAATGAACTACCTAAAAAAAATTAAAATAAAATACAATTAAAAAAAATTTAAGGTTATATTAAAGGTTAATTCTTTAAATTCATATAAAATATTTAATTTTATTTGAATATTTAATCAAAACAAATTCTTAAAAATAATTCTAAAAAGAAATCAAATTTTTATAAAAATTAACTAATATAAATAAAATTAAAAGGATTATTTATAAATTTTTGAGGTTATGTTAGTTTAACTCAAAATTTCAACTTTAAATTTCCACAATTTCTATAACTCTATCCGAGTACTCATCCAAACGAATACGTATTCATAAAAACTAATCGTATTTCCTACATAACTAATCAAATACCGAAGTATACGTCGTGGCAAATTAGCGGCATAAGATACTTACTAATATCACTGCTAGAACGAATAGTTTCTTATTAAAAATCCGCGTTAATACATCCATTATTTAACTAATAAGCCTCTCGCTATCGAAACCAGTCTCACTTCGTTGAACACACACAGTTTTTTAACCGACAAATTGCTTTTCCGTCAAAATAGACTTAAAAGTGACATTGACAGTTGACACTTTGGCGGCGTTTGATGTAATCGAAACTGATCGTTGTGACATCTTACGTTGAAAAGATTAATGCGTAATGTTTATTTAACAAAAATTTAATGTGGTATAATGTTTATTTAACAAAAAAAAATAATTTTTAAGTATTTATCATATAGATTTTATCTTAAATTAATCGTACTTCCCTTTTTATTTAAAACTTAAGTTATAAAAAAATTAAAAGTAATTAAAAAACTCATCAATCTTTAAACAAGTTGACGTTAAAAATTTTATTCATAGATGGCGACATATTTAATAGGAATACTAAAATGTTCTACGGTCAAAAATAAGTATAGAAACCAGGTGTAGTTATCACTAGCTTACTTGAACTTAATTATACAGTTAGTAATAGTCTTATTTCTACACCTCAATGTCTAAATAAATTTGTATTAAAATCGAAAGATAACAATCAAACTAACAAAGTGTTGTCTTTGATTTTTTTTATTGCAACATTAACAACAAATATAGGGAAAGACGAACGCAAAATAACAATTCTAGAAACAATATAACTAATATTTTTATAATAAAAACTTACTTAAGTACCGAAATACAATTTATTAACGGCAGCATTCTTATTTGTACACTTAGAATTTACATTTATAATTTGTCCAAAAAAGATAAGTTTAACAAAATTTAATATTTTGTTGAATAGCCCTTGACTTCAATTACAGCCCTACACCTCTTTTGCATTGGCTGTACGAGGTTATTACAAATTTTGGGATCTATTTGATTCCACTCTCGTTCAATAATTGCTTTTGATTCTTTCTTGTTGGTAGTGGCCATCTCACGAACTTTCCTTTTCAAAATTGCCCATAAATGCTCTATCGGATTAAGTTCCGGAGACTGTGGCGGTGTTCTAAGCTGTTTTGGAATGTTCCATATCAGCCATAACTTATTTATTTCTGCTGTATGTTTGGGATCGTTGTCCTGTTGAAACGTATATAACGCACCCATATCCATTTTTGCTGCACTTTGCTTTATATTATTTTTTAGAATGTCCAGATATCCCCATTTGTCCATAATACCATCAATAAATTGAATATTACCCACTTCCTTAGATGACATACAGCCCCAAATTAACACTGATCCACCGCCGTGTTTTATAGTAGGTAAAGTATCCTTAAAATTGTATTCCTTATTCTTCTTTCGCCACACTCTGACAATTCCACCTGACCCAAATAAGTTTATTTTTGTTTCATCGGACCAAATAATATTATCCCAAAAAGATTGCGGCTTATCTTTATGCTCTGTAGCAAATTTCAATCTAACGATGCAGTTATTCTTACTAACAAATGGCCTTTGTCTTGCGATTCTTCCGTGATATTCATTATTCCATAATACTCGGTGAACGGTCTGAGTTGATACTTTCGTTCCTAAAGATGTTTGTAACATTTTTGTTATTTTCGGAACACTTAATTTCGGATTTATTTTAAGTTGTCTAATGATGAAGAGCTCGTCTCTTTTATTAAGTTTTTTTTTCTTTTTAGGAATTCGTGGATTGTTTTTCCTTGTTCCATTATATTTAAATTTATTCACTATGTAGTTTATGGTAGAATGTGGTTTATTTACAATTCCATCGATTTTTCTGAGTAAATATCCCTTTAATGCTAGACTAATTATCACGTCTTTTACTTCATTACTTAACTCCCTTCCTTTAGCTATTTTAAACTCAAAAAAGCAAATGCCAAATGTCAAATTAGAATCAATTAATTAGAATGGCACCCTCGAAAGTAATGCATGCGCACTTTTCGTAGTAGTGAGCATGCGTTTGTAGTTTATCCAATAGAATACGAGTCCTTCAATCAATGTACAAATAAGAATGTTGCGTTTCAAAAAACTTTCGATCAGTACTTAAATAAATTTTTAATAAAAAAAAATTAATTATGCTGTTTCTACATTTGTTATTTTCAGTTCATATTCCCTAATATTTATTGTTGATCTTGCAATAAAAAAAATCAAACAAAACACATTAGTTTGATTTCTATCCTTTGATTTCAATACAAATTTATTTAGACACTGAGGTGTACAAATATAACTGTTACTAACTGTATTCAAATTTGAACTGCTCCAATTAATACATAGAAATCAACATTTAATTAAATGCAATTTCGATACTGTTGGTTTCTGTACAAGCACTTTTGAAGGCCCCCCAGCACTTCATTTTTAGAGATACGGAAAAAAGTTTTGAATAGAAAAGATTGGAACTTATCTCAAATTTAAAAGGTACCCAGGTGTCCCACCAAAGTGGATAGTCGAAATATCTTTTGTATCTTTTGAAAATAATTTTTGGTAAATACAGGCTGTCCCACATTTTAATACGCAAACTTCACCAGAACATAGTTCTCATAAAAATAATACCCAAAGTTGGAAGAAACATTTACATTTTCATTTTTATTTCAGCTATTTATAAACGCAGGAATGAGATTTTTTTACAATAATGTGCTACAACCTAGTATGTTATTTCCAAGCCTTTATTAACCCATCCCGGCGTACCTGAAAGGGTTGAAATTCACGATCACCACTACACTTTCCAGTAGAACTTTTTAACTCGGTAAAATTTTAACATGAAAAAATATCCCTTAGAAAGCTCATTCCTTACCGAGACTTTTTTGTCTCTTATATTTCTTGCGTGAAACTGATAGTTTTCGAGAAAAAAAAATAAAATCTTAGCGCGTGTCAGATCAATTTTCCAAAAGAACTTTTTAATTAGTTAGAATTTTAACCTAAAAAAATATGCGTTAGAAAGCTCATTCCTTAGCGAGATTTTGTTGTCTCTTACATTTTTGCATAAAACTGATAGATTTCGAGAAAAAGAATAAAATCTTAGCTTCACCCCTAACCAAATATTCTTTAAAGGTTGGTATGGTTTTAGAGTAATAAGTGATAACAATAATAATAAGCTAAAAAGATTAACAATTACACTTTAAATTAAATGCATTCTATCTTATGGCGTTTTCGACTGGCAAAACTAGTGTGCACTGGTGCGCATTCGTTGAGTGCAAAGTGTGACATATGTCACACTAGCGTAGTGCAAAAAAGGGCAAATTCAACAGAACGCGATGAAATCAAACATAAGCATAACATCACTTGTAAGTGTGTTCAAGCCTTGATGATGTTTAAAATGTTTTATAAACCACAATAAGAAAATGTAACAGAACACAACGAAACAACCAACAGAACACGCTGTTATGCACTGGTGCGCACTAGTTCAACCAAACGAATACGCCATTAGTCAACGTACAGTTCATCAGTACAAACAAATCAGACCAAAACCATGGCCAACTTTTAAAGAACTTTTGGTTAGGGATGAAGCGGTACAGTACGACACGCGCTACAATTTTATTTTTTTTTCTCGAAATCTATCAGTTTTATGCGAAAAATGTAAGAGACAAAAAAATCTCGCTAAGGAATGAGCTTTCTAACGCATATTTTTTAGGTTAAAATTCTACCGAATTAAAGAGTTCTTTTGGAAAATGTAGTGATAATCGTGAATTTCAACCCTTTAAGGCACGCCGGGGTGGCTAAATTAAGGCTTGAAAATAACATGCTTGGCTGTAGTACATAACTGTAAAAATTCACATTCCTGCGTTTATAAATAGCTGAAATAGAAATGAAAATGTAAATTTTTCTTCAAACTTTGAACGGCCATATCTCGAAAACAAAAGAATTGCGACCTCATGTTTATATAAAACTTTTGTGTTATTTTTATGAGAACTATATCCTGGTGAAGTTTGCGTATTAAAATCTGGGACATCCTGTATATATTCCATAATCTTAAAAAATGTAATTAATAATGTAGTAATCTTAATGTAATGTAAATCCTAGTTACTGTCCTCTAAGCCTTAAGGCGCGGTTACACGGCGCGTGGTTCGCCGAACCACAAAACTACAGGCCAGTTCGGGATAGCTTGCGTTTTAATGAACCAGTAGTGACAACACGGTGCGCGGTTCGTCAGACTTTTAACGTGATTTGGTTCGTCCGTGGTTTGTCGAAAGTCCTGAATTGGAATCATGGATGACAGGCAGAAAATTATTGTGACTACGTCATTGTGCGTTATTAACACACATTTATTACGTATTTGGTTTCTAATCTAGCCCATGCGGTATGCACAATATTGCGGTCATGATGGCCCATGTCTTTGGGGTTCCATATTTCCGGGGTTTGTTCCAGGTCTTCAATAAATTCAAATGTCCTTTCTGTGGACCACGCCATATTAACCCGAAGGAATTGAATGATGTACCTACGTTGTTTAACCTACAAAATCTACAACGAAGTTCCTTTGTGACGTCGAGCCAACACGAGCCAACACAAACCATCACGAACCTTGCCCGAGCTCTCCTTTGATCTTTCCAAGTTTACCGACACTCGATGGGAATCAGCGAACCGCGCACCACGAACCACGGAACAATGCGAACCGGCTATGTCAGACGGCTTGTGGTTCGTGGTTCGTCTAGAGAGGTTCGGCGAACCACAAGCCGTGTAACCACGCCTTTACGTCCAAATATTAAATCATACGCTTTTAAGTGATGAGTCACTTTATAGCTGGTGCGCACTATATGTACTAAATCTATGTATAAAATTTCAGTCATCGGATTTGTAGTTTCCGAGATATTTCAACCAGCCCACTTAGGTGGGATACCTGTATATTTTTGTGCTATCTTAATATAGCGAAATTCCCAGAAAGCTCACATTTTGTAATGCATCAAGGATACTGGACTAACAGGATGGCTCAATCGACGTCACTTTTTGTGGTTTTAGTCGAGTGTAAAACAGAGAGTCGAGTGTAAGACAGAGATGCTAAGCTTGGCAGTGACGTTAAAGGGTGGCGGGTGATTATCGCAGATTGGGCCATCCTGTTAGTCCAGTGTCCTTGGTAATACATGGCGTTTACACCACCTAGAGGCCATCTTAGGAACCTGAAAATAATTTCCAGCATTTTCTCTTGAGCACTTTAGTTATTACATTTTCACCCTAAGTCTCTACAATGAGTAGGTTTTGAGATACAACACTTTGCATTCTTATTTGTTCAGCTGTACAATTATCTAATAAAAAATAAAAATAACGTAAAGTATTTGAAAAAGAATCGTTTATTTATTAAAGTAAACCAACGATTAAAGTACACATATGCTTAATAATAATATAAATATATATTTTTAAAATTGATCACGATCTTTTTTTTTTAATTTACGCAATAAAATGGAATGTATATTTTTAAATTTCTGTATATAGGGTATATTAATGACGATTTTTAATTTTTTACTTTCTAAACTTTTTTAATACATGTTTAATCCGCTATATACAGAATATTTCACTAGCGTTCATTTGAGTTGGAGTTTTTTTATAAGAAAAAACCGTATTATTAACTGTAGAAAGAGAGATTATGTACCTTAAAGCTTAATAGATAAGTAGATAAGTAATAGAGAGACAGTTACATAAGATAGAATCACATTTTAGGCACTACTCTTACAAAGATCACAATGATATGTTTGTTGCGAAATTTATACAGGGCTTTACAAAGTTTTTTGGATAATCGGAAAATGAAAATGTGTGCTTTTCATTTGAAACATTCTCTTCGTTAAGAGACCAAAATTTGTTTATCTATAAATAGGCCGTCGATTTAATTCAATACTTACAGCTAATAAATTATAATTATGTTGTTTAATTGGTTTAACCAACAGCAGTTTATTTTAATAAAGATATCATCAAGAATTATCAATACTATTTTAATTGAATAAGTTGTCTTTAAAAAGGCAAGAAAATTATTTATTATTTACTGGACTAATTAAATACAGGGTGTTAATTAATGTCATTTTCGATGCACAAGGTGTTTTCTGATGAGAAGGTCAGATAATTCACTTATTTAAACACTGTGTATAAATTTTAATAACATATTTGATTTTTTTGTTTTTTCTTTATACAGGGTGTCCGGAAATAACGTTCGTATACTGAAGGGGGTAATTCTACAGCAAAAATTATGAAGAAAAGTTCATATAAACATGTGTCCGAAAATGCTTCCCAAAGGAGCTACAGCTCTTTGAAGTTGATACTCATGATGTGGTTTTTTTTAATTATTTCACTTATCCTACAGAGTAGGATGTTGAATTTTGGAATAGCCCCTATTATTTACATAAGAAATACGGTGATGGTAACCAAAATGATCTACGATGAACAGGTTTCGGTACCGAGACTGAGGAGAGTATTTAAAGTCCCGTATTTTTTTTTGGTTGATAATTTTTTGAAAATCTGATCTCAAAATAGGAATGTTTGGACAAAAATACAAAAAGAAGTTACTAACATACGATGTCCTACCATGCACCCATTTCGAGAAATTCAACGATTATGCAGTAGTGACATAAGATTTTATGTTCAAAAAATCTCTAAATATCGTAGTAGGTTCGCGCCATATTATTTGACAATTAGTATGTGTCACTCCTTAATAAAAAATAATAATAAATACTTAATTTTATAAACAAAAACGAGTGCAGTTTCTGTGTTTCTGCTTAAATAAATCTTTTCCTGTTTAGTTATGTACTTGTTTTTGCTTATAAAATTAGGTTTTTATCATTATTTTTTATTAAGGAGCGACACATACTAATTGTCAAATAATATGGCGCGAACCTACTACGATATTTAGAGATTTTCTGAACATAAAATCTTGTGCACTACTGCATAATTGTTGAATTTCTCAAAATGGGTGCATGGTAGGACATCGTATGTTAGTAACTTTTTTTTGTATTTTTGTCTAAACATTCCAATTTTGAGATCAGATTTCCAAAAAGTTATCAACCAAAAAAAAATACGGGACATTAAATGCGCTCCTCAGCCTCTGTACCAAAACCTGTTCATCGTAAATCATTTTGGTTACCATCATCATATTTCTTATGTAAATAATAGGGGATGTTCCAAAATTCAACATCCTACTCTGTAGGATAAGTGAAATAATTTAAAAAAGCCATACCATGAGTATCAACTTCAAAGAGCTGTAGCTCGTTTGGGAAGCATTTCCGGACACATGTTCATATGAACTTTTCTTCATATTTTTGGCTGTAGAATTACCCCCTTCAGTATACGAACGTTATTTCCGGACACCCTGCATTTTGGATACTTTGTAAAATTTTTGTATCTGTCATCCTTTTTGAGTTAGGCTGGGTTTACATTTGCTAGTCAACTAGTACGATTTGAAAGCATGCTAATTACAAGATTCTTTTTTCGTTCACACATGTTTATGAATGCTGTTGAATAGCATTGTAAAAGCTAGCCTTTTCTTTCTTTCCGTAAATACTAAAATAGCAACTGTAATCGAGTACAAATTCCAAAGATTTTCAGTTCACCTATCCATTTAAACAAATCTTTAAGGCCGGTTTTAGGCTGATTTTTGAGTTACGCTGACCGGCAGCACCCATCGGGGAATATGCATTATTGTAAAGCAGCGTTTTCTAGTAGCACGGATTACTCAGCGCTGAGCCATACGTAACCATCGGCGCCGCGCGTCGGCTCTGCTGATCGCGTGACGCCGGCGCGCCACTACCCTTACTGACCGTTACAGTATTGCGCCGATTGTATGTTCTGTGTACATTCCCTTAACAAAATGAGTAATGATATAGACACCGGACGTGTAATTGACGAAGTTCGATTAAGAAAATGTTTGTGGGATGCCTCTGATGCGTTATATAAAAATAAAGGTACACGAATGAAAGCCTGGGATGATATAGTTGTTGCGCTTTTCGGAGAAATACCGGAAAATGAAAGAAATAGTATAAAAATGAATGAGAGACCCCGTGCTACCGTTAATAACGTCGAATGTCCCGAACAAAATGCGTTAACAGATCTTGAAACCCCAGAAGAAAATATATTTTACGATGAAAACACTGGTCAATATTTTCAATATGTCGATTTTGAAACCGATGCGAGGAATCACGAACCGTATGTAACTGAAGAAACAGATTTCTTTACCACCGATGAAATTCCGAACGAAAATTTTCGCGAAGAAGCCTCGATATCCCAATATTCGAAATAAATGTGACCGAAGAAACCAAATTACCATACATAACTATACCCGAGCTAGAAAATTCGAAACTTTTAATAGACACCGGCGCAACATCTTCATTAATCTCACCACAGTTAGTTGAGCGTTATTTTCTAAATTATTTAGTTTATGAACCACATTATATAAAGACCATGCACGGTATTACTCAAAATAACTATAAAATCGTAATGAATGAAAATATGTAGTATGCGGCAACAATTTTATTTTACAGTCATTTTCTGACTGTACTTCGCAACAATCGGCATGAAAGTAAAACGAGTCAATGCTGACAAGTAAGCGCCGAGCAGCTACGCGAGGTGCTCCGCGCGGACAGTCAGCGTGACTCAAAAATCAGCCTTAGGCCGGAGACACACACAACGGTTTTTCGCCGTACGGCAAAATGCCGTCCGATATTTTGCCGGACGGCGAAAAACGAGCTTGCTTTCACACACAACGTTTTATTGCCGTTGGTTGTGTTCAGTACAATATTTTACATTACTTACAGTTACGTCTTACTAGACAGTGTATTCCAATGACAAGACAATGGCCCCTTTCACACTTGCCGGTTTTGGCTGTCCGGCAAATAACCGTCCGGTTTTTAGCCGGAGACGGTCGGTGGTGAACTATTAATATAAATGCGTCCTTTCACACTGGTCGGTAGCCGATTTTTTCCGTCCGGTCGGCCGTGAGCAGCCGTCTCAACGACTGAACTGGACGGTCGCCGGACGGTTCTTCTTCTGTAGTGATATAGGTGACTTTATAGATGCTTTCATACTGGACGATTTTAGCCGTGTCCAGTCGATCTCCAGAAAAATTTTAGGTTAGAAATTTAACTTAACAAGGGAACATACTGAACCCGAACTCACCGATTTATTTTCAAAATCGGCACATTTGTAGAGGGTCCCAACCTAAGCAAAACCCCATTTTCCGTTGCTGCCCAAAAACGGTTTGAAGGGGTGAAAACGACCCTTGAAAATTGAGCAGTTTTTAGAAAATATTTTTTTTTCTCCTAAACGATTCCTGATATCAAGAAAAGTTTCAGTTAAAAAGTGTCCCCACTTAGGTCCTCTTGCTAACCCCTTATAAAAATTTCAGATTAAAAATTATTATAAACAAATTCGATTATTTACGTAAAGAAGATACCTATCTATCCCAGTTTTTGGCTAGTACTGGTAGTTTGGCAGCTTGTTGAGTTTAATTCATTATGTAAAAGTAGAATTGACAACTTTTTGTATTGAAAATCGAATTCACAATTATAAAAATTAGCTGTTTCATGACATGCGTTCTCGGTTTGTTAAAATCGTTTAAATTAGGTCGGTTTAAATTCGGATTTAAGATAGTTCGAATAATTTATTATAAACATTTAAAAATGTACATTATAAACAATTATGTTTCAAAAATGTTTCAACGTCGTCTCTTCTTCGATTAATAGGATGTACCCAGTACCGACGATTTCTTCTTCGATTTAATCTGCGACGGTGTAACAACCGCAGTGCTGTTATTTGCTTTTTATTAATAATAAAATGTTGCAAAGAGCGTGTTTAGTTATTATTAGTAGAAACTAAACTGACTAAAACGTAAAAACATAAAACCGGACGGTGAAATACTGTCAAGTGTGAAAGCAAATCGTTCACGGTAAAAACCGGACGGTTATTTGCCGGACGGCCAAAACCGGCAAGTGTGAAAGGGCCCTTAGGCTAACCACTATCCATTACACCGTTTATGACAATAACCTTTCGTCTTTGATATAAATATTTTCTTATAAAAATTATTTAATTGTTGCAACTTTTTGAAGTACACATTCCGAGCATATCCATTACATTTAATTTGGATTAATTATGCTCTGTATACAAGTCGTACTTTTGTAAAACAGTTGATCGTTGGGTTAATACAGGGTATATACTTTAGTGTAGAACCATTATGTTGGGATATCTAGTAATAGTTTAGTAATTAGCATGAAGTTTAGATCGATATTTCTTTCAAGCAAACGGTTATATAAACAATGGGGTTAATAGTTACGTTCCAAGCACGGTCAAGCTTCAATTCTTGCTTTTAACGATTTGACAGAATATACTATTTCAAAATTAATTGAAAGTCTTTGCTACTTTTTTGCACTTTAACTGTGAAAGCATTTTTAAGATGCAACTCAAGAACACTGAAATAGAAGTTACTCTGGCAATTATTCCGAAAATAACTTATTCTGCCTTTTATAAGACCGGGCCTAAGTCCTAGATAACTTATCTCTTGTATAATTACACTGGTTACTTTTATTTCAAGTCATCCTATTGACTACTTGGCCAGTAACCATAGTGATTATACCAGAGATAAGTTATCTGGGACTTAGTAGTACTGGTCCTTAGTGCTACCGGTAGTTCTAAAGAGAAAATATTTAATGTAGAACTCCATTTGAACAGTATTCGATTTAATGCCAACTGTGAAGCTCTCTTGCTCCACTGTGCGACGGTCAGCGGTCGGTCGTGTGTAGCTATATTAAGGTTGGTTCTCACTACACGTTCCGTTTCCCTTCCATACACTTTCCGTTCCGTTTACATACAATGTTTTAGGTTAGGGCTGCTCAATGTGCATTGCACTTACAGTGTACTGTGCGCATGACATGCACATTACTACCTTGGAAACACACCCTCTCTACATAAACAAGAATTGCAAAATAAATCTCAAAAAATTTTGCATAATATTTGTGCGCATACAATTTCATTTATCATTTCATTTTTTTTTTATTAGGTAATGGCATTATTGTTCGTTCTGCCGCAAAACTTAACTTTTAAGAATAAAAACTTGAACAGAAAATTATATAATCCCTTGCGTACAGATTTTACTCAAGTGGTTAAATTATTTAAAGCTCAAATTATTTGACATTATTTAACTGTCACATTACTGTAACTAGGCGCCCTACCATTTGCGCCTTAAAATAAAAAATTGCATAACGTGTGCATTGTGCACTGCACATATCGCCGTTCCGGAAGAACATCGACACAACTGCAAAATAAAAAATTTTGCAGGAAATGCAAAAATAATTAAAATCAGCATTTTTTGGATACATTGATGGCCTTAACTCATTTTGTCAAAAAATTGCAGTTAC
The DNA here is from genome assembly GCA_036711955.1 of Digitonthophagus gazella. Taxonomy (NCBI): domain Eukaryota; kingdom Metazoa; phylum Arthropoda; class Insecta; order Coleoptera; family Scarabaeidae; genus Digitonthophagus; species Digitonthophagus gazella. The sequence continues at coordinate 25,326,229 of JASCIT010000001.1, read as the reverse complement.
GTCGATGTTGTTCCGGAACGGCGATATGCACCTCAAACGGCACATGTGCATTGTGCACTATTTGAGCAGTCCTGTTTTAGGTTGTCAAGCAAATTAACGTGTTCACACTTTCCGTTCCGTTTACATTCCGTTTCCATACCTGCCATTTCCAATCAGTTGCATACCATAGTGGTATGCTACGTTTTTCAAGAACAAATTTTAATATTTTCTAATATTTTTCAACAAATTTTAAATTATAAATGATTTTCAAATAGTAATTATCAATTATTAAAAAATGTTTATGCCTGTATAGGTGGTTTCATTAAATACATTAAATGAAAAATATCGATTTTCTCGCCAGTAAGTAAAGTGCTTGATTTGCAGAAAGGTAAATCCAGTTTACAAAAGGATTAATATGCTTTACAAAGGAGTGCATTTAATTAAATAAAATTTTAAGCATTACAAACAGCATAATAATGACATTCATATTGTGTTGAAATGTCAATGTCTCCAAAACGTCTCCTGTTCGTAAAAAATACGTAAGCAGTATGGAACATGGAAGGGAATGGAACGGAAGCGGTATGGAAATGCAACGTAAAGTATGAACACGTCCATTGATTTACAGCTAAGAATATTTTTATGGAAACGGAACGGAAAGTGTATGGAAGGGAAACGGAACGTATAGTGAGAACCAACCTTTAACGTCTTTATATGTAGCTGTTCAGTGTTGCACTGATGAACACTACGCGCGTATGAAAACTGTCGGTCAACTGACAGACTGTTGGATTATATTATAGCGTTCAGTGTTTGGTAGATACGTCAGTGCGTGTAAAGTCATCGTAAAAACAACAAAATGAGCATTGACACAGAACAATGAAATACCCAAGTGTCATACAGTTGGTTAACGTGTGCATTTTTCTTGAGACTGTACAAACTGACGGTCAGCACGTTTCGTCAGGTCTGTTAATCAGAAGAGCACTGAACAATACAAATCGACGGTCAGCGCGTTTCGTCAATTACCTTGAAATATATAAGAGAAAAATGAGAAATACGCAAAAAACATACTGTATACTGAACATTATATTCTTATTTTGTCAAGTAATAGATCAAAATGTTGAAGAAATAGCCCAAAAAGTATGTATTATTAGAATTTATACAAGGTGGTGGAAATAGATTTCAACACTACAAAAGTTACAAGAGTTGTAAAACTTCAAGAAAACACCCAGTATATTAAAGGTTTATTACTTTTTCGTTTAGTAAATAGTTTGAAGGAATTCAAAAATCAAATTAATATTTACACTGACTTGTGAGTGATAAAAATACATCTAAGCAAAACAGAATGGTTGAGGAAGTGAGAAAATTCAACATTGTGTATGTTGTGAAGGAGATTTTTGATATTTTATTGAGAGGATTCTAAAAAATAAAATGGTAAGTTTGAAATTATTATTTTAGACTATACAGGATGTTCCGAAATTAGATGGCCATACGCTACCAGCGCATTCTATGTTCAGAAATAAGAATAAAAGCTCAAATAAACATTGGTCGAAAAATTTTTCCTAAGCGAGTTACAGACTCTTGAAGGGGACATAAAAAAACGGTTTTTAAGAAATGGTCTGAGAATGACTTGGGTTAAGTCAACAAAAATTGTTATACTACTCTAAAATTCCAAGAGAAATTAGATGGTGGTGTCGATTTTGCATGGAACTCATCAGTTACGCGCCTGTAAAGGGGTGACATGGTTTATCTAACTTTTTTGCATGTCTACTTTTTACTACCCTGACTTAAAATTTAGATAGGTATCTTAGACCTTTCCACGTAAGAATGGTCATCTTATTGCAATTGCGTAACTGCAGCCGTTTTCGAGTAAATCGTCTTTGAAGACCGACTAATCTGATTTTTTAACTAGCAAATAGGATCTTTTTTACTGAGATTGTGGCAAGTGGTTTACCAGCGCAGTGCATCGTTATCGTTGGGGGTTTGATTTTGTGACTGAATTGAGTAAAGGTGCATTGTCAATCACGCGACTACAGCGACGATCGTCGCGCGGCTGCAGACTCGTGACTTTTCTAGCGCTTCTACAGCCGCCGTATTAACCCTTTCGCGACGGGTGCCGTATACATACGGCAGCCACTTTGTGCGTCACACTAGCTGACGCCGTATATATACGGCAGCGAATTGAGCCTTCGCGTAAAGCGACAAGGTATGATTTAGATAGACTATCACAAAGAGCGAAAAAAATTTTTTTGTAATTTTCTAAAAAAATGACAATATATGGTACAGGTGCGCCGTCGCGAAAGGGTTAAGTGTCTATTGTGCGACAATAGTCGCCTTCGGTTTTTTCTCTTTCGGATTATCCATATATCCATATAATTCAATGCAAACGAGTGGCTGACGCAAAGTCGCCAGAGCCGCGCACGATCGCCGCTGCAGTCGCGTTATTGACAATGCACCTTAACTATGTAAACTACAAAGCTCTGAGATGGTTTATTTTACCCTTGTAGCATTCAAGGAACTGTAGCTTCTTTAGGAAGCATTTTACGAGAAATGTTTATTTAGGCTTTATTCTTATTTTTGAACATAGAATGCGCTGATAGCATATGGCCGTCTAATTTCGGGACGCCTGTATAGTAGAAAAATGATAATTTAGAAAACACCTGTATATTCAATATTTTATCAAGACCAACGGTTTTCTTTGTTATTTATTAACACCCTGTATAGTAAATTCATTATTCGACCTGTAACTGTTTTAATTACAACCTGGTTATATTTTCGCAACACCATAATTTATACAGGATAATTTAAGAACCTATGTTTTATACAGTTTTAAATCGTCCTGTATATTATCCTCGAATGGCAAAAAATGTTCATATTTTCACGTTTCTTTTTTTCTCCTACGCTTTTGATTATAATGTAAGAATTATATTTACAATATTTAAAAATTGAATAATTTAATAATTAAATTGTTTTTTAGTTAATTCTATCATCACCTTAGTGTATCTCTCAGCTTGGTGGATACCACCTAAAAAATCTAAACATTTCAATCCTGAAACTTCTTCTAAAAAATGGAATAGTTGAGAAATTTTTTTTTCGATTACACATTTTCATATAATCTCGAAAATCTTAGTCTTGCTCGATCTTCAGGTGCGGGAGTTAAAGGTTGAAAGAATTGTCTTTCAGGCGGAAAATCTTCATCGACATGATTAAAATTAATCGACGGATTATGATTAATTTCGGACAAACAAAATTTTTCCGAAGCGTCCGGAGTACTTCGGCTCTTTTTCATCGCGCTCGAATGCTTCGATAAAATATCCGGATCCAATCCGAGGATTTGAAGAACTTTAACCGGATCATGTAGGACGTACTGTCTAAATTGGTCGCCGAAATCCGTTTGAGTCTCGACATCTATAAAGGATCTCGGAAAAAGTTGTAATCGGGGCGGACTTAAAGGTTCTTCCCACCACATTTCCGGCGGATGCGAAGTACTTCTTGCTAAAATACCATCTTGAGATTGATTACCGTGAAGTCTATTTATGTTCGGATTTGAATGTGTTGCGTATTGTGAAGGTCCGGTTGTTGTTGGTGTTGTCATTTCTTGCAATGCTTGAATAGCATTTCTTACCTATGAGATTATACAAAGTGACAAGTTAAAAAAAATCATATGGAAGTTATTTATAGAAATTATGAATAGTAAATTGAAATATCCATTTTTGGTTAAAATTATTTAGTTTGTTGAAATTATTAATAAAAATTTCTTTAATATATTAATGTCAAGTTTGTTGATGATTTTTGCTTGAACTTGATGTAAAGTTAAAATCTTTGTACCATTTTCTTAATTGTAACAAGTTGAAATATTAAAAGAAGATGAATTAAAATATCTATTTTTCATTGAAATTATCAAATTTGTTCTAATTGGTAGTAAAAAAATTTCAAAATAACCATCAAGTTTGAACTCATTTTATTTATAAAAATTATAAAGAAAATGAGACTTTACAAGAAGACAGAGTGTAATATCTATTTTTGGTGAAGTTATCAGATTTATTCTGATTGGTACTAAAAAATTCACAACATTTCTGAAATTTTTTTACTGAACTTAACCCTAGATGCCAATTATGACATAAAATAAAACTCAAAGTTTTATACAAGACAACGAAGATAAGTTTTATTAAAATGAATTAAGTGCTACATTAATGATTCGCTGATAAGTGTCTTCATCGTCAATATCTTAAACAGTACAAACATTAAACATCGATAGGTGCAGGAGTAAAAATGCTAATATATTAAAGTTGAATCAAATGTATTAAATTCATTAATGTGACTTATTGGCGTCAAAATAATATAAAAAATCGCAAAACAAAATTATTAAGAAAGCAACTGACGCATAACTTGATTCGCGTCAATACCAAGTTTAGGATTTAAACGTGGACGATCGAATCGTTTTTGGACCGTTAATGGACCGAATTACATGATGTGTTATGTCGCAACGCAACGTTGCTCGACGCGCCGAGTTTGCTACAATTGATTCAACTTTAATATATTTGTTTAACTCGCCTCTAGTTTTTACATTTGGTTTAACTTTAGTATTTTTCCTCCTGCGCCTATCGATATTTCATGTTGCTACTCTTTATATAGCACTGAATTCATTTTAATAAAATTTTACATCGTTGGCTTGTATAAAACTTTGAGTTTTATTTTATCTCATAATTAAATTCCACGATGAACACAGGGTGTACACTGGCTTACTTACAAGTAAACTTAAAAAAATCTTTTATACTGTTTATTTAAGGAAATTAAGAAATTGAATTTTTCAAGAAGATAAATTGAAATATCTATTTTTCGTTGAAGTTATCAAATTCATTCTATTTGGCACTAAGTAGATTTAAAAAAGATCCAAAATTCTCGAAAATAATTTACCGAACTTAACTTTACAAGCCAACTTTAAGAAAATTTTTAGAGCTTATTTAATTAAAATAATTCTCAGAATTTGTCAAAAAATGAAACTTTTCAAGAAAATAGATTAAAATATTTATTTTTCATTAAAATCATCAAGTTTATTCTAACAATTTTTTTACCAATTTTTAAAAAATCGTATTGAATTTACTTATGATAGAAAAATTAAGATATACTCAAATACAGATGGCAATACCTATTTTTCAGTGATCAGATTTGTTCTAATTGGTACTTTTAAAAATTTTAAAAATCTCTAAAGTTGCCGAGAAATTTTTAATCAACTAAATTTTTCAAGTTCTTAGGAGTTATAGTTTTTGACTAAATGAAGTGGTATGGACGGTCTCGCACACCTGTATAATGACACCTAACAACCACTTTTATTAAAATCGACGACGGGAACGTCATAAGTCCTTATTAATTTTACAAAACCAACTTTGAAAATTATCCAGAGTTTATTTATGGAAATGAATAAATAAGATTTTTCAAGAAGATAGATTGAAATATTTGTTTTTCATTAACCAGTTAAGTGTGTTTGACGACTATATTCGTCATGGAGATATGGCAGAATTTTGTGTCTTGACGACTATATTCATCATGCTTAAAATTTGGTTACAAATTGATAATTAAATTGTAGTTTTGGCGAAAACTATATTATATTCGTAAATTTTAATAAGTTTAAAATGTTTAGAGGTCAGGACGAAATGAAATAAGCAAATAAAAATTATCACAATCTCGGTCAACGACACCCAATGTTTCGCGCTTGATCGAGAAACATTTCGCGGATTACATAGTTCAACAACAAAAAGTCCTTCACGAAGATGTACTGTTTGTTATAAAAAAAGATTAGAAAAGGATCGCGGTATTGGTGTCCGACGTGTAAAGTGCCTTTACACGTGCCTTTATGCGTTGTGCCTTTTCATGAATATCACACAACAGCAACAGTTTAAATTTTTAACTTCTATAAATATTCGATCTTTTCCTAAGTATTCTGTTCATTATGTATAAATATATGTTCATGTTATGCGACTGTGTAAATATTACTAATAAAATTATTCAATTTCTAAAATAAAGACGTCTTTTTGACCTATTATTTCAACAGCGCCACTTACTCTGTGTTTGATGACTACATATATCCGTCATAGCTTGATTATCGCGATACACAGCATTTTGCAAAATGATCGCCACAGTTAACTGGTTAAAATCATCAAATTTGTTCTAATTTGGTATAAAAAAATTTTAATTCCAAAATGGCCGAAAAATTTTCACTGAACTTTAAAAAATCGTACAGAATTTATTTATAAAAATTAATAAATAAAAATTTACCAGAAGATAAGTTAAAATCATCAACAAAAAAACTTTCTCTATAAATAAAAACAATTAATTTACAAACCTCAATACTTAATGTAGCTACATCTTGATGTAAACTGGATATTTGATTGTCAAGTCTTTCAACACTATTTTTCGTATTCTCTACGTCATTTTTCAACTCCGTATTAACATCCTCCAACGAATCATTATTCTTAGCAGCACTCGGAACACTTCTTTGTCGTTCCACCCTTTGACGAAGAAAAGCTAAATTATTCGTCGCTACACCACCTAATCTCGGTCGATTTCTTCCTTCGTGAATTTCTTGTAGTCTACAAAACCAAACCCTCCTTACATTTCCATAAAAAGAATCTTTAATTTATCAATCCCTAACCTTAGATTAAATTTGGCGTGTCTCGGACTGTTTGTTAACTGAGCCGTATGAACTGGCGACCTGTTTGGTGACAAAGGCGAGGTCTCTCCTTCTTCGTGGGCGTTTTCGTCGTCCTCGCTGATCGAAGGGAGGGTTAATGAAGGTACACCATTTACATCCGACTCTTGCTGAAACGCAAATGGGGACGTTTTCAGTTATAGATTCGCTGTACCGTATAATTAGACCCTAGAGGAACCCCGTTGGGAAGTTTGAACGAGGGTAATTTTAAATTTAAAGCTGCCTTGACTTAAAAACCTCTCAATACCATAAAAACCATAATAAATCTTTAAATAACTTCAAAATCCACTTCAGGGTAAAAATAAATATTTAACAATTTCTTTTAAATGGTCGAGTTAGGATTTTACAAGAAGAGAAAAAACAACTTTAAAAAGATTTAAAAAACCAAGTAACGGATTGAACACGTCGAAGAAAGGTTTTATAGTGGAGGTATCCATTAAATTGGTTCAAGGATGGTTGAAGTTGGAATACTTGGGACGTGTATCGATTAGAAAGCGGACGAGATTGTTTCCTTCTTGGGAAAATCGCGAACGTGTGTGAGTAAGGGGGCAAAATTGAGGCTCACCTCCACGGCTCGTCTACTCGGAAACTCAACGGACGTGATTTATTTATAGAAACGCAACCGAAAGGAAAACTGTGAAGGAAAACCACAAAATTCTATACTTTCCTACAGGGAAAATGCTTGTGAAGTTTTTCAATAATCTTTAAAAGCCAGTCTTTCATTCTTAAATTAATAAAAAGCGATATAGCCTAATCAAATTTCTTTGTTATTGCTTTTTTAAACGACTTTCTAAAATTTGATTTGAATTTTTCAAGAGTTAATAAACCATTCTAGTTGTTCAGGTGAGTTATTTCTTTATTACTTTGGTTATTATCAAAATAATAACCACAGTTTTGATTATTTTAATAAAGTAACCTTAAAGTTTATATCACATAATCTTTTACAACTTTAAAAATAAGTTAAATTACTTACTTCAGCTTCGTATCCTTCTCTAACGTTAAAAGTTAAGTCGTGTTGAATATCGTTGGCGAATTCCTGCTGATACTCCGGGTAGAGACGAAGCACTTCGATAAGTCCAGGCACGTGGATGCACTTCAGATCGCAATAGGTAAGCGCACGTACGTCGCTGCTTGATTTTATTACGTGATCGCCCGGTGCGGATCCTCCGCCTGTTCCTGAAGACGGGCCGTTTGTTGTGTGCTGAAGGTGCATGTTAATGTCACTTCCTACCAGATCTCCTTTTCCTTAAAAATCAATAAAAAAATAAACAATATACCGCCGAATAACATACATATACCGATAAATAGTATTGGCAATGTAAGAATCTTTTATTTATTTTTAAGAGGCTGATATTTTAATATGGTGTTCTAATAAAGTCATTTTTACATGGATATTTTTAAAATTCTGCAATAGTTATAAAACCTCCTGTATGATAAAATCAAAAGATTTAAGATTATTGGTAATGTAGTTAATTTGTTTTATCTACAACAGGTTGGTATTTTCCAAGGTAATCCAACACAGTTCGAAAAAGGTTAAAGAGCTGGATTAGTATGTAAAACCGAGGCACTAAAGGCGCTAATTTTTTTGTTTATTTTTAAGCGGTTGATATCTTAATACCATATTCTAATATCAGAATCATTTTCACTTGGTTACTTTTCAAATTCAATATTGAAAAAAAAAATGAGTATTATTTCGAATTTTGCGGTTTTTGAAATAGTTTTGGGTATTTGAGAGATGGTTTTTCTTGCCTAATAAAGGTAAGAAATGTAATTTTAAGTAAATAAATTTTTCTTGTTATGTCACGACTACAGGTGGTTTCTCGACAGTGCTGCCAGTTCTGGTGAAATTTCATCAAAATTGGTGATTTCTGAACTATTTTGGTGATTTGGTGAAAACTTTTGCCAAAAGCCCAATATATGATGATTTTTTGACTATATACAGGTATCCCGTTTTGATTGTCCAATCTGTTACTGACATACTCCTTGGCTAAACATAAACAGAAAGGTTCTAATGAACATGGCTTCAAAAGTGATTCGTTTTCGAGATATTGGAAGTTTAGTTAATAAGTTTACTTATTACAGACATAATCGATGAGAATCATTTATAGGCCGTACCAGCTATAGTGAAAATGACTCATCGCTTAAAAGCGTATGAACAGATGTACTAATAATATGCGCTCTCTTTCTAACACACATCAACTTATTTGTACCGCATGCGCAATATTATATAAGCCTTCCCAGCAGTTTTGACAGTTACATCACTACTTACGTCTGGTCACGTGATCGCGCTTCTTATAATTCATAACTTTAACTGACAAGGAGACCTCACGACATTGGATTCGCCGATTTTAATGAAAGTGATACTAATCGATAGGTATCAGTACATAGTAGAAATGTGTTTTGAAACATGATGAGTCAAATTAATCAAATGGCACCCCAGAGTTATTATTGTAGTGATCAAAAGTTATTCTGACAAACTTTTCATCCATAATAAGGTAAAATAAGCATGTAAGAATAACTTTTGACCAATATAATAACAAATAGGGGTTACCATTTAAAAATGAATAAGTTTTCGACATTTTCAATTCATCATCTTTAAAAAATCGCAGTAGACAAATGGGACTAAACAGGTCGTTGAGTAAACATTTTAAAAATCCAGCAAATATTCAACAATCAAACGGAGTCAACTACTTTGAGAACAAGGCAAGGATATTGAAAATAAGAATTTTTTAACAGACCACTGCATTTGGAAATTCTGGCAAAAAAGTGTCATAAATCAAATTTGCTTGCAGTTTAGACAAAAACTACCTGTATAACAGTAAATCGTATTGTACCATAGAATCCAAAAATAAAATAAGATCGGGTAACTTTCGTATTTTTCCGTACATTACAGCTAAAACATAAAAAAAGGAAAAGATCAATATCTCCAATAATAAACAAGTTATGGAGCTTTTTCGGACCGTTGGGACACCTGTATATAGTATTATCGATTATGTAGAAATTCTAGTATATTTACAAGTAGTCAGTATTTCCTCGTTTGACAGGTACGAAGATATAAATCAGAATTTGTTTGATAGTTTTTCGTGTCTAGTAAAGGCAAGAAATGTAATTTTGCATAAAATAGTTTCTTCTTGTCACGATGAAGTCAAATGTGTCTTCTACGTATGTGCCAAGATCCTGTAAATTTTCTAATAAAATCACTTAAGAAACCACTTAAGATTTAAATGAATTATCGTCGGTAGTAATTATTTTTAATAATAAACATCTTATTTTGCAACAAGGGCGTCATAATTCACAAAACAAACTTTTGAGAAAAATTGATTTAAAGTTTCTCTTAACTAACTATTTTACGCTAATTAACATTCAATAACAAATTCTGTTATTCTTATTCACCAGAATATCAATAGTGGCGGCTGAATATTAATGCATAAGTAAAACAAGATACTCTTGTGGCAAAGAGTACACAGATATTGTATAAAACTACACAAAACATTTTATAGATGTTGAGGAAGTCAAAAAAATGTCAAACGGAGCAACTTTTCATAATACAAAATTGGTAAAAACTCAAGCATAATAAAATCATGACCCCCTAATTTTGGCACACCATATTTTAAATACAGTAAAGCTCCGCTAATCCGAACTCCAATAATCCGGATTCTCCAGTAATCCGGACGAAAATGAAATATTATGGCGAATTCGATTGGGAAAACTAGTGTGCACTGGTGCGCACTCGTTGAGTGCAAAATGTGACATATGTCACACTAGCTTAGTGCAAAAAAAGGCAAATTCAACAGAACGCCATGAAATCAAACATAATCATAACATCACTTGTAAGTGTGTTTAAGGCTTGATGATGTTTAAAATGTTTTATAAACTACAATAATAAAATGTAATAGAACACAACGAAACAACCAATAGAACACGCTGCTATGTACTGGTGCGCACCAGTGCAACTGAGTGCAACCAATCGAATACGCCATTAGTTATTTACATTATGTATTCCATAATTCGGATTACTTGTGATTCCATAATCCGGATCGTAGGTTGCGAAGTTTGCCATGTATGTACGTCACGCTGTTCGTGTAAAAAGTAGTTCGTTAAAAAGCATCATGGCGCCAAAGAGAACACACAAAACATTAACTCTAAATTTTCTTTACTTTTTGTGTACACAATATAACTTGTTAATTTATACCGTGTGTCCGTAAAGTAGGGGATATAGGCTATAAAATCGTTATAAAGGGCTTATGGAAAAATCGCTGAAACGGGTCTGAAGATTTACATTTTTTGCAATTTTCTGATAAAGATTTTAAATTTTTTCCGCCATTTTTAAATGAGTTATGACGTTATCGATATTTTTTTTAAATGGCAACCTCCCATTTTTATTGTGGAATACGAAAGAAGATTTTTTTCCAAGTTCAGTAGAGTGAATATTAATATCGCTTACATAAGAAAATTTTCGAGAAAAATTACTTTAAAATTTAATTCAAATTTACTTAAAATGATAAAAATAGCAGTTGCCATGATTAATTTCTCACATTTCTCTCAATTCTTTAACCATGGCAACTGCTATTTTTATCATTTTAAGTAAATTTGAATGAAACTTTAAAGTAACTTTTCTCGAAAATTTTCTTATGTAACCGATATTAATATTGCCTGTACTGAACTTAGAAAAAAATCTTCTTTCATATTTCGTAATAAAAATGGGGGGTTGCCATTTAAAAAAAATATCGATGACGTTATAACTCATTTAAAAATGGCAGAAAAAATTTTAAATCTCCATCAAAAAATTGCAAAAAATATAAATCTTTAGACCCGTCTCAGCGATTTTTCCATAAACCCTTTATAACGATTATACAGCCTATATCCCCTACTTTACGGACACACGGTATTTAGAATTAAGAGCATTCATTTTTGGTAATATTTTCAATATGTTAGTAGTGTGTGTTTTGATTTAATAAATCCCTACATGTATTTAACGTACTTTTGTTACTTTTAAAAAAGTTCCAATAATCCCGATGTTTCACTAATTCGGATTACCTCGGTTTTCATTGATCCGGATTAGCGGAACTTCACTGTACTGCTGTTCATATTACTGTAGTTTTCTTTGTGCAGGCGATTTGCAACAGTTTCTGATTTATTCAACCAATCAATTTGTTTAATTTTGATTACATGCAAAAAATCCTAAATCTTGATTGGACGAAAAAATCTGAAACTGTTGGAAATCGTCTGTATGAGAAAAGCCTATACAAATTATGGCCGAACTGTCATCTGGATAGTTACTTGTTAAATTTATAAGTGTCAAAGTCGAATTATCCTAACCTGTAAATTTTATTTGTTAATTTTTTTTAATGGAGTGACCATTTGACGTATACTATTTTCGGCGAAAGATGTCTCATGCGTCATTAGTTATCGCCGTTTTCTTGACATATGTCAATTTTTTTTTATTTCATTGTACATGTCAGAGAGAGACGAAAACTGAAAATAGTAGTCTAGGATAACATAATTAATTAATGACGCATGAGACATCTTTCGCCGAAAATAGTACAATTACTATTACTAATTTAATACTAATTGAAAAACTGTCGTTATGGGCGATATTGTCAGCAGCACCTAAACTGTTGTTTACCAAAATTAAGGGCGTCATGATTTCCTTATATTTAAGTTTTGACCAGTACTGCATTATGAAAGGCTGCTTCGTTTAGTGTCCCCTTTAACCTCAATGCAATAGTTATGAAACACTCCTTATGCAATATTTCCTTTTTTTGCCGTCATTTCATAAACTTCGTTCTTACACGAAGAAAGTAACACAAATCTTAATTATAATGCGACAAAAATCCCAAAAAGCAAGAATTTTAAATTAAGGCAACCTTGTCACAAATGAGCGATATTATCGATAATTCAGGAACCCTGCTTTATCTACAAGTAGTTGGTATTTTCTTGTTTGACAGGTATTATTTTCGCGCATAGACAACCGCGCATAGGTTATCTATGTTTTCGCGTCTGCTTTTTGTAATTTTACCCGATAAAAATTGTTTTAAACGCTTTAATTTTACTCGTGTTGGTTAGTTAGTACCCCAATCGAAACTGTTTTGGTAAGTTTTCTTATTTAATAAAGGTAAAAAATTTAATTTTGAGAAATCAATGTGTTTTTTGAAGAAACCTGCTCAATCTGGTTCATAAGATTCAAAGTAGATAAACATAACAACTCATTCGATTTTTGGATTTTTACTTCTCGCATTTATTACTTTTGATTGTCTTGCATATATGCGAACATTGTACAAGTGTCTCGTTTTGATTGTCCGATCCCTTACAGACGTATTCCTTGGCAGAAAATAAGTAAAAAAGTTCTAATGAACAGAGGTCCGAAAGTGATTCGTTTTCGAGATATTCAAGGTTTTAATTTCATATGTTGACCCATTATTAGCGTTATTACAGTGAATTATTTAAATTAAATTAATAAGTAGTTGCGATGGTTACGACAAGCCTTTAAGCCTAACCAGTGTAATTTAATAATGACAATTCATCGAAACCATGGCAACGAGTTAATAATTTATTTTAATAAATACACTTCGATTATGTTTGTAATAGATAAACTTATGAAACAAAACTTTCAATATCTTGAAAACGAATCACTTTTGGACCCATATTGATCAGAACTTTTTTACTTATTTTTAGCCAAGGAATACGCCTGTAAAGGATCGGACAATCAAAACGAGACACCTGTATATAGCATAGCAAGTAAACAAATTGAATCTTGCTATGCTTATATCCCTTCTTTATTACTAGAAACGATTTTGCGGATATATGCGATTTAATCATTAAGAATACCAAATAAATCTATGACACGCATATGTCCGTTATAAGCGCTATGCAATACATGAAAGCACGACGAATATATACAACATAACCACTTAAGGGGTTAATAACCTTGTCTTCTGGTCTGATTTAAAAAGGTTTTTAATTATATTATAATAAGTTGCATTCATATCTTTCGGGAACTTACAAGTAATATTAATTAAAGCTTCTAAACGAATTTACATTAATCTAAAATGTTTTGATGTGATTTTATGAAATATTATTTTTTTGGTAATAATTTAATTATTTAAAATGAGATTTCGACATGAATTGTTTATAAACCTCGGGCTCTTATTAATTTATAATACTTTAGAGGCTAAGTTAACTCAAAAAATAAAAAATTACGATCCTCCAAATTAATTTATAACCCTCTAAACCTTATTAAATTAGGTTTCCCCACAAAAACGACCTTAAATAAAGTTCGAAGATTTTTCTTTAATAATTTCATACATCAAATATTTACTGTTTTCAAAAATCGTTCATTTTATCATTTCCAGACGAGTTATTAAAATTATAGCCGTTTTTCGAATTAAAATTTGAATTGGTCCAATGATCCATTCCGCATGAACTAACTCGTTTGGGTTATCAAAAATTTATGGCTTTGATGCAAGAATCTTGTACCTGTAAACGCTTTCGGGATGGGACAAAAAATTTTATACGCACAGAATAAAATATACATTAAAAACAGACTTGAAAACGAGAAAATTTCGGTCACGTTCGGTTTCCATCCATTCGAATCGATATCTCGATAAAACAGTGAGTTTGAATGTTCATGTATATTGTATGAGTCGGTTTGCGTTTTATGTGAGTCGAAATCACGATCGGTTTTCGGAAGGTTTCCGAAAGGGCGTTTGGCGGTTCTATTTAAAGGACTGTAAGAGGGTTTTCGGGACTTTAAAGGGTAACGAGTTTAGAAACTTACCTAATATAGCAACAACCATGTTATTTTGTACGACCTCCATTGATCCGTTGCAAATGTAATATATGTAACTGAGAGCGTCACCCTTGTGAATGAGATATTCGCCGGGCGCGCAAAAGTTTGTTCTTATGTGAAGGGAAAGTAACTTCAAACATCCTTGAGAGGCTCCTTCGAAAATTGGTAGGGATAAAATTTCCCGGTGTAGATGCATCGACACGTCGCCGCGGAGTTCTTCTGGAAATTCTCTCAATGTCTGTAAACATAATAAATTTCAAATTTATATTTTGTAATTGAAATTTAAAAAGGAGGTTTCTAAAATATACGCGGTATTGTCGGTTTTGCAAAATGTTGAACTGTTCACTTGTGTATACACCGTATATTTGCGGTTTTGTGCATACGAAGTGTTTGCGCCACTCGGTTAATGTTATTTACTTTCTCACAGTCACCGGAGTAAGGGTTTACACTCAGTTTATTCGGATTTTATAAAAGGTGTTTTTAAAAAAGGTTGTAAGATTAATAAAAGTTGTTAGGTTTGTCATAAATTTGCGACTGATTTTAATATATTATTATTTTGGCGGAGGAGCCGGTTTCAAATTGAATTATCAAAAAAAATTATAGAAATGTTAGAAAAACGTCTTAAATTAACATTAATTATTAGTTTGATACAATATAAGGTTAGAAAATTCTTTATAAATGTTAAAAAATCAATAGATAAAATTTTTTAATCGTAAATTGGGTATAAAATTATATAACAAGGAGAGTGCAAGGTTCAAATCTTGTAGAATGGTAGATCTTGTGTCCCTGTTGATGAAGATATATGGTTAGAAGGGCTACTATACAATAACTCTTTTAGATATTTGCAATTAAAGATGCAATTCACTCGATAGGATAAGTCCGAAATTGGATAACGTCAAGAACAGTCGAATTTGTACCGATTAAGTCAGGATTTTTGAAGAAAGGTTGTAGTGTTAAATTATGAATTATTTATATTTTATTATAGGGTTTTGGACTTCGAACACTGATGGTATCTTTTTATGTAAAAATAGACATAACATTGTAGAAAAAATTATTCACATTCCCCAAACTCAAACTCGGCGCCTAATTACGAGAAACTCCTATCTAGTTTGTAGAAATCTTGTAAATTGAAGACTCTACTGGAAGAACAATTAGAAATATTAGAAAATTCTGCGTAAATCATTGACACAGACATCATCGATACGCCAACCATAGATAAGACTAGAAAATTGTTCGCAAAGACTAGAAACTTGATTAGAATGTTTATAATTACTTAAAATCTTGCAAAATGATGAATATGCAAAAACATGAAAAGGATTAGAAAATGTTAGAAAATCATCTAAAACCAACAGATAAAACCTCCCAAAATCATCAAGTGAAGTGAAAAATCCGCAAAGAGTAGAGAATTATATTTACAAAAACTGTAAACTTGTTAGTCAGAATATTTACAAAGAACTGAGATCTGATGAATTGATGATTTTATTCTAAGAAAATGGAAAATTTTTAAAATACTTCATAAATAGTAGAAAATTATTCAAAAAAACTAAAAAAATTGTTCATAAAGCCTAAAAACTTGAATGTCTACAAAGAATTTAAATCTTGTAAACTGAAGTCTATTTCAAGCATATTAAAAAGGATTAGAATGTTTTTCATAAGTATCTGAAAATTATCAGAAACTAAGAAACAAAATCCTCTAAAAACCTTAGAATAACTAGAAGATCTATTGATACTAGAACATTCTTCATAAAGACTAAAAATGTATGGAGGATGACAAAAATGACTTGAAATATTGTTGTAAATTAGTTTCCATTAGGTATTAAGAAACGGAATGGATACTTAATTAAATTTTATAAAGACAACTCAAACGGGAAGCGGGAGAAGAATCACAAAGTAGTCGGACGACAACCAATTATCGCTCTTTGTCTAATTTTCGTTTAATTTTTATTACCCTCGCCGCTCGAAATTGAAATTTACATTTCAAATTGTTCCGGCGAGCCGGTTTTTAGCGTAAAGTTATTTTAATCACTTTTACAGAACGGCAAATGTTTGCATAATTAAAAAAAAATCATTAACATTTTTTCGGTTCATGTATTTCATTTCAAATTTTTAATCTATAATAAATTTATTTATAGATTATGACGGTTTTAGTCTGGTAAATAAAGGTTCACAAGTAATACTTCAGGGTTATCCGTCCCGGATTTTCTTTGAATTTACGTCCGGTTTCGATACGAAATACGAAATCCGCCAGAGATTAAGGATTATTACATTCAACGTCCGACCGCGTTGCAGCATCCCAATTTTCGCATCCGAAGCTTGAATTGGTCGGAAATTCTGACGGCAGATAGGTGCAATGTGCTGTGTTGTAGTTTCTAATGGAACCAGAACGAAACCGGTGAATGTCAAGCATAAATTTCGAGTAAAACGCAATAAAACGTCAAGAGCGATATATTGGACCATGGGAAAGCTATGTGAGTCCGTACGGAAAGGAATAATTGGGAATTTGTGATTACTTTTTTTTAATGGAAAATTGTAAAAATTTTCTAATTAGCGTAAAGGTCTTAAACGACTTGAATTTTAGATATTATTTCCAGTAGTTTACGGTAATCCATAAATCGTCGGGTAAACAAACTGAACTTTAGGAGGAACGATGAGGTTTTACACTTGCAAGGGAGTATTTCAACGTATTAAACCGAGAGCAAATTTGCTAAGTTGTGCGGCGGCGGTGAAACTAGGAAAACCCGACTTATTACTACGTATTCGCGAACGTACGTGTTTTCCACGCTTCGGTGAAACTTTAAACGTACAAACGACCTTCGTTTCAATCTCGTTTCTCGAGTTGAGCGCTTATATGTTTTACTTCGCCGAGGCTGAGTTTACAAAACATTTTGAAATTTTAATAAATCAAGTAGAGTGCAAAAGTAAGTGGAAATTTTCATTAAATTATTAAAAATAATGTGTCCATTAAGTAAATTATGGAATTAATATCTTTTAGGGTTGAGGTTCAGGTTTTTAAAATTAAAAAAAATCTAACTTCTTCAGCAGCCAAATGGATAATTTGTAAGTCGACTTTTGAAGTTTATAGCCAAAGGATTTTAAAACTAAATTTGTTAAGTAGTTGTGATGAAGTCCCAGAATTTAATTTAAAATTAATTTCAATAATTACTAAGAAAGATAAACTGGTAAAAATTATTCAAGAACTATAAAAATCTCTCAAAATTGAGTACATTAATTAAATTATAAACTTAATGACTTTTGGTTTTGAGTTCTAGAATTTGATTTAAAAGCGATTTCATTAACTACTGAAGTTAGGTATAAATACGAAGGCTTTTACGGTCGGTGTTAACTGAACTAAGATTAGAACTAACATTAACGCTAACTCTAACACTAGACCTCAGAACTAGGAGCTTTCGGGTTTAGCCGCACGTCTTTTGAAACAAACGTTTTGAGCCGTACGTCACTTCGAACTTGTTTCTGAAGAAGATTGCAACATGGCAACCGAAACGACAGACGCTTTTTCAAAAGACGTATGGCTAAATCCGAAAGCTCATAGTTCTAACACTGGTGTTAGAATTAGTGCTAATGTTAGTTCTAGTCTTAGTTCAAAAGTTAGATAGTTTAAGATTATTTAATAAATCTATTCAAATTGTGAACTTAACACCTTGTATGGTATTTAAGATTAAATCCGTTATGTAAATTATGATCTTGCCATGGTCGTCTTTGTGGCGCTTTTTAGTTTTAAGTTCCAGAATTTAATTTAAAAACGTTTTCATTAACTACTAAAGAAATCAGTTTAGTGTAAAATTTTCAGAAATTTTAAGTCTCTCAAGATTGAGTCCATAAATTGAATTGTCGACTTAATAACTTTTGGTTTTCAGTTTTATAATTTAATTTTAAAACGATTTCATTTACTAATGAAGTTATGTTGAAGATTTTTCAATATTTTTTATAACTCTATCGAAATTATGGACTTAACAACACATTAGGAACAAATCCATTAACTAAATTGTGATCTTTGTGTCTTTTGATTTTATGTTCCAGAAATTAACATCAAAATGATTTCATTAACTACTAAAGATGTTGGGTTGCTTTAAAATTTTCATAAATTCTAAAAAATTCTCAAAATTGACTCCATTAAGTAATTGTGGACTTAATACCTTTTGCAGTTTTCGAGTTTCAGACTTAAATTCGACTATTACTAAATTATGGAAAATCTAAAAGCAACTTAACCTCATTAGTAGTTGGTTTAAGATTTTTCATATTCTCCTTTTAACACATTGAGTGCGATGGGAAGCATATGGTGATACGCGGCAAAACGATCAGTAGATCCATAAAAAAACACCATATGATTGTCAAGCACCGTTTAAGTTTCTTTTTCTTTTTTATTAATTATTAAAAATAGTTAATTTGATTTATAACTATTTCTTACTTACATCATG
Organism: Digitonthophagus gazella; assembly: GCA_036711955.1. NCBI lineage: Eukaryota > Metazoa > Arthropoda > Insecta > Coleoptera > Scarabaeidae > Digitonthophagus > Digitonthophagus gazella. Next base: position 25,307,322 of record JASCIT010000001.1, on the reverse strand, counting down.
AATATCGATGCCGTGATTTAAAGACCACATAGTTTGAAAATAATCCTGCATCCGTTGTTTCAATTCCTTCGGAATCTGATGTAACGTGAGGAAGTCCTTGAGGTCGCGCCATTTGATCTGGTACATGGATCTCCTCGAGTACATCCTCTGAATGATGGCGGTCACGTTTCCGAAAACGACTGCGTGCATCAGGGCTGAAACACAGTTCAAATGTTCGTTCGCAGCTCGTATATTATTCCGACTAGTTCTTTGTTCGTTTCCATCGTTAATTAGGTTTTCCCGCAGAAGAACGGAGGCTTCGTATTTCGTAAAAGACCGTAAACTTGCAAATAGTCTACGGGTCTAGCTCGTAAAATGCGGAAACTCGTTCGAACCCGTTTCGAAAAACGTAATTAGAACTTTTGTCATCCGCACGGACAATAGGAAAATAGGGGACAAAAGTTTTCAGCTCGGATTCACGTGGAATGGCGTTTATAGAGGTGTGTGAGTGAAAAATGAAAACGTCAGGAAAATATTACTTACCTCCAACTAGCATCGTGCATATACTAAAAATTTTTTCGCTGGTTGTATTAGCACTAACGTTTCCGAAGCCAACGCTCGTCAAGCTCGAACATGTAAAATATAAAGCGGTCACGTAAAGATCCGTTGCTGATACTAACGATACGTTCATTTTTAGTCTATCAGCCAAATTGTGGATCCAGCCTATGAACAGAAATACAAAAAAATGATTCGAGTGTTCGAATTGAACGTGCCAATTTATTAGTATGACGATCAATGTTAATTGGTAAAAGCTGATTGGCGTTTCGTTGTGGTAATTAGTTGATTGGTTGCGTTTGGTGAAGTTAAACTGATTGTCAATCAAAGTACAAAATGTAGTGTATTTCAAAAAGGGATTAACAGTTTAATAAAAAAGAGTATAGTAGTACTTTTATAACATCAAGATTAGTAAATTAACTCCGCTTAAAACATTTCTTTTTTTTTCATTCTGACTTCAAAGAGTATTACGCAGTGATATTTATTGTATGTATATTTTACATTATTCACTTCCAGTAAAGAGCATCCGGTTTAAAGCAACGATAAAGGTTTTAATAAAACTCTAGTAAAATATAAATATTTTTATCAAAAAATCCTAAATAAAGTCTTCGTCAGTTATGCTAAATTTAAATAAAAATGGAGAAAAATATAAATATTTTTATTAAAAAATCTTAAATAAAGCTTTTGTCAGTTGTGCTGATATAAATAATAAATATAAAATCGAATTGGAAAATCTCACCTAAATCGAGGGCGTTATTTTTTTCATTTTCCGCGATAACAAACCATATGCATGCTAGCCAGTGTGCCATTAAAGTGAAGGATAGCATAAGAAGAGTTAAAATCATGGCACTGTACTGAGCGTAACGATCTATTTTCTGTAAGAGCCGGGCTAGACGAAGCAATCTCGTTAATTTAATGAGGTGGATGTTGTGAATTGTAAATGTTGCTGATACTGAAGAATTCTAGAAAATAAAATAAAAAATAGGAATAATATTCCTTTGTAAATTACTTAAAGTTAATCCAAAATTAATTAAGATTAAGAGTGTTATTTGAGGAAAAAAGGCTTGGACTGGATTAAATTAGGTTGGACTAAAGTAAATTAGGTTGGGTTGGTTTGAGATAAAATTAAAGTTCTTACATCTCCACCGTAGAGAGCGTGTAAAAGATCAAAAGGTAGAGCTGCTAACATGTCCACTATGAACCAGGTCCTAAGATAATTGACTGAGATCGATCTCCAATCGGAGACCACTTCACCTTTCTTATTAACGTACGTTGTACGAAAATTTAATACTATATCTGAAAGTAAATAGCAATAAAAATAGTATTTAAGATTTAAGTATGAAAATGAACAAAGCAAACTCAAGGCAAGTATTTATCCTTTATGCAACAATAGAAGTATATTCTATAATATACCTAATCATATACCTATGATAAAATTACATAATCCAACATTACAGACGATTTAATCGACATGACAAATTGTCAATTTCGCGTTAACAATAGGTAAACAGCATGTATATGTAACGGTATGGTGTATAAAGGTGGTCGATTAGCCATAGTCCGAAACGAACGATATTCAAATGACAGCCGATCAAAGCACTGTCAACTGCACAAAGCAATTTAAAGCGATGACGCCCATATGTGCTTCCGAGCTTGTTCGACCCTGGTAAAAGCTATTAAACAGACGTGCGGGTGCTGGTTTATAATGAAGTCATTAAAGTTTTACGTTTACTAAACGAAACAAAATTTGTTTTCTAAAAAAAATCCTATGGATCTAAATAATGTTTGCCGTAAACAGAATTTAAACCGAATCGTCTGCTTAAAGCAGTTTTCGATTTATAGAATTGGTAAACAAATGGATTAAAAAAACCGTTTACGGTTTTTAGTAATCCACTTAACTGACTTTTTAAAACAAGATAATTTTAATGAATTTTTCTCTTCTGGTCCATTACTAAAAGAAGTTAATCCGGTCGCCTTTTCGGTCTTAATCTATTCGTTCGTAAAATTCAAATTTTTTCATTTATTTATGAAGAGGAAAAACGCTTCATTTACTAAAAATAAACTCGTCACTTCATTTCCATGATGGCTACTGTCTTAATCCAATTACTTTAGATGTAGCCTCATCAATTATACACCCGGAGACGGGTAAACAAATCGATCAAGAATCATCGGCATCTTAACGAGCTTTTCGATCAAGTTACGACCTATTAATCCATCTTTTTTTCGCAATTCGTTACTTACCTATAAAAAATAACGCCTCAACTATCACGTCGATGACGTGCGTTGGTCGTTGCCCGTCTGTTTGTACAAAACTCGCGTTATATGGAACTACGACTGCTACGTAAAACGTTGCCATTAAGATTAACCAATCCCAACAGCTTTTAAACATTCCATAATGGGACAAGATGTAACGACTTTTTTTCACTGCTGCGGTTTTGTATTCTGGTAATGGTGTTGTTGGTGAACTTAATAAATTCTACAAATAAAAAAAAATATATAAATATTTTTATATATTGGAGTTTATTTTGTATTTTTCTTAACAGTTAATAATGAGTATGTACAGCTGATTTATGTGTGATAAATTGTAGATCAGAGGTGGCCAACCCAAATGATCTTGCGGGCCACTTTAGAAATGCATCATAACTTCGCGGGCCGCGTATAAAATTACACATACCCATATTAGATTTAGACCTGTTATAGATATTGTTTGGAGTGACAAATTGAAAAATAATGAATTTTTATTATATTTACTATTATTTTTATATATAAACATATATAATATAATAATAATGATACTGAATGCACATTGTAAAAAATATATAATACTAAAAATAAAATATGAAACAACGAAACAAAAAAATGAAATCATATTTATTTCACTAGTGCGACATTTGTTTCTCCACTTTTTCACTTAGCTTTTGCAAGTCGATCTCAATTTGGATATTTGCACATCGTAATTGGTGTTGCAGGTTAGCGTCCGTTATGTTTGAGCGTGTTTTGTGTTTGGTCAATTTCATTTTCGAAAAAAACGATTCGCAGGTGTAGACAGACGTAAATGTTAAAAAAATCTATTTTTGATTGTGAATTTTCAAACATGCGTTTTAATTCATTATTGCACTGTATGTCAATCAGATCCATTTGGAGATATTCTGGGACAGACTCAATTTCAACATGAAAAGGAGATGAATATATTTCAAACATTTTGGTGTATTTGTCCAACTCTAAAGTATTGAATCGGCTTTCAAAAGCATCTGCAAGTTTTCTTATTTCTTTTGCATATTTGATATAATTGTTACATTTTGATTTCTTAAATTCTTTCAACAATGGAAAGTGGTGAGCATTATTAATTTTCAATTGCGATTCAAATAACAACAATTTCTTCTGAAATGATTTGATGTGATTAAATGTATCGACTATGAGGTTATCTTTTCCTTGCAATGATATATTTAATTTATTGAGTTTGTTGACAATATCCACTAAAAAGTATAAATCCAATAACCACCCATCATTTCTTAATTCTGGCACAGACCTTTGTTTGTCATTCATAAACAAATCAATTTCTTCTCGTAACTCATAAAATCGCTGTAAACATCTTCCACGACTTAACCATCTCACTCGACTAAAGTACACAACATCACCGTATTCAGAATCTAATTCTTTCAGAAACTCCTTAAATTCTCGATGCGCAAGTGCATGTGCTCGAATGTAATTCACTGTTTTTATTACTACTTGCATAACATGATCCATCGATAATACTTAGGCATATAAATTTTGCTGATGAATCAAACAGTGGATTATAATTAAATCCTCTCTTTTGAAGCGTGAGCTACTTTTGTTGTTGGAATCTATTTTATCAATTAATAATTTTATAGCTCCCTTTTCTTTACCTATCATAGCAAGTGCTACATCAGTTGATATTCCAGAAAGTATTTCCAAATCCAAGTTGTTTTCACTTAAACAATTTTCCATAGCAAGGAAAATATTTTCTCCTGTTGTTGTACTTTTTAAACTTATCAAATTTAACATTCCTTCAGTTACTTGAAATGATTCATTTACTCCATGAAGGAACACTACAAGCTGAGCTGAGTCTGAAATGTCTGTGCTTTCGTCAAAAGCCAAGGAAAAATATTTAAAATCTAGAATTTTCTCGCGCAGTTTTAAGATAATTTCATTTGAAATGTCATTAATTCGACGACACACTGTTTGCCGTGATAGGCTTAGGTTCGAAAACAGTTTACTTTTATCAGGCAAAATGTCCTTGACGACAGCTTCCATACATTCTTTCACAAATTCACCATCTGAAAATGTTTTAATTTTTTTTGCGATCAAAAATGAAACAGAATAGCTTGCTTTAACAATATTGGAAGGTTGCTGTAATGCTGTACCAAACATTTTCTGTTGAGCCTTTAATTGCGACTTAAACTCCCGAAGCTTCGATTGTTGCACTTCTTTATCGAATTTCAAATAATCAGAATGTTTTGTTTCATAATGCCTTCTCACATTATACTCCTTAAATGCAGCAACGGTCTCCCGGCAAATTAAATACAATAATTTTGTATTTTGAACTATGAAAAAGTACTTTTCTTCCCATTCCTCACTATACTTTCTATGATAATTTTAATTTTTAAAAATTCATTTTTAATTTAATAGAAGTTATTACCTGGCTGTTGTTTTAAATACGTTGTTGAAGTACAGGTATATAAAAAAAATTATCCTGCAGTTACAGCGCCCAAAACAAAATTCAAAAAAAAAAAAGAATTTTTACCTTAAACTGAGAGCCTGTTCTGATATCAACAATTAACTGCATATCTGACTGGTCATTGCGTCACTAACGTCACTTCACAAAACAATATGAGAGTCAGCGATGAAAAATCTAGGTTGTCAGCCATTACAACGCGATGGAGTTAGATAAAATGCGGAAAGATGGCGCTTATGCAAATACAAAAAAGTGTTAAGCATAGCTAAGAGCGAAACATCGAATCTGTCATATATATATATAGAATGTGTGATGTTCCAAGATGTGCGCGCATCATGAGGGCGCAGAATATAAAAGTACGATGAATCTCGCGGGCCGCAAAAATGTTTACGGCGGGCCGGGGGTTGGCCACCACTGTTGTAGATCATAATAGTTAAAAATCATAAGTGATTAATAATTGGTGTATATACAAGTTGGATTTGTCTCAGTATAGTAAGTCTTCAGGAGGTGATTGTTAAATATTACAACTGATTTAATAACTCGTATGTACAGCGTAATTTCTTTATTAGAGTGGTAAAGTAGATTGTTAAGTATTACTGCGACAAGTTTCTTCTTAACATTTATTTGCTTTCTTGTATTGACACCACATTACCTGGTATAGAGGAGGGTTGGACAAGACGGGAAATGGGGTAAGATGGGGTACCCGGTCTATATTTGCAACAAAACACTTTTATGCAACGTCAAAAATAATAAGGAACTTTATTAACTCGTCTTCATCATGTCATTTGATAACCAGTGATATAGGAAGTCGCTTTACCATGGTCTGCAGAAAAAATGCTATTTTGTCAAGTTTGCAATGAGGCACTCGTTTGCATATTACGTTAAGCTGATTAACAGAATGTTAATTTAGTTACATTTTATCTTATTCCACGTATCTTGTTCCCCATCTTGCCTCACGTGTGGGGCAAGATCGGAAGAAATGACTTCTTATAATTAATAGTTGATTATGTTAAAATTAATAAATTAATATTTATTTCTTACCAAAAATCTAAACGCTTAATCCTTGAATGTTGTATAAATAAAAAGTATTTTTCTCTAGGAATAATATTTTCGATTTTATTTGTCTTCAAACCTTAAGTACCCCATCTTGCCCCATCTTCCCCTACTAGCAATTTTATCAATTTAAGATAGAACTACTAACGTTTGGGGAGAAGTTAAGATCATCTCCTAAAGTTTATTATATTACTAGAGAATTACTCTGTAGATGAATGGACCTTCTGATGATTATTTTTAAAAGTCATAATGGATTAATAATTGGTATACAGGTGTCTCACCGATGTGGGCAAGTCGAAATATCTCGTAAACTACAAATCCGTTGACTTTGATATTTTACGCATAGATTTAATGCATATTAAGCTACATTCTGTAAATATTGTCAGGCATCTGTAACTTCCAGTTATACCGGAAGTGGTTAAAGAATTTTTTTAATGCAATACAGGGTGTCTCGTTTTGATTGTCCGATCCTTTACTGGCGTATTCGTTCATTGAAAACAAGAAAAAAAGTCTTAATGAACATAGATCCGAAAGTGCTTCGTTTTCGAGATATTCGCGGCTTTAATTTCACATGTTAGCCCATTATTAACATTAAGGGGGAACAACAGGGTAAATTTTTTGAAAAATCGTTTTTTTTTCTTTACGCAATTCGAAAGTAGGTACCTTTTAGAATATTGTCCTACAATATTATAACAAAATTTGTACAAATAATGGAATTATAGCTCTTTTCTGCTCGCGCGCACGAAGCCATTACTTGAATACGAACATAAACAACCATTGTCACAAAATGTTATCGATGCTATTACTCCCATTTATATGGATTTGTCCAAGACGGAGTTGCTTGAGCGCTGTATAGGCGGATTTACGCAAAATTCGAATGAGAGCTTTAATGCTCTCATTTGGAAGTTCGCTCCGAAAATTTTTACAAGTCGGGCAGTTATTCTGCAAATTGCTACTTATTTGACGGTTTCCATTTTTAATAATGGAATGGCATCTTTATTAAAGGTGGCAAATGAAATAGAAATCCAGATTGGACCCCAAATGTACGCATTTTGTACAGCTAAAGACCAACACCCTATGAGTCGAGCTCAAGTGCGTTCAATTTCAAGTGTTTTAGACAATTCAGACAACAAGAAGAAAGTCGAATTATGTTCCAAAAATTCTAAAGATCTTTATTATGGAACAGGAATCGATTAATTGTGGTAACTCTTAAAATTTCCTCCATTATATCATCTAGAACTAAACTTAACTTTTTAAATGCGTTTTTCTCACAGTAAATTTTTTTTAAACCTGTTGTCACAATTTCTTTACCAACGAGAATCGCATTCAAATTTTGTTGAGACGTCCTCAATCTATATAAAATTCCCTTCAGTTAAGCGTACGGATTTTTATTTGTATTAATATTTGCTGCCTCTTTACCCCCCGGAAAGATTAATTATTTTATCGATTTTCTTAACTCTTTTTTTGCAGAGGTGCCATTTTAACAGCAATTATTATTTTTTAAATCGGGTACGCTTAACTGCAGCTACACTAATATAGATTAAAATGACGTTTTCTTTTTTATTTTCAGATTATTTTTACACGTTTTATAGTGACAACCAACAAGATGCTTTTTTTTTGTTAGTACATTTGGACACCCTCCATACATGTATTCTAAGACAGATTTTTTTTTCTCTATACTTCCTAAAATAAGTTTAATCTGCGTAGTTACAAATATCAAATTCCGATTTTTCTAAAATGTATGAGTGAACCACAATAAAATCTTAATTATCGCCTTTTTTCGCGGTCTCCACCCTGTTGTTCCCCCTTAATGCAGTGAACTATTGAAATTAAATTATTAAGTAGTTGTTATGGTTTCGAGAAGCTTTTGTACTTAACCAGTGTAGTCCAACAATGACAATTCATTGAAACCATCGCAACGAGTTAATAATTTAATTTAAATAATTTACTTCGATTATGTTAATGATGAAAAAACGTGTGGAATTAAACTTCCATATTGAAAATGAGTTACTTTTGGACCCATGTTCATTAGAACTTTTTTACTTATTTTTAGCCGAGGAATACGCAAGTAAAGGATCGGACAATCAAAACGAGACACCCTGTATTTGTTTTTCCTTATGTTGATTAATTTCCTTAGATAATTTCGTTTGAGACATTTTTTCTATCACTTGTAGTTTCAGAGAAAAAAATTATTCCTCATAATTTTATACGTTTAATTGAGGTAAAAAAATAAGCTATAAATCGTGAACCACTATAGCTGCGCCCATAAATTAATACTTTTTTTTCATGGCTAACTTTTTTACCCAAATCAAACGTAAATAATTGTAAATAATATTGTTTTTCTCTGAATCTACAAGTGATACAAAAAACTATTTTGAATAAAATTATATTCAAATTAACCAACCTAACGAAAAATAAATATTGCATAAAAAATAATTTCTTATCCGCTTCCGGTATAACCGGAAGTCATAAACAACTAAAAATATATTCGTAATGTAGTTCATCATTTAGAAAATAGTAAACTTAGTATATGTTACCAGTAATCTGTATAATCTGGTATTCTATACAATACCTAGACAATGTCTACAATGCCTAAAACGTGTAGGTAATGTATCAAATATTATTTATTTTATACTTTGCCTAGGTATTCTATACAATATCGAATGCGCAGCCGGCAATGTATGTAAAAGACGAGAGCAAGGAAGGAAGGAACACTTTTATGCGTGGGGGCAGACATAAACGTTTCCTAAGCCCGTGTTGCGACTTGTTACAGAACTGTATCATGTATTTATACTGAAAAAAGAGGATGCGCCTAATGGAGAAACGAAACTCCGTACGGTTGCGACGTTGCAATCTGCAGGGACAAGTCAGGGATTTGTAAAATATAGTTGCAAAAAATACTGCGATACTAAAAAGAATTCTTGTCTTAAAAGTACGATTTTGTGCACTTCAAAATGCCATAATAGTTCCTCATGTAAGAATAAACATTTTTTTACTTTCTTAGTTAAATTTTTTTTGTGATTTTACGGCAGTAACAGAAAGCTACTTTTTTATTTCATAAAGATTATTGTTAAGGAGTAGACTCATTGTTAATTTTAATAAACTTGATTTTAAGTAATAGAAAATGTTTCAGTTGCCCGTCATTTTATAGGTGGGTTGGTTAACATTCATAAATATAAATCAAGATCTATTTATTTTACACATTGCTGGTGGAACAGTAGGTAGTCTATAGTATAGACTACTAGGGGTGGCCACACTTGGTGGTACTTAGAGCCGCATTGCAAAATCGAAAATGTTGAAGAGCCACATCGGAAAATTCACCCTTCCAAAAAAATTACATTCAGTAGATTGTACCTCCTGCTTGTTTCATTATAGGGGTAGACCAGTGGTGGCCACACTTGGTGATACTGAGAGCCGTATTGAAAGATCGAAAATAAATTTTTTTGAGCCTCATGAAATTCGCCCTCCAAAAAAAAGGAGATCCAGTGAATATTCCTCCTGATTCCCTTTTAGTATAGGAAACAAATTTTCTTAAAAATTCAAAACCTAGTAGAAAGTATTGATGACATTTTTTAATTGAGCCGCACTAAAACTCAAAAAGAGCCGCATGTGGCTCGCGAGCCGCCGTTTGGCCACCGTTGGCCTATACTATCCTTAGAAATTGTATATATTACCTAGGTAAAGTATATAATAGACAATAATATTCATAATATTTCATATATTGCCTGGATGCCCCAGGTATTCTATACATTGCCTAAGTATTCCCAAGCAGCAAATGGTGTCCGATATCGGGCACAATTTTTTTTGAGTCCGAATTGAGTCGACACTTATCGGACTTTTTGTGTCCTGTATTCAATTTATAAGAATGTAGCCGCTATGTGTCGACAAATTATGGACACAGTGTGTCAGAAAAAAATGCGTGTCTAAACAGACACATTTTGGATTCATGTGCCTAATATGTTTCCATTATGTGTTACTTTCGACTTCAAAACACAATTTAGTCACAGACGAGTCAACACTGAATTGGCACAATGTGCTTGAATTTGTTCTTAAGTTTGTGTTTCTAATTTGTTTCCAAAATGTGTTAAGTAGACGCAATTTAATCCCAGATGAGTCGACACTTAATTGACACGATATGCCCAAATTTGTTCTGTGTGCATAGACACTTTTAGGCAACATATCGGTCAAGTTTTGGAAACACGAGTCCAAATTATAGCCCTTGTGTTTCTTGTGTTACTTTGAACCATTTTCGGAAAATAATTGGTTAAATATCGGACACGTGTTTCTATTTGGACGTAATCATTAAATCCGCCATATTTTCGTTGAAAAGTTGTGCCAACGACATGAAAAAAAAAATGGCGGATATTTATATTTTGCTCTGAATTACAATATTTGGCGTTAATAAACATAAATATTCGAGCAAATAATTTTTTTGTGTCACCCCAAATACCTCCACACTAATTTCTGACAACATTTCTTGAAATTTGCAATAACTAAAAATGTTTGACTTTTTTAGTTTGTTAAAAATAATCAATATTTTTGAGGCGCTTTCGTTATTTAAAGGTATCATACACACTATTATCAGAAAATTTGAATCCGTAATATTTTTTAACCCTCAGACATAGCAAAACTTCAATTATAATATACCAGTATAAAATACCTTAGCAGTTTTAGCAGTAGGAACATAATGGACACATGAAAATCTATTTGGTAACAAAAGAGAAACATTTTGAACACATTAAACGTTCACTTTGGAAACATATACGACACAAATGCGACACATTCTGGAGACATTTTAGTACAATTAAAGGCGCATTTTAAACACTAACTTGGGTACATTTTGGGCACTATATGGTACACATTTCTGTCACCATTTTGGACACATTTCCCAAACATAGCGGGCACAGTGTCGACACTGTGCCCATAAAATGTGTCGTGTCCAGGCTTATGTGTCGACACAGTGTCGACCATGTGTGTAAAATTGGTGCTTGGGATTGTATAGAATATCTGAATTTTACAGATTGCCGGGAACATAAGCAATTTCAGTTTCATCGGACTTGTAGTTCTCGCCATATTTTGATTTGCCCACATCAGTGAGACATCCTGTATACAAAGTGATTGTATCTCAGTGTAATAAACTTCAGGAGTGATTGTTAAATATCATAATTGATTTAGTAACTAGTATATACTGAGGGATTCTTTATCGGAGTGATAAACTTTAGAAAATGATTGGTACGAATGATTGCGACAAATTTCTTCTTAGCAGTTATTTTCTCTTTTGTATTCACATTAAATCACCCAGTACATCATTATTTTATCAAATGAGAAGATAATTATTAACATTTGGAGAGATGTTAAGATCATCTCCTAAAATTTGTCATATTATGTGAATCACTCTGTAAATGGATGGAACTTGAAGGGATGACTGTTAAGAATCATAACTGGTTAATAGTTGGTAGATATACTGAGTGATGTCTCACAATCAGAGTAATAAACTTCAAATGACTGGTAAGTATCACATGTGATTTAATAACTGGTATATACAGGGTGATATTTTACCGGAGCAATAAACTTTAGGAGGCAATTATTAAGAATCACTGCAACAAATTTCTTTTTAATAGTTATTTTCTGTCCTGTGTTGACAGCAAATAACCTTATTATTTTATCAATTTAGAAAATAATTATTAACGTTTAGGAAGATGTTAAGATCATTTCTTAATTTTTTTAATATTATTAGAGAATCACTCTTTAGATGGATGAAACTTTTGATTAATTCTTAATTTAGGGGATGATTATTAACGTTTGAGAAGATGCTGAGATCATCTCCTGAAATTTATCACATTATTACTGAATCATCTTGTGTAGATGGACGTATACACGGATATCGGAGATCTAGTTTAGGAAGTAATTAGAGATAGCCGGGGGGCGCATACTGCAAATTACCGCTGGTCGAGTCGTGGTATTGACATTCCATAAATGAATGATATCGTCTGTAGCGGTTTCCTTGCCAGTAGTCCACTTGTCCGAGAGAAACGTCGCAATCTACTTTCAATATTATGGACGGGAATTAATTCCGACGTCGCCGTCGTTGAAGAGACGACCGACGTCGGTGTTTACTGACGTCCAAGTTTATTGCCGCATTCTATCTATCTGATTCTGTGTTGATGTTCGTTTTAGTTTCGAAGTTTCCGAAGTTGATTTGAAAACTTTGCGGTTATTTACTGATAATTATTGTAATTGATCCGAAATTAGGTAGGTTTATTTTTGGAAATTATTTTCAAGTTTGAAATATGTATAAATAATACAGAATAAAAGTAGAATTTTGGCTATATTGTAACTAAAATTCTTACATACTTCATTATTAATAGGGATGCTTATAGACCTTAGAGGTTTTCTCCCTTTGTTCTAAAATCCATTATTAAGCGTTTTAACCCGGCGTATACCGTTGCAAAAAGAATCTTTAATCCTTCAGAAAAGCGGCTCTGGCGTCTGACGGGAAACGCGATGAAAAATTCATCTTCTCATTCCTCATTTTCACTCAACCGACGGTTTATTACTGTATTTTACAGAATGACCTCGTCATTTAAAACCTTCTAAGTACTTAATTATGAAGGAAACTAAGATAATGAGAAACTTGATATTTGTTATGTATAGTTTAAGTTCACTTTAGTTATCTTTTAAGACCTTTGTTAGGAAGAATAATTTAAATACCGAAGTGTACATTTAATTCCCTTAATTATATCAAAATCTGTCATCGTCAGCGATTAATTTCTCCAAAGCTGGTATTAAGGCCCTAAATTTTAGATTATACTGGTCGTTGAAATTTTATCCAGCGTTCTCTCCCAGGAGAGGAAAATAATTCATTGATTGATATTATAATCGATGCAATAATGAATTTATCGGTCAATATGCCAGGCGCCTTCAACAGGTTTATGATTAACGGCCAGAATCTCGTTCAAATATCAATTTCGACGTCACGTCAGATAGTTGAGATTTATTTGGCTGCGGAATTTGTAGAATTTAATTACATTTACACAGAAAAGGGGACACGCGGAACTATTAGTTTCGCGGGTGTTAATGAATTACTATTGAATTTCACGTTTCATGAAATCACATACCATCGATAGCGGTATTAAGAGGGTTGGTATTCATTTTAAATTGGATGAATAATTGAAATTCCAAATCTATATGTTTAATTTACTTATCGTCATTTTATTATAAAACTTAAACACAGAATAAAATAAAATTCATGATTAAAAATAATGTTAAACATAAATTGGTAGATAATCCACTTCGTAACATAAATAGGTAGATAATCCACTTCGTAACATTTATTATTAGCTTATAATCTGGTTATGTGACTTGACTCACAATCAAGAAAGATTAATTTATTTAGATTAAATTTGATGGTACTTACGTTATTGAGTTTAAGTTTGGTTTTAATTTTATCTTGTTTATAATGTCCGGAAAGTTGGTAGAGTACGGCCCTGGATCTCCTTCTGCCGTAATTAGCAGGCGGGGCTTCAGGATCCAGATTTCCGTTGGCGTCTGCAAGGAGGCAAGAGTCAGCACCACGGAACCTGGCACCAAGAACCGCCGCTGCACACAAACATCAGTTCACAAGAAACGTGTAGGGGAACAACTAATGTTAGTGTGTGTTGGGATAACAAAGAAAAGAAAATAATTTTTGTTAGATTAGGAAAGAGAAGTGTTAGTTTGTTAAAAGTTGTTGTATTTGTTGTAAGTAAGGTGAACAACCTTCTTGGTAACTTGTAAAACATCTCTTTGGATAATTAACAACTTCCCTCCGAAGTAATTTAAGTTAAGTTTAACCGGCAGTTTAACAATTTAATTAAAAGTTTAGTCCTGGCGGTTGAATTGCTGATCATGTTAATATTTGTGGGGAGCGAGAAGTTTGGGTAAAGTGTTTATGGTCAAAAGGAGGAAATTTATTGATTGTGTCTGGGGGGAAGATTGAGATGAAGTTTTGGTTTTAACTTTCTTGAAGTTAAAACTTAGCATTAAAATTTTGAACTTTGAAAGAATCAAATAGAAAAATTAAAAGAGGGTATAAGTTTTTTAAAGAAATATTTTATGGTTAAAGATGTTTAATTTCTACTGAGGACTTTTTAACTTTGCCAGAACTAAATTTTACTTGTTAGCTTGTTAACTTTCATGGGAAAGTTGGGAATTGACATAAAAATAATATTACTCTACACGAAAGAAACTTGGTCTCCCTCATCAAAAGCTCACTAAAAGTTATAACAGTCGAAGTTTGGAAGGAAAACCCCCAGAGGCTTAAAATTTTCGGGTAAAAAAATTATCTTGGGTAATAAAAAATAAATTGAAGTGATTATACTTTTTCACATTTCTTTGCAAATTTTCATATTATACCTAAAGTAAAACATTGAGAATGGAAATAAATGAAGTTATAAGAGCAGATACGTTAAACAATTTAGTTGGACTTACAATTACTAAATATAATATAATTTTATTATTTTATAATAATATTCATAACAAATCTAATTTGAGTCTTTCGAATTTAGTTTATTTCAATGTTAAAGCTTTCAAGATTTATTAGTTAGTGTAGAATTAAGAATCGATAAAAGGTAACTGTAGAATTCAAGTGAATCTAACCTAATTGAAGTCAATTTTTAAAACCCAAAAATTAATTGGCTCAAGAGTGGTCATTAAAGAAAAAAGTTTACCTTTTCAAATATTTTTTTTTTAATTAATCCAACCTAATGAAGTTTTTAGAAATCCAAAGCAATGTAATCTAATAAGCTTTTTGAATCACAAATCACCCCTAGTTAACCTAATTTAACCCTAACTTTAAAAAATTGATGATTGATGGATAAAGATTAGTCATTAGAGAAAAGAAAACTGTATTTATATGTATATAAGTGTCCGGAAATAATGTTTGTATATTGAAGGGGGTAATTCTTCAGAAAAAAATATGAAGAAAAATTCATATGCAGAAAAAATTAAAATATTTTCCTTTCCTCGTGACTGTTTTACGGAAACTAATGAAAAATGTGCAATGGAGCATTGTCCACAGGGTTCTAATTTAGAAAAAGTTAGCTAATTCAAAAGACAAAGAAAAAAGACTTTTTTGTAAACGTCCAGCTAAACTTTTAAAATTCAAAGTGATTTAGATGACTACCTACGCCTTAAATTGTTTGAGCAATTCAAATATATGTATATTTTTATTCAAATAAATCTAATCTATATAACTATATCCAACTTAATCTTCCCCCATTTAATAATTTAATTCCCCATCTAATATAATTTAAATCCGATCCACCTAACTAATCTAAAACGTGTTTAGTTAACAAGAATTAATATTCCCCCAGTTGGGTTAGATCGATGTTAGAGATACGCGAGAAACATAATTTCATAAACCAAACACACACACACATCCACACACCCAACCCCCAACCTCCAACCTTCAACCCCGTTTAGTTTGAAGACGTGAACGGGACAGATAAAAGGGTGGGAACTTGGTGTTTTAGCTACCGGTTGATATGGTGGGTATCGATTAGAGTCGGAGAGGGTTTTAACCCGGCGAGGTCGCGAACGTTTTCTGAGAAATTAAGCTTTTTCGACTGGGACGTTTCGGAAGGAATTTCGCGTTGCGGTTATCGGATAAAGATTCCGTTTTCGTATCAAATATCGACGCCCTGCATACGTCTCTTTTTGTATACTCACCGCTATCGTATAGTTCGCACTCCGACATTTCTGCCATTTTCGTGTTCGTGATATCCTTGTGGCTGGCGAGAAACAATACGACTTCTCGTTTTTCATTTTTGATTGGTACTATGTCGAGGAGACACCAAAATGGGGTTCCTGAAATAAAATTAAATAATAAGCTTAGGTGGATTTGATTTTTCATTTCCAGATTTACAGATTCAAGTCCAGTTGAAATGATTCAAATCCAGCTGACTTTGCATTCACACACCGTACGTAATCCGAAATCTAGAAAAGGTTGGATTATGTAAAGAAGATTTTATTCCTCACAAATTCCTTTTTATAGACACATCGTAAAAAAGCTATTTCCAGCTTGACCAAAGAAATATCGGTATATTACTTCGTTTCCTGTTGTTCATTTTTGAAATTCTCAGACGTCAACAAACTTATATTAAGAGGTCGATAACTTTCAACCCCTTAGAAAATATGAGTTGAGGATAGTTCAGGTTTGTTTATAAAACAAAATAATCCTGTGAATTATAAATTCTTAATTCAGTTGGATAAGCACTTAAATGGATTATCTTCAAGTTCTTAATTAAAAAAGAAACACGAGAGTTTTAATTTCTTGTTGAGAATCCAATTTTTCAATTTCGAATATAAGGAAGGATTAAGAGGATGATATGTCGTTCAAAGTTGTAATGAAAGAGGAAATTAATTTAAGGTTTTAACCACTGGGACGTCGTTACATCTCTATATATAGAGTGATTCCAAAAACTTATATCAAAATTGGAATTAAGTGTAGAACATAATTATAATTTATTATTAAAATCAGAACCACATCTAAATTTGGAAAATGTTTTGTTGTTTATTTTGTACAAGAGACGAGTTTTGATATCAAATATGAATCACCTTGTATAAATTTTAAAGTACTTAATTTCTGAGATAATCAAATTAAATAGACCACCGTTGGTATTCATAACGTTGTTTAATATAGTTTGAAAGTTAATTTAACTTTATTTGAATCCATATTCAACTAAATTGAGTGAGTTGGCAGGATTTAATATAAAGGATAAGGTTATAGTGAGTGATATATAAAATAAGTTTTAATGGCAAGTCAAGTAACGTTAATAATAAAGTTAAAGTCTGTTAATAACTTTTACTTTTTAATTAAAATCTCAGGTTTAATCTACCGGGTGACTCGAGAGGAAGAGGCCAAACTGATTATTTATTTTATTTTTTTTTGAATTAACCAGATTAATTATTCATTCGAAAATTCGTTAATAGTATGAATTTGAAAACGTGCTTATGATGAATAGTGATCGTAATTGATTAGGCTATATGTTTTATTGAGAAAAGATTCTGTATCTGATTCAGAATTCAAATTATTTGGAGCTAAAGTTGAATTTTGATCGAAATCCGAGTCAGGTCAAATAACAGGTTATAACTAAAAATCAAATGAATATTCGCATAACAAGACATTATTTTTTTTTGACATACAATTAATTTTATAAATGGAATGTATTCCTAAAATTCGAACCATTCCTCTTGAATCATCCAGTTTGTAAACTCATCTTAAGTTGAAAGCTTTTTATTATTTCATTAACTATAATGTTATAGGAGTAGCTTTTATAATAGATTGAACGATTGGACAAACATTTGGTAGCAAAATATTTGAAAATCATGATTGATGATCTTTATCAACCCTTAAAGGAAGGAATATAGAGATATTTTTAGTTATCTCATCTACTTTCATTACAATTTGAAATTTTTTCATTAAAACTTGAAACTTATTGTAATAAATTCCCATAAAAAAATATTTTTTGGAAAAAAAGGTCTGTTATTCATAAAGCTGTTTTTTTATAATGGACACGAAAAATCCATTAACATAAGTCATATTTTGACACCGTACGCCGGTGTCATATTGATAATTTATGACTTTCCCGATAATTTACGATAATAGTCTCACGTACCTATATTAAAAAAAGGAAAAAGGTTTGTTAACATGGACGAAGGGGAAAACTGAAAATGTACTCAGACATCCAGAGACATTCAATTTTCAGAGCTTCCATATCGTATGACCTTAATCAACGTTAGGCGACGGATTATAAATGAGATTTTGAAACTAACAAGTCTGATGAAATCCGAAAATAAATCCACAGATTAAAATTTACGGATTTATTCAAATATAGGGTGATTCAAAAGTTTCTGTTAAAACTAAAAAATAGTTTAACATCTACTTTTAGGTAATCTGTATAACTTTTTGTTTTGGTTCGTATAAAGTTAAGAAAAAGGGTTGATTAATCGATCATTCGAGAAGAGTCTCTAATAAATCTTCTTAATTTGTGTGTTCTTGTCTAGATGGTTCTCATAATAAATTACTTTCGTGGTAGAAATAAAGATGTGGAGGATTTAATTAATGAAGTTTTTAGATCATAAAATATTAAGGGCCTAACTAGATGAACTATTAACGGCGATAATTTTATTTATTACTTTATAACTTTGCTAACCATCACTCAGAAAACTTTGATTTGATGTTCGTAGTTTTCTTTTGACTTCAAACAAAAAAATAAATTTCGTTCTTACGATCTAATTTCAAAAAGATATAAAGGCAGGAAGCAGTTTTCCCATATTTTTAACTCCAGATAGATACAAACAAATTTTATTTAACCGAACGTTTTCAAATAAAACAGTTTGAACTGAGGCGATTTATTAGGCGCACCAGGTGTTTTTAAAAATGTTTGAATTCTTTTAAATCGTACTCGAATAAATAAAAGGAGAAATCTCGAAGAAACTGTAGTTTCGAATAAATTTCAGTCATTTTTCATAACCGTTTTAAAAATGTTTTTAATTTTTATTTATTGATTTAAAGGTTAGTTAGGTAAAAACCGGCGCCTCCACCATTTTCACCCGGAAGTGCGGAATTGAATTGTAGCCACTCTCTGAATTCGCTCAAAATCAATACTGTTTACGTTTACATTGATTGCGTCGGGAGTAAATTTAAACTGCACCGGTTAGTGCTAATGACAGTCGTATTGTTGTTTCATTGAGTCTAAAAGCTTATATAAGCTTATATTGCAAAAATATGGACGAAAGAAAGAAGTCTTTGTTATTTCACCACAAAGACAAGAACAGAAACACTTGTCATTTTCGTGCTCGTACGTATTTTCTCGATTTGGCGAAATGACAAACCGGCAAAGGCGGATGCGAAAGAAGTTGAGATTTTGAGAGGACTGTCAAAAGAAAAATTTCCGGTGCATTTTACCCAATTTATATCAGAAATAAGACTTTAAATCCCCTTCCTTAGCTAAGGCTGTCCTTTTACGGCGATCCTTCTAAAGCCAGGGACGTTTCAATTTTAAAGCCTACGGAAAAATCCGAACCTTCGTCGAAATCCCTTGACACATATCCGGATAAATCGGTGCGCGATCGGTGGATTTTATTTTAATGAATCGATTTCAAACTGTTATTTTGGGAGGAGTATTTTAGGCCGAACCAACAAGGACATTTAATAATAATCATAATAATAATATACAAAGTGACATGCTATTAATAAACAGCAAGGAATCTATTTTTGGCGAATTTTCTTATTCTGTTCAGTCAATATTGAAATCTAGAACTCTCCATTCATTTTCATTTCCCATCATTCAACTTCGTTTTCCTACCATTTTCCATCACTTCACCATAATTCGCCAAAATCCCCCTGAATGATTCATTTCCCTTTCATTACATATTCTTAGGAAATGATGCTGTAAACTTATTGTTCTTTTTTAAATAAAAATATCATCCTGTGTGTAAATTATATATACAGGGTGTTTTGTTACTAATAAACTATAAATGCTTTCTAACAGCTGCTTTCTAAATGCTGTTGGTTGAAAGTTATTTCATGTTGCTCTCAATTCCTCTTATTTGATGAAATTTTGATCAGTTCCTTCATACTTCATTAAAATCCCAGTGAATGGTGATTACTTACAATCATTTAACTTAAACCAAACTAAACTTTACATTACTTAATTTTCCCCTCATTTTGCACTTTTTGGGAATAATCTTATAAACTTACGGTTTTCCTGATATATACAGGATGTTCCGTAAAGATATGCGAATATTGAAGGTGGTGATTCTACAGCAAAAATTAATGATGATTTCTTATATAAACTATGGTCCCAAAATGTTCCATTACTAAAATACAGGGTGTTTAATATATTAATTAATATTTTCGGAATCGCTTTAGGTATTTTTATGAAATTTGGAATGTAGTGACTATTAATAATACGAGCACTGACTTTAGTATTTTTAGAGAAAAAAATGGTGCGCCAATGGTTTTTTCCCAAATAAAAAATATTTTTGTATACCCCTTCAATTTGACAAATAAAAGCCCTCTTGAGTTTTTGGACTGCAATGCGCCGTTTTTTGAGAGAAAAATTAAAAACTGTCGGTTGTCCAACAGAAATAATACGTATTGTAATTATTAAATTTACAACTTTGCAATAAATCTAGATGGCTGAGCCTAAATGTCATTTGTTGTTTTATGTACGTTTGACATTTCAAACAACTGTTTGTAGTTAAAATCTGCTTACTGTGAATACCTTATTTGCAACTTTAACACCCTGTATTTTAGTAAGGGAACATTTTGGGACCGTAGTTTATATAAGAAACTATGATTAATTTTCGATGTAGAATCACCCCCTTCAATATTCGCATATCATTACGGAACACCCTGTATGTATTCACTTATCATCTTGCACATACATAATATACAGGGTGATTTATCACTAATAAACTACCATAAAGTAGGGCGATTTTGTTATCCAAGAGCAACATTGATAAAACTTTCATATTGTTGTTCAGGTAGGCACTGTGGTAGTGCTCTGCAGTTTTTAAATTGATTGCGTTTGCAAAATTGCGTAATCTACTGTTTGTATTACTAGAATACGTGCATATATTAAAGTAAAATATATTTTGTGTATATGTAACAGGTCAGTTCTCGTGGAGGATCAACTGTCCAATTATCTGATTTGCAAATGGAACGATGATCTGTGTAGAGGTTTTATAATATATATTTTCATGTTTTTCAAGTAGACGAATGAAGTCAAATTGAAGCAAAAGAATGCAACGAAATCAAATACCATTATAGTATTACGTTCCTTTGTTTCAGTATTGCTTTACCAATACAAGTATGGAATAAGTACTTTGATACATTTTAAAAGGGATACATTTAATTGGTCGGCAAAAATGAAACCAATTTGTAATCAGTATCCAACCAGTTGCATGCAACTGATTTTCCCTGTGGCGAGATAGTTTCAGTTGCATGGTTGCATATTATACAAATACGTTTCGCTGTTTTTCTTTTCAATATGGATCAAGAAACTAACATAAAGTTTTTTAGAGAAGTAGAAAAATATGAACTACTTTGTAATTATCATCTTCCTGAAGATGAAATACTTATTTTATATCTCTATCTTTGTTATTTGTATAGCACATATAGTAATACTGTAACAGATATTGTTGGACAAAAACTCAATTGTAAGAGAAATTAATGATAAATTACAGCTATAAAATTTTAAAATTGAGGCGTATAGATGTAAAGTGCAGCATATCAAAATATTGTAAAAAATGCGATGAAGAAAAAGTAAATTGCACCACGAAGAGAAAGATGCAAGACCAATCTCACTTTCTTTTTGTAGTACAAGTAACTTTTTCTTCAATAATACATAATATTTATAAAGGCAAAATTTGTAACATAAGTTCCTTTACAAATTTTTATCCATACGGATATCGCATATTTTGTAATTATCTTATTTTTACATGTCGCATTTGGCATCTGTGCGCCTCAGTTACAATAAATTAAGGCATGATTTCATAATCAAACTAATGTTCGTATTCAATGCTAATGTCTACTTTAGTGCTGTTTCCATAAGTACAGGTTAGAACTGCTACTTGACATATGAGCAAAATTGTCTTTGTAAGAAATATGTATTTCGCTTGTAAGTGGACAATACCAACTGATTCAAAACTAGTCGCGCTAGTGTGCGGACAGAGATTGCTTTCTGATTGCAAACTGATTGTACTCATAACTGATTTGAAACTCGGGTTGCCAATCGGTCGACCCATGTGCAGAGGGCCTTAGAGACTTGTTGGACATACGTTGGAGAGACGTATTCGGAAAAGTCCAAATGCACCCCAAATTCTTCTCCAGCTGGAACAAACCTCAATTAAAAAATGGGTAAGTGTACCTTGAGATCTTCTGGGAATTAGAAGAAGTATAGTTAAGAAAGTGCTTTAAAGTCATTCATATTATTATTGATCCTCACATAATGTCAAGATTTTTTCCAGACAATGCATCTATTCACTGCTTTGTTTTTCATATTGTTCTTGGATTGTGAATTATTTCTCAGCAGTAAATGGCTGTTTTTGTTCAATTCATTAATTTATTAGAATAATATACACGTCGCTTTAGGAATTCAAAAGACTAATGAGCATATTATTTTCCTAAATAAGTTATATATAAAGAAGTGACCAGTGAAGTAATTCTTTTGAACAATGATTCTTTTATATCATACATTTTAATATGATATTTAAAGTTATTTGGTTCCGTACATTTCTTTGTGAATTATACAACGTTATCAATTTTTCCAATATCTACTCTTTACGTCACTGCCACGTCCTCTTCTTAAATTAGAAATGAATATTGAACATGACTAAAATCATGCAACCTTACAGTTCTTATTTTCAAGTCAATTTATATTACTTGGTGAAATTTTGACAAATTATTTCTTTTCAATTTACGTTCAACTTTCCTTATCCAAAAGTACGGGCATTTTCCTTCAAACATTCAATGATGGTGTTAGTTAATCTACAATCAACATATTCTCCCATTTCACTCTCATTTCTTCATATTCCACCAAAATCCCTACAAATGACGGTTACTTCCAAACATCCAAAATAACTAAATTTAATCCAACCTATAATTCTTATTATACTTTCTCACTAGACTTCACTCTACTTTCATTTACGTTCATTTTTCTTTCCATTAACAATTTCTCTCCCATTTCTCAATCTCAATTATCCTATAAACTTACCGTTTTTCTTGTAGAATATAACTTCCAGTTTGAGTTCGTTTTTGGATTCCAAAGCTTTGTCAATTTGAGCCTTGTGCTCGTCCTTAGTTTCCGAGCCGTGCAGAAACTTGCATGCGCAGCCCTTCTGCATGATTTGGGCCCTTGTGTAGCCGGTGAGCTCGCAGAATCCATCCGAACAGTAGACAATTGGATTACTCGGAACCTGGGCGTTTCCCAGCACGAAGTTGCTGTCTGTAAACAATAAGAGAAAACGTTTATACGAGGAACGTTTATCCTATTATTTAGAAAGGGGGTGGAGGTAAAGTTGGAAGTGTTAAATGTTCTTATTATTATTCCATACCTGTATTTGGACCTTTATTTATGATTCTAAACTAACTTATCGTTTTAATAATCAATGAGGATGGTAGGTTTTACAACTTCAGTTATTCGTTTATAAATATTCATATCGTGTGGACACGTAAAAGCGTATATCGTGAGTTGGTGGATTTTAAGGGTAGAAATAAAATCGAGATATCGCGGAATCATCTGGTTCAAGAGCGGTTTATTACTCTACAACTCGGTATAAGTGGGGATTTTATTCGTCTGTCGTCGTGCTGAAATATATATTTCTCCTTCAAGAGTTTTAAATTTAATATTAAAAACTTCCCGCTTGATAGGACTTGAAAATATGATAGGAGGAGTAAAAAGAAAACTTTAACTGCTTTAGAACGTCGATGGTTATTAAGGGAGCGCGTAATTTATGCTTCCGTTAACGTTAAACGAGCTGTTTCGCAGTTTTAAACTTTTGACGTAGTTTATGATCGAGATGAGGGATTACTTTAACAAGTGGGAGTACAAAAGTTTACTGGTAGATAATAAAATGGAAGTTAAAGTTCAAACTAATAATAATGTCGATATAAAACTGGTAATTAAAGTTTTAAATGGCATTTAAACATATCTTAATTTATTTAATAATACTTTAGAAAATATTCAACCATAAACTTTATATTTTAGAAACTCGTTAAATTTCAACAAACTTAAAATAGTAAAAGTTTCTCAAGGAAGCTCAAGTAATAAATTTTCTCAAGTATAAAAGAAAATAAGACTTGTTTTTATTTAAAAAAGTTCAATTTTTATACAAAACAAGAGATTTCATCAATCTTCAATGTCGGTAACGTTATCAGTTCCGAGGCCGTGTTTACGGATGATTTATAAGATCTCCGGCATAGCGAGACGTGACAGTGTAGAAATAAACTAAAAAGATATCCGTGTCTGAACTCGGAGAGGATACAGATGGGTCATGTGGGTCTCATTTATCGTGTGTTGAACGTAAAAGGAAAAATTATAGCTCGTCAAAAATAACTTTGAAATTGTGATTTGATTGAATTGAATCTGAAAAATTATTTTTGACGAATTGCAGATTTGTTTAACAAAATGAAGTCTTTTGTTATTATGGAAAAGAGATTTTTGATTTTTATTGTTCTATGTAAAATAAGTGGAAAGTTTTTTTGGTCAAAATAACACCTGATTTTGGTGCCAACGAAAAACGTATTAAAAAAACTCATTAAATTATTTTTAACGTTTAGCGAGAACGTTTTGATCACTTGATATGTCTTTAAAGCGATTGGGTAAGTGTTTTAGCACTTTAAGATAAAAGAAAACTGGAATTTTTACTTGGAAACGATTAAATTCTGAACAATCAGCTTTTGAAGGTTTAGAAATGCTTTTCATGTTACTTAAGGTAAGTTAAAATTTTTAATATTATGGAAAATATTTTTTTTTGTAGAGTATGATAAAAAATACATTAAATTCAAATGAATAATCATCTTAATTAAGAGATATTTTATCCTATTTTTAAAGATATTTGAACATTTTCAGGTCTCTTAAATTAAACCTTAAAGGAAAAAGAGATTTTGTATTTCTAGATGAAAATAAGTCAATTTCCAAAGAATTCGTTGAAAGAATATCTTGAATAAAATTTGTAAAAAATTACCTTGAGATGTAGAAACATTTTTAGGTTTTTCTCAAAACCAGAGTGATTTAAAGTGAAAATGAGGAAATACAATAATTTGAATAATTTCGATAAGCCAATTTATTAAAAATCATTTAGAATAGAAATTGTAAGAAATTTCCAAAATGTCCAAAAGAGTTGTCATCGTAACATTTTTAAAGGTTATAAAACATTAAAAACATTTTCATGTTTTTTAATTAATGTGCTTAAATTAATTTTTAGTTAAAAATTCGCCAATTCAATGATTTTAATGTTTTCGACGAGTCAATTTATTAAAAATCACCTTGTGTAGAACTTATAAGAAATTTACCAAGTTTCTTAAGAGTTTTTTTGTGTTATTTTTAAACGCTTAGAAACATTTTCATTTTCTTAAACTTATTTGAGGTGAAAAGTATTATTTACCATTCTTATTTGTAAATTAGGTTATACAATAATTTTAATGACTTCGATGAGTTAGTTCATTAAAAATCATTTTCAAAACATTTACATATAAAAAAATATTGAATTTCTTAGGCTTTAAAAACATTTTCATGGCCTTTAAATTCTTTAAGGTGAAAGAGGTTATTAGTCATTTTTAGTTGAAAATCGGTCAATTCAATGAATTTATTAAAAATAATACTGAATAAAAATTGTAAAAACTTTTAAAACATTTTCAATTTTTGTAATATCTTTAAGGTAAACAAGAAATGACATTTTTAATTGAAAATGAATCAATTCAATGAGTGATTATGAATTAACTCATTCAAAAATCATTTTGAATAGAAATTGTAAATAATAAATGAGTAAAATGTTTTAAAGGAAAGTTAACGAGAGACAGTAAAAAACAATATATTTACCACTGAACGTAAAATAATTTAATTAAATTTTTTTCCAAACCAGACACATCGTTACTGATTGTAAAAGAGAATTTCCGTGCAAAAAAGCTTTGAAAAGCTATTTTAAAATAGACTGGAATTTCAATAGTACGATTCGTATTTTGAATACTTGTTTTTGCGCTTTATTTCCAAAACCGTTGTTCACCTTCGTTCAATCTCTATAATGATAATTTTGAAATACAAAATTCTATATTCTACTTTCAACATCATTACAGGTTATTTTGATTATTTTATTTCTGGAAATATTTCGTTACCGCCTTATAGCGATGATTGCTGATATAATAAAGAAGTTTATTTTAACTTCATCTTAAGTACTAACAGTAAGTAACTTTTATAGGATAGTAGTGGTTACTTATATATACCGATACCTCCAAGTCCTTTCAGAGTTGCAGTTGTGGTCTTTTGATTCCTGAAAACTGTGCAAAATTGAAGCTAGATCATCATTCTAGTATCTTCACGGTGAAGACTTATATGATTTTTGAGGGGTTAAGATATGAGATTTTTATTATGTTCTAAAATATGACGATTGTTTCAGATTCCAAGTGTTAGTATGAATATGTAGAATATTAGGACGCACTATTCAGCGATCTGCGAGTAAATCGTAATTCCAGCTCGCGATTCAAGGCCACGCCACTTATATGTCAATGGTTGGCCTCCTCCCGAACCCGCCCCTTGTTGAGTCACCACGAATCGGCATCAACATGCGGTACAAGATGGCTGGAATCTAGGAAAGTAACCTTTTTTTATTTTTAGTATAATCAAAATTCTCAATATTTTTTACCTTAATTTCTCTCATATTTTATTGTTATATGATTTGAAAACAAATAATTCAATACACTTTTTCATTTTTACTTTTATTTTTAATTTAAATTAATTAAAAAAGAACCAGGGACGGTCTCGGAGGGAGTGACGTAAAGTGGTGTGAACTTGAATCGCGAGCTAAAATCGCAATTTACTCGCGAATTGCTAAGTAGTGCGTCCCAATATTTCACACGTTTGTACTACGTATCGATTGGTATCACTTTAATCAAAATCGGTGGATACAAGGTTGTGTGGTCTCCTTGTAAGACTAGAACTAACAGTAGCAATAACTCTAACACTAAACCTAGAACTAGGAACTTTCGGCTTTAGCCGTACCTCTTTTGTAAAGGCGTTTAACGTATCGGATGTCATGTTGTAAACTTTTTCAAAAACAAGTTCGAAGTCGATCTGAAGAAAGTTGTAACACGGTATATGAAACGCATTTTCAAAAGATTAGGACTAACTAGTAGCACTAACTCTAACACTAGACGTAGAACTGAGACGTTTCGGATTTAGCCGTGCATCCTTTGAAAAGGCGTTTGACGTATCGGATGCCATGTTGTAAATTACTTAAAAAAGAAGCTCGAAGTCGGACTGAAGAAGGTTGTAACATGGCATACGAAACATCAAACGCATTTTCAAAACACGCAGGGCTAAAACCGAAAGGTCTTAGTTCTAGGTCTAGTGTTAGAGTTAGTGCTAATATTAGTTCTAGTTTTAGTTCAGTACACAGGAAATACTTTGTCAAATATCATCCGCGAATAGTTCTTGTAGATTTGTGTGGGTGAAGAGTCATATCGGTATTGTTCATAAGAAACACGTGGTTGTTTTGGTTAAGGAAGTATTACAGGATGGTAAGCTTATTAATGGTGGTTTATCGATATCGGAAATACTGTCGGTTTTCAAGGAAGAAGAGGTTTACAAAACTTGGAACTGTCGCTCCCGATCTTTTATAACCACAGAATGACACAGTATGCATTAATTCATCCCGTGGCGCCGACTCCTCGCAAACTTTTTTCTACAGTGGCCAAACATAATTTTGGACACAACTATTTCTCATCTCAATCCTATAGATTAAAGGAAGACCCTGAATTGGAAGATCATTTGCTCTTTAATTGCTTCATTCATAATGAAAATCGTTCCCTTTTCGTGAACTCTGCCGACTTGTGTTTTCTTGATGTCTTTTAATACTACACACATTATGACAATAAGTCACAATTCCATCTCAGTTTTTCTTAACAATGCTGGTCTGGCGATTCAGTTTTTTTTAAGTGTTATTTCAGCTACATTATGTTTTACCTTTATTTCAAGAATTTTTAACGTGACTATTGTTGATGGGCTAAGGCCGCATGAGGCCATAAAAAAGCATTATAATATACCTGTCTTAATTTAACTCTTGTATGTCTAAAATTACCACAACCGTACTAAATTCGCCCTTCCTTGTTCCCGTTTCCTTCGGTTTCCGCAAATTCGTACGTTTATAAATAGAAGGACCAGTTCAACGGCATCGTCTATATTAAAATTGCACTTGCAGATCGCCAAGGACGCGATCTCATCTAAAATTAACAGAACACGACATATGTGCCAACCATAAACGCCCAAAGTTCTGTGGGCCGTGTGTATTTTCGTATCAGGATGAACCTAAAAATATCGTTTTATTTACGCTGCACCAACTGTTGCTCTTTCCTTCTTGCGTAACGAAATGTGTCAAGATGTTTTTAAAAAGGATACGAGGGAAACAAATAAAAAAAATATTGTTTGTATAAGTTATTGTTTGTAGAAGTGATTATCTAGAGCATAAATATTTGCTAAGAATGTTTGAACCACTTTTAAATTTAGTTATTAATGTTTTTGCATAATTTTATGAAATACGTTTTGGAATTTTGAAATACATATATGTTAATTTAAACGCTAATGGTAAATGGACCAGAAACTTATTAAAATATGAACCGACAATTATGTTCAATCAATCATTTTGTTTAATCATTATTTAAAAGCAATTCGTTATTTTGGGTTGTTACCGAATTGGAATTAATTTTATAATGAATGGATTGTAAAATATGTTGAATTAATTGAAGATTAAAATAAAATTCGTATTAGTGTTGAGAGGATTAATCAAAATGTTTGCGTAATATAAATCACATAAAAACTCATTTATTTTTTATGCAAGATGTTTTCTTTTTTTTTGTATTTAAACATTTCCATGTAAAATTTAACATAATGTTCCTGCTTAAACTATATTTGATCTAATTTAATAATAAAGACTGTTAAGTCAATTAATAATAAGTTAATTGAATTGAAAACATCTTTACCTTCGAGGCTTCGACCAACACACGATATAAATTCGTTTTCCCATTATTAAAACCTTCATAAATTATGATCGATAGTGTTTGCTCACGTTTATAATGAGGTTGCTTTATGTACACAAGAGGTTTAATCTTTTGAGGTCAAATTAAATTAAATTGTTTTGCTAAAATAGTACTAAAGTTATCATTTTTAGGTTTTTATTTATTAGATTTATTTATTTGTTAAAATATTTAGCTCTAACATTTAAAACCAATACTAATACATTTATGGCATATTTAATTTAGCTTCTTGTCTAATCAAAGCTTCGAAATGAACTTGGAATTGGATCTGAAATGCTCACAATCAGAATTCTGATTATCCTGGTAGAACTCGAATTTACCGTTCTGTTTTTATCGCAACCTTCGTACAAACGTTTATAGAAACCTTATAAATGCAACTCACGTATCTGGTTCACTTCGAAAGAGACTAATTTAGCTCTACTGTTACAAGAAAATACTTTTCAATTCCTTGTATGTCTCAAATCAGAAATAAACACGTCAAATAGTCAATAAAATTAAAGTATAAATTTTTAATTCTCCCTAAATCTCTTTAAACAAATAAATTCAGACTGCTGTTTAACTAGATTAACTTCTATTCAATCCGAATTTAAAATTCAAATGAGGAGTGGCAGTAGCAAAGGGGCTAACGATAAATGCCAAAACTCTCAATTGAAGATATTGACAAACACTTTCTTTATAAGACAATAGGCGGGTTCAGCGCACACAGTCGATGTAAAATAGCAACTTTTGTGATCACAATAATGGTAGGTAGCAGGTTTCTGGTCGCTCAATGGTAATTCCAATCATGATATTTTTGAGATATTTAAACACTGATTTTTTTACTTCTCTTGAATAGTTAGTAGTATGTGCTAGATTAAATCTTGGGAAAGTTTACACTTTCGTTTAAACATCAAACCAAAGCACTGTTTAACATTGACTGTGCTGAATCTCAGTAGTAAACAAACGATGTCGTTCAGAAATATGAATCCAGCTACTCAGCTGCTGTGTGCGATGAACACGCCCAATAACAAACTTTTTATTCATAAATGGTGATGTATATTATTCTTCTCCTTACGGCTAAATATGTTGCTATACAGCAATATAACTAAAACTGAAAATGTGACAATAATATAGAAATAACAAAATAATTTTGGGAAAAATCTTTATGTTTCTGATACTTGTATGATCTTTAATAAAATTTTTATCATTCCTTGTGAATATTTCAGAGGCTGTATGAGTTCTCATAACTTTATGGATTATAGAGTGGCTATTTTTCTTTTGAGTAGCAGTCTCCAAATACTTTTTCATCAAATCAAACATAATTATAGAAGTAAATTTACGAATATTCACAGCAGTACCCTTTCTTTCTGGAGTAGTCTCTTAACACCAGTTAAGACTTGTATTAATCCCATAATGTGTGTTCTACGAACCTCAGACTTGCTTCTGTAGTATTTTGCAAATAAGGTCAACTTTTACATTTACATGCTATTTGTTATAAGAGTAAGATTTTCAGAGTTAGCTTAAATAAAATTATTTAGAAACTTACGTCTTGGTTCGGTTTCCGGTTCTCAGCTACATTTTTTTTGTTTTATACTGTTTACCAGCATTTTTCAAATCACTGTTCGTTACTCACAATCAGTCGTCTTAAACCGTGTTTGCAACGTTATGTCAGTTTTAATTAATTAGCAAACACAACACGACAAAAGGTCAAAATTAAGTATAAACAATCAAAAAATTCATTTTCTAATTAACACTTGGAATGTGGGAAATGTATTTTTACGTTTTACGCTTACGGTAGCGAAATATACCCGCACACCAAGTGTTAAGACAAAGTATGTTATATGAGACTGTTATTAGAACGCTTGGTCCATTTGATAGGATATAATCGATTGCACATAGAACTTTTCTAGAGTAATATCTCACATGTCGGCAAAGTGGTACGTACTTATTATCAGCCTCTTTGATATATCTAAAATTCTTCAAAAAGGGATTATATTAAACGAGCTATTACTCTTTAAAACGGTGCCACCCACCATCTCTCGAAAGTTGACACCGTTTCGTATCGTCGTCAAAGAGGAATATCGCCTCAGTACTTATAATTATTGTAAACTACCGTCTGACGTAGTTGTCGTCGTGATGCCGACGCCTCATCAAGTTAAACGCGACGTTCATTAAAACCGGTTCACGCTAAAAGCTCTGGACTTAATGCGCGCTCGACCATAGCTTAGAAAAAGCTCGCCCGGCGGCGGTTTGGAAGTAAAACGCTATTCGTGCTGGACTCATGGGGATCTTGCGGCCGGAAACTTATGTGTTTATACGCGCGACGTTGATTTTATGGACGTTGGGTGAACGATGTGTGACCTATTTGAGTAATTTTTCGGAATTGTGTGTGGTGTAAATCTGTTAAAAGGTATTTTTTAGTTAATAAAATTTTAAAACAGATTTTTTAATTAACTGATTAGATTTTTAGAAGTTTATAAATCGAAACTTGTAAAAACCCATTTAAATCTTTAAACTGATGTAATTATACTTTGTAAGTGACAAAGTGAGAAAGAAGAAGTTTTCTCAGCATCAAACTAACAACAGTTTACTTCTCCAACTGTCTGGAACTTCACAATTAAAACGTTTGAAGTTAAGACAGAAGTTTTGTAACAAGAATTGCAACATAAAAAAGAAAGAAATCATTAGCAAATACTTTCTAAAAAGATTTAAAACGAATTTTTGATGAATGATGCTATTAAATCACATTAGGTTGGAAAGTTAAAGTGCAATCAGTCTTTTAAGAATTTTAAGTACAGGTTTGCAATTTACAAATGTAGATTGATTTTTTACAAAGGTGTACAATGTACATAAATTATAACAGAAAAGTTGCATATGATAGTATGCTTTATATCATTAGGATCGCAAATCTTAATATCTTAGATATACAGGTGTTCAGAAATAATAGAAATACTGTTCGTATACTTCATATGATACGTTTTTAGAAGAAAAATATACTAGCATTTGAAATACTAGATATACAACACAAAGTTGAATTTTTTTAATATAAACCATGCTGCATTATGATGCTATTGAACACAAACTGTTTTTAGCTTTCCAATTATGTATCGCAAGTATATTTTGCAAAATAAACGTTATTTTTTAATTCCAAATAATTAAACGCGAATGTTTAAAAGTTTGATCATAGTAGGCGGATAACGCCGGTAAACACTATCTAGATAGTTACCACACCAACATGTGTTTACTTCTCATTTAATTAAAATAGTGAATAGCAAAAATTTAAAGTAAATTATTTAAAATAAATGGAAAGATTCATTTTTCTAGTTAAAAATTTTATTTTATTTTTTTTAATTTTCCAACTAGTTTCCGCATAAAGTCATCTTCAGAAACAACAGAAATGTGTCTATATTTCTATTTTTCTAACTACCACATTGTTAGTTCACTTCTTTAATTTTATAGTTTTCAAATGTCTGGAAAGTTTATGCTAAAATTATTTGTTAACTTCTATTCGACAACTTGTCTCTGAAGATTACCTTAAGCCGAAACTACTCAAACAATGAAATAAATAAAATTTTAGCTAGAAAGATGCAGAATAAACATTCTACTTATGTTCTTATAACATCTGTACAGATTATTATCGATCATGTTACATCTTTTCTTAATAAAATAATGAAGGCAGAAGTATGATAGGTACTCGCATTTTGGCGCATAACATTAATAACCAAGTCAAATCAAAGTTGAAAAATGGATTTTAGTTACCTTGAGAAATATGACATCTTGAATGTTTTATTCTCGATAATAATAATGCTAATGCAGAGTGTGGACCATATTTAAACCGTTATCCAGATTAAAGGCAACCGCGTAAGTTTATTTTTAAACTATCGAAAGAAAGTGCCAATAATTATCGGTATTTTAACCCGGCGTGTGTATACTATATTTTTTGAGACACGGTGTGTATACTGGGTCTTTTAGGGCACAGGCATATTTTCAAAGTTCTCTAGGCTTTAAAAAATTCTAGAAAAATTCTGAGTTACTTATTGAAGCGTCTACTACATAGCCGAGCAATTGCCAAACTTCTTTTAGGGGGGGTAGCCGAAGCCTAGCCTCTATTCATAAGAGAGAATTTCGAATTTCAAATTTTGACTGTTCCTTCAAAGACCCAGTGTACACACGGAGGGTTAAGAAAACAAGACCAGAAACTATGACATCCAGAATAGTGAAAAAATCGTTGTTGATGTAGTTGGACCTATTGCAAATTCATCGATATCTAATTGCCAAACTGAACTTACTAAAAACATAAATTTAAACCACATTTATTTTTAATCAGTATTGTTGTTACTTTTAATAAAAAACAGTGTATTTTACATTTAATTTTTGTACATTTTTATGATATGGAACCTCTTTAGAAAATGACAAACACGTTGCAATCAACCTTTGAGCATTAACGTTTAATTTTTTGAAATTGAAAAATAACGCTTATTTTTCATTATTCCATCATACGTGCAAAATCAAAGCCAAAGTGCAAGTATGAAGGCTAAAAATATTCTGTTTTCAATAACATCATAACAAAAATATGGTTTGTATTAAAAATATTTTGTATTTTATCTCAAAAATTATGAAGTATACTTAAAGTTTTTCAACGCCAGGATATTGTACCTTTTAAATATTTAATTTTAGTATTTATTTTCAAAAAGAAACAAAATACGAGCATCGTTTGAAACACCCAAAATTTTATTTTTTAACTCTAACTCAAAAACAAACGAAGATAGAGAGTTGGTGTTTGGACCATTGGCTTAGGCTGGGTTTCATTTGCTAGAAAATTCATGCGATTTGAAAGCATGCTAATTACCGCACTATTATTTTTTTGTTCACACGTGTTCATTATAGAATGCTATTGAATAGATATCTTAAAGCAAGCCCTTTTTGTAAACACCAAAATGAAATCAGTGATCGAGTACAAGCTCTAGAGTTCTTTTTTGAGTTGATCTATCTAGTTCAGTTCAGTACCCATTTCATTTTTTAAACAAATTTTTACATGCTTCTAATATGCCGAAATTCTAATACCTATCACAATCAACAATACTTTTAAGTTAGGTTAAACATGTCCAGCTGAACATGATCGGCTGAAAAAGTAAAGACAAAGCCGAGTCGACTCGCAAGTGTTCAAAAACGTGCGTGTCCGAAAACGTTATTCAGCAAAGTCAAATAACAAATTTAAACCCAGCTTTACTCCCACAAATAAAAATCGAGATATTTTAGCTATCCTTTTGTACCTCTTATTATTTCTGAAATAGTCTACAATAACACCCACATTTACTCATAAGATACATAAATGACCACAACGTTTACAGGTGGTAACGTTTATCATAAGAATTATAATTTCTCATATTATATATTTATGATTTTCCTAATAATTTCTTATTTAATCGCATTAACAATATCGCCACTTCAGCATTTAACCATGATCATGAAATAAAAACTATCATAAAAATAGGTCTAAATAACGGTTATAATGTTAGTGGTTTCCAAAATATTTACAATAGAATACATAAAAATAATATAAATAAATTAATATATCCCCATTTTTCCCAAAAAAATCATTTCATTACTCTCCCTTTTTGCCCTATCATATATAAAAAACTTAAACCATACTTACAAAAATTTAACATCACAATAGCTTTTAAATCAGTAACTAAACTTACAAGGAGACCTTACGACTTGCCCCTCTCCGATTTTAACGAAAGTGATACTAATCGATAGATATTGACAAGTACAAATATATAAAATATTAGGGCGCACTATTCAGCGGTCCGCAAGAAAATTGGTGTTAAAGTTTTCGAATAGCGTCTGTCAGTGACAAGTCCCGCCCTTTAAGCCCCGCCCATTGTCGTAATGAATATGTATAGACTTCCACATACGAGGTTCGAATTCTGAATAATACTTGTTTTATTTCCATTTTTATTTTTAATGCAATATTTCACTTTATTTTTATAATATTTTGGTATTACAAAATATGATCAATTAAGGACACTCTTTCGTTATCCTACTTTTTAATTTCTCTACTTCTATGTTTAGGAAACTTACGATACTTTTATTAGAATCGTTCTTTCCAATTTCTTCTTTACCATTTAAAATGGTATTACGTTTTATAAAAAAATACCCGCATAAGTAATGTAAAATAATTTATTATATTGCTTACATCTAACTTATACGTATTATAAGGGATATTATTATAAGAGATATAACACTAGGGATCGATATTATGATTATATTGATAATGATTCAAAGTAGCAAATCAACGTTACTCTTGAGTGATACTTATGTTAGTTGTATTTTGAAAAACTGCAAATGAAAAGTGATCTCGTGACTATGGAACCAACTGTGGAAATTTGAAAAGGCGCTATGTAAATTGGCGAAGAAATACTTAATATCGCTCTCGACATCTTGACAAAGACAACATTTTTTGTAAGTACGGATAACTTAACCCCTTGACTTACGATTTCTTTCGAACGTAATGCAATTATGGCGGGCCATAATATACGTTATAAAAGACTGTTAATCAGATTCACATAATACGCAAACTTGGATTGCCTCAACGCCATCATCATCTACACAAGCACATTAATTGTACGTTTTCTTGTGTTTGGGGTTTAATCATAAAATGTTTCTTTTTAATCAGTTTTTCATCTTCCTTTTTGAGTCTTTTAGCTTTCTTCTTAACACTGGGTTCCACATGTTACCTTATTTCCCCGTCTTATCTCATCCTCCCCTAAATAAAGGAGGTAAGACTGGATGTTTACGTGAGTATTTTTATTATAAAACATTTTATAATAAATAAAAAAATGCCATTTTAAATGGTAAAGAAGAAATTGTAAAGAAAGATTCTAATAAAAGTACCGTAAGTTTCCTAAACATAGAAGTAGAGAAATTAAAAAGTAGGATAACGAAAGAGTGTCCTTAATTGATTATATTTTGTACTATCCAAAATAAAAATGGATATAAAAAAAGTATTATTCAGAATTCGAATCCCGTATGTGGAAGTCTATACATATTCAGTACGACAATGGGCGGGGCTTAAAGGGCGGGACTTGTCACTGACAGACGCTATTCGCAAACTTTAACACCAATTTTCTTGCGAACCGCTAAATAGTGCGCCCTAATATTTTATACATTTGTACTATGTACCAATATCTATCGATTCGTACTACTTTCGTTAAAATCGGTGAGGGGCAAGTCGTAAGGTCTCCTTGTTAGTCATTTACTTATTAACACAAAACACAAATTTGATAAATTAGAACAGAGTGGTATATATGTACAAACTTAAATGTAACGATTGTGAATCATTTTATATCGGACAAACTGGTAGAAATTTAAGAACTAGATACAAAGAACACACATCTGGCAATAAAAATTCGGCATTTAAAAATCACCTTAATTCTAACAAACATAGTTCCAATATTAATAACATTGAACTTCTTCATAATATCAATAAATCACAAAAATTAAACCTCTTAGAAGAATATCACATTTTAAAAAGTAAATCAACTTCCCCTGACCTTATATACTCTTTTCGCGGAAAGATGTCTCATGCGTCATTAATTAATTATATTATCCTAGACTACTATTTTCGGTTTTCGTCTCTATCTGACATATATGATTAAATAAAGAAAAAAATATTTGACATATGTCGAGAAAACGGTGACAAGTAATGACACATGAGACATCTTTCCGCGAAAAGTGTATACTAAACAATATAACCGAATTTAATCCCTTCAGGTACTTTCATAAATTTTTAAATTTCCCGCGACCACCTGCTGACCCCCATCCATAAGTCTTCGTAGTATTATGCGTGTTAACCTTGATTTTGGATCATTCAATCACCAACTCCCTTAAGGATCACATATTTATTTTCTGGTTTGATTGAATCAAGGTAGGGTCAAGTGGGGTAAATGTAAACTAGTGGTAATTGTAAACAAGGCTTTGTTTTACTAAATATTCAAAATAAGTGACTTTCGCGTACCTTCTACTTCTTAGGTGGCAGGAATGTGTTCACTGCAGTAGGTACGCCAAAGTCACTTATTTTGAATATTTAGTAAAACAAAGCCTTGTTTACAATTACCCTAGTATACATTTACCCCACTTGACCCTAAATAATTTGTCATTTTTATATATTATTTTTAATTAGATTAATTTTTGTTTTCAGTTTCATTTAAGTTCAACAATTTTTATTCATATTTTCTGTTCAGATTTGTAAGCCACGTGTGTTAACCTGATACGCCATTTTGTGCATAATTTTTACACGTGTTTTTTAGGTTTTTATTTTTAGTATAGTTTAATTCTTTAATCACGCCTTGAGCTTTTAATTTTTTTTGATTAGTAACATGCCTTCCACTTTCACATTTTAATTTTCATCGGAATTGTCTACGCATCTCTTCAGTTTTATACTTAGAATTTACATCTCGAAGCTTATGTCTGATTTTTTCAATTAATTGACGGTAACTAATAATTATATAATATGTTTTTCAATGTTTTTAATCTCGCTTATGTTACAATTTTATAGATGTGCGTGAAGACGCTTAACACCGAAACATTAATGTAGCACTTACAATAAAATTAAATAAATTTTATCATTGTGGTTTACAAGAAAACTGCTGTTTTTTATTCATTTGTTTCTCATAAGATGTTGAATTGAAAATCTGAATGGTAGAGTGCTGGAGAATATTGTGTATGACTTCAGGAACTATTTGAAAAAGATTGCTATTTGGAACACCGTAGTCATTTCTCCATTCCTCCTATTTACCATCGCGGCAGGTTTTTCAACCATGGAGTAGAGCTCTAAATTATAAATACTGTTTAAATGTACTTTCCTCAATTAATAGAAGATTAGGAATCAGGATATCTTCTGGATATAGAATGGTTTCTATGGTGGGTTTTGAAGTGGTGGCTCGTCTACCGCCCATTGACCTACTAATTGAGGAAAGATGAAACCTATACAGTAGAGGTAAGGAACATAAAAAGTATTTAGGTAAGAACTATTAGAAAAATGAAACAGGAGATGGGATCACGGAAATAAATGGACCAACGTATTAATCAAAGATTTTAAAAAATGGTTTAAAAGAACATGGGGCGAATTAAATTACTACCTAACACAATTTTTAACGGGTCATGGAATTTTTTGTAGTTATTTGTTCAAGATAAAAAAGAAGGAGAATGAATTTTGTTGGTTTTGCGAAGAAATAGATAATCCAGAACACACGTTTTTTTATTTGTAATAATTTTGTTGGGGAAAGAAATATTTGTCGTAATAAAATCGGAAAAAATATAGAAAAAGAAAACATAATATAATGCTAGAAAAGCAAAAAACACGAAAGAGATCTAGAAAATAGAAGAAGAAGTGTACAGTAGACCCTGAAAATTACATTTATATGCCTCTGAAGTTATACCTTGATAGGTGGTTCCGAAGGCGGAGGGGCAGAGTTTTAGTTAGTCGATGTATTCAACATGAGTACATCAACCCAACACAGGGTGGACATTGATATTGTCACTTGGATAGTGATTCGGACCACTCGTCTGTCAACAGATTTCCTAAACCCCTCCTTAAAAAAAAGGTTTTTCAACCATATGTGGAAGAACAACATTTAGAAGTTAAACTTCCCTTTATGAAGGCTAAAAGCTTTATACATCTCATAAAGACTTATGAAACATGATACAAAATCGTGACAGCTTCTGCGCTAATTTATGTACACCTGTAGGTTAATTGCAATAAAATATATTGAATGTTAAGCGATGTTGGCATAGGGCGCACT
The DNA here is from genome assembly GCA_036711955.1 of Digitonthophagus gazella. Lineage (NCBI taxonomy): Eukaryota > Metazoa > Arthropoda > Insecta > Coleoptera > Scarabaeidae > Digitonthophagus > Digitonthophagus gazella. The sequence goes on along the minus strand of JASCIT010000001.1, from coordinate 25,268,459 downwards.
TATTATTGTTGACTAACTACATCACAATCTTCAGTGTTTACGATGGTAATGTTTTATTGTTAGCGCTCTTAGAAAGTTAATATAAATAGCTTCATTTATCTTTGTCTCGGGAGATTACTCTAACTCTCAACTCTAAATAGTGTGAGACTTATTTATTTTAGGTATTACAACAATATGAAACAAAAACCGTTATAAACAAGGAAAATTGATAATATAATTGAATTTTACCCTCTTACAAGTTATTTTGTTGTTTGACTATAGATATACAGGTGTCACAAAAGTATAAAATCGTTATAAACAAGGAAAATCAATAATAAAATTGAATTCTATCCTCTTTCAAGTACGTATATTACATTTAAAAAGCAATTTTCAACGTAGAATCAGCAGTCGTAGAATCTTGAACCAATTCATTCGTCAATTGAACATCCAATAAAATATTCATGGATTCGTATAAATTCGGATATTGATCCTTAATAATGCCTTTATTTGACGACGATTCAGGTCGGATTCAAATTGTTCAACGAAGCACACAACAATACTCACATAGAAATAAATCGTATAATACATTCGGTTATAACCATTGGGAATAACTTTACCAATACAAATGAATGCTATTATTGTTGTTGTTTTCTTTGTCACTTATTTTTTAAAACAAAGGCATAATCGTAGTAAATAATAAAACTTCATTAGCATAACAGGGGCGACTGACTTCATTTGCCAATTTCTCCCTCATTAATTCAATACTCTAATAAATTATTCAACGTTTTCACTTTCACAAGACTTATAGAGTGCGATTTATAAGTGTCTGATTTGCAAAAAAGCGTGTATAAAGTATCATGGGTAAAATGTTCTTTTTTATTCTCTATCTAGCTAAAACGTGGCAAGAAAGAAACGCTCGATTTCTTTTTGCTGTGTCGCTTCTTGATAATTTTCTACGTCCCAAAAGCACTTTAACGTTCACTTGCTTTAACGAAGTAACGCTTCCAAGTAGAAATAAGGGAACATTCGAACTACTTTCTTAAAAGGTCAACGAATTCTAATCTTTTATCCTTTTTCCTAATACCTCTATCTAGTTAGTTAGCAAAAAGTTAAATCTATTTTAACATAGATTCTAAAATATAATACAATGGACTCTTCGTAATTAAAAGTTTTGTCCGTATTATAATGGGGGCTTGGAACGTTGGTATTGATGGTAACTAAATATAGACGAATCCATTCCGGTTGATGTTCATTACAGGGCGTCCTTTCAGGCTTCATCTCACCGAACGGACTTCATTAAAACGTGCTGATATTCCAGTCATGACCGCATATCTACCTATATCTATTGCATATCTACAGTTTTAGTTTTCAAGGTTAAATTATCATAGTGTTATATATATATAGGGTTTCTCTAAAATTTACATTAAAATTAAACAATTATTAAAAGAAATGTAATATAAATTGCAAAGTAAATAACAAGTGAATATAAAAAGTTTTAATTAAAAAACATCTCCAACAATTGTTTTTGCATCTCTCATGCATCTCTTACGCAACCTTTTATTATTTATTTTACTTTTCATTGTCAAGTATAAAATTTGTAATAAATGTTCAAATATTGCCCCATCCCCTTAATACATTTCTTAACCCTTCTACTAAAACTTTATTTAGGGATGTCGAATTAAGTGGCCTGGCATGTTAGGAAATCGGATCACCCATTTCAATCGATCGCTCAGAATACTTCCAATCAAAAGTTTCTCAAATCTTCTAGTAATCATACATAAGTATGTTTAAATAGTAATAGTTAAATAGTAATAATACCATCAATAAAGTATGGACCGATTAATATATCACCGATCATGCTACAGCAAACATTAAACGACCAAAGTACTTGATGTTCTGGTTCGCGTAACCATATCGGATTTTCAATGCTCCAATAGTGCATGTTAAGTCTATTGGCTTGTTCATGGTTTTTAAAAGTAAACTGATCCAGAAATAGCAATTGCTAAAGGAATTGACTTTTAACCGGATTAGTTCTTTTGCCCATTGACAAAATACTAATCGATTTTCAAAATCACTTTCATAAAGCTGTTGATGCAATACGATGTAGTATAGATGATACTTGTTGGGCTTTAACATGCTTGAAACGCTGATCTTCAATATTACGGCATCAATTATAAGTTGTCGAGCGTTAACTTCGAGGATTTACTTCAATGCCAGCTAATACTATAATTTTCAGATCTCGAGTGTTAGTGAAATTATTCACAACTCTGCAGAAACTACTACTCAAAGGCGAATTTCGATCAGTGTCCATAACTTCAACTTGTTCTGCGACACTTACAATTAGAGTATTCATCATTTAATAGTTGTTAGTTTAAACACTTTATCTTGATGTAAGCAAATTCAGATTTTGTTGCTAGGTAGCTTTTATGCTAATTTGAACCAATGAAGTCTGAAGGAACTCTTTTATTATGTATTATTCTATTATTTCTTTACTATTATACAGGGTGTCCCACCGAAGTGGACTAGTCGAAATATCTCGGAAACTACAAGTCCAATAAATTTGAAATTTTATACACAGATTTAGTACATTGTAAACTACATTTGGAAAATATTTTCAGTCATCCATGACTTCTGGTTATACCGGAAGTGGTTAAGAAATTATTATTTTCGAACGCAATATTTATTTTTCGTTAGGTTGGTTAATTTGAAGATAATTTTACTTGAAACATTTTTCTCTATTATTTGTAATTTCAGAGAAAAAAATTATTTTTCATAATTATTTATGTTTAATTGGGGTAAAAAATAGGTTAACCATGAAAAAATAACATCAATTTATGGGCGTAGCTATCTTGGATTGCGAGTTATAGCTTATTTTTTCACCTCAATCAAACGTAAAAAATTATGAAAAATAATTTTTTTCTCTGAAACTACAAGTGATAGAACAAAATGTTTCAAACAAAATTATTTTTAAATTAACCAAGCTAACGAAAAATAAATATTACGTTCAAATAACATAATTCATTAACCCCTTCTGGTATAACTGGAAGTCATGGATGATTGAAAATATTTTCAAATTGTAATTTCCGAGATATTTCGATCAGTCCACTTCGGTGGGACACCCTGTATATATTATTTTCTTAAAAATTCTAAAATTTCTTTAAACCTTAAAAGAAGTTAAAAAAAATATACTTACTGATTAATAGTATACTTTGCACTGGTATTATCAAATATTTTATAAAAGATCTTTTATAAAAGGTTTCAAAAATATCTCTATAAAATATAAATCCTTTATCAAATATGGTGGAATTGAGCAAATTGTAAAACATCTTTGACAAAGATGTTTTATAAAATATCTTTTATAAAACCGTTGATTGTGTAAAACTTGCCTTTACCAGTTATTTATGAAAACCAATTTAAAACTTTGAATAAAAAATTCGATTTTATTGATTTTGTATACAAAAAAATTTTGCCAACTTCTGGTAGAACCACAGCGTAAAATTTTTCTTTTTCTGAATTACTTTAGTTTTATCCAAAAATTCAGACTTTGTAATCCAAAATATAAGATGCCTTTTAAAAAAGGTCGATACTTTCATATGATCTTACCAATAAGGTCAAAGTCAAACAAAGTTATTGTGTATTATAGAGTATACTTGATTTTTTTTATTTTGAGCCCTTCGTCATCAAGTTGAAAGACAACGTCATCACTTTATAGTGACGTCACAACCTACGTTGCCAAGCGTTTATTGTTTTCGTTAGGACAGGCAAACGTGAACATAACCTTAAAATCAGTAAGACACTTGACAACAGCGCTTTAGCGAACACAAACAACTTGCATCATGTGAAGTTAGGCAGTAACGTTTATTGCGTTTTCTACTTATATTTTTTTATACAGATCTGGAAATTTCATTTGAGGACATAGGAAAATAATGCGTGCAACAGAGAAGCATATAGGAAGTAGATTAGATAAACAAAGAGCGATATAACTGTTTAACCACGCCTTTTCCGATCCGACCCTAGTTGCCCAACCAACCACCTTCTTCCCACAAACTGTCGAAGTGTCAGACTGTCAAACTGTCAGTTCGTTTCGTGGTTAAACAGTTATATCGCTCTTTGTTTATCTAATCTACTTCCTATATGCTTCTCTGTTGCACGCATTATTTTCCTATGTCGTCAAATGAAATTTCCAGATCTGTATATCTTTCTGTAATTCAGTTATATTACCTACAGAAACCAACAGTATCGAAATTCCGTATAATTAAATGTTAATTTCTATGTATTAATTTGAGCACTTCAAATTTGAATATTTCAGCGGTGTTTCGTCATTAATGACGTAGGGCTCAAAATAAAAAAAATAAAGTATACTATATCTAATTTTATGTTAAATACAAAGAATAAGAATTAAATAGATCTCGTAAATGACTTATACAACTGATCTTTTCGGTTTGGACGATTTCAAACGTCTCCAAACATCAGTATACTGTTATTTGAACAAACCTATTTTGAAGGTTATGTAGATTTTCGATTGGAGAAGCTGTGTGGCTGGTTTATTACTTTCGTTGTTTACACAAACGTTAGTTAATTTATGAATGCCAAGCTGATGGTTGGAAAATAAACTAAAATGTACATTATTCGGTTGATTAAGTTTAATACTGTAGATACTGTGTAGTTATCAAAACAAGTTTGATTGTTTATTGATTCATTTCAATGTATCTAATATCGCACGAGTTGTTTTTCAAGTTTTGATTAAGTATTCTTAAGAGAACTGACTTTAAACCAGGAAAATTAACCGATTTTGGTATGTATTTTTAAATTACCTGTATATAAAATTTCTTTTAAAGTTATTTTACTTCAAAATTGCATACAAATTGTCAAATATAACAATAGCATAACGAATAAACTATTCTTATATTATCGATAAACGAATTTTCTCATTTGTATAATAATTAAAATTAATTACACATATATCATGATTAATTAACACGAAATTATAATTACCACAATTACGATTAATATTGTAATCACGATTTTAATTATCTAAAAACCCCCTTATTACAATTAATACAATGTTCGTCATGTAATCAATCGTAAACTAAATTAATTTAGATTTAATTTCCAATGAAACTTTATTACCATGGAAAACTATTTGGATTCAATATATTTCCAAATAAATGGAAGGAAGATACCCAGCGGTAAATTACTAGTCATTCAAAGTATTTAAGTATTAAATAGCCTCTTCGTGCGCAACTCTTTACTCATTTCTTTTTATTTTAATTAAATTAAAGAACTTCACGGTCACGATCGTTATTTAAACGCCGGACATCCGAGGAAACAACAATGAGGTTATTTATGAGATTTAAAAAGAAATTTTATTAAGCGTTTTTAGAGAAGTAGAAAATTCATTATTTTGTTTTGAAACGGTTAACAACTCGAACGCGTTAATTACGATGCTTTACGGATAACTTGACGTGAAACTGGTTTCCCGTACGTACAGTACATTTGCATCTATTATTGATCAAAGGGAATCTGTAAATGGTGTGAAATTAGTACATTTACGTCTAGTACAACTTAGCAGAGGCAAACAATGTTTTGATTAAATACCATGGATCAAAACGATCAAGGATTAATGTTTCAAACTGTACGCAATGTATAGTTTGTTAAAAATAAATTTGGTCAGATACAAATTTATGTTTGATGAGGTACACTTATTACGTTATATTAAGTAGGGTGACCAGTCGTACGGAATTTTGCGGAATATTGTACAGTAATATGATACGCAGTACAGCACAAGTACAGCATTCGCAATTTATTATTGAATTTGTGATTGATTAGTGACCTTTTGCAATGAGCAACGTAGAGACAGTGACATTTATGTTATAGATTTTTCTTTTATCGACAGGAAAAACAGACATTCGTAGGTAAAGCATTTCTTTATAACAAAAAATTCGACTTGAGCAAAATAGGGTAAATGCACTGGTTAGCCGACCGGCACTGGATCTCGACCATTTTGTCATTTAAAGTCAAATAATAAGAAATATATTCGCTATACTTTAAAAAGGTGTGCATATTTGGTTTTATACATCTATAGCACTTTTAAAATTGTTCTCAAAATGGAGCCAAAAATCTACATTATTCCGTGAAAAATCAGTAAATACATGTCTATCGCGATGACAGTATAGTTTCATGTATAGTGTAAAAAAGTGTCAACCGAACTAGGCCAGAAAATAGTAAATAATTTTGATTTTAAACACGTTAGGTGATCATATTATCGTTTATATCTATTATTAGTTATAGTTGCTTATATATTTTAGTCAAAAATAGGCTCATGGTAAGTTTTTTGCTTAATATTTGATGGTCGCCAACCAATATTGAAATAATTGCCTTTTTCAGTTCTCGACCAAAATGGTCGAGAATTAGTAAACTTTTAAGAAAATTAATTGTTTTGGTAATAGCATCTGTTTAAGAATTGTTGCCATTTTTGTGTATACTTCAATTAATTTATGTACCTACTTTTTAAGTTTTAGTTTGCGACCATTCAATTAGACCTAAGTATTATTTTTTTACACTCTTATTACGGGTGGTCGAAAATCAATTAGTTCTCGACCACATCAACAAGGAAATTGATTAATGTCACTTTCTTTATTAGTAAAAAATAATAATCTATTTTTTTGTAAGTTCCTATTTATGTCTGTTCAGTCAAAAATGTATGTATACATGTATTAAAATTGTTTGAATTTATATTTTTCTCTAATGAAATCCATAGTTCTAAATATATTTTCTTAGAAATTAGTCCAACTTGTGGTGGTCGAGAACTAATATAAAATGGTCGAGAACTCCGCGGAGTGGTCGAGAAGTAGTGATATTGTACTTTTTTTATTTTTATTGAAATTTTAATACATATTGTTGAAAGAAAGGAAAAAGCATGCTTGCATATTGTTAAGAAGTCATTGAGAAATCGTTGTAGTCTAGGTGTACTAAAATTTGAATCATTTTTCGACATGTAAAATTCATTCAAAGTCAATTTTTTTGTTAACTGGTCGAGAACCAATGCATTGACCCTATCATATGTCATATTTTTGAGAAGGAAATTTTAAGGTCTCATCGGATATGTAAAAATATATAGGTGTTTCATTTGAAGAAACCATTCTTATGTCTACAACTATTCAATTATTGCTTACAGAGAATTCTAGCCTACACCGTCAAATTTTTCATAATGAATGAAGACTTTTCAGAAATGCACTTTTTCCAAGAACACCTGTATGTCTGAAATCATAAGAGATATCATTATGTGATTTTGGCCATTCAATTTCTTATAAAAAACGAGCATCAAACACTGATATCAATTTCCCTCTGTCTCATATAGAAACAAGAGTCTCCCTTTAAAGGTGTCCAAGTTGGCCCATCCTGTACATGCGTTTTATGAGTAGAGAATATTATTATTATATAATTTATGTGTAAAAAACAAGTCTCCCGATTTGACCATTCAGACCTTCTTTTGAATTTTTTTGGACAATTTAAAACCAATTGACAACATAGTCGTCGACGACATTCACAGCAACCCCATAGAAGATGTCCTACAATGAACCCAAATCAACGCATTTAGCAGCAAATAAAACCAACGTCCACAAAGCATGTATTATTTTCAAAACTTGATGTCATAAAATTTAAAGGTTCAAATAACCCTGAAGAAAAGACCAGTAAGAAATTTCACTAATTTCCAAATTATAGCCAACTAAAATCGGGTGAATAGTTTTGGAACACTTGCATTTAATGAGTTCTGTATGTTGTACTTATGAGCTTTGCATATTTAATATATTTACATCTAATTAACAGAGTTATGAGTTATAGAATAGCATTTATGTTTGCATGTAATGATTAAAAAATTGATGTATATCTAATTGTATTTGAAGATTATAAAACTTCTTTATTATAAAATTTAGCTATTAAAATATTTAGAATAGGTCTGTTCATTAAAAATCTTTAACGAACGTCCCCTAAAAAAGATTTATTTTTTGTCAATAATAATATTTACATAGATACCAATTTCCATAACAATATTTAAAAAAACGATGACTTTGATAGAAATAAATTTTATAGACACTACAATATTGTTAAACGGATAGTTCCTTAAAATTAACTTCGTATAGTGCAAAGCTATATTTGATACACTGTGTATTGTAAAAAGACAATGGAATCCATTCGTTTAATGTAACCACATTACCAACATAGAAACATAATGTTATTTACTAGAACGCGCTGTAGTGTCACGTCAGGATGAAATTTTAACAGACAAGGCGTGACGTGCATAACACGTAGAGAAGTAATTGGTTTACATCTTTACATTTTGAAATATCATTTTCTACAATGTACTATTTTAGATAGAATGTATTAGATTACATATTTCCATAAGCAATTTAAACTTAATCAAAGTACCCAACCCTTTGTCATTTGTAGAAAATTGTAATGAAAAACTAGAAAATTACAGGTAGTTATAAACACTGTTGCCTTTGCAGCAAAACTTTGATTTCATAAAGGACCGTGTGGAATGATGTTACTTGCAATCAGTAATAAACCTTAAAAGGTTAACTAGATATAAATTCCATAATATAAATAAACTTTGAAAGCTTGTGCGATATCGATTAGAAATGCAGGCGTTATCAAATTATCCCTGGAAGTTATTGATTTTTGCTGACGTATTTACTGATAGTAACCACCATCAGACCTAAATATCACGTGTTACGGAAGATTTACTACCCACAAAGTCCATAACATGGGTTGTAGGTTAAAAAAAGAGTCGGTATTTAATTCACGTCAATGAACAGTAATGTTGGATGTTTTGCCAATTGAACGGATAAATTTGGAATAGCATCCCGGGGTTCGTGTAACATAGTTGATAGTAAATAAATTACTGTTTTTAGTGTGGAGACCGTGTTTTATTATTGATGAAACAAAGTATAATTGTTTAAGCTAATTGAGGTTATTTCTAATTTACATTTTGTAAAATGGAAATATTAAATCAACAATCGATCATGTGAAAATGTTAATTCATTGATTTTATATTCCTATATAAAATTGTTTGTTTAAAACAATTGTACTTATTTTTTTATTTAACTTTATTTAATGATAATAAATCTAAAAATACCGAAAATATCTAATCCTCTTCGAAAATACGTATTTACTCGTTTCACCTCAACGTTTTAATACCTCAGTGGGATTATATGTGCAGCTTCAAGCGTTTTATGGGAAGTTACGAGGATATTTCCACTTTATACGCGGAGTCTACCGGGATCTACGCATCCAATCTCAAACATTCGTTGCAATAAATACCCACTTCATATAATGGTTACCTACATCCATATTAATGATGCTTATTTGGATTCGGTTTAAATTTTATAGACAGGATAACTAAAATATCGCTTCTGTGTATTATTTATATGAAAAATAAATACCTAAATAAATAAAATAAAAATATATGTTTGTGTATCAAAGTAATAGAAATGTGCTTTTATAAACACAGATTATGTTTGTTTTTATTTTGTTGTTATCTCTAAGAAATTGTTATTTTGGTGATTAAGTGTTTGAAATGTATTAACAATTTTTTGTTTCTTTCCACTTCGATTTAAAAGAAAACTTAGCTATGAATAGAGGTTTCTAAAAGTAAAATTGCGTTTTTGCTCTCCTTACATTTTCGTTCGAGAGATGTTCGAATTGTGTTCAACCCACGCCACTACCGACGAAATATTCCATCCTTAGATACGATATTGAAGCACCAGAAAATAGTTACTAGAAAGATGAGTTTTTGATTGAGTTTTTCTTAACTTAAATTAACTTTGTGTGATAGGTAGTAATTAAAAGTGTTGGGATAATAAATTAGTATATCGTCCTGATTTCCTAACGTTTTTGTATTGGTACCAGATACGGATACTTATATTCCCTTTCCTTTTTGGTGTATCTTACATATGTATATTACTAACTTGGTCGAACTATGCATTATACGAGGTAGCTTATATGTATGTATTCAAAAATATCCAGATTTACTTCTTTGATGTATACGCTCAATGTGCGAAAAAACCATCCACAATACATTATGGTCTCTTTAAATTCTCCACAAAGCGAAATTCGTGTCATTATTAAAATAATGTTTGACCACTACACGTTGTGGCAATTATCAAAACCCATAACACGTTTTGAAGGTTAAGAAATATCTAAATTGTAACGTACCAACGGTAGCATTTTAAAAACCGTCAAGATTGTTCTAGAAGTTAATTAATGAAAGGGTATTAATAAGAAAATAAAACTTTCTTCACTATGATTGAATTATTTTCAGTAATCTTATAATTTTAAGTAAGAAACAAAATTATTCAACACAAAAAATGTAACTTGGTTGTTTTTAACAATATTTAACATTCATGAATATTTAGTACGTTACACGGGATGTCATCATTTTCAAATAACTAATTTACTAATTGACTAATGATTAATTCTTTTTAATGTGAACGTGTCTCCTAACTTTATTTATTTTTGCAAGAATTATTACCGTGACATTTCGAGTTGCATTTTCTGTTCTTTGAGAAATAATAGCCGAATGTGAACACAGTCTTGATGATTTTTAGAATGCTGCCGTTAACACGTTAGAATTTTAGTAATCGCCACAACGCCTAGTGGTCAAACATTATCGAAGCCACGACGCAAATTTCGCTCTGAGCCCTTTTTGAGTAAGTGACAACGTGTTGTGGCTATTTTTACCAGTGCCACAACATAAGCATCGCATTGTGGATGAGTTAAGGAGACGTTTGTCGAGCGTTTTCGTTCTTTACGTTTAACATATATTATACAAAACAACTATTATTACAGTTACACGTTTTGTAGGTTTATCAAAAAAATCATAAGAATAGCGATTTTCTTAGTTAATTCTCTAATTTTTCCAAAGTGTTTATTAATATCTTTATTGTTTTGAGTTCATAACATATTTTTATAGATTTAAAAAAATCAGGGTTCCTTTTGTCTTTGGAGCATCTTACATTCGACATATTGATCGAACTATACACTGTATGAGATGACACACTTGTGTTTAAAGAAATTAAAGTATTATTCTTTTAGTGTATAAATAACCATTGTTAAAAGTTAACATTTGGTAGTTTCGTTAAAAAGACATAACAATATCGATTTTTTAGTTAATCCCCTAGATTTTTCAAATTGTTTATTAATATTTTACAATTAGTCTTTTTGAATTAATAAAGTATTTTTATTGGTAGTAGATAGAGAAAATGTTTCTGTATCTCCTTTTGTCTTTGGTGCATCTTGTACGCAATATTGTCGTCCATCTATACAGTAGAACCTGGCTAATCCATCAGCTTTGGAACTGTGAGTAGGGTCGGAACAAAAAAAAGGTCAGATTATGTGAAGTACAAAAAAGCACGGATATAAAGTAAAATAAACAATTGTTGAACTCAAGAATAATTTGTTTCTAAAACTTCTTACGAAAAAGACTTAAGAAAATTTTTAGTGCTTGTACATACTAGGTGAATAAGAACGGCCATATTTCTACTGTATATTATGCGAGATAGCATATTTGTAGTTTAAGACATTACAGTTTTACTCCTTTTGCATTAACATCTTTGTCGTTTTGAGTTCATAAACTACTTTTGTCGGTAGTAGATAGAAAAAAGATAAATCTTACATCTAACAGGCAATGTTAACTTGGTCAAGCTATACATTGTAGAAGATAACACATTTGTATACCGTGTGCACGCCGGTGAGTTGCGGATATGTTTAATGTAAGTGGAAAAAGGACGACAATAAGGCTTCCATTAGTTAACACAGGACAGATATACTACGTTTACTTATCTGGCCGATTGGAGTTGATAGGTGCCTCTTTATCTAACTCATTAAAATCATATGCAATTCGATGCTTTGTCTAACACATTGACCTGCCCTATCCGCAGGTCGAATGCGTGCAGACTGTATAAAGAAATTACAGTTTTACTCCTTTTATACATAAATAACTATTGTTAAGAATAAATATTTGAAGACAACAGGCAAAGAAGAAGCTATGTCAATTTTTTACAAAATAGAAAATATCTATCAGAAAATTTTCAAAGCTTTTGACCCTATGCAATCGCTATAAATACAGTCAAAAGTTATTTCAATTTGTAATATTGTAGAACAGACTAAAACGGCCTCAGTGTTACCGTGATAGTGAATAAAGTGGACTTTATTTGGGCTTTTTGTTAAAGTTCAACAAGAATGGTAAGAGACGCAAAAGCTACGTTGGTTTATCATTTGTCACTATTTGCCAAGAACAAACAAAAATATTAAGTTCTTAATCTTTTAAAACGGGTGTCCTTGAATTCACGTCTCTTGGCATAGCGTCTTCTTGACCTGTGGTCTTCGTTTTGTAAGTTTGTTAAAAAATCATAAGAGTATCGATTTTCTATGTTAGTCTTGAAGTATCTAGTAAATTATTACTAAACTTTTATTTAATATCTTTATCATTAATAAACTTAACTGTTAATAATGTTCCATGAAATTTAAATGAACAACAATCGATTTTTCATTTCAATTTCCATTATACTTCTCTCCCCCATATTCCAATATCACCGTTTTATTTTCCGGTACAATTTTATGTTCTCGTTGACCTTCAGGATCGACCATAAAACTTTTACGGCTTCGGATGCTGCCGTTGATTCGTGATTAATGAAGATTAAGTGCTATATCTATTGAACGTTTTACTCCTTGTAATCCACTTACTTTAACCCATTACGTTCCCCCCACATTACAATCCACAAAACGATCAAAAACGATTTTTTATAGAATCTAAATCAATAATGCAATAAATAATTCACAAATTTAATTACGTTAAATAATGTGATAAAATATACTTGCATTTATGCAGGTATAGAAATATTGCTTCAAAGTACTAAATTGTAATAGATTACAAAATACGCTGCGTGAGCTGTAAGTGTAATAAAAGTTTATGTTTAGTTTATTTTACGACGGTAGATGTGTAATAATAACGTAAAATGTTAAGATAACCGACAAAATGTGAGTTTAAAAGTAGAACATTTTATGATTTCACCTCTCATAATATAAAAGTAATTAAATGACTTTTAAGTTTTTTTTTAATTTCATTGAAATATACAAATTATTTTTTTCCAACTAATCTTACAGTGATGCACTACAATAATTACACCATAACAAATCCTATGTAGAAAGTTTCAATATAACACACTACAAAGGATACAAAGAGTATATTAATAAATCGATACCCATCGATATTCGCTTTGAAACCGTAACAATACCGAACAAGGGTTCGTTTTAGGACACCTGTGTGATACTCTCATTGTGGCAGGTCGGGTTGTAGTTTTGTTGCTTTGCACTTGTTCGAAGTTTCAGGTATGCAGACCGTTGAAGAGGGTCGTGATTGCGAAAGGAGGATGGGTTGTACTTACGAGTGCCGTCGAAACGGGTTGCTATGGTATCGAGGAAAGTGTTTTGGGGCGCCAAAAGCCCCTTTCTTGCAGGCATTTGGTCCCTGAAGGTGTCCCAGGTTATATCGTCCCTATAAGAAAGATAAAATAGTCTATTATTAAAATAAGAGATTTTATACATGGGTAGTATAATTAAAACTATCTATCTAGATCAACTAAATAGTTAATATAGATAATAACCACTTTACAAAACATACATACGTTTATTAATTATAATAATCATTATTGATATTGATAGATAACTTTAACATTTGGTTAGTATTTACTATGGATTTTATCTGTTCATAACGTAATGAGAACATTACAATGAATTTTTTGATGTTTTAGGCTTTGTTTCGAAATAATTTCAATCTATACAGTTTTAAAGCTGAAACAAGTTTGTGAACGTGTGAAAATCGATCATAACACACTGTGTGTGGTGCACCGCAGACAACAAAGACTTTTTTATCCGCAATATCCGAACAAACAGAGGTTTATAAACTCTGCTTTCCCGATGTGATAGATAAATCATTCGTTTCTTATTTCGTGGTTAACAAATTGAGTTCCATCGATCAGAATTACCGTGCCCATTTATCTTTCTCACCCCCGTATCTCCTCTTCTCTCTCAACTCTCTTTCTCGCTCTCATAACGCATTCTAAGTTAGTTCATCTCGCAGTTTAGTTCGGATTTATTTACATAGTCGTAGCATTTATTATTTGAATATAGGGCAATAATAAATTTTAGGTGGATAAGGTTTAAGTATTTGTTAGTGAAATGATGGGATATTATGTGATATTATGTGGTAGGGTAATAATACTGGGTCTTTAATTACATGTGATTTAGAGAGTTGATTGGTGTTAACTTGATATTATCACTACGTACCAACTATTGTCTTATCTGTAATAGTTGAAAATGTGAAGCTATTGATTTTTACAGGAAAATGTAGCAATTTTAAAGATGTGGTATATAATAGGATATGGTTCAGAGAATATTTTGTGTTCAAAAGGTTAATATCAAGCAGAGTGTGAAGATATGTAACTTCATTTCTAAGTTTACGATCTTATAATTTAGTTAGAGTACTAAAATTGAAATTGAATGAAATTTATGTCACGCACTGAACTTAATGTTTGATAAACAACTTCTTGAACAACCTCCTAATCTCAAACGCGGAAATACCATGACGTCACTTCTCAAACAAGTTTTCATTATCTTGAACCTATCTTCATGATAGTAACAAAAGAAAAAACATGAAATAAGAAGGAAAGAATATATTTTACATTAGGTACCAATCGAGTGTGTTTTTGAAATATGATATTTCTAGTATACGATCAATTACACAAATAACTATTAAATTTCAAAAACAGCTTCCTCGGTCGTAAAATGTGGAATATGAAGACGATTGTTTCCCCTTCAATGCGCACAAAGAGCCGAAGAAAGGAATAGAATTGCCTCAATTCTCCTAACGACCTGTTAAGTCGATAACGATATTTCATGGATTGTCTCAGAAACCTTTTCGATGTAAAAGAATATCATCATTTTCTCCCTTTCTTAAATTTAGAATAAGTTTTTTACTAAATAATTTTAAACTTTACAATAAAATCTTTAACAAAATTTTTGTAAAATGTTTTTATACCTTCTTTCTCTTGATGTTCATTAAGAAGCTATTTAATCTACATGAGTAATCTAATGATCCGGCATTGTCTCAGAAAGCTTTTCGATGTAAAAAATACCATCACTTTTTCCCTTTCGTGGATTTAAACCAAGTTCTTTTCTAATAATTTAAAGTTTACAATAAAATCTTTAACAAAGTTTTTGGAAAATGTTGTAACTTCTATCTCTTGGTGTTCATTAAGGAACCATTCAATCTACACGAGTAACCTAATGATTCGACATTCAAATTTAATGGCTTGTCCTTGAAGGTCCCCATTTGCGGGTCATTGAAAGTGACAAGTGGTGTCCATCAGGAAAATTGGAGAAAATCGAGATCTATCGCTGCCAATATACTTGTGCCAGAGGGTTACATGTGGACGTTAATGCGAATACAAGGATAATCGCTTTCACAAAACGGTGGGTGGTTAACAAGATATTTTTTTATTAAAACCGACACTAAAAATAAAATTGAAGTGGATTTGAATGAAGTAATTAATAATAAATACATTAGTTTAATATTCTGTATGAGCTCAAAAGTCAATATATGTATTTAAAATGGTAGGTAAAGCAGATTTTATTTATTAAAATAAATTGAAAATTCCTATTTGTGCCATTCATATTTTTTATTATGAAAATTTTAAGTAGGTTAATCGAAATATAGAAATGCAGTTTCATTTACCATTGAAGAGAAAATCTGGTCAACGTTTAAACGGAAGGAACACAATGAAATGATTTGAGCTCAATATCAACATTGGAGTTGTGTTTAAGAAAACCTCCGCGTTGACCTCGTCTTTTATTGGAGATTTTCAAACATAACGGACGATGGCATTTATTTCGAACCACTTCTGCTCAAGTTTGATTTAAGCACGTTTGTTTGATGTAAAGATTTGGATTTTCTAACGAGAAGAAAATCGACTGTTTAAAAAATGATAGATTTTTTTGAAGTATGTTAATTTATAAATCACTTTGGATCAAAGACAACATTTCAATCTAACAGTTAACGAGAAAGATGAGAAAAGTAATAAATTTGTGTTTAGAGAACTGCTTCTCTCCTTTAAAACTAATCAATCAACGTGAATCCGAAGGAAAAACGAAAAATAAATGGAAGGTACTTTGGTAAAGTGTTTCAGCTGGAACATGATAATAAATTACATCACCATCCTGAAAGGTATTTCAAATCATTGATAATAATTCTAAATGTTGACGGTAACTAAACATTGATAGTAACTAAATGTCGATAGTAACTAAATGTCGATAACAGGCAAGTTTGGGTCTGATACTGATGAGTATCCTACGCATCTGCCGATCAACGTAGTTATTGTACAGGTTTAGAACGTTTATGACGTGGAAACCTCCCGATAGCTGAAAATCGATTGTTTACACTGTGTAGATGTTATCCTTAATATTGTATTTTCCTCGAGTAGGTAATAAGTGGTCGTGTGGTATATGTGATGTGGTGGAGAAATTATAATGTTTATGTGTATGCAGAAAATTAATTTTGAATTTCGTAAAATAGAACCTATATAACAGTAAATAGGTTCTTATATTAGTTTCATGGAAAGCTGTAGTATAATTTGTTTTTAATTTGTTGAAATAACGTCATTACGTAAACAAGTAAAGTTTCCTTTGCTAGATTCTTTAGTTAGATCCCGAGAAGATCAAATCATACCCAAAACGTAAGTTAATTTTTGTTGTCAATTCGAAGTTTGTACTTTCTACCGATGGTTAATAGATGGCCGATGTTTTACTTTTTCTATAAATTTTTATCAAAAAACGACAAAAAAATTGTTACGTTTGGATGGAAAATTGTTTAATATCAATTAATTTCATTAGTAAGCTCTCAGGAATGATGAATTAAAAACATGAATTTTGAAATTGAAAATCACCACAATTGTTTTACGATGTTTCCAAAAATGTTTTTCAGAAATATTTACTTAAAAACAAAACGTTTATAACGATTTATATTCGAAAAGAGAACGATTACGAAAACAGTCTTTTTTGGTTTCTTTTGAACCTCTTCATATCAACAAATGGAAGAAAGCGCTTAATATTATAATAACAATATTTATTATATGATGGGGAACATTATAATCATCTTGCAGATCATCATTAGTTACAATATACAGGGTGTATCCGAAATACGTGTATAACGTAAGACTACAGATTCCTTGACTCAAAAATAGGTCGATTTAAGTTAACTTATCTATATCCAAAGTTGCTTCGTTTCGTCGCTAGAGAGCTTTAAAAATTATATTTTTCGTGCGTTTACTTAAACTTCTCGAAAACTATTCGTTAGATTTTATTCTTTTTTTGGCGATGTCTTTATGTTAACGGGCTACAGCTTTTAGTGAAATAAATTCGAATTTCGAAACATACAGAGTGTTTAGAAACGCTTACACTACAAGTTATCCATCAAAAATTTTTTAACCACCCTGTATAATTTTCTATCAATTCTTTTTCTGAATAGCTACATTAATTAAAAAAAAATTTTCCCTCTTATAAAATTTCAGTTGGGCAAACAGTTTAGCCAGAAAAAAGCATTTTCTAACTCCCTGCAAGCCCAAGTCTGTAAGATAAGGTATATTAACTAAGTTCAAAGTAGTAATTTCGTCAAGGGATATGAAGCTCTTTCAAGAAAACTACATTTTAGGGGATTGGAAGTAGTCTATTACTCAAAATTTTGCCAGTATTTGTGGCTATCATCAGGGAAAAAATAACACAGTGTGCAAAATTTTTACAGTTTGCTCTTTTTGATGCATTTTTGTTTTTATGATATCCAATAAACAAAATCAGAAGATGTTCGGTTTAGTGATCTTGCTGACCAGTTTACAGGAGCATGATTTCCTCTCCATTTCCTCCGATTGTACAGTAGAACCTGCATAATATGGACTAAAAGGGCTAAACCCTGATAACGATCACAAATGCTGGCGAAAATTTAAAAGTTTTAAGCAATAAACTACTTTCAAACCTATAACATGTGGTTTTCTTGAAAGATCTTCATATCCCGTGAAAAAAATGCTACTTTGAATTTTGTTAATGTTACCTTAATTTACCGATTAGGCCTTGTAGGCATTTAGAAAATCTTTTTTGTCCCTAAACCGTTTGTCCAACTGAAATTTTGTAAGAGAGAAAATAGTTTCTAAATGAATGTGGCTATTCGGAAAAAGAATTAATAGAAAAGTATACAGGCTGGTTAAAAAGATTTGGATGGATAACTTGCGGTAAGAGTGTTTCTAAACACCCGGTATGCTTCGAAATTCGAATTTGTTCCACAGAAAGCTGTACCCAGCTGATATAAAGATATGGTCAAAAAATGAATAAAATCTAACGAGGAGTTTTCGAGTAGTTTGAGAAAAACGCACGAAAAATAAAATTTTTCAAGTCCTCTAGCAGCGAAACGAAGCCACTTTGGATATAGATAAGTTAATTTAAATCGACCTGTTTCAAGCCAAGGAATCTGAGGTCTTACGTTGTACACGCATTTCGGAGACACCCTGTATGTATAATATGTCGTCTTACTCGAGAGACCGAGAGTGGCATTAAATATTTCTTCGCTAATTTGCATAACCTCTTCTGAAATTTCCACGGTTGATTCCATAATCACAAGATCACTTTGCAGTAGCAGTTTTTCAAAATACAACAAGGCACCTCTCAAAAACAATTTCAATTGGCGACTATGAATTGAATTATCGTCGTCAATGGCCGTTGATACAGTAGTATCAATTTTTCACGAATTCACACTCATATACGTATTTGACATATGTATTATGTGCACAAAACAAAATTTGTTTTGAGATATACAGGTTAGTACAAAAAAAAATCCGTAATGATCGAATAACTTTATTATTTGAGAACTGTAAATTTTGAAATTCTGTCTGATTATAATAAGCGTTTTTTCACGAGTAAGCACTTTAAACTATTCGGTCAATAGCCCGTCTTTATTTGGTCTATACTCCTCTTTATTTAATAAAGGTGCTCCCAAAAATGAACTATACTATTTTCGGCGAAAGATGTCTCAAGCGTCATTGATTAATTATGTTATCCTAGACTACTATTTTCGGTTTTCGTCTCTCTCTGACACGTACAATTAAATAAAAAAAATTATTCGATATAATATGTCGAGAAAACGGCGAAAACTAATGATGCATGAGACATCTTTCGCCTAAAATCCTATACTCAAATTGACATGTCCGTTGACATTTCTCTGCGTTGTTTACTAACATAGAAAAAGAAAGAAATTTTTTGTCTGCAACATCAGTACTAAAAAAGCGCTGTTTTTACAAACGTTACTATGGTAACATTACTATTAATACGATATATTAATAAATTTTTAATCTTGATGGTTTCTTTTACAATTTTTTTCTCGAAAACGGTTCATTTTATCCACACTAAATAAGAGTACCTTTTCTTTAGCTAAATATTCAAGGTATCTAAATTTATGTTTTTTTACTCCTTACCATACAGGGTATTAAAAATGTAAACATTAAAATGCACAACGTAGTAAGCCATTGGTAAACTAAAGAGACTAATTGTGTTTTAAGGTCACTTTTTTAAAGAGGTCCTTACTACTGTTTATCATATTAAATTTTCATTAAATTGAATTAAGTACTTTAAAATTTATTTAAGAAAAATTGTTTTCCAGTGGCTTCCTTTAGAAGGCCGTATCTCCGAAGGGAAGGCCGCTAGGAAAAAAAATTATGGGAACTTGTAGTCATATTTTTTAATGTTCTATTAGAATCTAAGAGATTTCCCACATTTTCCGGGACACGCTGTATAATAAGACAGAAATTCAAAATTAACACTTCTCAAATAACAAAGTTATTCGACCGTTCCGGGACTTTATACTAACCCTGTAAAAGAATAAGATGGGAAAGAGTCGGGTACTTAAAGAAAAGGAAAAAATGAGAAATGTTCATAGAAAGAACATTTGTGCTCTTTGATGAATGCTCTTTGTTTACATAAATTTCCATGATTAAACTTAAAGATTATTTGCAAGACCTGAACACTAATTTACTAATTTTAACATAATCAAGGATTAAATATCAATTATTTCTGTGATATAATATACAAGATATAATATATGTGGAATAAGATAAAATGCAACTAAATTTGCATTATAAATGACTATTAATCAGATTCACATAATACCCTAAAATGCATTGGCCCAACGCCATCATCCTTTACAGAAGCATATTAATTGTGTTTTCTTGTCTTTGGAGGTTTATCATAAAATATTTCTTTTTAATCAGTTTTCCATCTTCCTTTTTGAGACTTTCTGCTTTCTTCTTAAGGCTGGTTTCTCCATCCTACCTCATCTATATTATACCCACGGGTATTTACGTGGGTATTTTTTATTAGAAAACCCAATACCTTCTTAAATGGTAAAGAAGAAATAGAAAAAATTGATTCTATTAAAAATAGTGTACGTTTTTTGCAATAAGAAAATTTTTCATAAAATTTAACACCAATTTTCTTGCGAACCGTCGAATAGTGTGCCCTAATGTATCTACACATTTGTACTATGTACCTATCAATTGGTATCACCTTAGTTAAACTCAGTGACGGGCAAGTCATGATATCTCCTTGTCAGAATTAAATGAAGAATGTCACCAAATGTAGCTTTTGCTTTAATTTATGTACACCTAGGTGGGATAGTCGTATAAACTTGAAATCTAGGTGGTATGCGTATGTGACTTTATCATAATCGACGAACTCCGGTTGTTTTCTTCCCTGGAATTTTATGTTTTAAGAACCAGATTTTCTTTGCACTATGCAGCAATTAACACCTTTAAAGAGAGGCGAATTGTGGAAATGAACAAGACCTTAAATATCCTTTGGCGAAATTTCCAGACTTTACGATTATTGGAGCATGGAGTGCCTAGTCTTAAGTATGGAAAACACGTAATAGAGGCAGTAGTCAATCACAAATCATGAATAAACGGCAAAACAGACATCTTCGCCGAATCCCTTAGTTAATCCTTTTGAGGCAACTCTATCAATGGAGGCTACTTGGAGAGCTATTTTGGGAAATGAGTTATCGATAAGAACAATTCGTTAAAAAATCCATTGCTATAGTTTACAGTTTATAGCATCACGCCGATTAATTTCTTAGGCATGTTTAAACACGGCGCATCGAGTTGTCAAACTGAAGTGGTGTAGGTTGAAGGAGCATGAGCTAGAATGGTACCAAATCGTCTTTAGGCTGGGTTTAGTGCTCAATCGACGGTCAGCGGTGACATTGGTCGTGCGTAGCTCTATCAACGTAAGTGATGTGTCTATTCACTGCTGCACTAGTGAACAACTACGCGCGTACGGCTACGTGGCGCGTATGAAAACTGTCGGCCGAACGCGTCCGCCTGACGTACTATAACCCGAAATGTGCTGTACCATAAAGAGAAGGATGAAAGGGCACTCGGCAATGTTACAGAGCGGGGTTTACTTTTTCATCTTTCTCTCTATGGTGCAGCTGCATTTCGGGTTATAATACGTCAGTCAGCTGATAGACTATTACATTACAGTACAGCGTTCAGTGTTTAGTAGATTCGTCAGTGCGTGTACAGTGCTCTTAAACAACAAATCGAACATTGATACGGAACGACTAATAACCGACGTCCGGTTGTATGTAGAATTATGGGACTTGTTCCGTGATTTCTATAAAGACCGTAATGCATGATTAAAAGCTGGGCTTGAGGTGTGTGAAACTTTGTTTCCTGATTTTGGTAATATATATGAGAGCGCAAAATTTTTCTTGAGAATATACAAGTTTGTGTCCGACTGCCAATCAGCCAAGTACTGAACAACACTTAACTAACCGACAGTGAGCGCGTTCCGTCAGTATTGATATCAGTACCAATCGTCGGTTGAGCACTAAATCTAGGCTTAGTGATGAATATAAATTTTGTCTACAGCAATTTGATGCATAGTTGCATATGAGAATACCTTAAGCAGGAAGTCTTTAAAAGCGGTGAAAGGAAGAGTAGTTTATAATCCAATCCAACTTTTAATATACTGTTGGAGTTACAAAATTTTTACCTGCCTTTCACAACCAATAGGTGAACTTGTTTAAAGTTTAGAGGCCATAAGTATACAAAGCACAATAATTTACTCAAAGTGTGTAAACACAACCTACGAAATTTTTATTAAGTTATGTTGGAGATGAAACTAGCGTGTTTAGGAGTTAACTACACAGCTTGTTTCGCCATTCAGTTTAGGATCGGGGGTATTACATGACTGGGCGGTGTGTGTAGCTTCTCGGAGGCGAGTTCCCGACACACGAAACACGTTAATACCTGTACTTTGATAACGACAGATAGTTGAGGTTATTAAATGAAGCGACCGACAACAGTTTGGACGGTCTTGTAATTAGGTATTCTCTGTGTAACGACGGACGTGGTGGCTTTGTGATGAAATTGACGGGGGATTGTTAATTTACTAATTTTGAAACTCTCAAAACAAGATAAAAATTGAGAAACACAATTGTTAAACTACTTAAATCTTATTGCCTGTATATGAAAGAGGAATTAAATTATTTGATATATATCGAGTTTAGGAAACAATACAGTTTATTAAATTGTCGAGTATATCGAACATCTGCCAATAAACAGAAATATATTGGACGGCTTCCCGTTTGAAACGATCCAGCGCGACGAGAAATAAAGTTAAAACGAAACCGATTTGGACGTATCAAGTCGAATTGTTGAAAGAAATTAAATTAAGCACGAAAGCTCGATAAAGCTTCGCACAAACTGGCGAATTAACGTTCCGTACGGATATAAACTACTGTCTACATTGAGGTTCGAAATTATAATTCGACAACATAACAGTCTTAACAGTAGTTTTATGATAGCCCAGTAAAGAAGTTCTAAATCTAAGTAGTTAGCCGTAGAGATGGGGAAAACCAGACACAGCTTTAATAACTTGTAAAAATAATCTTATGTGAATTCCTGATATTTGTTACCTGAACGTATCTAACCGTTTTTAAGAAATAATAATTAAATTTGGGAATGAAACGGTTACCGCCAATTCGACCTTAACGACCCTTTAACCCTTTCGCGACTGGTGCCGTATATATACGACAGCCACTTGATACGTCACACTGGCGGACGCCGTATACAGTGAGCACACCGGTGAGCTGCGAATACGTTTAACGTAAGTGAAAAAAGGACGACAATAAGACTTCCGTTAGTTAACACAGGACAGATATACTACGTTTACTTACCTGGCCGATTGGAGTTAATATGTGCCTCTCTATCTAACTGATTAAAATCGTATGCAATTCGATGTCTCATCTAACACATTGACCTGCCCTATGCGCAGGTTGAATGCGTACAGACTGTATACGACAATTTGTTGAGCCTTCGTGTAAAGCGACAAAGTATGATGTAGGTAGATTATCACAAAGAGCGAAAATAATTTTTTTTGTAATTTTATAAAAAATGGCAATGTATGCCCGCCATCGCGAAAGGGTTAAGAAGTAGTATCTCCTTCTACGTTTTATGGGAGTTATATTTCCGAACCTAAGTGAGAAATTCAGTATGGACAACTAAACAGGGTATCTGGATAACCGCTCCTCTGCTATAACTTCTAAAGCGTTAGACATTTTACAGAAATTTTTATCGGAATTTGATAAGGCGTGTAATGTTCTACTTTGTCAAACAAAAACATTTATACAGGCTGCTTCATAACACTGGCTTCATAACAGGTGCTTATTCTAAGCGTATTAGGTAGTGCTTTAGAAAACAATTATTTTGAAGTATCATAAAGCTTATCAAAGTTAATAGTTTTAGAGAAAGCCACATTTGTAGATTTCATACATGGACAGATTTATCATCAATTTTAGTAATCCACATAGACCGTGTCTTGTTAAATTTTAACAAGTACTTGACATCTGTCGTCTGCTCATATTTTATTATACCAGATTACACTTTTACCTACATTTTGTAATTCCAAATTGGACATATCCGAGAATAAGCAGTACGTTTACTTCTTAATTCATTTTTTGAAGAACAAAAATGGGATATCATCGAAATTCGTCATCATCATGAGCAATTGCTAAAAATTTAAATAAGCAGCGTTAAGTTTATTCATGTTTAGAGAATTACGAATGTGATTTTTCCTGAAGAAATTAATTTCTGATAAGGATTATATTACACCAAAATATTTGTTTTCCAAAGTACTTTCTAATACGTTTATAATAAGCTCACTGTATTAAAAACAGAAAATATTCGATTATGTTTCTGTTCCATTATGGAATACCTTGTATACACTCACCTTGGTCGTTTTGGAAAAGCAAGTTAAACATTACTAAGGACTGCAGGTAGAGTTAATTTAACATTTCCATCGCGTCCTTCATACTGGTAAGTACTCTCTGATGCCTTGGCCGTTGATAAACATATGGATTTACGGGGAAAAGCCCGCGCGACGGATCGAGTTCGATTGAATCAACACGAAACTTAATCGGAAACGAAGGTTTGCAATATAATTGCCGATAAAACCGATGTTACACACGTGGCATAGACTGCGTGGAATAATATCAAATATTTGGACGCACTATTGATTTATAGAAGTGTTTTTGACGGTCTCTGATTTACATAAGCAGTTTTTTAAGTAGATTTAAAAATTTTTATTTAGTAGCACAGACAAAAATATAAAAATTAATTCTTTCTAAAAAACAGAAAGAAATTTATAAAGTGTTAAATTAAATAAATTTATTAAATTAATATGAAGCATTTTAAAATGAACACTTCATTAACGGAAACATGCAAAGCATGTTAGTTACAAATACGAATGTATATATTTTTTAAATATAACAGAAAAGGTCAGAGGTAAAGGAGGAAGGGTGTTACAAGCTTTGTAAGAGTTGAGGTCAGTTGGAATTGAAAAAGTTCAGGCGTTGGTAAATTTACTGTGAAACTTTTTTAAAAGTACATTATAAAATTTTAAATGAACCCTTTTTGTACAGATTCAAAAAAATCTTTATCTACTAAAAGGTATTTGAAATCAATACGTTATCAACTATGAGAAATATTTATTTATTTCTGTTTACTCACCTGTATTTTTATTTATTTTACGAAATTTTGAGGTTTTCTAACATTTTTAAATACCACTCATTTTAAACCTTAATATTTCTAATTGCTATTTTTTCATTAATACATAAAATTTTAAAGTTTTTACACTTTCCAATAACATTCCACTAATTTTTTCTTTTAAATTCCTCTCACGACATAGTCAATTAGTCTATTGATAAAACTCTTGCAATTTTCCTCCTTTTCTTATATTTTAATAAAAGATCTTTCACTTTCAATCACTTTACCTTATTTTTTTTTATTAGGAAAAGTCGGTATTAATCCATTGTAATGCTCACGTCTTTTCTGTTTTAATTTATTTCATGTCTACAACTTAAGAATTTTAACATGTGTAGTGTTATCAACTCTTTTAATTTGTTAATTTTTACATTTGCCGTTTTCCTTCTGAAGATGGCTTCTGGCCGAAACTAGTCAAGCAATAAAATTCACGTAACCACAAAGGTGTAAAATTAATTGAATCGTTTATTTCAGAACGGGACTAAGTAACATTTTTGACGTTTTTAGATAAATGTATATTCGTGCTCTCTGGTTGTAGACCTATCGTTTTGAGTAGAAAGGCTTATACTTTATATGCCCGGAACATTTTATTGTGGAGACAGAATTTTTGGTTTATTGTAGAAAGGGACTATGTATCATATTAATTTCTTCTAAAGACATAATCGATTTTACGAACTGGTGGCCTAAATACTGCAAGAAAACTGCAAACCCTCTTGAAAGTATGAAACCCGGTGTGGCTCGAGTTAACAAACAACCATTTTCAATATCTCACTTTCATTATTTTCTTCATGAACATAAAGCATCTGGGTATGTTGTGGCTTCAGAGTACATGAATGGTTTCACATCTCACACATTTCATCTGCACGCGACAAAAAGTTCTGGTAAAACTACGATAAAAATGCCCATAACCAAAGCTTATACTGATAAAGTTTCAATTTTAAAACCCAAGATTGAACATCTAAATAAAATGCTTCCTTACATTGAAGAACCATATTTGAAATTTTATCAGGAAGTATTAAAATTGCCATCTAAAACCAAAAGAGAAAATAACAGTGCGGATTAATAAAAAATAAATAAAATATTGTTTCCTTAGTGTCAATTTTCGTTCTTTCTCTTAAAAACTTAGTGAAATATATTCTTGTAAATATCTATAATCCTTTTTTTAGTTAATGAAACATCCTGGATACTGTTTGCCATGTTAATATGAGAGCACAGAATAAACTAAATCTATAAACATGAGGTTTATTGCAGAAAGGTACTAAGTACAATTTTTTTAGTTTGATTTCTTTCTCTATCGCAATTGAAAAGAAACAATAAATTGTGTCAGGACAACATGTACTGATAGTTAAACATAGAATTTATAGTAAACAATGCCATGAATAATCTTT
Organism: Digitonthophagus gazella; assembly: GCA_036711955.1. Classification (NCBI taxonomy): domain Eukaryota; kingdom Metazoa; phylum Arthropoda; class Insecta; order Coleoptera; family Scarabaeidae; genus Digitonthophagus; species Digitonthophagus gazella. The sequence continues at coordinate 25,241,893 of JASCIT010000001.1, read as the reverse complement.
AAATTGGAAATTTTCCTTTTTTGTCGTTTTTCTCAAAACTACAAAAATGTTGCTTAGTCCCTTTCTGAAATAAAAGATTAAATTGATTTATTACCTAATCTCAATTTTTTAGCTCATTTACCAATTAATTCCAATTTTGTAATTTTCCACTGTTCTCCTCGTCATTTCCCTATAAGTTGCCCTTCCTTTTCTATATTGTAGTTTTAGTATTTCACCAAAATGTTTTTCACATTCAATCATTTGCCGTGCTTGCCTTCATTGAAACAATTTAAAACCTTCGTACGCATTTTTTTAACAGCCCAGTTTCACATCAAATAATTTCCTACTTTATTTCTTAATCAATGTTATGTACCCCAATATTCATTTAACCCTTAACTACTGACACTTATTTTTAAACACAAACAATTTGTATACGTTAAGGAGTCTGGGAGACTCCTGTCAGTAGTTAAGGGTTAATTTCCCTTCATTTCATTTCTATATTTTGCCAATATAGCTTTTATTTAAAATCATTTACTCATTTGCCTTTATTATTTCACAATTATTTTAAAAATTTTTCCTAATATGATTCTCTTGAACAATACAAATATGTATTTATAACAAAATCCAATTGAAAATTTTATAAACACCATCTACTCTGTTCAGATTCAAAATCAGTTTGGTTTGCAGTCCATAAATTTAAAAAGCTTGGTTTTTTATCTGTTTGTTCTGTTTGTAAACTCCAGCGAACGATAACACGCTGGCATTATGATCTACGAACATTTTTCCAATGGAACTTACCTGAAGTCAACAAACAAATCTATTGTTAAACGTAATTGCTATTGACAAACTGCCGGCGCGGGTTGTTTTCTTAAGTGTTCGTTTACGTAAACTCTTTAAAAGGAGGGAACAAACTACCACCTACCCATTGATTTCAATTAAATTTCTTATTTTACTATTTTATTACATGGAATAATATAAAATATTAAATCAATAAGATTGGAAAATTCTCACGCCTGTGTTTTCTAAGATTTATTTTGAGGTATAAATCGTGAATTGAATTAGAATATGAAAAGTAGATTTAATTAAATTTAAAAAATAATTCAAAAAAAAAATTGTAGGTATAAAGTTTGAAGAATTTTTAATTAAAAATAAAAATTAATTTTCCAAGTCAATAAACTGGAAGTTTATTTTACGATAAAAAGAAAGATAATATCCCAACTATTTTATTTTTATTTACTTATTTACATTTTTGATATAAATATTTATATAATATACAAGATGTGATGGTATAATAGTTTATTATTTTCTTTCAACATGTAATCCTCATTAGAAAGCTTTTAAGAATGATTTATTACGTCTAAAATTTTCTTGGAATGACACATTATGAAAGGATATATGAGAAATAAGCGACGTGAAAAGGGAATACGCATAACGGTAGACATTTTACGCGGAGTGAGAAAATGTGTACATTTGTGGAAATTGTGATGTGATGTCACATGTGACAACATTCGCATTATGTAAATCTCTTGAGGTCGCGAGTACATTTCGATAATGGTTTCGCTATGTTTTGTTTACTCCTAAAATACTTTATGCAAATGATCGTAAAGTAATGCTAACTCAAAGCTCTTAATATCGTAAGATCTTTTTTCTATTTTGTAAACATTGATGGTTTATAACTGATGTAGCAGTTACTTCTAAAAAAAATAATAATAAAAGTTCCTTTAGAGTGTAATGAGTAAAACAAACTGTACCGTCAGCTTGGTAAGTAATAAAAACGGCAAGTTCACTAATGGCAGAAAAAGAAATAACATCCCAAAACGCTTTCGAGTGGGCGTTTTATGTTTTTAATTCTCTTCGACGTTGAACTTCAGGAAACGAAATCGAAAAACACGCGTTATAGTTTCCTCACATATTTCTAACGCGTTCCTGTTACTATTATTAAACAATAGGTGCTATTGTGAGGCTAATTTTAAAATAGAAAGCAAATAAAACTATATCGTATACAGGGTGATTAACTACAAGTATGAAAATTTACTTTTTATGTCATATAAAACATACCCAAAACACCACATTTCGGAAATCATTTAAATTTTTTCAGTGTCACCTTCGATTTTAACCAACAATGACTTGTTTTACAAGCTTGTTATGCATATCTTTCCCCATGTCATTTAAAAACCTTCTTCTTCTGAATCCAACTATGGAAGCACATCACATATACACCGTTCGGCGGAAGATTTCTCATGCGTCATCAATTAATTGTGGTATCCTAGACGAACATTTTCAGTTTTCGTCTCTTTCTGCCATGTACAATTAGACAAAAACAAATATTTGACATACGTTGGAAAAACGGCGACAAGTAATGAAGCATGAGACATCTTTCATCGAACGGTGTATACTTGGTTCACACAGTACATCAACTTTTATTAATTATTTACTGTGGAGAAAATTAAAATACTTATGTTTTTCGCGATAATTTTTACGGAAAGTAATGGAAAATATATGGAAATTTTAAGGAAATTGATCGATTGTAAAACTATTCTTATACAAGATGTCCCGAAATTAGACGGCCATACGCTACCAGTGCATTCTACGTTCAAAAATAAGAATAATGGCCCAAATAAACATTCGTCGAAATAACCTTCCTAAGGGAGCTACAGACCCTTGAAGAGGGCAGCAGAAAAACGGTTTTTAATGAATATCTTCGGAATGGGTTGGGTTAAATCAACAAAAATTGGTACGCTAGCCTAAAATTTCAAGAGGAATTAAATGGTGGTATTGATTTTGTATGAAATTCATCAGAGGCGTGCGTGCCAGGGGTGACTTGGCAATTTGCTTGTCTAACTTTTTTCCATGTCAACTTCTACTCTGATTTAAAATTTAGGTTTCTTATATCTTTTTACGTAAGAATGGTCCTCTTGCTGCAATTGCGTATCTGCAACCGTTTTTGAGTAAATCGGTTTTGAAGACCGACTAACGTCATTCACAAAAAAATATATTTTTGCAGTGTGCTATGCGCTTTAACAGCGTGCAGTGTTTTGTTCACATTAGGGGTTTGATTGTAATGCGTCACCATGGAAACGTCAAAATTGTAATTGCAAAACAGTCCGAACGTATTTTCTTAGTATTGTTTGATCGTTTAAGAATGGCTAATTTTCCAAATCGTCGGCAACCACATCGCACCGCGATCTTCAAACACGGTCTTCAAACACCCATAGACATTTGGTAGAGCATGGCTTTTTTAAAAGAATAAATGGACAAGGAAGACCAAATATCCCTTATAACGATAAAAATGTTTTAAACCTAATTGAAGAAAATCCTAACATAAGCATTCGACAACTATCTAGAATATCAAACATATCCAGATCAACAGTAAGTTGTTTTAAGTTGGTAAAATGTAAACGTAAAGCTTCTCTATTAGCTAGGGAAAATTACACAACTACAGGGTTTACATCCTTACCATTACCAACGCCAGAGGTTTTTAAATTTTTTAGAAAATCAATTTGGTGAATTGTTGGAGGAAGTACCCTTGAACATTCGACGGGACATGTTTTTCCACCTTGATGGTGCTCCCCCTCATTATGCTGTGGCCGTAAGAAATTGGTTACATTAACATTGTCCAAACAGATGGATAGGAAGGGGCGGTTCTATAAATTGGCCGCCACGGTCACCAGACTTAAGTCCCCTCGATTTCTTTTTTTTTCGGGAAAAATTAAAGAAGTGGTTTATGCCGCGGAAATTACTTCTGTAGAGCACTTGCGGCACAGAATTGATATGCCGGTGGATGTCGTTAAACAAAATAATAGAGAAATTTTATGGGCTTCGAGATCAATAAATCGCCGCGCTAAATTATGCATTGAACAGAATGGAAATGTTTTCGAAGAATTCCTCAGATGACATTGTTGTTCTTTATGTGTTCTTAACCGTTTGAGTCCCAAGCAGCGCGATCGCGCTGTTCAGATTTTATGTCGAGAAAACCCAGGATACGTAAATATACATACAGGGTTTCTCACGCAACTGGTTCGTTAGAACTTTATTAGGTTCCACTATGAGTAGATTTTTGAGATTTTGGGGTTGTTCATCCGGATCTTTCGATTTAAAATATTTTCAAGATGGCTGCCACTTCCGGTCGACCGGAAGTAAGATACAACTTCGTTATTTTAAATGGAATGGTATAATTTTTATTGCATATCTTAATTCTTCGTACAAAAACAAGTAAACTTTGATAAGGGTTGTTGGTACTTATCTCTTTTCGTTTTCGAGTTATTTTGATTTTAAGATTTTTTTGACAATTTTCAACCTGTTCTTTAAAACCACATTTCTCAGTCACTGTTCAAGCAAGAAAGTTGATAACTGGTACGATTACTCTCCAGGCATTGCCAAATAGAACACCACTACCTCCACCCCTCTTTAATATACAGGCTGGTCACAAAGAGAGTTACTGTTCTTCCATATTCAGTTGCAAAAAAGTCGAAAATTGTAAATGGAACACCCTATATTGTTTTAGCCTATCCGATAGAGAAATTAATTCTCTACAGATTTGCAATACATGTCCCTATACCTATCGGTTAAGATTTTCAAGATATGAGGAAATTTGTCAAAATTGCGTACAAAATGTCAGATGTTTTTCTTTCTTTTTATTAGTAGGCTATGGAACTTGATCAATTTTTTTGCGTGACACGATAGGCAATTTAATTCTCTACCAATCTGCAATACACTTCCCTATACCTATCGATTAAAGTTTTAAGGATATAAGGGAATTTATCAAAAAACTGTTCAAATTTCGTAGCCTACTAATAAAGAAAAACTTTTTTGACATATTACGCGCAAGTTTTATAAATTCGCTTATATCTTCAAAACTTTAACCAACAGGTATAGGGAAATGTATTGAAGATTGGTAAAGAATTAAATTTTCTGCCGTATGAAGCGAAAAAACTGTTCAAGTTTCATAGCCTACTAATAAAAACAATACTTCTTCTGACATTTTACACGCGATTTTGACAAATTCCCTTATATCTTGGAAACATTAACCGATAGGTATAGGAACATGTAATGCAAATTTGTAGAGAATTAAATTCTCTATCGAATAGGTTAATAAAATGTGGGGTGTTCCATTTAAAATTTTCGACTTTTTTGCAATTGAATATGGAAGAGCGGTAATTCTCTTTGTGACCACTCTGTATGTGAAAGAGGGGTAGGGTAGTGGGGTTCTATTTGGCAATGTCTGGGGAGTAAATGTGCCAACTATTAACTTTCTTGCTTGAACAGTCACTGAGAGATGTGGTTTTAAACAGCAGGTTAAAAATTATTAAAAAAATCTTAAAATCAAAATAACTCGAAAACGAAAAGCGACAAGTACCAACAACCGTAGTGAAAGTTTACTTATTTTTACACGTAGAATTAAAATATGCAATAAAAATTATACCATTCCATTTAAAATAAAGAAGTTGTATCCTACTTCCGGTCGACCGGAAGTGGTAGCCATCTTGAAAATACTTTAAATCGAAAGATCCGGATGAACAACCCCTACTGGCAAAATCTCAAAAATCTACTAATAGTGGAACCCAATAAAGTTCTAATGAACCAGTTGCGTGAGAAACCCTGTATAGGGAAAGCGCGATCGCGCTGCTTGGACAGTGTTCGACAGTGTTTTTTCAAAACCGTCTGGGACTCAAACGGTTAAGCACTCATTTTACTGTTTGTTAATTGTTAGTTTTTTGTTTTGTTCTTGTCGTTTTACTGTTATCTTTTTGCCGTTACTTTTTCGTGGATAGTAAACTTTCTTAAATTTGAAAATGTAGTTAATTTACGTTATTAAAGTCCTTGTTGTACCACATAATCAAGGCCAAGAAGAAGAAGTAGGTAAAACAAGTATTAGAATTTTAACGTTTCCATGGTTACGCAGTCATAAAATCAAAACAATCTTTAACCCTCCGGTGGGCGCGTTTGCGGCAGTTAGCCGCATCTTTTTTTTTCCAAAATATTACTAAGTTAACTGTGAAACCACTGAATATTCTATTGCGGTGTAAAAGCCGCAACGCGCCTATTCGTGTAAGCCCGATAGGCGCGCCCACCGGAGGGTTAAAAAATGACCAATTAAATAATTCAAATATGAGATTAGTAGGTTTTCAAAACGGATTTACTCGAAAACGGTTGCAGATACGCAATTGCAACAAGAGGACCATTCTTACGTAAAAAGGTCTAAGGCATCTAAATTTTAAATCAGGATAGTAAAAAGTTGACATGGAAAAAAGTTAGACAAGTAAATTTTCAAGTCATCCCTGGCACGCACGCCACTGATGAATTTCTCTGTATATAAAATATAAAAAGAAATCGGCATTGTGTATTGGTCCCCGACGAAAAGAAACGGTCGATTTGATGTTTACAAATGGTCGGGTGTTTAACACTAACCTATGTTATGTTTCAAACTCTTTTTAAAGGTTTTTTCCAAATCAATTTACGTCTATTCGTATCACTGCGTTATAGACACGTTTTATGTAGATGCACATTACACTGATAAATGTCAAAGCTAATAACCCATTTTCTATAAAATTAAAAAAATTGATGTAGGATAGTTTAATTCTAAGATGACTAAAAATACGATAATTACAGCTTTTTAAGGCATTAGGAGAACCTGTTTGGTTGAGCGTTGTATAAAGGGCTTCAATTTAGTGTCTGAAACGCAATGTCGTAGTCGTAGTTACCCCCGAACATTAAAAAATCGCGTTTAAAAAGTTCGACAAAAATTGTTTGGTGTGCTACTCGATAAAAGCGGAGTACATTTATAATTTATTATTAACGTTATCAACGTAATTTTTGCCAAAAAAATCGCCCTGTATAGTAACGGTTTGTGAAACGAAAATAGATGTAACATTTTCTATTGGCAACAATAGATTGTCTTAAAAAAATACTGGCTCGATTTAATATGTTATAAATATCTTCTAGAGGCCAATATATTTTGTTATATTATTATTTTTAGTGCAAAAATGAATATTTCAGTTATGACACAGAAACAAAAATGTATACTAGAAGGATATATGGTATATTCCAGTACTTGAAATGTATTCCATAAACCATAAAATTGGGAATTGGAGTTAAAAACACGGAAGAAATTTACTAAGAAAGAACTATTTTTAGATTGTTTAAAAACTACAACAAAAAATAAAATAAATTTTTTTGGCTGGTCCAACCTTTCTAGATTGAATTGAAACTTTAATATATTTTCAGGCAGACTCGACTCAAGCTTCAAGAATCTTACATATTTCATTACTTCCTTCTTTACGTTTCACCTCCTTCCTTTTAAATTTTCTTTTAAGCTTTCTACTTTCGTCTGGAAGTTAATAAATGGCTTTAGTTTTCTATTAACTATATACAGGGTGAACTACGAAGACAAATTTTCAAATAAAATCTTCTTTTAAACTTTTATATTCGTCTGGAAATCAACAAACGCTTTTAGTTTTCTACATATAGAGTGAATTATAAAGACAAATATTCATATTAAAACTTTTTTTATGGTTTCTTCTTTCGTCTAGAAGCCAATAAATGCTTTTAATGTTGTATTATCTATACAGGATACCCCGTTTTGATTGTCCAATTTACTGGTGTATTCTTTGACTAAAAATAAGTAAAAGTTCTAATGAAAGTGAGTCGTTTTCAAGATACTAGAATTTTAGTTCCATAAGTTTATTTATTATTAACATAATCGAAGTGAATCATATGAATTATATTATCAACTCGTTACGATGGTTTCGATAAATTGTCATTATTATCTTACACTAATTAGGTACAGAAACCATTGTCGAAACCATCACAACTACTTAATAATTTAATTTAAATAATTCACTAAATTATTAGTGATGGAATTAAAACGTTAAATATCTCGAAAACGAACCACTTTCGCACTTATGTTCATTAGGACTTTTTTGCTTGTTTTCAGTCAGGGATTGTGTCAATAAATGATCGGACAATTAAATCGGGACACCTGTATATAGGGTGAATTAGGGAGACAGACTTTAGTATTAAAACTTCATTCTAACTTTTTTCTTTTACCTCGAGTCCAGTAAATAGTTTTAGTTTTCTTAAACTAAATTTTGGTAAACTACGAAGACGTATTTCCATTTTAAGAAATCTTCCGCATCTTTTTCTATCATCTCAACTGTTTCGTTATGTTTAAGATTTTGTATTTTTCAACAAAAAATTTTAAAAAATTTCCAGTTTCGCAGCAAAAATCCATCCAAAATTTCATGACGTAAATTTAAAATCCGACGCTGACGTTTCGGTTAGCGCGTTCTATAAATCACGTCGGTAATTCAAACTTTCTCGTTATAAATCTGCTTTAAGACCTCCCCTCCGGTCGAGAAGAATTATTTTGGTAGAAATCATGAAAGATGTATTTGATATTGAGTAATAATTTTATTAATCTAAAACGAGTTAACTTTGACTCAACCGGAAAGTTAAAATTCTTGTTACCTTACTTATTAATCGATAAGAAATTTATAATTAACTCCGATTGTTTCTTTTTAAGGAAGGTGAGTCAGAGTTGCCTTTTCATTTGCATTTTTAAATTAAAATTAAATGAAAAGTAAAATTCTGTTTGCTCATCAAGGTTTAAAAATGCAAATAAAAAATATGAAAAATTGGATACAAATTATTTTCAAGGTGTTTGTAGAGATATACATTTTAGAGAGATGCAACAGCTTGATGAGCAACAGGTCAAACAATCAGACGAAGAATGTAGGATCGTTTACCACCAACCTTTTATTTCAATCTGTTGCTCGCAGCTTCAAAAACCGGGCGAAACGAATTTGTACCTTTACATTTCTATCACTGACCAATCCGAACTAAAACGGTAACCGAAAGAACATTACGGCCACAACCAAAATAACTTAAAAAAAGTTAAATTGCCCCGCACAGTTAAAACTCACAACCCAAACGGAATTTAATATAAACCTTCTATTTAATTAATAATTTAAAATATAAAAACTTCGGAACTATCACGCGGACATCGTTATAATTTTCGACGGTTTATCCCCACGATAACGATAGACGTCCCGACGCCGAATGAGGCTGCGAACTGTACCCGGGAATGAGTCCTGTGGGATACGCATGCGTTTGTCCTTACGATACCGCGTTATCCTTAATCCTTTTTTTATTTATTTCGTTAATTTCACTCACTTGGCGTTTTATCGGTTTTCATGAGGAAAAACGTTCGATGTTTGATTGACCGTTCAATGGCGAATCGAACTAAGCACTAAAGTCTGTTCGTACAGCGGTTCTAAAGTTAATTGGGCTGCCAGGTGTAACCAGATTATCTTATCGTGGGTACCTAGTGCGAAATTGACTCGTTTTCCGCCGAACCCATTAACGAACAGGATTTAATGGGATTTTCGGACTTATTAGGGATTTTCGAACATAAGTTGTGTTTTTTGGCGGGTTATAATTTTTTTAGACACCATGTATAATTATATTTTTTAATTATAACAAGTAAAATAAGTAATAAACAAAAAAGATAAATTCTTTGGCGGATTTTAATTTTTTTGAAGCACCAGGTATAATTATATTTTCCAATTATAATGAGTAAAAGAAGTAAGTAAACAAAAGGGTAAATACTTTGCGGGTTTTACATGTTCTGAAATAGTCTATAATTGTCATTACTTATCACCGTTTTCTCGACGTACTATATTCCGAAATGGAGCTGCACCACGAAAAGGAAGTTAAGAAAATAAACCCGATCGCCGTAACATTGCCAAGTACTCCTCCATCTTTCTCTTTATGGTGCAGCTCCATTTCGGGTTATAATACGTTAAATAATTTTCTTTATTTAATTAATAGTGTTTTGAAATAACACAGTTGGTTAATGACGCATAAGACATATTTCGCCGGACGAAGTATATTTTCTAATTATGGTAAGTAGAAGAAGAAATCAAAAGCGTAAATTCTTTGGCGTGTTTTGATTTTTTCGACACACCCTGAATAATTATATTTTTTTAATTTTAATAAGTAAAAGAAGTGAGAAGCGAAAAAAAAATGTAAATTCCATGGTGGTTTATGTTTTTTTTAAACACTGTTTAATAACATTTTCTAATTATAATGATAACTAAAAGAAGTACAAAAGTAAAAACGTAAAATTTTTAAAAATGTATTCCTTGTTTAGAACATTTTCTTATTTCATTTCTTAATTGTCCATTTTCCTTTTCTAATCTTTCAATTTCGTTTTCTTGGAATTCATTCTGATCATTTTGTTCCGACAATAAATTTAATACCTCACTATGTAAAACTCTCAGCTTGATGTTACTTCCTTCCAAATCTTTAATTTTTTTATCAAGGGACTCAATGTTATCAACGTCAACGTCAGTTCTTTCATCCGGAACTTGTACCCAATCGCCTTGAAAAGTTATTACCTTCTTCTGAACTTCAGTTATAACTCCTTTGGTTTCTTTAAGTGAACCTGTTTTTTGTTCTTCGTCTATAACGACTTCTGTCATTTTATTTGACGAAGACTGAAATGGGGATTTTTGGAATAATTGTGAGTTTATCTATGGAAACGAAATGTACAAAATTAAAATTTATTCAAAAGTAACAAGGTCGCTCCATTAAAAAAAGGTATGTATTTCAAATTTATGTTTTAAAAACCAAATGGAAGCATTGTTTATACAAACGAATTTGAAATGGGTTTAAAACAGAAGATCGCACTTCTTTGTATTTTAAGTACGAAAAATATTTACACAATAAGCTACATACATACAGCGATTTCGTACTCCGCACTGTTCGTAAATTTCGTAGTTTTAGTGAATATGCCAAAATGATTATTATTACAAAACGAAATATTAACGATTGTTGGCTAGTGAAAGTTTTTTTAGATATTTTTCAGTTTTATCTCTTATATTTTTACTTACAGGGTAACTAGTCCGTAAATGTGAATATTGAATTACGTTTTTATAGAGCTTATTAGTAATTGATTAAACCAAATATCCCTTATGTAGAAAAGTCAAATAGGAGTTATTTCAATTGTTGTACAAAATTCTTACGTACGTTTACAAATACAGTGAACGCTCTATATAAGCAACCTCTCTATAAGCAAAATTCTTTATAAGCAACCTCTAGACAGGCAACTTTTTTTAATTCAACTGCTCTGTATAAGCAACTTATGTTCTTAAAGATAAATAGTTAACTTAAGTTTAGGCCAATTTAGAAGTAAAATCAACTGTTCACAACAATATGATCTCAACCTGTAAAAAATTTGTGGGAGGAAGATGCAAAACATTTACCTCAATATTTGTTGCTCTCGGAACCTCCTCGTCGACCACAGGTGTAAGGAGGGATCCCAAAATATTCTCGAACCTGCGTTCCAGGAGGAGGTTCTTGAATCGGCAAATATATACTACTATTAAGCGAATGAAGACAATAAAATATAGTGAAATCGATGATACAGTGCTTTCTTGGTTCTTGGAGCGGCGACAATTAAACGATTTAGTTCCAAATGAAATGATAAAATTAAAAGCATTCGAAGTAAATAGATTAAATAATGGACCTGAAACATTTGTAGCAAGTGTTGGATGGTTAACGAAATTTAAAAAACGACACGGTATACGGATTTGTCTGTTTATGGAGAGTATGTCTTGCAATCTGGAGCTAGCTAATGCATTTAAAAATAAATTAGAAAAAAAATTCCCTATAAGCGACTTTTCCCAATAAGAAACTTTTTTATTGAAATTGGTTCAAATGAGTTGCTTATAGAGAGCGTTCACTGTACTAAAATTTTGAGAGTATTAATATTTTCTTTGGCAATGATTTACCTCTCTTGATAGATTAAGTTTTAATATACATTGTAAATCAAAAATATTTTAAATATTTCTATGGTTTAGAAGTACAGGAAGTGAAAGTTAACTTTCAAATAATGCATTTATCAGTGTGTACTATTTTATTTTTCTCTCGAGTGTACCATGAGAAAATGTATCATAAATTACTAATATCATAAATTAATAATTAGGATAAGACATTTATGAATTTATTTATAACACTTCGTTGATTTTAATGAATCGTATGTTAGTTTTAATAAACCAGAGCCGAGTGTAGCAAATAAGATCGAAATTGATGGTTATCACGTTGATACATCAAAAAAACTTCGGAACAGAAAATCCACAAAAGATTTTAGATGAGTCCAACGACAGAGTTATTTATTTTAATATGGGTTCTAACTTGAGACGGAATAAATTGTATCGGAAATTACGTAAAACCATTTTGAAAATTTTGGAAAAGGTAAAACGAACAGTTTCTTGGAAATTTGAAGATGAACACCTATTTGGAAGACCAACTAACGTTATTATAAGACCTTACTTTCCTCAAAAGGATATTTTGGTTAATTCTAATGTTCAATTATTTATTGCACATGGCTGACATTTAAGTACTATAGAAAGTATTTATCATGGAATTCCAGTGATTACTGTTCCAATTTTTGGGGACCATTCTACGTATGCGGCAACTGCAGCTCCAAGAGAATGCACTGTAGCTGTAAATACTCCTTTTACAAAGTTATCGGAATAAAGCTTTTCTAAAGCAGCTAATGAAGTTTTAAATAATAAACGTAAATATAACTTTTCGTTTTATACAGTATGTCTCCGAAATGCGTGTACAACGTAAACCTCAGATTTCTTGGCTTGAAATAAATCAATTTAAGTGAACTTATCTATATCCAATGTTGCTTCATTTCGCCGCTAGAGGGCTTTAAAAATAATATTTGTCGTGAGTTTTTCTTAAATTACTTGAAAAATCTTCATAAGATTTCATTCATTTTTTGACCATGTCTTTATGTAAGCAGGCTACAGCTTTCAGGGTGTTTAGAAACACTCTTAACACAAGTTATCCATCCAAATCTTTTTAAACACCTTGTAGAATTTTCTATCAATTTTTTTTCTGAATAGCTGTATTCATTTAGAAACTCTTCTCTCTCTCACAAAATTTCCGTTGGGGAAACGGTTTAGCCACAAAGAAAACATTTTCTGAATCTCTACAAGCTCAAATCGGTAAATTGAGATAATATTAACAAAGTTCAAAGTAACAATTTTTCGCAGAGTACGAAGCTCTTTCAAGAAAACCAGATCATACAGGTTCTGAAGTAGTTTACTGCTTAAAATTTTCAAAATTTTAGTATCTTATAAATAACATCTTATCAATACTTTAATAGACATTTTATTTTTTTAACATTCTTAACGATAGATTTGTTTGTTTTCTATTATGTAAGTTGGATTACAAAATCTTGATAACACAAGCAGTGTACAAATAGGTATAAATATATCGAATTTGATGTAAGTATTGCAAAATGTATTTAAAATTAGTGAATAATAAGACAATAAAAGACAATTATGGATACAATTTTGATAATCTACGCAACATTAATAACCGTTAAAATATTATTAAAAACCAATAATTTGAAGAAATAATTCTAAAGTTAAGGAAAAATGCAAAATTACGTAACATATCTTGTAACTTAATTCAAAAATTTCAGCGCCAAACATAATTAATGAACATTCTCATCTAACGAAGGAAATAAACAGGCAAACAAAATTTAACGTGAACGTGTATATGAGAATTTTCAATGAGGACGTGTGGATTATTGGCAATAGAATGATTAATCTTTATTTTTTCCAATCGTTTAAATAGCATTGCGTAAAATGAATTTTTACATAGAAGTTTAACGCTTAACAAACGAATTACGCCACATTCGCGACATTACAATTGTTCTAGAAAATGCGCTAATTCAATAAGGATTAATGGACATGTGGAACCATGTAATTGGCTTGTTTCCGAAGGAGTCCTAATTTGGCCCCATTAGTCTTTTATGTGTAATACCACGTGAAGGAGGTAAAAGTACGGGTTACTCAAGTCAATATTATGAATAAATTAACACAGAGAATCTCAAATGAAACAAATGTTTAAAGATCGAAAATTGCAAATACACTAACAAGGTCGAAAACAAGAAAAAGGATTCGTGCATTTCTAAGCATTGTGTTTTGCATTGACTTTTTTGAATTAGAGTTAGAAGATACGTTACATAGTTTTGTTTGTTAGTTTACTTATATTTTAAAAGGATCTTCTATAAACATTATACAAGGTTAGTATACAATTCGGGAGCGGTCAAATAACTTTGTTATTTGTGAAGTATCAACTTTGAAATTCTGCCTAACTATACAGGGTGTTTAAAAAAGATGCGGCAATATTAAAGGGGGTGATTGGGCCATTTTATACAAAACAGATTATAATAAACATGGTCTGGAAACGCTTCGTTGCCGATCTACAGCGTGTTGAAGTTTAATTAAAAAAAGTAGTAAAAATTTGCATATTTTGATACAGTCCTGTTTTATTCACTGACAACGTTTTCAAATTCTTGTTTCTTGCTAGATCACAAGTTCTTAAATACTCAAGTTCTTAAAAACAAGGATTTTTAGTGTTTCCCGATTGTAAGCCAAAAAGAATATTTATCATTTTAAAATAACCACAAATAAGCCATTCATGCGCCTTGTAATTTATTTTTTCCAGGAGGAATTTCAAGCATTCATATGTTTCCTTCAGTACAGTTGAATGACTTATGGGAACTGCCGCGCATACATTTCCGCTATGGAGTAATATAGCGTTTACACTTTCATTAGAGGAGTCTATAAAGAGACGTCAGTCCTCTGGTTTATATTTTTTTTATAAACCTATGAGTCCCTCAATATTATTACAATAGACTAAACTGTTTTCACTTGAAAAATATTTTTGAAATTTCTTATCTCTTTTTCTATACAGGGTGTCCCAGATATTAATACGCAAACTTCACCAGGACATAGTACTCATAAAAATAACACAAAAGTTTTATATAAACATGGGGTCGCAACTCTTTTGTTTTCGAGATATGAGATATAGATTGATATAGATTTTATTTGAACTATTTATAAACAAAGGAATGTGAATTTTTACAGTTATGTACTACAGCCAAGCATGTTATTTTCAAGCCTTAATTTAGCCAGCCCGGCGTGCCTTAAAGGGTTGAAATTCACGATCATCACTACATTTTCCAAAAGAACTTTTTAATTCGGTAGAATTTTAACTTTTGTATTATTTTTATGAGAACTATGTCCTGGTGAAGTTTGCGTATTAAAATGTGGGACACCTGTATATCGTTACCTTTGTCCTAGGCAAAAGTAGTCCCCGTTCTTTCAGTTTTCAAGCGCAAAGTTCCACTTTGTCTTTTGGAAGATTGAGATCGCGTACGAAATCATCCAATCCATCTTGGTCAAAACGCATAGGACCTTCGTCACTACTAGAAGTATGTTCAAAATCAATGCTGCTTTCTTCTTCGTCAACTTCATCACTGTCCATTGATTCAAATATAATAGATTGAGAAAGTGCGTCGTCAATTTTATTTGTTTTATATTTAGTTGGTGTTACACTTTGAACGTTAGGGTAAATAAGAATTTTTTTAATTTTCTTTTTAAAACCTTCTATATCGCACAAGCAAAAGTAATAATCTTGATTGTGATACTTGGATTTACGCCAAATCGTTGGTTAAACAATAATTCTTTTTCCCGCTGTTTTATCATCCCACCTAGACAAACTTAGCCTACAAGAATTACAAACTGAGGTAAGTACCCATGGCTTGTCCAAATTTTTCATATTCATCTTAAAACATTTTAAATATTGGGTTTTTATCAATTCGGTAGTAGATCTACGCTTATTTCTTGTGTCATAACGTACACAAATACAACAAAATTTATATTTAACACAGTTGCTTCTAGAAGTCATCGTTTTCTGCAAATTAGCGAAACTGTATAGATTACTATTGTTGCTTAGCCTCAAAGAGTGATGTTATAGAAATTATATTTCTTCAAGAAGAAATAAAGCTCTTCGAAAAATTCAAAATACATCTTCAACGGGAACAATGGTACTTTCAGGTGCCGCATAGAATTTTGTAAACAAAAATTTATTCGCTGTGTTATGTCATCCCGAACATGATTAAAAACCGAGCTTTTTGCATATTTAGGTTAGAATATTTCAAAAACCTGACATGATGGAGCAATTCTGAGACCAAATTTGAGTTCAACGCGCCAGAAACCATTAGGAAACTATTATCTGATCTATGGGACTGAAAAATGTTGGCCAGTGTTATTATAATAATCTAATAATTGAAAATATTTTACTTTTAAAAGTGAAACAAGTATTTGTTCAGTGTACGAATGTTGAGTGTACTCAACATTCGGGAGTGTTAGTGTGGAGTATATGCACTTAATTCACAGGCCTAACTCCGGATCTAACGATACAAAAGCTAGAATATTCGAGTCTTATTTAAAATTACCTTATTTTACTATTTTGGTAATCATTCATGTTTTCTTTTGTTGAAAAGTTTAATAATCACTCTCTGGTGTTGGCACTTTGTTTAGTTTTGATGCCTTGTTACATGTAGTATTAAAAAATGATTTAGAATTTAACGTATTTTTCCTTAAATTTAAATGTTTGGATATTAAAGTGATTCTTGTAAGCTGAATTTCAAGGCGGAGTCAATAGTCGTCATGGGTATCGTTAATCCAATTAAAACATTTGTATCGATTATCAGTAGAGGTAAAAGCCAAAAGTGTACTTTTCTCAAAAACGGTTCATTTTTTTATTGTAATAAAATTACTTTTTCTTTTTCAAAGAAATAAAGAAATTGAAAAAAAAACTGTGGGGAAGACAGATTCACAAGGGTGTAAAATGTTAGGAAAATTCACAAACTAATTTAACCATCTACACTCACAATAGGAATAGACAAAATTTTGGGAAAATATCTCGATAAATAAAAAAGTTCTAAGCAAAAAAATCACTTTCGCTGTGGACCTTTTAGGAACGAATGTCTCCTCAGGGATGCAAGCTATCCAAAAACTTTATAGGAACATGTAATGATATTTTGACCCAAACTTTCAGATTCTGAGAAATTGCCCACTTATTCTGGGACGCCTATATAATTAATTCAATATTTTTTCATATTATTTCTTCCATTTATTAATCCTCTACTTGATAAAAATAAATAAATAAAAATTCGATGTACAAGAGTTTTTTGTTAGAATTGAGCATTTCTCTTCTAAATTCCAAGATCATTATTTCAAATTCACTATACTGCTTATTTACGAAAATGTCATCATAACTCAAAATTTTTGTTTTTTGAGTTTTTTTGTCGCATTATAATTACGATTTGTGTTACTTTCTTCCTGTGTGAACGAAATTTATGAAATCCCTTCAATAATGGCAAAAAAGGAAATATCATTACATACCGAATGTTACACAACTATTGCATTGGGGTTATAAAGAACGCTAAACGAAGCGGTTTTGCATAATATAATAATGGCTAAAACTTAAATATAAGAAAGTTATGATCCCCTTAATTTCCATAAACCGTAGTTTAGGTGCCGCTGATAATACCGCTAGTAACACACTAACCAGTGCACTTTTTCAGTTAGTAACTATGGTAACGAGGTTAAAAGGTCACTCCATTAAAAAAATTACACATAAGATTTACAGGTTAGGATTATTCGACATTGATACCTAGGCACAAATCTGACAAGAAACCACTTAAATGACAGTACGACCATAACAATTTGTATAGTAACATGATTTACATCAGCAGTATTTAAAATGTGGTATACCAAAATTAAGAGGATATAACATTATTATGCTTGAATTTTTATTTTTTTGGTACTGTGAAAAGTTGCTCCATTTGACTCTTTTTGGGTTCTGCAACAGTTATGGAATGTTCTCTGTAGTTTCAAATAATATCCGTTTGCTCTTTGCCACAAGAGAAGCTTATTTTACTTAAGTTTTAGTATTCAATCGCCGCTATTGATAATCTTATGAATAAGAACAGGCTTTATTATTGAACATTAAGTAAGCAGTGTAAAATAATTAGTTAAGAGAAAAAACTTTAAATCCATTTTTCTCAAAACTTGAATTATGACTGCCTTGTCGCAAATGAGCGACATGTGTTCCTTATCCTCTAATGTTTTAACAAAGTCTCCAATACAACATACAGGATATTCAATTTCCTTGTCTTCTCAACCTTAATATAAATTCCTGGATTTTTGAATTTCTTAAGTATTTCTTCAATCTTGTTGATCGAACCAATACTTGACAAAGTAAAAAAGAAAATGTTCCATATACAGATGTCTTTTTTTTATTTACCTTTTCTCCTCTGAATTCCAAAATAATTATTTCACATTTACTGTATCTGTTGTATTTTAGAATTTTCACAAGAAAATATCATGTTTGTTCAACTCTATATAATATAATGTTTGCTCAACTCTATAATTTATTAGTATTTTTTGTTCATCAGCCTGCATATAAATTTCTTCAAACTTATCAATCGATTCACTACTTAACAAAATAATGTAAAAATCTCAGTACATAGTGTTCTTTTTTTAATTAGCATTCGCTTCCTACATATTTCGAGAGATAGAACTTATGTTTTAAAATCCCTACAATAAAATATCGAAAATCTACCACCCCTATTATAAATTTTTTGCCTCTTTAACTATTGCAACTTCAATACGGGTAAAGAAAAAGGCGGGAGAATCAAATACATCCTATATTAGAATGCTGAAGGGGGCACCTATTTATAAGAATAAAAAAATAATAAAGCACAGCCTGTATTTGATTTATTTCTTTTGGTATTCTTTGACGTCATAAACACGCAGGTTGGTCCTATCCAAATATGAACGGCGATAAACTTTACCCTTTATCTAGTTTCAGTTTACCTCAAATAACTATTCTTCTCTTCAGTAAGACATTTCTTTACAAACACATAATTTTTATTTAGATTAATAGATATTAAGTTTCCATAATTTTATTAAGTTTTATAAATTATTAACACAACATTGAAAAAAAAGATTCAAATAATAATAATAATAAATATTAAAAACTTTAATTGATTTATTAATTATTATTTAATTGATTATTTGAAAAAGAACGTTTCGGACGACAGACGCCTGCATATTAAAAAATTGTAAAAAATTTAAAATAGTAACTCTTAAGAAATACCCGGAACAAAATTGTTTTAAACTTACCCACGCATTTTGTCAGCTGGTCAGATCACAAAACCGAGCGCGCCGTTTTATTTTCCAATTCGTTCTCTAACCGCTACTTCTTTGTGCTTTCACTCTCTCTGAACCCAATGTCAAGATCTTTGTATAAGAAGATTAAAAATAAAAATACTATTTCATGTAAACACTCCATTCACTAAACGCGCGTTCGAGAATTTATTTTAGTACTTTAAGAGCCATCTATTGTCCAGCGGAAAATATCATGACATAGAAAGAGAAAATTTTATAGTCCACTAATGGAATTCTTTATAGGAGAATAAATAAAGGGATGTTGAGGAATTTATTTTTTTAATTCGAAAACCTAGCCAGGATAAACAGTAAAACGAAGAATTTATTTTGAAGGTTTAAGAGCCATCTATTGACCATAGGAAGATATCATGACTTAGAAAATAGAAATTTTATAGTTGATTAATGGAATTCTGTCTTAAAAAATAGAAATTTTATAGTTTACTAATGGAATTCTTTATAGAAATATACAAGAACACTGGACTAACAGGATAACTCAATCTGCGATAATCGCCCGTCACCTTAACGTCACTGCCAGGCTTAGTATCTCCGTCTTACACTCGAATGAAACCACAACAAACTGGCAACTGCGCACTAAATTTCGGCGTATACACATCTTATGGGATTGACCATCCTATTAATCCAGTTTCCTTGAGGAAAATAAATAAATAGGCGTTCAAGAATTTATTTTAATGCTTTAAAGGCCATCTATTGACCAGGGGAAGATATCATGACTTAGAAAATAGAAATTTTATAGCTGACTAATGCAATTCTTTATAGGAAAATAAATTGTGATAAGAAAAATCATTTAAATTTGAAATTGGGATAGAGAAAATTTAATAAAATAAGATTTAAAAAATTAGTAAAATAAACTATAAATAAAGTTTTAATAAAATTTATTTCAAAGATCTAAACATTGATAATACTCAACAAATAATTCCGTAAAAGGGGGTTGGATGTAAAGATCAATACTTAGCCATATACCACAGATGGTTAAAATTAAAATGTACTAAACAAAGATTGTTATCACAATATTAAGTAGAAAATAAGTAGAGCTTGAATTAATTTATGGCCACCAAAAAAATAGACTAAAAATGAATCACTAAGAAATCACTTAGTTAAAAAAAATACTAGATAATTAATAAAATGTATGTGTTCACACAAACTTAAAGAGAGAAAAATAAAAGTTTGAACATTATCACCTAAACATACATTTTTTTTGTACTTTTAAGGTTTTGTGTTTTTTTTGTGTAATAATTTTTTCTTATAAATGGGTTTTTATAAGGTTCAAACAAAAGCTGTTTTTTCAAGACGATTTTAAATCATTCAGATATTAAAAATTAAAAAAGTAGATGATTAAAAAAAAACGATAATTACAACAAATCTTAATACATATAAAATTGTACTTTGAAAATTGTATAAATCAATTACCTAAATAAAAGCAAAAAAAAGATATTCCAGAAAATACAGCCAAATTGTTTGACCTATTTATACTAAACTATCGTTTCGGTACAAACGGTGCTCGTGTTTACAAAAATGTAAAAAAAACCTTAGATATCGAAATCGAAGATATCGTTTTCATCAGCTTCTTCATCCACAGCCACCACATTCCTCTTATCTACGTTATTTGTCTCCTGTTCGTTAGTCTTGGAATCTCTCTCCTTCAACTCGTCTAATTCAGACAGTTCGCTCTCACTGTGTCGTCGTTCCTGAGCCCTTTTCTTATTTCTAGCCTTCCGTTGATTTTTTTTCTTTTGACCCAATATACTTGAATTAGACCTGTTGAAAAGGTACATTTTAAAGAAATCGTAAATCGAGATTTTGTCATCTTTGAACCAGAGTATTCTATATCCGTTTTTTAAAATCTAACAGAAAATGAGTTTTTAGTGTTGACATTCAATGTAATGTAATGTGCATCCATAAAAAAACGATTTGATAATACAGCAGTAGGAATAGATGTAGATTGATTTAAAATAAACTTTCAGAAAAAGCTTGAAACATGAAATAAATTACTATTAAAAACTCAATTTTAAGAAAAACTTTACATAGAATAGTCTGATTTTAACACTTTGTTGACCGGGAATTTTACTTAAAAACTATGTCATGTCACCGATACTGAGGATTGCAATAACAATTTGACTCGCCACCATTCAGCAACGTTTGGATATTAAAACACAAGTTAATTGTCACCAGTCAGCAAAGTGTTAAGACGAGGATTTATCAAAAATCTTACCTATACAATTGTTTTAAGACCACATCGCTAAACCTGACAGTTTTCTTTAAACTAGACGAAACCTCACCACCATCTTCTGGAATGACAGAATCTAAACTAGCGTGACAATTTTCGAACGATGACGCCCAAAGGAAATCGTCGATGCTAGATTCGGAAACGCTACGACTTACTGAACTACAAGAAGCGGCGAACCTTTTTAAAATACCCTTAGAAGACTTACTGGGACTGTAACTGCAGCTTAACTCATCTCCGCTTGACTCAGAAATGGCTCCGTTTATATCTAAGGCTCCACCTATATCTATAGCTTTACTCATCGGGGGTTTATTTTCGTCTTCGTTTAACTTCTCAGTTTCGATTTGAATGTTTTTGGTGCGTTTTGACTTCTTTTTTGTGTTTTTGATGATTTCTTGATTGTGTTGGGAAAAGCTTTCATGTAAATCAGATGAAAATTGATTTGTATTATGGTTTGTAGATATGGACAATGATGAAGATGATGTTGATGGAGGAATATCATTAATAAATCTTTCTTCTATATCATGCAGGTTTAAACCAACAAAATAACTTTTTAAATTTTCTTGGGTGTCTAAAGGTATTTGAATAACGACGTTGTTGTCCCAAACTTCGATTGAAAAGTCTTCTTCTTGGATCAAAGTGTGTAATTTGATGTAAAAAGCATAATAAACAGGGTAAAATCCTGAACTAATCGTAGAAAATTTAACGTGTAAAGATTTATTAGTTAAGACCTTTTCTAAAGAATTTTCATCAACGTTTCTTGTGTGTAAAGTGAAAATTAATGTGTTTTGAGAAAGGTGTGAGGAATAATCTGGTAAAGTGTAATGAGTGTTGCAATCAAGAAAATTATATTCTAACTTGTTAATAGTTTGTGGAATATCTTTAGAAATATTTTTAGAAACATCTTTATTAATATCTGTCAAAACGGTGATTAATTCTTCATTTGAAAAATCATTTGAAATAAATGTAGGTGATCCATGATCACTTTCAACGCCACTATCGTCTCTACAAATATCAATGATGGTGTCTTTTCTTTTAACAGGTAAGGTAATGATAAGTTTCTTTGTATCTTGGTCGAATTTTGCATTACCAATATCTTGGTTAACAAAATAAGGTAAAGTTAGTTCTAATTTGTATTTTGAAGGTTTCTCACTTGTTAGTTGTAAAGTTTTTTCTGTAACATCTAAAGTTATATCATTAGCTGATTTTAAAAGCGGTAAATTGACTTCGATTATTAATTCTTTAGGAATAGTACAATTTAATTTACAATTTTTATCCTCGGTAAATTCTTCTAAATCAATATTACTTCTATGTTTTATTACATAATTAGGTGTTGTATATTTACTATTTAAATCATCTTTTTTAACTTTATATTTATTCGGTAATTTTTCCTCAACTTTAGGTAAAGTCTCGTATAATTTATCCATTAAAGCTTGTGCATCAGGTTCTAGAGTTTCTGATTTAGATTGTGATTTTTTTCTAATTATTGCAGGATGCGCCATCCCTTTATATTGCAGTTTTGGTAATTTTAAATTCTTACAATCCAATTTAACATTAAAATTTGATTCAACAGCCTCACAAGCTGTGTTATTAACCATATTTAAAAAAGCTTTATTATTAGCGGCCAAGTATAAAGTGTCTGGGTGAAAAACCACATCGAAAACTTGACAACGTACCCCTTTATTATCCACATCTTCCCTCGGTGGACTTAAAGAAAATGGTAAACTCCAATTTAAACCACTTTTACCATCTTGTAAACTTCTCTTCGAAGAAGGTTTTTCAATATTTTCATTTTTACAAACATTTATAAAACATTTTTTAGTTCCGTTCATACTGGTTTTAATCACGTGTCCGGCACTAGGATTGATAAAAGTAACGTCGTAGCCTCGTTCTTTTTCCAATTGCGTGATTTCTTCTTGGTAGATTTTCTGATTTTCCGGGTTTTGAATCTCTTCGACGTAATCGCACAATAACTTCCTGAACTCTTTGTCTTTTAAGGCGTCCCCGAACCTTTCGACTTCTTCCCGGGTTAAATCTATATCTTTGAACGTCTCGAACGAACTTGCCATGACTCGTTATTATGTGTACGTTTTTATCTGATTACGCTGGCTTGTTGTGTTATGATGCAATAAAAACTTGTGGCTCACGTGGGCGAATCGGAGATAAAGCCGGCCGGTCGAAGCGGTAGTTTTAAAATGGTGTCAGTTTGAATGTTAGGAGGTGTTTGGTCGATATTTACGGTTAAAATCGTTAAAAACTTAATTATAAGATTGGTTTAAGGTATCTTACTTGGTTGAGTTTGTGATATTATGAAGTTTTAAATGATAAACTAGTTGGCTGGATGTCTATGCGAATCTAGTTGGCTTTGTTTTGTGTTTTTGTAAAATCTTGACCTCTTTCCAAAGCAGAAACGTTTAACGAGTAAACTTGGCACAAGTGACAGGAAGTTTTTTTTATAGTTGTTGAAGTTTTCAAAACGTTTTATTTTGGTTTGTTACCTTGGTTTTTTTTTGTATTTTCATTTGGGGGTTATTGAGGATCACTGAGATTTCTAGAACGTTCTAAACAAGTAAAGGAATTTATTTGCTTACGATAAGAATGTCACGTAATGTTTTTAAAGATTCTTCGGATTTAAAAAAATAAAGTTAAATAATTTCAATATAAAGCAAGAGCTCTAACAGGATAAGAAAATTTGTTATTAAAAATAACAATCTTGGGTTGCCTAGGGTGGCGACATTTGACATTTGTCAAAATGACAGCTGTCAAATTTAGAGAAACTTTTAAGAGAATCTATGACTGGAGCAATTTTTATTATAAAAATTACTTTAATGGGGTATTCGTTTGGTAAAACTGGAGCACACTGGTGTGCACTAGTGCATAATAGCGTATTCTATTGAACTGTCACTTGTTTGTACTAATTGTAAGCTAATGTGATGTATGCACTCACATGCACTCAAAGTCAAATTCTGGTGCGCACCAGTGCAACCAAACGAATACGCCATAAAATTCATTAAAACGGTTTTAATTGTGCAAAGTAGAATTAATTTCTTAATATGTCGACTTCTATCATTTTTAAAGAACTCTAAAAAAATAACTTACAATTCTAGAACTTCTTGGAAAATGTTTCTATTAATCCAAAATAGAATTATCGTTATTTATACGACAAAATTAATAAAAGTTAATGTAATAATCCCAACTGAATGAAAATTGACTAACAAGTTGATAACTGTCACTTTGACAGAAACGTTAACCTTTCAGTATACGCGCTCGGCCTGCGAGTCCGAAAAATTTGAATGGTGTAATTTGACTGTGGCGCCATATATTGATGAGTAGTACAATTATTTGATCATGAACGTACGTTTAACGCATGTGTTTGACAGCCAATAATTTTAATAGTGAAGTGTTATGGTGGAATCAAGGTCATTAGAGTAATGCTTATAAGGTTGTCCAACTCCCTATCCTTCCTATATTGCAAGCAAAATTTCCCCTCACATACCCAAGTTCTCGATTATGTGACGTCATCCTTGTCCTAGCCGTCCGCGATATACGCGTTGTTTGTAAATTTCACGTTATTAGAATAAATAACGTGAAATTAGGTTATTTATTAGAATAAATTGTTTAAATACAAAAATCAGACTTAAAAAAAGTCAATATTTTAAAAGAAAAATTTTCAGTATAAAGGAAAAACAAAAAATTCACCCACTAAAAGTCATTTTTTATCAGTAAATTATCATTATTTTCAAAATATGTAAAATTTCCTTTTTATTACATTTTGTTGTAAGAATTATTGATAAAAATTTCATCTCGGTGGACAAGCGTGACGTCACGCCCGCCTCTCTCCCTTTAAACACGGCGCCACTCGAGTTGGACAACCTTATACCATTGCTCTATTGACCTTGGGTGGAATTAGGATGTCAAACGTAAAGGCTGTAATCGTAACCGTAGCGGTAACTTTAGTAATTAAAAAACGTTCAATTATTTTGTTTCAATAGAAGTGTTTGGGCAACGTCTAAAAATTACGGCAAATTTGATTTTTATTACAGCTAAGGTTACGGTTAAGTTTGACATCCTAAACTCACCATTAGTGTAGTAATAGCATTAGTTAATTGTTTGTGTAGTTAAAATTGGACTAACATCGAATGACGAAAATCTACCATAACGAAGTCGTTGTGCATTTTGCAAAAGTATTAAAAATCGACAAACTAAATATTTTTGAAAAATTGACAGTTTGTGTTTGACACATTGTAATTCGTTTGCACAAAATGTTACATTAATTATGGACTTATGTAAATACGTTAATCTTTATAAACGTGTATTGTGCATCAATTTTTTATATATCTTTATTCAAATAATGATTTATATTACCAATAAAAATTTCAAAAAAATTATAATTTTGCGATTTTTACTAGCGCCATCTTTCGCCTAATTGCCATTTGTTTCGGACCATAGAAAAAGAAAGATATAGAAGGTCAACTCTCCCTAGATTTTTGAAATGCGTCAAATTTAGTACGTAAACCGAAAACTCACAGCGCTAATGTACAACTATTCAAAAAAACCGCGAAATTTGAAATAAAATATTTTTTTATTAAATTTTATTTCTTTATTCGTACTACAATAAGTGAGGAATAAGTGACTCACTTATTGTGTACGAAAAATAAGTGGCAATGATAAAAGAAAAACATTTTTTAAAATAGATTAATCTTTTTTATTTTCATTTATGAAGCTAATACAAGAATGCGCAATTTATTAAACTAAAGGAATATACCTACTACACTAATAATAATACTAGTTTACAAATTTGAACTTTTTATACCCCGTACGGACTTTATTTATATAAAAGTATGTTACAGTACCTTCTGTAAACCTAAATGTGTTTGCAAAAATATCAGCACATGTCATAGTTTTTTAACACGTATCCACTTAGCCCAAATTCAGTTATTAAATCTCTCCGGATCCTTACTGCAATTCGGGAATCGATAGCGGGAGAACTCCTTATCACTACAAATAGAAACCGTGCACGGTATATATCTGAAAAAGAAACATAATATAACGCAAGGTTGTAAAAATGTTAAAGTTAATCAACACTTACCGGTAATAGAAGTAAAAAGAATACTACGGAACGCAATTGTAGTCACTGTAAACGTTATGTTTCACGTTTAAGCTCGAAATGATCAAAGATCAATTACAATAACTCCGAATGCTGTTACATGAAGTTAAAATATGTTTTGAACGTGTTGTCATGGAAACGTTGTTGTATTTTCGTATTTGTTTAAAATGAATGTCCCTAGATTTATAAATCTAGGGACTTCACTAAAAAATTATACATCAGCGCTAAAGGTGTTTCGGTTTACGTACTAAAAATCAATTTCAAATATTTTACATTGAGTTCGCCCACCCTGTTTCGGACTCACAGTCCGGCGCGTGCACTCGCGATGTTTTAAAAAGCGCGTGTACTGGAAGGTTAAAAATAATAGGTCTGTTCCAGGGTGGGTGAACTCAATGTAAAATATTTGAAATCGATTTTTAGTACGTAAACCGAAACACCTTTAGCGCTGATGTATAATTTTTTAGTCAAGTCACTAGATTTATAAATCTAGGGACATTCATTTTAAAGAAATACGAAAATACAACGACGTTTCCCCGACAACACGTTTAAAACATATTTTAACTTCATGTCACAGCATTCGGAGTTATTGTAATTGATTTTTGATCATTTCGAGCTTAAAAATGAAACATAACGTTTACAATGACTACAGTTGTGTTCCGTAGTATTCTTTTTCTTCTATTATCGGTAAGTGTTAATTAACTTTAACACTTTTACAACCTTGCGTTATATTATGTTTCCTTTTCAGATATACAGGGTGTCCCACATTTTAATACGCAAACGTCACCAGGACATAGTTCTCATAAAAATAATACAAAAGTTTTGTATAAACATGGGGTCGCAACTCTTTTGTTTTCGAGATATGGCCGTTCAAAGTTGGAAAAAAAATTTACATTTTCATTTTTATTTCAGCTATTTATGAACGCAGAAATGTGAATTTTTACAATAATGTACTACAGGCTAGTATGTTATTTCCAAGCCTTAATTAACCCACCCCGGCGTACCTGAAAGGGTTGAAATTCACGATCATCACTACATTTTTCACTAGAACTTTTTAACTCGGTAAAATTTTAACATAAAAAAATATCCCTTAGAAAGCTCATTCCTTAGCGAGACTTTTTTGTCTCTTACATTTTTTGCATAAAACTGATAGTTTTCGAGAAAAAAAATAAAATTGTAGCGCGTGTCAGACCAATTTTCCAAAAGAACTTTTTAATTCGGTAGAATTTTAACCTAAAAAAATATGCGTTAGAAAGCTCATTCCTTAGCGAGATTTTTTTGTCTCTTACATTTTTCGCATAAAACTGATAGATTTCGAGAAAAAAAATAAAATCTTAGCGCGTGTCGTACTGTACCGCTTCACCCCTAACCAAATGTTCTTTAAAAGTTGGGTATGGTTTTAAAGTAATAAGTGATAACAAGAATAATAAGTTAAAAAGATTAACAATTACACTTTAAATTAAATGCATTCTATCTTAGTTAACGTACAGTTCATCAGTACAAAGAAATCGGACCAAAACCATGGCCAACTTTTAAAGAACTTTTGGTTATGGATGAAGTGGTACAGTACGACGCGCGCTAAGATTTTATTTTTTTTCTCGAAATCTATCAGTTTTATGCGAAAAATGTAAGAGACAAAAAAATCTCGCTAAGGAATGAGCTTTCTAGCGCATATTTTTTTAGGTTAAAATTCTACCGTATTAAAAAGTTCTTTTGGAAAATGTAGTGATGATCACGAATTTCAACCCTTTAAGGCACGCCGGGGTGGCTAAATTAAGGCTTGAAAATAACATGCTTGGCTGTAGTACATAACTGTAAAAATTCACATTCCTGGGTTTATAAATAGCTGAAATAAAAATGAAAATGTTAATTTTTCGTCCAACTTTGAACGGTCATATCTCGAAAACAAAAGAGTTGCGACCCCATGTTTATATAAAACATTTGTGTTATTTTTATGAGTACTATGTCCTGGTGAAGTTTGCGTATTAAAATCTGGGACACCCTGTATACCGTGTACGGTTTCTATTTGTAATGATAAGGAGTCCTCCCGTTATCGATTCCCGAATTGCAGTAAGGATCCGAAGAGGTTTAATAACTGAATTTGGGCTAAGTGGATACGTGTTAACAACAAATATGACATGTGATGATGTTTTTGCTAACACATTTAGGTTTACGGAAGGTAGTGTAACATAATTTTATATAAATAAAGTCATTACAGGGTACAAAAAGTTCAAATTTGTAAACTAGTATTATTATTAGTGTAGTAGGTATATTCGTTTAGTTTAATAAATTACGCATTCTTGTATTAGCTTCATAAATGAAAATAAAAAAGATTAATCTATTTTAAAACATATTTTTTCTTTTATCATTGCCACTTATTTTTCGTACACAATAAGTGAGTCACGTATGGCTCACTTATTGTAGTACGAATAAAGAAATAAAATTTAATAAAAAAATATTTTATTTCAAATTTCGCGTTTTTTTTTAATAGTTGCACATCAGCGCTGTGAATTTTCGCTTTACGTACTAAATTTGACGCATTTTAAAAATCTAGGCAGAGTTGACCTTCTATATCTTTCTTTTTCTATGGTCTGTTCCAACAAGACTTCTGACTAGTCAGGGACTCGTCAATTACAATCGCACATATCAAACAATGCCGTCGCATAGCAACAGATTTGAATTCATTATTTAATGTGTTCGACTGGAATGACGCGTTCGTTACGAGTCAAATGTGCTTGTTGGAATACAGCTAATAGGTAACCTTCAAGGATACAGGACTAACAGGATTGCTCAATCCCATAACATGTGTATACGCCGAACTTTTAGTGCGCAGCCGTTACTGCATCGTGCGTTTGACGTCACTGCTAGACGTTTTCAAAGTAAAATATGAAAATTTATTTCATTTACCTCACCATTGATAACCTAAATAGTTTTAAAGTACATTGTTGCTACTCCATAAAGTATTCGGCAATTAGTTCATCCATAAAATTCACTGTTAAAGTGAGACAACCGAGAATAAGACAGAGAAACTATACCTAGCAGTGGATGGTGGCGGACGATTTTCGCTGATTGAGCAATCCTGTTAGTCCAGTATTCTTGGGCTACCTTTAAAAAACTGATTTTATTTAATTTGTTATTGGTTATTGCTTACAAGTTTGACATCTGTCATTTTTGTAGAGCTATCAAAGAAACTTTCAAATGTTTATTGTCGCAGCAATGGGCACTATCAACGCACACAGCAGCTGAGTAGCTGAATGTCATCATATTTCTGAACGATATCGTTGGTTTACCGCAGAAATTTAACGCTGTCAATTTTAAACAGCACTTTGGTTTGACGTTTAAAGGAAAGTAAGATTGAAACAAGATCATACAAGGAATAGATTTGAAATAAATACGAAGGCTTTCACTGGCCGTGTTAACTGAACTAACAATAAGGCTGGAAGTAATATTAGCATTAACTCTAGCGCTAGAAATAGGAGCTTTCGAGTTTAGCCGTGCGTCTTTTGAGAAAGCGTTTGACGTTTCGGAAGCCATGTTCCAACTTTCTCCACAGATGAGTCCAAAGTGAACTCGTCTCTAACTTGTTTCTGAAGAAGGTTACAACATGGCTTCCGAAACGTTAAACGCTTTTTCACAAGACGATGAGTTCAAAGTGACTTTTTCGAAACGACTTCCTTTCGAACTCATTTCTAAAGAAGGTTGGTATATGGCCTCCGAAACGTCAAACGGTTTTTCAAAAGACGCTCAGCCAAATACCAAAACTCCTAGTTCTAGGTCCAGTGTTAGAATTAGGGCTAATGTTAGGTCTAGTGTTATTGTTAGTTCAAGATATGAAATGTTTATGACTTCAGTACGTTTTCTAATCCAATCTAATGCATGTATACACTCAGCAGTAGAAGTCTGCATACAAAGAATTTGGAATACTTTAACCGAGAAAAGAATAGTCATAATTTAATACCATAAGCTTTAAATTATATTTATTGTGTATGTTAACAATATACAAATATATTAACAAAATATAAATCAATAGAACACAAATGTAATTAAAAAAATAAAATCAAAACTAACAACATTTCAAATAATGCATACGCAAAAATCTGCGTACAGAGCAAAGCAGCTTCTATGAAAAAATATATTAGTAAGAAGACGGACAACCCTTACGCTTAATCACCACTCTTAAACGTTTCAGCATGAATTGTATTAATTTCTTTGTCTCGTCCGAATTGATTTTGGTCAATCTGTTAATTATAAATTGTTTTAGCACTTCTTTCGATATTATTTTATGTTGCCAAATTCTGCGTTCCAATAAATCCTATATGTGCTCAATGAGATTTAAGTCAGGTGATTGTGGGGGTGTTTTCATTGTATTGTTATGTTATATAGGAGTCAAGGTTTGGTATTGTGAGCAGAATGTTTCGGGTCATTGTCTTGTTGAAAAATGTATTCGGATCACAAACCCAAGATTTCGATGCTTCGCTTCAAATTTTCCTTTAAAATGTCTATGTACATTTTATACTCCATTGTGTGGTATTAAATTATGCTTGTTCTTTTCTCGGTTAAAGTATTTCAAGTCCTTTGTACGCAAACTTCTGCTACTGAGTGTATATTCAACTTTCGCAATGTTTACATGATGCGTACTGTCAGCTATTGAAGAGAGATAAGAAATTCAGTGTTTAAGTAATGTAAAAAATATGATATTAAAATTACTATTCACCGGCCAGAAACCTGCTGTCTATCATCATTGGGACCTCAAAAGCTGCTTTTTTGTTTAAGTGTGTGCGCTGAACATATCTAATGTTTTGTGATTATTCAGATTATTATAGAAAATCTTAAAAAAATGTTTGTATTTATGAAAAATGGAATAATTATTGTCATTTAATTTGATTAAGTTGATAAAAGTTAATCTGATAATTCTAATAGAATTTGCTCAAAATGCGATATATAGGGTGTCCGGAAATGTCGTGTACAACGGAGTACCACAGATACCTTGTTCAAAAATATGAGGATTTAACCCAACTTATCTATATACAAAGTTGCTTAGTTTAGCCGCTAGAAGACTTTAAAAACAATATTTTTCGTGAGTTTTTCTTAAATTACTCGAAAAATCTTTATTACATCTTATTCATTTTTTGATCATGGCGTTATATCAGCAGGCTACAACTTTCTGTGGAACAAATTCGAATTTCGAATCATACAGGGTGTTTAGAAACACTCTCGCAACAAGTTATCCATCCAGATCTTTTTAACCAGCCTGTATAATTTTCCATCAATTTTTTTCTAAATAGCTATATTAATTTAGAAACTATTTCTTCTCTTATAAAATTTCAGTTGGACAAACGCTTTTGCCATAAAAAAATATTTTCTAAATCCCTGCAAGCCCAAATCGATAAGTTAAGGTATCATTAACAAAGTTCAGAACAGCAATTTCTTTAAACGGTATGAAGTTCTTTCTGTTAAACCAGATGTTACAATTTTATAAGTACTTTATTGCTTAAAATATTCAAATTTTCGCCAGGATTTGTGACCATCATCAGGATTTAACCCTGATTGGCCAGCAAGATTACTAGACCTAAGACTTTGTTTATGGGGTGTCATCAAGCAAAAATGCCACGAGAAAGCAAATTGTAAAAATTTTGCACCCTGTATTATTTTTAGCCCTGATGATGGTTATAAGTCTTGCCGAAAATTTGAATATTTTAAGCAATAAAATATTTCTAAACCTGAAAATGTTGGTTTTTTGAAAGAACTTCACACCATTTAAAGAAATTTCTACTTTGAACATTGCTAATGGTACCTTATTTTATCAATTTGGGCTTGTAGAGATTTAGAAAATATTTTTTTGTGGCTAAACCGTTTGTTCAACTGAAATTTTATACGAGAGTAAATAGTTTCTAAATTAATGTAGCTATTCAGGAAAAAATTGATGGAAAATTATACAGGCTGGTTAAAAAGATCTGAATGGATAACTTGTGGCAAGAGTGTTTTTAAACACTCTGTATGTGCCGAAATTCGAATTTGTTCCACAGAAAGCTGTAGTCTGCTGATATAACGACGTGGTCAAAAAATGAATAAAATATATGGAAGATTTTTCGAGTAATTTAAGGAAAACTCATAAAAAATATGATTTTTAAAGTCCTCTAGCGGCTAAACTAAGCAACTTTGTATATAGATAAGTTGGGTTAAATCATCATATTTTTGACCAAGGTATCTGTGGTATTCTGTTGTACACGACATTTCCGGACACCCTGTATAAAATTGAAATAAAATCGACAAAAAATCGTAGTAGCGCCGCCCATCAACTTTCGGTGGAAGTTTCCAAAACTACAGGCTGTTTAAAAAAGATGCGGCAATATTAAAGGGAGTGATTGTGCAGGTCATTTTATACAAAAAAGTTTATAATAAACATGGTCTGGAAACGCTTCGTTACCGATCCATAGCGTCTTGAAGTTTAAACATTTTTATTATAAACAAAAAAGTTTATAATAACAGAATTTTTTTTAAAAGGACAAGGGTTTTATTCATGAACAAAAACAAATATTTTACCAAACCAACAATTTTACCAAGCAAAAATTACAAAAACTGTGCAAAGTGTTACAATCTTCCCCTTATTGACTGGAAAACTCTTTCAAAAACACTAGGATCTGTTTTAATTGAGTTGCACCCAACAATGATTCGATTTCTTAAGTCTTCTACGTTTTCCAATGGAGTAGCGTACACCAAAAACTTCAAATGGCCCCACAGGAAAATATCCAGGGGATCCCCGGACTTAAGTCCGGGGATCGTGCAGGCCATAAGTGAGGTCCACCTCGGCCAATCCAGCGATTTCC
Organism: Digitonthophagus gazella; assembly: GCA_036711955.1. Taxonomy (NCBI): domain Eukaryota; kingdom Metazoa; phylum Arthropoda; class Insecta; order Coleoptera; family Scarabaeidae; genus Digitonthophagus; species Digitonthophagus gazella. The sequence goes on along the minus strand of JASCIT010000001.1, from coordinate 25,208,632 downwards.
ATATGCTCGTGTTAAGAAATCACGAGCTACTTGACTAAAGTGGGCTGGTGCGCCATCGTGCATATACCACATTGCATCTCTAATTGCTAATGGTACGCCCTCCAGAGAACCAGGGAGCGCGTTTTCTAAAAAGTTGCGATACACCTCCCCGATAAGTCTTCCTGGTAAAAATACCGGTCCAATTAGGCAGTCACCCACAATTCTAAGCCAAACGTTCAAAGAAAACTGATGTTGAAAACGATCTTCAACAATTTCATGTGGATTTTCGTCACACCATACATGGTTATTATGGAAATTGCGTATTGCATTTCTTGAAAAATTCGCTTCATTGGTGAACAGAATCAACATCAGGAATTGAGGAATTTCAACCATTTTCTGAAAAAGCCATTGACAGAATGCAATGCGAGGAGGATAATCAGCAGGAAGTAATGCTTGAACGCGTTGAACTGTTTCAAAATATGTAAATTTTTACTGCTTTTTTTAATTAAACTTCAACACGGTGTAGGTCGGGAACGAAGCGTTTCCAGACCATGTTTATTATAATTTTTTTGTATAAAATGACCTGGACAATCGCCTCCTTTAATATTGCTGCATCTTTTTTAAACACCCTGTATAGTTTTATACATATTAAATTAACCCTTTCTGGGCCGAATTTTTATTTTAAATCCACAAAAGTTACAATTTGCACAACAATTACTTTGTTATATTAGATTGGTGAGTCTGGCACCGGTCATAAATATTGTTATTGATCGTATGCTAACGTTATAGAATATAGATTTATGCGCAATCACTTGAAAAATTATAATTATTTGGTAGAATATCAATAAATTAAAATGTGATCAGAAAGTTACTTAGTCCAATAGAGGGTTAAAATAAATTCCACTTTTAATTTCTTTTAACATCACTTTTAAAACTTGAATTTTGTAAGTCCTAAATTTAAAATAATTTAGATTTTGGAATTCAAGGAAACGAGAAAATATGATTTGATGTCAAGTTAATAAACAAACAAGATAACTACTCTAATTTATTTATTTAGTCTCCTCAAATGATGTAATTCTTTATCGTGGACACAAAAAAATTGTAAACTTAAGTGTTTATTTAAATTTATCAATATTTTGTAAACATCTAAGTCAAATCAAAAGCAACACAGTTGATTTTATTTATTCTTAAAACCGCACCACTTATCTGGTGTAACATTCATTTATGACGTTATGATCTTTGAAGGCTCTCACGTTTATATTACAACCTTTAACGATATCATTCCGTACAGATCTCACCGTTAATTTCTTGAGTAATCATTCTAAATAGTTTTGAGGTGATCTTTTGGCATTGTCTTTCAAAAGGTTAAAGGTCTTTACTAGAAGATCAACTAATAATTCAAAATATGTTTGTCTCTGTATTAAATCACATTCTAAATTAATGAAGTTTTAAAGAAGACACAAAATTTGATTCAATAATTTCTAAGTAGTGTCAAATACAGATTAGTTCAAAACATCTACAAGTCTTAAAATTTCTTTTAAAACCGCTTCCTTTTGAAGAAACTCCCATAAAATTTTAGTTTAACATTCAAACTAGCGATAAATCACGACTGATAAATCACCTCAGTTACAAGACAACGTATTTATCGATCTTAATCTCTTCATGGTATTTCATCGAGACAAAGCCAAACGCCAACCTCCCGAAAGTCATTTTCATTTCACTTTCATTTCGTCCCATCAGAAGAAAAGGCATCCTACTCCGATGGGTAGGAGACTTCGTACAAATGTCCGGTTTGGTACCTTTCACCTCTACATTGCCAGTTTCTTTCGTCAAGAGTAAAGATCGCCAAGAGCGGTAAAGATCGTGTCGAAATGCGTGTAAAGACGACTGCTTTGAGCGTTCCTATTTTTCTATTTGCCGTGTTGTTCGTGAACTTCGCCTTTCGAAAACCGAATGCGATCGTGGAACTAACAACAACTCCTAAATTGAGGGAGTTTACCGTTCCTATGTCTAGATTTGTTACGAAATCTTTGGCAGAGCTTGGACCGATGGACGATATGAATCCGTATATTTTATTTTTTAATCGAGTGCCTAAAAGTGGATCGGAAGTGTTGTTAATTTTGATACAATGGTTGCAAGGGTGGAATAATTTTCGACATGTTCGGTTGAAGGATGAGAATCAACCTAGAATTAATCAAAAGGAAATGGTAAGAATCAATTATATTTTTATATAATTCTCACTTATACAGGTGTTCTAAAATTATACCGACAAACTACAACGATATGATTTTTGGGCCATTTTAAGTACATTGAAATTAAAACATTTTATGTAATTTCTTATAGTTTTGGAGATATTCAGGGAATCTTCGGAGAGATTACGGTTTGTTTTATTGAGAATAATGAAATAACTTTTTATTCAGAAAATATTATGCATTAGTCATGTAAAAATACCAAAAACTATCTCGTTTATTGAGAAATATTTCTCCGGTGATTCCAAAAAGTTTTCTTCTTTAATGTAAAATTATGTTGGGAGATATTCCTTCAATGTATGACAAATTGCAAATTTTACAAGTTGAGTTTGATGTGAAAGCCTCGGTGTTTATTCAAGTAGCACATACAAGATACTCTTGAACGGTTCACCTTTCAATGTTCAAACTGACCCGTTTCTATAAGCTTATGCTGCCCTCATAAGAATAAACGCGGTATGTTCAACATTGTTCAAATTTGAGTTAAGGGCTTAATATGATTTATCGTACATCTATTTAATCATGTAATAACTAATTTTATCGAATCAACTATAGTCACAAAACAAAGGTATTCACCCAATAAAGTAAAGTTTTATGACATATATCTAAAGGCTGAGAGAGAACACAAAAAACGTGTTTTCTCAGTTTCATGTTTTTGTGACATACCGCGTTCTTCTTTATGAGGGCAGTATGAGTAGTTGCGAATTTTATTGACAAGATTCACGATGATTTGGATACCTGTCTTGATAAAGCCGCTTGCCCAGCCGTGTTCTACCTCGAGGTTTCTCATAATCAAAAATTATAGCTGCCAATTCACGTCTTGAATATATTTGTAGACCCTTCCTCGCAATAATTTAAATTGACATTTTAATCGAAGTCTATGCAAACGTTTTAACAAAGCTTTTGTAAAAATGCTAATTTTTCAATTAGGCTAAAATAACTTATAAATAACTTAAATCATTTTTTGGGACACCTATATACTGTTACTAAGCATTCGATAATACTTTAAACTGGGTCAATCAGAATTCACAATTTCCTGTATTGTATAACAACCACAAGAAAGTTTCCTTTATACCAAAAATATTTGTTCCAGTTATAACTTGTTTCTCTTTATAAGATTCCTCACCTATTACTAACCCTCGAGTTGAGCTATTTATACATAGAGGGTAGTTATAGGTTCTTACAATAACCCCCTAGGTTTTCCGGAACAAAAAGGGTTTGTAGGGACGGTAAAGCTATCGCTTCTCGGCCTATGGCTAAGATCAAAGTGTAGTATCTGTTCTTATCAGCTTAATATCTGATACGCTCCGCATGCGGAGCCAGTATATTAAACTGATTTTTGGAAATTGACGGAAGGTAGGGGCTTGCTCCACTTCTGTCGAGGGTTGGCCTTGCATTGCAGTACAGCAAGGATCGGCCCACATTATCATCAATTTTAAACAAAAAAGACCTTTCATTATGTAAAAACATGCCAAATTATACCGAATGAATAAAATAAGTACTTTTCTTAGAAAAATCTATACCTAATTATTATAAATCGAAAAGAAAGGACCTCTATTTTTTAGAATAAATATTTAAATGACTATACATATAATTTTAGTTTAAAAGGTTTTTATGAGTTTTAAAGAGAAACCAGGACTATGACATTGAAAGGAATGCAGACGCATCATTTTCCTTTTATAATTCAAGTCCTTGAAGATGCCTGACATAGCACGCGATCTCGAGACAAAGTGTCGAAACGATTTCATTATGTGGAAATTTTCTAAGCTGAGTAACAACTTATAGTAAGCTTACTTATTGTTATTATAGTAAGTGTGAGAAAATTATTGCAATATAATCTCAACTCTATTTTATAAATCCATTATTAGTGTTTTAGCAAGTGAATAACTTACATAATGTTATAAAGAGAAATCAAACGGTAGTTGAGTAGTTGATTTGGTTTCAATTTGTTCTCGTTCCAGAAGAATGATTACCTTTCGTAAAAGTCTTTAATTTTGCAATTAACTTTCTTAATTAATAATGTCACAAACCATTTCATTATAAGAAATCAAAATAAAATTCGTCGTTTAAAACAGGGCTTCGAACCGTTATTTTTTTATGTACGAAAAATGTATATCGCTTTTGGCTATTAAAATTTTATCTCATTTCTTATTACAAAAAGCATTAAGAGATTAACGTTTGTTATAACAACTGAACATCCTCCAATTACTTTTTTGTTTAAGCTGTTTCTATTTTCTTTAAGTATAAATTTAAATTGGAAAAAGATTTTTCAACACTAACCTCTGTTGCTGGTACTCCTAAAACTAGCAGAGTTATATTGTATAGATGAGGGTGAACAATTTTATTTTATTAACATAGTGTTAAACGCATAAATACAAATATTTTAAATCGAAAAGAAACCAATATTATCGTCGGTTACATTTTGACAAAAATAACGTTTTTTTCTCCGTTTTCGATTCAGTTCCGATTCAAAGTCCTACTTTAAATCCAAAATTTATGAAAATTTTTGTGCCACTCTGTAAATTTTTATTGGTATAAAATATTTTGCCTTCATCCTACGAGAGAAATTCGTTTCCGGTTCGAACACCTAAAGGAATATAGATTGACCACAACCTTTCTATAAACGAAAGTGCTTCCACGCCTTTTAGTTTACAATAATGCAATGATATAATATACTCATTGTATGTAGATTTTAACATTTTCTGTTTACAGAGAACGCTTATGGATGTTTTAAAGAAAAGGGCCAGAGACGATGCGGTGCCTTTATGTTTCGATAAACCGATTCATTTCGTCAATTTTACTATTTTTGGTGAACAGTCGCCGACGTATATTAATTTAATACGTGATCCAGTTGATAATTTTGTAGCTAGGTAACTATTATTATTTATATATATTTTTTAAGTTCATTAAATTTTTGTAGTATATTTTTTAGTTTCTATATGTTTATTTTTAACCATGTGAAAAGAAAAGAGAGTTTATAACCCTGTAATAAATTTTTTATATGTGCAATTAAAGAAATTATAAAGTATTGTGTGGTTTTAAGATAACGAAAGAATGTTATGTTTATTTTTATTTGGGTTTTTAAACCAGACACGTTTATAAACGCAATTGGATAAATTGTTTTTATCAAAACAACTACACGTGTCAATGAAATTGAATTGGAATATTAATTGAACCGAAAATATAAAGATAACGTCATTCATTCAAGTTTTTATATCAAAATTTTATCAACACAATAAAAATAATGCGTTCGGTTATTTTCCACTGTTTGTCAATAAAGAAAAACATGTCTTTGTTGTGTAATATTATGTTGGAATTTTATTTATGTAAACAAGTTCAAGAATGTTTGTATGATTATTCTGTAATTAACTAAAACATGAGTAATGCAAAAAATTTCAAAAAACAAAGCTTGTTTGTTTATTACGGGTTACAAAATTCATTCATAAGTGAATTTTAATGGACGGTTTTTACAAAAGTGTGGATAACCAAATATACAAACGAAAACTTTATCTTACTTTGTTAGATTATTTGCTAAGTAGATAATGAGACTTATTGCTAGTAAGAGACATAGTAGTCATCTCAATTTACCTAAATTATGGACTTAATATTCCTTAGTTCTAAGATTCAAACTTTGATTATACTGATTGACATTTTTTAAATACAGGGTGTATCCGAAATGCGTGTACAACGTAAGACCACAGATCCCTTGGCTCAAAATAGGTCGATTTAAGTTAACTTATGTATATGCAAAGTTGCTTCGTTTGGACGCTAGAAGGGTTTAAAAATAATATTTTCCATGAGTTTTCCTTAAATTACTTGAAAAATCTTCATTAGATTTTATTCATTTTTTGATCACGTCTTTATATCAGCTGGACACAGCTTTTTGTGGAAAAAATCTGAATTTCCAAACATACAGGGCGTTTACAAACACTCTCACCACAAGTTATCCATCCAAATCTTTTTAACCACCCTGTATAATTTTCTATCAATTCTTTTTCTGAATAGCTACATTAATTTAGACATTATTTGTTCTCTTATAAAATTTCAGTTGGGCAACCGGTTTAGCCACAAAAAAACATTTTCTAACTCCCTGCAAGTTCAAATCTGTAAGTTACGGCAACATTCACCCAGTTCAAAGTAGTAATTTCTTGACAGGATATGCAGCTCTTTCAAGAAAATCACATTTTAGAGGATTGGTAGTAGTTTTTGCTCAAAACGTTGCCAGGATTTGTGATCATCATCAGGGCAAAAATAATACAGTGTGCAAAATTTTTACTGTTTGCTCTTTTTGTTGCATTTTTGCTTTTATGATACCCAATAAACAAAATCAGAAGGTGCTAGGATTACTGATCTTGCTGACCAGTTTACAGGAGCATGATTTCCCCTTTATTTCCTTCGATTTTACGGTGGAACTGCATAATACGGATTAAAAGGGCTAAACACTGATAACGTTCACAAATGCTGGCGAAAATTTGAAAATTTTAAGCAAGAAACTACTTACAAACCTATAACATGCGGTTTCCTGGAGAGATTTTCATATCCCGTGAAGAAATTGGTACTTTGAATTTTGTTAATGTTACCTTAATTTGCTGTTTTGGACTTGTAAGCATTTAGAAAATCTTCTTTTGTGTTTAAACCGTTTGCCCAACTGAAATTTTGTAAGAGAGAAAATAGTTTCTAAATGAATGTAGCTATTCGGAAAAAGAATTGTTAGAAAATTATACAGGGTGCTTAAAAAGATTTAGATGAATAACTTACGGTAAGAGTGTTTCTAAGCACTCTGTATGTTGTGAAATTCGAATTTGTTTCACAGAAAGCTGTGCCCAGCTGATATAAAGACGTGGTCAAAAAATGAATAAAATCTAATGAAGATTTTTCGAGTAATTTAAGAAAAGCTCGGGGAAAATACTGTTTTTAAAGCCCTCTAGCAGCAAAACGAAGCAACTTTGGATATAGATAAGTTAACTTAAATCGACCTGTTTCAAGCCAAGGAATCTGAGGTCTTACGTTGTACACGCATTTCGGAGACACCCTGTATACAGATAAGGAAAATGTTTCCTTAAAGTTTTGAGCGCGCTGAACCCAAATTCTCTCTTACAATCAGAATTGCTCATATCATGTTTTCAAAGTATTCTAAAACTGGGTGAAAATACTCGGTCGTAAAATATATTTGATATTAAATAAAAATCTCTTAAATAACTCTTCTTCAAATAAATTTTTGTCCACAAAATTCCATGCAGCACCTAAAACTACTGCTATTTCGTACCAACACTTTTTCCCATCATCCTATAACGTCATTCTGATCACAACATATAACGTCATTCTAACGGGCATAATCTGTACAATTAAAATGACTTACATACAACAATTACTGCAAAAAGGTACTATATTAAAAAAATTAAGAAGCTTTGATGCAAAAAGTAACCATAGAACAATTACCATATTACTAAAAACAAAAACCAAAATTTAAAATGTTTTAAGATAAGTATGGAAAATTTGGGCAAACTTACATTAGTTTGTAATTCGTGTTGGCTGATTTTGTCTAACAATAAGTGGGATGATAAAATGGAAAAGAAAGAAAGTTGTAATTCAACCATTTGGCGCGAGTCCAAAGATCACGATGAAGATTGTTAGTTTTAGTTATGCGATATAAAAGGTTTTAAGAGAAATATACCTTATTTACCATAATAGTCGAAGTGTAACACTACCTAAATATCAAATACATCTATAAAAGTTGACGGCACAGTCTTTCAATCTACTACATTTGAACAAATGGATATTGGTGAAGTTAAAGAAGATAAAAGTAGTACTATCGAAGAGAATATAGTTCCATAAGTTATAAGCGGTTACTTCAACATTCATTTATGTTAAAGAGAAAACTGTATCATAAGGCGATGTAATTTTAATCTTGAAAAAAAAGTAAAAGTTTCGTTGCGCTGAATTTGGTAAAGAACGGTAGTATTATAGGTAATTATAAATTCCAATCCGCTATAGTGCATTCACCGTTTTAAAATTTTCACTTTCCATATTCATCTCGATTAATAAATGCAGACGATAAAGCCAATGACTCCAAAAACATAAAAAATCACCTGTGTGATCTAATTGGAAAAAAGTATTTGAAAACCTCCACTGTATATATAGGTAGTAGTATACAAGTAGTCCACTGGACCTATGGTTACGATCACGCGATTATACGATGGTTAGAGAGATTTGATGGCAGATCATAAAATTACATTTAGTGCGTGAAAGAGATATTGGCTTAATGAGTGCTCATAACAACAGTTATCTCTGCAAATGTCTTTAATAGTACAGAGAGAAAAAAAATCAAACTAGATATGCGACTACCGCCATACGAAATAGATGTAACTCGTGTCGAACAGATCAGATACAACAAGATAGCTGTTCTCCGTGGAATAAATGCCCGATAATGTTAAGTGGAATGTATGGAAGCTAGAAGAGACAGACATTGGATGCTACTTGAGCGACAGTAGAACGAAAACACACCATCGAATGGATTAAGAAAAACAATCTACATCTACAGAAATTATAGCAAAGTATCACATGCATTAACGGACATCCAAGTAAGTATACACGGATTATATCCATTTCGCACCGCGGTAGTTAAATATCTGGTTTGACTTTCCTCTCTGTGCTATTAAAGGCACTTACAAATGCAACTGTTATAAACACACACCAATCCAACAATATCTTTCACCCGTCAATCGTAATTTTGTGGCCTAGCATCAATTCTTTTCAAACAAAAATAGTTGCCATGACTTATAAGTAAGATTTCTTCCAGAAAAAATTAAGATTGAGAAAATTCAAAATATATTTTGAATGGGAAAAGTGTTCATTATTATTATACATTCACATGCCAACTAAAGTTTTGTAGTTAAAAATGTATTCGGTACATGTTGTACCCTCAAATATGTTGAAAACTCATGTTTTTACACCTCTAGGTTAGGATATCTCGAAAATGTGATGTGATGGAGCAATTCTGTGGTTGAATTTGAATTCAGCGGACTATAATTGTTTTAGGAAAGTGTTGTCTGATCTATGGGTCTCACTTTTCATAAAATTTTGTCAGTCCCTCCTAATAATTTGTTATATTTATTAATTTGTAAAATATTCTATTAATTTATATTTATTTCAGATATCAATTCATGTCAACAACAGCAAATCCACAAGATCGTTACTTAAGTGTAACAATGAAAAATAGATTGCCTATAGAAAAATGTGTATTAACAAAGAATGTAGAATGTAATCCAATAGATGGAAATCTGTATGATTTTGCGATATCTTATTTCTGTGGTAATGACGAAAGATGTGGGTAAGTAATGCTACTTTTCATTTCATTAATATATTAAAAATCAAATTAAAGGTGGATGTTATGAATTGAAAGGCTTAATATTAATCTGATTATAGTTCTATTTACTTTTTTTTTCTTCTAGATTACATAATAATATGTGGGCGTTAAAAACAGCCAAAATGAACGTAGAAAAGTATTACTTGGTGGTTGGAATATTAGAAGAATTAAATACAACTTTAGCAGTGTTTGAAAAAAGATTACCATATTTTTTTAAAGGCGTCCAAGACATGTACAACAAAGAACTTTTGGGTAAGTAACAAATGCTTTAATATACATAAACCATTTTGTTTTATTTTTAGAACAACATCATATCAATGTAAATCAAAGGCGATTGAAAGTAACAAAGTCTGTTAGAAAACACTTAAAGAAGCTGTTAAAGATGGAATATGACTTCTATAATTGGATAAAATCACGATTATTTAACGAAATGCAAACCTAACAAAAATCAAATGCACTGATTACAAGATTACTTAATTTAATTTAATTTTATGTGCCAAACCAAAGATAAAGCTATTTAATACAAGTATTTATTTACTCCTTATACAAGTAGGATAATTAATTATATGGATTTATATTTATAAAATTGCTTTAACAAGATATGCTCGAAAAAAAGAAAATCATATTCAAATATAAATAAACCAAAACAATTAGTAAAAGTGTCGATCATTTCTTCTTAGCGTCCTTTAAACCAGCTCCCGCGTTAAACTTGAAAAATATAATATCTCCATCTTCTACAACATAATTTCTACCTTGCTGACGATACTTTCCAGCAGCTTTTGCAGCTGCTTCCGATCCTTCTTCTTTAAAATCAACAAATTTCATCACTTCAGCCATTATAAATCCTTTTTCAAAATCAGTATGGATTCTTCCTGCTGCTTGAGGTGCTTTTGTACCTTTCTATTAAACATAAAAGACAAAATATTAGGCAGGTGCCACACTTAACGCAAATTACGCTGCGTAAATTTAGTAACATAATTTTCGGCAGAAACAATTTTAGGTTCTCAATACATTTTTATGCGAAACTTGAATTGCCACCACATTAGGCGAAAAATTGCGTTTAAACGTTCGACATACAAACATTTTTAGTTAGCATATGCTATTGTAAATTTTCGGCAGCGTAATTCCATATCGACGGAATTTCGTTTAGAATCGGTCAGTGTTGGGCAAACGTCAATCGTGGTAGCGAATGACGATTAATTAATCGGCAATCGCCTTCTGGCATTAGGATTAATAATAATCGTCAATGAATAGGCGATTAATTAATCGTAAATCGTCGACAATGATTTACAAAATACGGTTTCTAGAAAAGTCGTTTGTGACTGGAGTCGTTGAGCGAACGATGCTGTCGAGTAACGATAATTACAAAATAAGCTTGTTAATCCTGTCTTGATCTAGAGCGTAATATATACAAATTATTTCATTAGCGTTCGTTTTGAAACGTTTAATATAACGGCTCAGTGTAAACTGATTTCAGTTATAATGTGTTCATATCAGAACTGACGAAAATTACGCTTCTAAATGTAAGCACCGTAATTTGCGTTAAGTATGACGCCTGCCTTATGAAATCATAATAATAAAAAAAATCGAAAGTTTCTTTTAATTTTTCTTTATAAGATGGCGTTTTAACAGAGCTTAGTACAAAAAGATTAACTTCTTCTTTCAACCGAAAGATGTCGATACAGGTACCGTTTTAAAGGAGATTTTTTTGAAACGCTAAATTTAAATAACGATCCGAATTCGGTCTGTTGGGGCTTTAATACGAAAAGTGGACGCAATTGTTTGAAATAATCCGCGAAACGCGCGTAATTCTTATGCAAATGGTCGGGAGACAATTTGAGGGCGAAAGAGCAATTTCGAGAAGACTCGTGGATGGGCGGAGACGAAACGGGAATTTTAATGCGCCCGAACGAAGAAAAATTACCTTTTCAATACGAAATGCAAATCGGGCGAGCCTTCGGTTCCATCTGTAAAGAAAAGTTTAAAGAAATCGACTAACTAACCTGAATCGTCCAAGCTTTTACTTCATCCGTTCCCGCCGTAAAGAAATATTCTAGTTGGAGCGCTTTGTATCCTTGTACGATTATTTTATCTAGCGCACTAAAACAAAAAATAAAAGGTTATACTATTTTGGGTTGAAATTTATTAAAGTTCCTTTGATTATCAGATTGTTCCTTTTCAGTGGTTATTGCGTGACCACACCTACTGAACCCTGAAAATATCAGGACACAAAATCGTAAAGACAATAATCGCGGGTCAGTATCGTTCGTGGGGGCACAACTGGTTTTACAATTGGGGGAGCGGAGAGATTTTCGTTGCTTGAACCTGTAATCATGCGTTTTTGGTCTTTGGGCGTACGTGGATGGCTTTTTGATGACCAAGTCATTTGATTTGATTGTTTTCGATTTCGTTTTCGACCGGTACCTAATGAATGGATACACTTTCCTTGAGACAATTTCAATAAATTGAAAAATTTTTGAGAGAAATACAAAATTTGTTTGCAGTAGTTAAAATTGATAAAGAAAATAACATATTAAACTCTTTTTGAGCTTTGCTTTTCTTTTGTAAAAATCCACTTTAATGGTGGATGCTGAATTCTGAAAAATGTTAAAATTTAAAAACAGTAAGAAACATTAAATGAGAATTTAAAACTTTAAGAACGTAAGTCGACCAGTTTTAGTTTCAAGAAAAATATACATACAATTCTTTTATTCTTAACAGAAGTTTCTTAAAAGGAAACCAACTTCAAACCTTAATGTTGACTCTGAAAGATTAACAACAGTGAAAATTTTAAAGATGAACTCTCTCTTAGGACGACGTCTTTAGTTGTCTTCAATCTGTCCGTTTAGAAAAGATCTCATTAAAAAGACACATACCTAAAAAGCTGAGGGCCGCGTCATAACTTTTCATAATAACACAAAATCAAAGTTTACTCTTGAATCAACATTCAAGTTTAAAGAGAGAAAGAATGAATATCTTAGAAAAAAAAACGATTAAGAAATTTTTAAATTTTTAATAGAAGTAATTAAGATTATTAGTGATGACTGTATTAATTAAAGTTTAAAATTTTTCTAGATTCTAATCTAATATATCTGTGCTTTGTAAAAAATTTACGTTAACGTCTAATGTTGACCTCCAAAGGTAAAAGTTTAAATTTTAAAGATAGTAAAAAGAAAAGTTTTAAAGGTAAATATCTTACAAACAAAGGTCGATCAAGGAAAACTTTATTTTTGATTTAAAAATGACATTTGTACGGAAGCTACAAGAGATGTAAGAAGCAGGATTCTATCTTATTAACTTACAAGGAGACATCGCAGTTGACTCTTCACCAATTTTGATGAATTTTTTTATGGTGAATCTATATTGAATATAAGTAAGTTCCCCCAGAGCTTTTGATCGAATGGCCCTTCTAAAGGGAGTTATTAATTTTTGAAAGTTACGTTTTTTGGGAGTTGTTTTTATAAGCTATAAAGCGATGTCATTTGACGTATTTGTCCGTAGTGCAGTGAATGAATGCCGCGCTCCTGTGCAGGAAGCCCAGGATCGGGATTCTGGTGTTACAACTTTTTTTGTTTTAATTATTTATTATAATACCCCTAATTTGGATTTTTTAATAATTCCAAATTTTATCATTTGTGTAACGTAGTATGTGATAAAAGCGATTTTTAATTTTTATTTCATATTTATGGAAAAAAACGCAGGACAAGTTTACGTCCTGTTATATTCTTTGATACAGAAAACACGTGTTATGAGGTTTTATTATAAGGAATTATTAAGAAATCCAAATAGTGATAATAATAAAGTAATTAAAAAATTACAATTATATATAAATATAATCATGTATATATTGATATAAATAAAACGATAGATTAGGAGTATTGCAATAAATAATTAAAACAAAAATAAGTTGTAACATCAGAATCCCGATCCTGGGCTTCCTGCACAGGAGCGCGGCATTTATTCACTGCACTACGGACAGATACGTCAAATGACATCGCTTTATAACTTATAAAAACAACTCCCAAAAAACGTAACTTTTAAAAATTAATAACTTCCTTTAGAAGGGCCATTCGATCAAAAGCTCTGGGGGAACTTACTTATATTCAATATAGATTCACCATAAAAAAATTCATCAAAATTGGTGAAGAGTCAACTGCGATGTCTCCTTGTTAGTAAGCAATAAGTTTATAAGGTAAATGATTATGCTATTAAGGGGTTAGACCACTCTAGAATTTTCAAAAAATCGTATTTTTGTTTTTTGCGCTAAAAAATGCCTTATGGTCTTAAAAATAAGATGCAATGTCAGTTATAAGTGGGAACAGTTTTTAAATGCCTGTATTTTGATTCTGAATGTTGTCCGATAACGTGTGCTCAGTACAGGTTAAACAAACTTTAAATGCGTTTTTCTCTAAATCACTTTTCTTGAAACGGCCGGAAACACAACTCATACAATTCTTTACCGATTTACTTGAAATTTTAACTGCACCTTCCAAGTAGCATTATCTAGAGAAAGACGTAGGATTTTTTTGATATCAAACGTAGTTCTTTAACTATAAACAATTTAGTAGATATTTTTTTAGGCTAAAACGCAAAGTTTTTGTAATATGCCCACCATTTCTGCAAAAAAAAATAATTAAAAAGAAATCTCTACGTCTTTCTCTAGCTTTTGAGTTGTTAAAGCTAAATACCTTTTCGTTTTTGCTTTAGATTGAAAATTGTGGGTAAAATCGTTCCGGCCGCGGACCCCTTAGCGCTTAACAAGGTTTTCATCAAGCAATTACATCGCGTTCATTTTTATGTTAATTATTTAGCAAAATATATTTCTTATTCCTAAATGTATGTACAACAAAGATATATAAACAATTTTTCCACAGCTCTTATTGTTTTCTCGGAAAAATATGGGGAAATTACGTTAATTTTCCACGGTCTAAAGTGGTCTAACCCCTTAATAGAATCAGATTTATTCACTTGTCACAGGTGATGTCACAGGTGTCATAGGTTTAGACAGGTCTAAACCTATTTCCTTGACTTCTAAGTGCGTTTGAAAGCCGAAATCACAGGCTAGTGATGGAGAAGAAGAAAAAAAGGAAATTAAAGAAAAAGTAGAATTTTTTGGTCTTATCGCGTTCCTCTTGTATTTTCGGAAGGTAAATATATTGGCCTCGACAATGGCAAATAGCAGATATTACTTCAGTAATTGTTTTACATGTAGTGTTTTTATGTATACCCACGCAATCACTCACTGTTATATGTAGAAAATTTTCCTGATGCATAAAAGCGCTATGTTAACAGCAATTGTTCTAATGGTGAAAACAGATTGTTCCTGCTATGCCCTGAAGAAGAACGCTCGTTTTGGACAATCTATAACGATCTATAAATTGTTTATCAGTCCATTCTCTCAAATTTTCTACATGACCCTATCTGTTCACAGACTTATATGGAGCTCGTAGTGAATTAACTATTGGTACGTCATCTTCTAGAAGAATATAATCGAAATCGTCGAGAAATTCCATTACGAACATCGTGAATTATAATTAAAATCAAAACAAATCGCATGAAATATACATTTTGACTTTTTTTTTTAATGATTTGCACGCCGCTAGCCGCCACATAACCCTTATCAGCAACATAAACAAACCCATGAATACAGGGTGTCCCAGATTTTAATACGCAAATTTCACCAGGACATAGTACTCATAAAAATAACACAAAAGTTTTATATGAACATGCGGTCGCAACTCTCTTGTTTTCGAGATATGGCCATTCAAAGTTGGAAGAAAAAATTACATTTTCATTTTTATTTCAGCTATTTATAAACGCAGGAATGTGAATTTTTACAGTTATGTACTATAGCCAACCATGTTATTTTCAAGCCTTAATTTAGCCACCCCGGCGTGCCTTAAAGGGTTGAAATTCACGATCATCACTCCATTTTCCAAAAGAACTTTTTAATTCGGTAGAACTTTAACCTAAAAAAATATGCCTTAGAAAGCTCATTCCTTAGCGAGATTTTTTTGTCTTTTACATTTTTCGCATAAAACTGATAGGTTTCGAGAAAAAAAAATAAAATCTTAGCGCGTGTCGTACTGTACCGCTTCATCCCTAACCAAAAGTTCTTTAATAGTTGGCCATGGTTTTGGTCTGATTTGTTTGTACTGATGAACTGTACGTTGACTAAGATAGAATGCATTTAATTTAACCCTCTGGTGGGCGCGCCTATCGGACTTACACGAATAGGCGCGTTGCGGCTTTTACACCGCAATAGGATATTTAATGGTTTCACAGTGAACTTAGAAATATTTTGGGAAAAAAAATGCGGCTAACTGCCGCATACGCGCCCATCGGAGGGTTAAAGTGTAATTGTTAATCTTTTTAGCTTATTATTATTGTAATCACTTATTACTCTAAAACCATAGTCAACTTTTAAAGAACATTTGATTAGGGGTGAAACGGTACAGTACGACACGCGCTAAGATTTTATTTTTTTTTCTCGAAATCTATCAGTTTTATGCGAAAAATGTAAGAGACAAAAAATCTCGCTAAGGAATGAGCTTTCTAACGCATATTTTTTTAGGTTAAAATTCTACCGAATTAAAAAGTTCTTTTGGAAAATTGGTCTGACGCGCGCTAAGATTTTATTTTTCTTTCTCGAAAAATATCAGTTTTATGCAAAAAATGTAAGAGACAAAAAAGTGTCGCTAAGGAATGAGCTTTCTAAGAGATATTTTTTCATGTTAAAATTTTACCGAGTTAAAAAGTTCTATTGGAAAATGTAGTGGTGATCGTGAATATCAACCCTTTCAGGTATGTCGGGGTAGGTTAATTAAGGCTTGGAAATAACATACTAGGCTGTAGTACATTACTGTAAAAATTCACATTGCTGTGTTTATAAATAACTGAAATAAAAATGAAAATGTAAATTTTTCTTCCAACTTTGAACGGCCATATCTCGAAAACAAAAGAGTTGCGACCCCATGTTTATATAAAACTTTTGTATTATTTTTATGAGAACTATGTCCTGGTGAAGTTTGCATATTAAAATGTGGTACATCCTGTATATCCGACAGATAGGCATATTAATGTGACTCAGCGTTATACAGCAGTGAATAAACCAATTTTTATATTTATGTGAATGATAACTTATAAGTTAGTTTATGGGTAGATGAATAAACCGGCCCTAATAGTGAATAGTAAAGAAAATTAAACAATGTCTTGTTCGATCTTCGTTCAGAAAAAATCGACTTCAAGATTTGATGATGACTCAAAAAGTTTAAATTTCAAAATAGTAAAAAAGGTTTTAAAGCAGAATATCTTAAAAAACGTCGATCATCAAATCTCTCTTGGCTTTTAACAGAAATTATTTAAATTCATAATGACAAGAAATAAAAAAAATAAATAAAATTTTTCTCTATAGGTTTTCAAATTGCTTAAAATTTAAAGACATCAGAAACCTTTAACTTCGTGATTGATAAATGAAAACTGTACTTTTACTGGTCTATGTAAACATGGTCTAAGTTTTACATAGACCAGTAAAAGTACAGTTTTCATTTATCAATCACGAAGTTAATTATCAACTGGTAGTAAAGATGGATCAAAATACTAACTTTCTTTCAGAAACCTTTAACCCTCCTTTATTTTTGATTTAAGATTAACTTTTGTACATATACAGGTTAATGTAATGTTCCGGAACGGTCGAATAACTTTGTTATTTGAAATGAAACAATTTTTAAATTCTGTCTGATTATATCGTTGAATGTAATGAATTTATTAAGAACATTTTTATTTTTCTTTCGTTTCCGGTTTTAGAGGAAATGCTTCCTAATTCTTTTTCCTTAAATGGCATGCGTACTATAATGATGCGTGCAATTTTGAATGCAGAATAAAAAACTATAATCAAAAATGCCAACATTTTAATTTTTATTAATAAAAAAGCAAAATAATATCCAAGTTAAGACAATCAATTAAACTCAAAATTAAGCAAACACGTTAAATTATAGAAATTTGTTACAGCTTAATTGAGACACAGACAATTAATTAGTCAATTAGAAAATAGAAAGTGGCTATAAAAATGGAAATTGATGAATAAACTACCGATAAATAGGAAAGTAACTTGTAACAAGTTTCAATAAAATGACGTGTTTTTTTTTATTTTACATTCAACTGGTTTTCTTAATTTAGGTCCTATTATGCGTTTTTATCAATAAAAATTAAAATGTTGGTATTTTTAGACGTACTTTTTTATTCCGCATTCGAAAATACGTGTACTATACATGCCATTTAAGAACAAAAATTAGTAAGCATATTCTGTAAAACAGGAAACGAAAGAAAAATGAAAGTGAAACATGCGGATTAACATGTATAAGTTATTTTACAAGTTTCTATCATTTGCAAGAATAATTTCTAAAGGTAGTATAAAGCTTTCTGACTTTTAATACAAGTTAATACGATTGGTAACGATTATTAAAAAATAAAACAGGGAATATCTCAAGAACATATTTTAAAAAGATTTTACAAGAAACCCAAGAAGAATTTCTAAGAAAAACGTAAAATACCTAACTTTTTAACAAGTTTAAGACGTTTAGTGACTTCTAAAGTAAATAGTGCGTGACTACACACTTTCTAAATGAATATGCAATATGTACAATCACTGCTATCACCTCCAACGGCCGTGATCGTCTAGTGGTTAGGACCCTACGTTGTGGCCGTAGTAACCCAGGTTCGAATCCTGGTCACGGCAACGTCCAAACATGATCAAAATGGAGGTAACATTTTTTTTGTAACTCCGAAAAAAAAAGCAACATACAAAACCTATATTTATACTCAATAAAAAATAATAGATCCTTTTCTAATTCATCATTTCTCCAAAGAATCTATTTCGAAAGTTACTCCTCACAGTCACCAAGTCGCCGGGGTTATTATAATAAAAACGAACACAGGTTAGGTGGAAGAAGTCCGTCCCCGATCGTGGGTCAAATGACAAGCAAAAATACAACCTGCGCGTCCGTAATGACAGGTCCAACGGCTCGAAATATGTATAATTCGACCGTTCGGTCGTAAAGGAATCGTAAGCACGGATTGATCGTCTCGATTTTGTCTTCTCAGACATTAAAACGAATCGAATCGGCGCAAATTGGGTCGTGGAATTAATCAAAATTTCAGTTAACCACAGGGTTTGCGATTAATAGTGGAATACTTTCAGCTGCGGTTTTAAAATTCGAAATCTTACCTCGTAGCACCGCAGTCTTCTTGGTGTTTTTTTCGTAGAATTGGATCTTCGATTTCCACTAATTTCTGTTCGAATGCTCCCGAAAATGGAATTATCATCGCTCCGGGGTCATTTTTATCTACCCATTCTTTAATTTTTACTAACCTGAAAATAAAATAAATAGAATAACTTGATTAAATAACGGGAATCCCAATTTATAGATCTATTTTAAAATATAAACAAATATGATAAATTTTATGCATTCGCGTCATAATTTATTCAGTTTCTATTTTATCTTCTAATAGTTCGTTTATAAATTAATAACATCTCTTTAAACACATTTAAACTCAGTTAATAAGTGAAAAATGGAGATTTTTAGCGATTTAAAAGAACTGGCAATCAATGAAGGTATAAAACATCCAATAATTACAGTAAATAAAAATATACAAGCCGGAGAAGGTTTTCGAGGAGAATATTATTTCGCTAACATTCATGACAATCACAAATATGAACCAATTTTAAACTTATTTTTAAAATATCCACCAAAAACTGACGATGAATTAATTAAAGCATCAATGAGGTCGGTTTATTTAAACGAATTTTCATTCTACAAAATCATTTACCCAGAATTTGTTAAATTCGAACTCGATCGAAACTCTAAACCTTTTAAATCCATTCCAAAATGTTATAAAATTGTTTCCGAGGAAAATCTAGAAGTTATAATTTTGGAAAATATCAAAGCTAAAGGTTTTAAATGTTTTAAGAAGAACGACTGTTTAGATGATACTCATATGGAGCTTATGTTGGAGGAATTAGCTCATTTTCATGCAATTTCTTTTGGATTTAAAGATCAAAAACCGGATGAATTTAAAAAGATAACTAAACATATTGATCGATTTGCTTCGGATATTGCTAAAGAAGATTTTCAACGAACCGTTGAGTATTTTATGCAAGAAGTTTTAAAAAATTTAGATTCAAAATGCTTTTATGGATATGATTTATTTCAATCATTTACTAATAATATAAAAATGTTTTTAAATTATTTAGATGAGTTACAAGATCATTCTCATGTTATAAATCATATGGATATTACATTTAATAATGTTTTATTTCAATACGGTGTGAGTTTTTGTTTATTCATTTTTCTTCATTCATTTCACTTTTAATTTTTAACGATTTTTTTTTAGGATTTGATAAAAAAGCCGATAAATGTGTGCTTTTTAGATTGGCAATTACTTAAACTCACCTCAGTAGTTTTAGATCTTTCTTACTTCTTCTACGGAAGTTGTAGTAGAGATCAAATGAAGAATGTTGAGTTTTATTTGGAGTTTTATTATAAAAAACTGTCTTATTACGTGAACCATCTTGGTAGTGATATTAATATTTTGTATCCAAAAAAAGATTTTTATGAGGAATGGAAAAAGTTTGCCAGATATGGATTAGCAATGTGTACTGTAGTTATTAAAGTATTATTGACCGAATCTGATGATATTCCTTTGAATCACGAGAAGAAATCTATTTTTGACGGTTTAACTTATAAAATAAAAAACCAAGAATTGTATTATGAAAAAATTCGGTTTGTTATTAGCCATTTTATTGAAAAAGGATATTTGTAATATTATTTTTGGGAAAATAAATAAATTTTAATGAAAATTCAAGTTTAATTAATTAGTTTAAAAATAATTTGAAACCATAAGAATTAGGAATAAAAATAACAATAACGGCGGTAGGAGTAAATGGATAGGAATTTGAATTACGGGCAGTTCCGCCACAAAGATGCAACCGTAGACACGTGTTTCGAACTTATTAGTTCTCATCAGTACGGTTATATACTATAGCCAAGGAGCAAGGTGGAAGCTCAATGGAGAAGACACAAAAAGGGAACACAGTCAGAGGACTAGTCACCAATTTGGTGCTTCGGCTGCAAGATCCTCAATTTGAGGACAACAAACAGATTCGCTACCGGAGGCAACAACATCACTCCCCGTGAAAACCCAAGCCCAGGAATATAAGGAATAAAAATAACAATAACGGCGGTAGGAGTAAATGGATAGGAATTTGAATTACGGGCAGTTCCGCCACAAAGATGCAACCGTAGACACGTGTTTCGAACTTATTAGTTCTCATCAGTACGGTATAGCCAAGGAGCAAGGTGGAAGCTCAATGGAGAAGACACAAAAAGGGAACACAGTCAGAGGACTAGTCACCAATTTGGTGCTTCGGCTGCAAGATCCTCAATTTGAGGACAACAAACAGCTTCGCTACCGGAGGCAACAACATCACTCCCCGTGAAAACCCAAGCCCAGGAATATAAGGAATAAAAATAACAATAACGGCGGTAGGAGTAAATGGATAGGAATTTGAATTACGGGCAGTTCCGCCACAAAGATGCAACCGTAGACACGTGTTTCGAACTTATTAGTTCTCATCAGTACGGTATAGCCAAGGAGCAAGGTGGAAGCTCAATGGAGAAGACACAAAAAGGGAACACAGTCAGAGGACTAGTCACCAATTTGGTGCTTCGGCTGCAAGATCCTCAATTTGAGGACAACAAACAGCTTCGCTACCGGAGGCAACAACATCACTCCCCGTGAAACTTCCTGGGCTTGGGTTTTCACGGGGAGTGATGTTGTTGCCTCCGGTAGCGAAGCTGTTTGTTGTCCTCAAATTGAGGATCTTGCAGCCGAAGCACCAAATTGGTGACTAGTCCTCTGACTGTGTTCCCTTTTTGTGTCTTCTCCATTGAGCTTCCACCTTGCTCCTTGGCTATACCGTACTGATGAGAACTAATAAGTTCGAAACACGTGTCTACGGTTGCATCTTTGTGGCGGAACTGCCCGTAATTCAAATTCCTATCCATTTACTCCTACCGCCGTTATTGTTATTTTTATTCCTTATATTCCTGGGCTTGGGTTTTCACGGGGAGTGATGTTGTTGCCTCCGGTAGCGAAGCTGTTTGTTGTCCTCAAATTGAGGATCTTGCAGCCGAAGCACCAAATTGGTGACTAGTCCTCTGACTGTGTTCCCTTTTTGTGTCTTCTCCATTGAGCTTCCACCTTGCTCCTTGGCTATACCGTACTGATGAGAACTAATAAGTTCGAAACACGTGTCTACGGTTGCATCTTTGTGGCGGAACTGCCCGTAATTCAAATTCCTATCCATTTACTCCTACCGCCGTTATTGTTATTTTTATTCCTTATATTCCTGGGCTTGGGTTTTCACGGGGAGTGATGTTGTTGCCTCCGGTAGCGAATCTGTTTGTTGTCCTCAAATTGAGGATCTTGCAGCCGAAGCACCAAATTGGTGACTAGTCCTCTGACTGTGTTCCCTTTTTGTGTCTTCTCCATTGAGCTTCCACCTTGCTCCTTGGCTATAGTATATAACCGTACTGATGAGAACTAATAAGTTCGAAACACGTGTCTACGGTTGCATCTTTGTGGCGGAACTGCCCGTAATTCAAATTCCTATCCATAAGAATTAGATTGTTAAAGTTGGATTTTTATGAATTAAATTTTTTTTTGAACTTTTATAAAATTTTATGTTATAAAAACTTGGATATCAAGTAACTTATTGATCTTATAAATAATATAAATAAATCAAATTAAGAAAATTGTAAACTTACTTCGATTTTTACCGGAATTAACCACAAAAATTTTGATTTTGAAGTTTTTAATACTTAACATGTTAATCGCCACGATAATATCAGAAAAATTTGCACGTGGGCCATGTAAAAATAACTTTATTAGTACGTCAGACATATATGTCTGACATGGCTCATGTAGAACTTTTTAGCGTCAGACACATATGGCTGACATGGCGATTAACGTGTTAAATCTCATTTAAAATAATAACAATTTTTTCTACTTACAAAGAGACCTCACGCCTTCCCTGTCACCGATTTGAATGAAAATGGTATCAATCGATAGATATTGGATACATGGTGTAAATACGTGAAATATTAGGGATTATTATTCAACTGCTCGTAAGAATCGCTGTTAAAGTTCACTAGTGGCTTATACAGAATGTCCCGTTTTGATTGTCCGATTATTTACTGGTATATTCTCTGACTGTATACAAGCCAAAAAGGCCTAATGAACATCGGCCGGAAAATGATTCGTCTTCGAGATATTCAAGGTTTTAATACCATATCGTCGGTGACACAAGAAAAGCTCGTAACATAATTTTGCGAAATTTTATAGGAGAGGCAATGGAAGGTTAAAAAGTACAGTTATTTTTTATCTAACCAAGGAATACATAAAGCGAAATAACTAGAAAAAAATTTGTTGTGAACTTATGAAAATTATTTCATACATAATTCTCTACAATTAGCTCAAGATGGTATTAAAATCTTAATTTAAGCAAAACGTGGAGTTACGAGCTTTTCTTGTGTCACCGACGATATGTTGAACTATTATTAATATTATTACAGCGTTACGATTAAATTAAATTGTTAAGTAGTTGCCACGTTTTTGACTAATTTTTGTAGCTGACCAGTGTAACCTAATAATCACAATTTATAGAAACCACCGTAAGGAGTTAACAGTTTAACTTAAATGATTCTCATCGATTATGTTAATAATAAATAAACTTAGGGAACTAAACTTCCAATATCTCGAAAACGAATCACTTTTCAGCTCATGTTCATTAGGACTTTTCTGCTTATTTTTAGCCAAGGAGTACGTCAATAACGGATCAGACAATCAAAACGGGACACCTGTATATCAGTAATTAGCCATTCCCCTTAAAACCCCCTACAACCGAAGTGGAAATAGATCGGTTTCCACATGCATAAGATAGCTGTTCGAATCCCGAAGAAATTACTTTTTTTAATTTGAAATTAAAATTGTTTTTATTAGTTATTATCACTCTCTTAGTTCTGTAATATGAAGTCTAAATAAAAAATAAAAGTTATTCAGGATTCGAACCGCTGTCCTACAGATGTGGAAACCGATTTATTTCCACTTCGGTTATAGATTTTTTTAAGGGGAATGGTTAATCACTAACATATAAGCTGCTAGTGACCTTTAACAGCAATTTCTTTGCGAACCGCTGAATAGTGCGCCCTAATATTCTACACATTCTAACTATGTACCAATGCTTATTGATTGGAACTGCTTTCATTAAAATCTTAGTTGATGAATAAGCAACAAAAATTTTAGTTGATGTTAGCGATAATAAACTTTCTTACACAGAAAATAAGATCTTTTTCATGTATTTCTCAATTGTCAACAGAAGTAATTAAGATTAATCGTGACTTTAAAAGGTTTCATTTTTTAAAGAACGAAAGAAAGTAAAATGCAATATCTCAAGAAAAGGTTAGTAGACTTTTTTGTCCTATTTCATTAATTTCAAGGTATTTTTCAAATCATCTCAAATAACTATTATTTATTAACTAACTTCTTGATATTAATATTTTATTTAAAACAAAAATAATGTTTTCCGCTTGTTTTTAATTGATGTTAGTGATAATAATCGACCATCTTTATATTAAAAACAAGATTTCTAAGAATACTGATCTGTTTTTCTTTCATATCGTTGCTTTATTTCCGATATTCCCAAACTATTATTTCTCATATTTATGTGGATTGGTTCTCAATAACGTTAGAAAGCAACATGAGACATAAGTAAATAAACGAATAACAGTAAGTACTTTAGATTTAAAATAGTCTCCAGCCCGGCACTGTATCTACTTACAATATTTCGTCGGTCCACTCATTCCGGACACCCGTTATTATTCCAATTGCGGCTCATCGATAATTTAAGTGAAAAATTGGTCCGCAGACACTCGAGACGCATGCATTATGAAATCACGTACCCGTAATATCGGTCCACGTGGTGGCGTATATTACCGCCCCGATCCGTTTCGATTGGTGCTGTAATTACAACTTCGAAGACATTCCTCGATTCCACCCGGCTACCGCCAACCTTAACTTATTAATACCGGACGAACTGGTTTTAACAAATCGCGTGACAAATTTCCTTCACTCCCATAAAAATTAATTTTGGCTCTAATTTAATAATAGGACTTTATGTAGGTACTGTGTGTAATGCTACTGCAAATTTAGAACCGTAATTAAGTTCTCTATATGTTGTGTCGAGGAAACCGACGATCGCGATGATTTGAATGGCGAATTAGGCGCGATTGACGGCCAAGCCGCGCCACGTCGGCCAGATCAAAGCAATCAACGCCCATTATCCGGCCCGGAATGGGAGAGGAACGGTCGGATAATTAACCGGATACAGCTCGAAGCTCTCCGACGTTATTCCCGTCTCGGTATTGTTACTATTCTCCGGCCCACGCGTCATTAACACGAATGATGCTGCAGCAATCATCATTGTGGTGATTGCAAATCTATCACGGAAGCATATTCAAGCGAAAAAATATATATATTTGTTAACTTACCACTTATTTTTTTTCTTGATGTAATCCTTCTCTGCTAAATTTACCAAGTAAATCATCGGTTTGGATGTCAGGAATAAATATTTGTTTAAAAAGTCAATCTGAAAACAAATAATAATTTAATTTGAGTCATTAAAATGTTTTTTCATGTGAAAATCATGTTTTCCTGAACGGTCGGCTTATTACTATAATCACAGAGCTCGGAATCAGAATCCATTTGAAATTACCTCACAATAACGCGAAAATGAATAAACCATTCTAGACTTGATAAAAACATGGAATCTTTGAATCGACGCCGTATAACAAAACTTTACCCCGACAATAATAAATAAGGCGATAAACCGAAGAAGCATTTCGATTCAACGCCAATCCATTCGTCTGAAAATATCGCCAACTCATCCATCGCATGAATGGTTAGGAAGGATCGACCGATGAAAAACAACTTGCCCGGGACTTGTTGCACAATCTTAATGTGACAGGTTATAAATGATAAACCGAGATAATAATGTCGCCACCTGGAGATTCGAGCGAGTATCTGTAACCGTCGATTCCTAGCGGCCACTTGCAGTGACAACACAGCAGGTGACAAAGACCTTTAAAGGACACAGAACTCAACTTCATCAATGATGACTTTGCGGAATTTTTAGTTATTGATTCGTAAAAATGATACATTATGAAAAAAAAAGAATTAGTCGAATGAAATGAAACTGATCTAGAATTAAAAAATACTTACATCGTTTGCGTGCCAATCTGCAAATCTAATATGCTGCTTCTGATCCACAAGAATAGTCTTAACCTTGGCCATTGTATCCTGCAAGAAACAATAGCTTCATTGAGGCATACAAATCCGCCCACGTGAACCAATTTATCATCATCGGCGTTTGTAATCAATGATCGGCGGTGCGTATGTCGAATGCTAATAGGATGACACCTGGGGCTTGGCCCCCATCGATGGTGCTGCCCTCTCAACGGGGGGTTACACGCCCAGACACGAGGCGCCACATTTTAGTCATTTTCAAACGATACTTCTTTTTACTATAGTAATTAATAATGATTTAAAATTATTTAATAGTTTTTATAAGATTTGGAAAGGTTATCAAAACGTGCAGTATTTTTTTAAAGGTTTCATGTTAATATAATTTATGTTAATAATACATGTTCAATTCAAAATCAAGAATAAAAAAAATTAATTCTCTGGTTTAGAGAGAATTATTTGAGCTGAAAAGCTGTATAATTTGTCAAGGCTGCCATCCACTACTAGGCAATTGATCGTTTTATGACAACTTCGTACAACTTAAGACAACCTTATCTTGTAAAAAAATTATGACCCAGCTAGTGCTTGCATGTTTTGCGGTGTAAAATAAACAATTAAGAATTTAAGAAATAAAACCGCTGTATTTTTAACTTTCAACACTGTTTTCATTTGATTTATATATTTTAAAGTGTAATACCAGATGTTTATTGATTTTTTACTATTTGATCAACTTAACCTAGACGCTTTGTCTCCGAAGATGGCATTGTAAAGGCAGAAACTAGTCAGACAATAAAAAAGTTTAATAACCAGCATGGTACAAAAATAAATCTTTTATTTCTTAATCATTACTACTGGTTAAAATGGATCAAAACCACATTAATTAATTAAGAATTTGCTTTCTCAACGCGTTTTAATGCCGCTTGAAAAAATGCTATGGGCAAGGGCCCTTAGGCCGGAGACACACACAACGGTTTTTCGCCGTCCGGCAAAATGCCGTTCGATAGTGGAGCGAAGAAGTAAATGACACCTTTCACACATGTCAGTGTGAAAGGTCTCAATCATTTCTTCGCTCCACTATCGGACGGCATTTTGCCGTACGGCGAAAAACCGTTGCGTGTGTCTCCGGCCTTAAGATTCTTTTTTTTATAAAGGCACGTGTCCAGGTTACAAATGACCTTTGATACCGAAATACCGTGTGGTAACACCTCCGTTAATGCGATCACAATACAGAGCGTTGTAAAGTCAAGCAGATAGGATCGAATCGCAGCGTGTAAGGTTCGAAACGTTGTGCGTCCATCTAAAATGAAATCTGGGACCCCCGCGTGGATTTTGAGGGACATTAGCATAAACGCACTTCGACACGAATAACATCCTTGTCACTGATTGTGAGAGAAGTCACGTGTTATAAAATCAGTTTGAAAATAATATTACTATGAATCAAGGTTTCTTTCGCCACATCATCTATTTTGATTAGAAAAATAGTTACTTACATATTCGGGTTTTAATTTTTTATCGCCTCCTCGTAAAACAGCTCTTTCTAGTTTTTCCAAGTTTTTCATTAACATTTCTTCATCCTTCAGTCTTAGTTCTTCGCCGATAATTTCCAAGTCTCTAACCGGGTTAACATCTCCTTCTATATGAGTTACATCATCATCTTCAAAAGCACCTTTTTTATAACAAAAAAAATTAATTCGTTGTTGTTCATGAAATTGGTTATTTACTTACGACATAAATGGAAGATTGCATCACAAGCACTAATATGGGACAGGAAAGCATTTCCTAATCCTTGTCCTTCAGATGCTCCTTTTACCAAACCAGCGATATCGACCACGTTTAAAAATGCTGGAACTTTACTGTGAAAGAATTTTAAATAAAATATAATTTTACTGTTCCAAATGATAAATAAAAGACTTCCTTCGTTCAGGTATAAAAATTACGTGAAAATAAAGTCTTAAATGGCGACAAATTACAGTCTAAAGTCTAACTTATCCCCAAATCTCTTCTAGATGATCATCATTATTGTTTATTACGACCCTTGAAAGGACATACCTTCATTCGATGGAAAAGTGGGAGAAATCACGAAAATCGTTCAAATTAATACAACATTACCGCTCTTTTTCATTCTTTTTTTTTTCGGTAAAATTGCAAAATGATAGTGCCAAAACTGCATCTATTATCACTTCAAAACACGATATTGCGTTACTACAGATCATTATATGAAAACTTTTAAAAAGCTTAGTACCTTACAAATAAAAGCTGTATTCACTTCTTATTCACCCTGTAAAGGTTACACGTGGGGATGTCGATTTGCAAGTCTGATTACCCTCGCAGTGTCGACATAAAGGACATCCTCATTAAGTGAGGATCAAAGGGAGGACGTCGACGTCGCGACGCCCAGCACGCTCCGACAGACGTCCGGGACGCTCCTGCAAGCCAATTCCGCACCGTGTCATTACCGGCAATAATGATAAGAAAGTAATTGTCGCAGGCGCGTTCGCCCCCTCAATTGAATTAAGCGAAATTGGTCGGTTATTAAGGGCTTAAACGGTAACGACCGCTTTCAAACCTCTGTCTACACCGAATATCCCTCTCAACAAGAAATATTAAGTTTAATGAACGAAGCAAACCTAGGAAAAGAGTTTCAAGAATGCAAAATAAACTTACATTGAGGCATATGTGAAAGAATAAGAAAACTGTTCGCGGTTGGCGAGAGGAGTTGTTAAAAAGCAATCTAGACCACAAATTCCACCACATATATCAAAAAATATTCAGGTATAGCCTGATAGCTTCCTGTGACATTATGGAAATATGTACGAACCGTATATAACAATTCTCGTAAATGGGAGACATTACATTAAAACGCAATTTAAACGGAGACGAGGCGGTAACGCCTCATTTCTTAAATTGCCGGGACGATTCCCCGCCCCCCTCAGCGGTCAGTTCTAATTGACATTTAATTGGTGAAATAAAATATTCGAACCGCAGTCCACGTAGCGGCAGGAGCAGCAGCAACAGCAGCACCGGTTGTCGTCGAACCTGCAATTGCCTTTCGCGGACGAAGAACCACCCCTCACGGGCCCCCTTCTTATTATTGCCGGTTCGCACGGCCCCTCGTAAAAGTGCGCGATCGGCGTTGAATTTAATGTCTTAATTGTTCGAAAATCGTCGATGCGAGCATTTAAGGGTACTTAGACGATCGCGTATCTCGTTTTATGGCTTCTTCAAATTATATGGCGGAATGGAAGGAGTTATCTAGATAAATCGGAATGCTTACTGCTTTAGATTTTTATTTTATACTTAAAAATTGCTGTTGTTTAAAAGTTCAAAACGAAAATTGGTTAATTTTTTTTATAAACTCTTAAGTTTTTCTAAAAGTGGTGCCAATTTGTAGGCGCCATCATAACGATGGGAACCTAGTCCTTAGACGCTCAAATTAAGGCGCTATTCGAAAAATTTGACCGCCATAAATATCGTTGGTACACCGTGTGGTTAAATAGAGCCACAAAGCCACCAAAGTGGTCGCTTCCTTTGATCGGATGAGTAAACCTTCGATTAACATCCTCTTAACGTCGGGATAAATTTAAAATTTGTGATAGACACTAATAATAAAGTATACTTCGTCTGGCGAAAGATGTCTCATGCAGCATTATTTTCTTTTCTTTTTATTATGTAACATTAAATGAAGAAAATTATTTGACTATATCAAGAAAACGGTGACATCTTTCGTCGGACGGACTTTATACTCAAACTAGGATAGCTTCTATAACGAGGTATAAACTATTAACTGGTATTATTAGGAAGAAAACTTGTCTACTTAATAACTATTCTAGATGAAATCAACAGAAGAGCAGCTCAAAAACTTGTACCGGAATTGTAAAATTATAAAAGAACTACAAAAGAAGTTTATTGAAAGAGCTTAAATGAAAAAATACTCTCAATGGGAATTCAATTGAACAGGTCACCTTAACCGTATGGGTCCGGGAGAATGTTATATCCATACAAATGAAGCGCGATAGCGCTTCCCCGGACACAAACGGTTAAGATTTAGCTGATAAATCAGTAGAAGACATCATGAAATATACACCGTTCGACAAAAGATGTCTCATGTGTTATTACTTGTCACCGTTTTCTTCGACGTAAGTCAAATACTTTTTTATCTAATTAACTGTATATGACAAAAAGAGACGAGAAATGAAAATGTACACCTAGGATACCACAATTAATTGATGAAGCATGAGACATCTACTATTTAAACTTGTTGAAAATACTTATCAATATTCAACTATTCAAATGATATCGGTAAATTGTAAGAAGTTGATGATCTCACTGATTCAAATATACCAAGAGAAGGTGAAAAACATTCAAGCTCCAACCGAACAGATTGATTTTTAAAGTATCGCTGTTTAAGAACTACAAGTATTTACTGCCCAGTTACATTTTCCACTTATTGAATTTTATGGAAAGGAAAAGAAGAATTTTATCAAATCCTCTTTAGCCTACGTTTTAACAAAAAAGCCGGGAAAATTACCATTACCAAGAATTTTCATTTTAGACGACAAAGAGACGACTAAGAGATTTTAACTGCATAAAAACAAACTGTTTAATTCCAGACAAAAGTTTATAAAAGTTCAACGAAAACATGTTCGAAAAACCAGAATCGAAGAATTAATGGAAATTAACTGCCAAAAAAGTTATTAACCCCTTAACATACAATGAGGAGTCTGGCCCACCATAATTGCATTACGTTCGAAATAAACCGTCACCCAAGAGGTTAAAAGAAAATTCAACAAATTAAACTAAACTCCTTTATCAACCGTGGACAAAGTTAATGAATAAGAAAAAAAAAACGTTTTATAAGTCATCCTGAGCTCAGTTATGATTTCGTCGCCGACGCATACGATCTTGAAAGTTACTTAAAGGGTGGTTGTTAATGAATTTCCTCAATACTTGCTTAAGAAACCGAAAAAAAGCTGTTGAACATCTTATTAACTTACCTTTTATAGCCGGAATATTTTCGAATTAAAAAAGGGAATTAATTGTATGAGTTTTTATACATTGATTTGGAAAAGTTAGTCCGATACAACTTTAGGAAATGACAAATCCAATGAATATATTATTTCCGTTAAAACAAAAATTTTATATTTTCCCAATTTTACGTGTGTATTTCATTTATTTTCTAATCGGAAAAAGTAACAGAGAAAAATCCAAAAAAAAAAAGAGATTGATTGGTATCTTACAAGGAGACCTTACGACTTGCCCCTCACCGATTTTAACGAAAGTGGTACCAATCGATAGATATTGGTACATAGTACTAATGTATAAAATATTAGGGCGCACTATTCAGCGGTTCGCAAGAAAATTGGTGTTAAAGTTTGCGAATAGCGTCTGTCAGTGACAAGTCCCGCCCTTTAAGCCCCACCCATTGTCGTACTGAATATGTATAGACTTCCACATACGAGGCTCGAATTCTGAATAATACTTTTCTTTATTTCCATTTTTATTTTTAATGCAACATTTCACTTTATTTTTATAATATTTTGATATTACAAAATATAATCAATTAAGGACACTCTTTCGTTATCCTACTTTTTAATTTCTTTACTTCTATGTTTAGGAAACTTACGGTACTTTTATTAGAATCATTCTTTACAATTTCTTCTTTACCATTTAAAATGGTATTTTTTATTTATTATAAAACGTTTTATAATAAAAATACCCACTTAAACATCCAGTCTTACCTCCTTTATTTAGGGGAGGGTGAGATAAGACGGGGAGATAAGGTAACATGTGGAACCCAGTGTTAACAAGAAAGCTAAAAGACTCAAAAAGGAAGATGAAAAGCTGATTAAAAAGAAACATTTTATGATTAAATCCCAAACACAAGAAAACGTACAATTAATGTGGTTGTGTAGATGATGATGGCGTTGAGGCAATCCAAGTTTGCGTATTATGTGAATCTGATTAACAGTCTTTTATAACGTATATTTAATTACATTTTATCTTGTTCCACGTAAATTGGCTGGTAGCACGTAACGATCCTCAAAACAATCATATGCACAAGAGTCAATCAATTTATACTTATCGATAATCGTTCTTCCTTTTCTGAAATGTTCTTCCCATCTCTTTAATTCTCTTATGTTTTTTAAGCGTCAACATCCTTTCTTCTGAAGACTTTGCAAAGGCCAATAGGGATGTTCTTTAGCGCGGTTCACACTTTTAACTTGTAATGAAAGGGAATATTATAATCGTCTTGTACTTGCTTTGTCGGTAGTTCCGGAAATAAATTTGCATCAAACGGAAACACGAATTTGGAAGCACACTCTTCGTCAGTTTAGTCCATGAGTATTAAGTTATCCGTACTTACAAAAAATGTTGTCTTTGTCAAGATGTCGAGAGCGATATTAAGTATTTCTTCGCCAATTTACATAGCGCCTTTTGAAATTTCCACAGTTGGTTCCACAGTCACGAGATCACTTTTCATTAGCAGTCTTTCAAAATACAACTAACATAAGTATCACTCAAGAGTAATGTTGATTTGCTACTTTGAATCATTATCAACATAATCATAATATCGATCCCTAGTGTTATATCTCTTATAGTAATATCCCTTATAATACGTATAAGTTAGATGTAAGCAATATAATAAATTATTTTACATTTTTATGCGGGTATTTTTTTTTTATAAAACGTAATACCATTTTAAATGGTAAAGAAGAAATTGTAAAGAATGATTCTAATAAAAGTATCGTAAGTTTCCTAAACATAGAAGTAAAGAAATTAAAAAGTAGGATAACGAAAGAGTGTCCTTAATTGTTTATATTTTGTAATATCAAAATATTATAAAAATAAAGTGAAATGTTGCATTAAAAATAAAAATGGAAATAAAAATAGTATTATTCAGAATTCGAACCTCGTATGTGGAAGTCTATACATATTCAGTACGAGAATGGGCGGGGCTTAAAGGGCGGGACTTGTCACTGACAGACGCTATTCGCAAACTTTAACACCAATTTTCTTGCGAACCGCTGAATAGTGCGCCCTAATATTTTATACATTTGTACTATGTACCAATATCTATCGATTGGTACCACTTTCGTTAAAATCGGTGAGGGGCAAGTCGTAAGGTCTCCTTGTTAGCCTGAGAATCAGGCTATTCTATGTTTGTTTTTTTAAGTCTACAGAAAACGAGTGTTTAATTTTGGCATTCAATACCTCGTAATGTGCATCTACGAAAAAACCGGTTCAATAATACAGGGACGAGCATAGACATAGATTGATTTGGTATAAACTGTCAGAAAGAGCATGAAACGTAAGATAGGTTGGCGTCAAAAACTCAGTTTTAAGAAATATTGGACAAAGAATAGTCTGGTCCTAAAGTTACCGCCATAGGTTTTTATAAAAGAGGAGGAACCGCTCCAATGTTGAATATTTTTAAATTGGTGTAACAAAAAACATCAGATTAACAATGTTAGATTAGATATATTTTTACTTACCTTGCTGGTTTGAAATATTCACATAAATAATCAAATCGTTCATCTGGTACAGGAACACGACGTGCTGAAACAATAATTTGTGATAAAACCACGAATAACTCAAAAAAACATTTAATACATTAACATTACAACAACTTTATATAAATTATAATTCTTAATAAATAATTTATTCTCCACCATCTGATTCTTGTAAATACTGTAAGATTTGTTGAGTTAAGCTACCAACTTTAGAATCCCCACTAGGTGTTCCATGTTCGCCAATGATTGTTAACTCGCCTTTATCGGACTCAGGAAAAACTAACGGTTCTAATGGTTCTTCATAATGAAGATAAGGATTAATAGATTTTTTCATTTGTGCTAAATAATCGATAAAAGCCAATCTTTTCTCTTTAAATAATTTATAAATCTTTTCGTACATTTCTCGATTTTCAGGTGTGGCTTTAGGGTTGTGTGCCTTTAACATAATACCTAAAGCAATCGCGGCTGATTTTTCAATACCTAATCCGGGAACAACTGGTCTTACTGCACCTACACGCGTAACAGCTTTAACCACGTCTCTTATTACGTATTGTTCTAAATATCCTTGAACAGGGAGATTATTTAAATCTAACGATTCCAAAGGATTTCCTTTATATTTTATTGCTTTTTGGAAATATAAAAATGGTTCTACCATAAAGATATCTAAACATTCTTGTGAATCAAAAAGATAGTAGATATCTCGGAATAAACAAGCGTATTCTAAAAGTCCTTTATTTAATACTCTCGAAGGTTGTCCATTCCAATAACAAACTATACAATAACCATCTTGATAAACTGATTCTGGCATTTGTTCTAATTTAATTGCTTGTGGCAAATCAGCTGGAAGTGGTCTGTTATTATAAGGTGATAAGAAAAATGTTGGTTCATCAGCAAATTCTTTTAAATGTTTTCTACAAATCCAATAAAAAAATTCTTTATATTGTATTAATCCGGTTCTGTCAGGTGGATTTCCTCCACTGATTAAATGATTATCGTAATGTAAACAAACCGGACAGTAATGTTTGAAGCTACTTTGTCTTTTTAAAAATTCTCCTGGTGTTATTTGCATGTTTGCGATATGTAAAGCCATAACGCGATGACAGTTTTTAAAATAACTTTTAACTTCGTAAAGTACATCAACGGCTATTTTATAAGCTGTATCCCAAATACTCCATTTACAATTTTTTACTTTTATTTTTGTATAAATTTGATATTCTTTATCGAACCAATCCAAGAAAGCGTCTATACCTGAATCCCAAACAGATCGACGATGACGAATAAAAGCTTTACTAAAAACCGGTAAACCCCGTTTGCCTTTATCCGTTAAACGGTATTCTTCCATATCATCATCGTCGGCGTCGAGATAAAGTACTAAATGCGGAATTAATCCTCTTTCAGCTAAATGAATAACGTCGTATTTATTGTTTGGAAATCCGTCGAATACTAATCCTTGAGTTTGACCTTTTCCATCAAAAGCCATGGCTTCGACGCACTTCATAGTCATTTCACTGGTTAATTCCCAACCGTTTCGAAGTACGGCTTCCATATCTTTGGTTAATTTTGAAAATGGAAGGTTTCTTAAGGTGTATCTAGCTGCTTGTCCGATACTTATGTATTTCATACCAAAATCTCTTTTAAATCGTTCAGCTAAAGCGGTTTTCCCACTTTTGGGAGGACCGATAATGGCAACGCGAAAAGGAATTAATGGAAAATTTGCATCGGATTCATAAATGTATTTTAGAGGGTTGTTAATAAATTTAGTTCTGTTATTTTTTCCGGCTAAAAAATAAATAAAATAACCGTGTAAAATTGGATAGATATCAAATTTTTGTTCTAATGGGAGAAACATATTCATCGGATTTGCCATTTCGTAAAGTTGTACCGGACAAGCTTTTCCAAATCTACTCAAAAAATAATACCCAGTTGAAATTAAATGTTCGGCAGTTTCAACGTTGATATCGTAACATCTTTGAATAGCCGATTTATTTCGAAACTTTATTTTATCAACTGCCCTTAACGCTTGAGCGAGAACTTTTTCTTCTTTCATGTCTCCATCTATGGAAACCCATTCAATTAATTCTCTCTGACAAGATTCTCTTAAAATGCGAAAATAGTCTGAGTATAAAACATATTCGTGTTGAGCTAAATTTATAAAACGGTCAACAGCTTCGTCTTCGGTTTCTTCATCAAGTATTAATTGTGGTTCGGGAAATTCACTATCAACTAACTTTGTGACTTCTTCAAGATCGGCTGCTTCAGCGACGGAATCGTAACTAACTTGAGAACGACTTGTAAAATGATCCTCTTCTTCTTCATTAACTTCTTCTACGGTTGATAAAGGAGTTTGTTTTAGTTGTTGAATTTTAGCTTGATATCTCTCCTGACGTTTAATTTCCATGAGTTCTTCGATTCTAGCTTTTCGAATAAGTTCCCATTGCGTGTATTCTTCCATGTAAGCTTTTTCCGTTGCTTTTTTCTTTGCTTCTTGCATAATTTGCCAATCCTTTTGAAGTTTTTGAACGCGTCTTCTATTAATCTCGATTCCTTCACAAGTTATTTGTATTACGATGTCTGGAATTAAACAGTTTGTTTCGATATAGT
Organism: Digitonthophagus gazella; assembly: GCA_036711955.1. Classification (NCBI taxonomy): domain Eukaryota; kingdom Metazoa; phylum Arthropoda; class Insecta; order Coleoptera; family Scarabaeidae; genus Digitonthophagus; species Digitonthophagus gazella. Next base: position 25,172,570 of record JASCIT010000001.1, on the reverse strand, counting down.
TAAAATCGCTTGGTCGCCTAGGAAAAGCGTCAAAAACGAATCCGGTTGATCGCATTGGTTCTTCAACCCATAACTTTTCGATGTTTAATATTTTCCAGATTTCATCTGTAAAAGGGTCGTCGTTATCTAAATAATTTTGTACAATTAATGCTTCCGGGGTATCTTTTACGTCCATTAAGACAATTCCCATTTCTCGAGGGTCTTTTTCTTTGTGGAAAATCCGTTTTAATAATTCATCGTAACATAAGTAATAAAGACCTAAATGTCGATGAAGTGCTCGGGATAAAACTGTTTTACCGCTTCCGGGTACACCAACAATGCAAATTCTTGGTGGTGGTAATTTCTCTGGAGTTTTTGTTAAGACGTAGTCCAAAGGGGATTTGATAAAATCCATCATTGATTTTTCCGTTGCTAAAAGATACGTGTAATCGTTATATTTACAAGCAAATTCTTCTTTTCCTTTCCATAAAACCCAATGATTAGAAAACGTAACTGGACAATAAATACTTGTAGTTCCTAAACGACGATTTTTTGAAAAAGAATCCGCTGCGTTTGAGTTTGAAGGTTCTTCACCTTCACCTGGTGTATTTGACTCGGCGAAATCATCAACTTCTTCTAATTTCTCTACCGGTGTCATTTGAGTAGCTGAATATTGATAACGGTTATCAACAAGTTTAACTACATATTTCATGATATCTTCTACTGATTTATCAGCTAGATCGATAAGGTGGTAAGAAATACCTGCTTCTTCTAAATAACTTATTAAAGTATGGATTTTTCTTTGAAATTCGTTCAAGGCTTTTTCATATTGCATTATTTCTAATCTATTAGCGTGAGTAGCAAAATAATCTTCGTCAATAAATTCTCCCGTGTCTTCATAATCGGGAAGATATTCTTCTTCCTGCTCCGGAAAAACTATTTCAGCTTGTATCATAACCTCGTTAGCTAAAGCAGCATCTATAATTTCACGAGCTAAACGTGTTTTATAAGAAAACGTACTTGTTACAGACGGAACTTTTACTGCAATATCAGGTTTTGTTATATTTTCAAAGAATTTATCATAACCTTCGTAAAGATTTTGATTTCGAAGTTTAAACCTTTCCTGTAAAAATCTCTCACTGTTATCGTTTAGTAAAAAAATGTCGTTTGGATAAAACTCTTCCATAACTACATCTAAAATTTCCGGTTCTGGAATCATTCCATCTACAATCCATCCACCATTATGTAAACCAGCTTCAAGATTCTTTTCTTCGGTTTCTTTAATAGCAGTAAGATACATATCAACTAAATCTTCGTTTGTATCAAAAGCCTTTGGTGATATTTTGGAAACTTTGTCATCTGCGTATTCTTTAACGAAGTCGTCAAAAATGCTTGAAGGTTCAGGTTCGGGAATTGGTTCTTTTAAATAAGTTGGTAAACGATCCTCGATGTTTACAACACCTTGAACGATTTCTTCACATTTTTCTACATTTTCGTATAAATCGGAAATTTCTAATTCGATCATTTTAGCTTCTAAGCGTTCGATTATATCTTCGTAATTTGTTAATTCTGTTTCTGTTAGTTCTCTAAGACTTTTTACGGGGAAAGAAGTTAATTCTGAAATGGTACCACTTCTTATGTATTCATCTAATTGTATACGATCATTTGCAGCTTGATTAACTTCTTCTTTCCATTTTTCAATTGCGGCTTCTTGATCCTGAATTTTATTTAGGTAATCGGTTTGTTTTAAGTTTATTAAAAGAAGTAAACCTTCGTTCATTGCATCATTACGTAATTGTTCTTTATATTCTTTAGTTTTTTTATTGGTATATTCTAATTTCAGAGAAATTGTATCTAAGACTGTACCATCTAATAAATACGCTAGACATTTTGCTAAGGCGCTTTTTCCAGAGGTTGGTGGGCCGATTATAAAAATTTTACAATTCGATCGTGGGCAAGGTGGTAATAAAAACGGTCGTGGATTTCGGATAAATTTCGTCAGTGCGTTTTCATCCGACATACAAAATATTTTGTTTAGGAATTTTACCGAAAATTGAGTTCTACCGGGAATAAAATATCCCTCTTTCATACCAACCGGACAAGTTGTTCCCCATCGGGACCAATTTAATTTAAACATCTTCCCAACTATTTTCATCCGTTTTAATTTATCAAAACATTCTAAAGGAGATTTAGATTCATAATCGAAAACGTTTACTTCGTCTCCTTCACCTCCTGTTGGTACAATAGGTTCTATTAACATCTCCGGGATAACAACACTAGGTATAGGTAACAGACGCATACGAGTTTTTACTATGTTAAACATCCGATTAGGAGATAATCTTCCATCGACTTTAATAAAATATTGTGGATCGTGCAAAAGAACGTGTTTTTCTATTGTAGGTAAAGTAAGAAATCGATAATCTTCGAGTTGTTTTTGTACATTTCCCGAAAAATTTCGAGGTAAATAAACTAAATAACTCAAATCCGAAGGAGTTTCTGATGATTCAGGTAAAATCGGAGCGTCGTCAGGAAGATCTTCCGTATTAAAACCCGGAGAAGTTGTAAAAATCGTATAAACAATACTATCGGTTTGATCTTTAAGAAGATTAACCATTTCATCTGTTTTTAAATTGTAACGATAGTGTTCATGTTTAGTTACTACATCATAATTCGGACACATTATATAAATTATAATAATCGGTTCGTGACACAAACTAAATAAAAAATTTGTTTGCGCGGCATAATTCCAACTGATATCGGTCATTTTACACATAGCTTTTGTAGATTTACCGATATCAGCTGTTAAAACTGATCCTATTTCTGTTACACCAGTTTCGTCATGAACTGATTTAATTGCTTTATCTTTATTAAAACTTTCAACTTCTTTGCCTTCATCTTCCCCTTTACCTTCTTTGTCTTCGTTTTCCTCTTTTAATTCTTCGACACTTTCCGATATTACAGAAACATTTCTTATAACTTGTGATGCCGACTCTCCAATAGGTTCTAAAAGTTCTTCGAATATATCTTGAACTGTAAAAATAGCAGATTCCGACGATAAAGGATCTTCTTGAAACATATCATTTCGTATAAGTGGAAATCCACAAATAACATAACCTCGATGAATCGTTGATTTTGAGTTTAATCTTTTTTCCAATAACCTTAAAATAACATCAGCTGCTATAGCTCGACCACATCTTAAATTAAATTCAATACATTGACCAGCTCGACTACCAGATTCGATTTCTTCATTAATTAAAACTTCGGGATCGATATAAACGCACTTCCAATAATTAGCTAACAGCCTTCCTAAGTTTTCTTCGCCAATTCCGGGTTTTCCCAAAATCAAAAATGTGGCGGGTTTTGATTTTAAAAACTTTAAGTGAGTATCGTATTCCGAATAAGGATCGAAGCTTGACTGATCGTCGATTTTAATCGTTGTGAAAGATTCCAAAAATTTTTTTGCTGCTTGAAGATGTTCAACTCGATGTATAGCGTCTACATCTTCGGTGTATGGGTAATAACTATTACAACGAGGATACCATTCTGAAGCCGTAGGTGGTAGATATTTATCTTCTTCGTATTTAACGCCGTGAATGTATTTTAGGTACTTTTTATTCGCTACGACTGTAACGTCGGGTTTGAAATTTTCGATTTCGTTTGGTTCTAAGATGTAATAATCAGTTTCTGGAGTAATATCGTGTAGAGGAATTCTTTGCATTATGATAAGCGATGATAGTTTTCATGTAACTTTGATTTATGTCAAATTATAAAAATGATTTTAAAATTTCAAACAAAAAAAGAACATATCGTAGTGAAATTGATTGAAATAGTAATTAAGAGAAAGTTTACTTTTTTAGTAGAAAATAGAACGCTTAAAATTCGACTTAATGCAAAAAATTATTTCATAACTATCATAAATAAGTTGTCTAAATTTTTTTAAAAATTGATTAACTTTTTAAAGGCAATAAAAAATTTCGTGAAAAATCATTACTGCCTTTATGAATTTTTAAAATTGTTTAAGTAGAATAAATTTAATGATTTTAATAAAAAAAATTTACATTTTAATTTGCTCGTCTCCAAGATCATCTTTCTTAATTTTAATAAATAAATTCTTTAAGTTTTCGCATAGTCGATTGCCAGCGACTCGCCAATGTTTTTCCGTTCGCTAATTGAAAATTATGATGCACAGTTCATGCACTGCTCACTCCTATCATAATGTCAAAACTTACGTTTAGCACCGGATGATGTCACACATGGCGCTGCATTCTACTATAAAATTTATTTTGGCAGCTTTTTTACAGGAACCTATATGATTGATATGCACTGCGCATCATTTGTCCAGGGCATAGTTGATATCGCACAGGTTTCAAATATTTTCATATTTAAAAAGTTGACATTGCTTGTTCTTATTCTTTTTGTGAAAAGCGAGAATTGCGCAAGTTATTTGAAGTGATTCTAATTTGTTCAGTGGATTTTAAGTGATTTGGTTTTGGTGTTTCGAGTGATTTAATGAATCAGAATTTATAAAAAGAATGAATACCAAACAACAAGATTCGAAAATTAGATTCATAAGTATTAGTTGTGAACCCAAACACATTATTATTTTTAAAGGTCAATAAATCCATGAGTTTCATTAATAAAATTATGTGGTTTTAATGTTGTCACTTTTAGTATTTTTTGAAACGAAAATTGAAGAGGTATAAAATTGACAATTTTTTAAATTTCCCGCCAGTACTTAAAACTGCAAAACGAATGTAGCGCCATTGGTGACATCATACGCAACTAAACGGAGTTCCAGTCAAACATAGGAGAGTCGCCTATCTATATAAGTATATGTCATCTATGGCACAGTTAATCGCCATGAAATTATTCAGGTGCGTTATGCTATTTTTTCTGCTGATGCGCTGAAGACGATCTATACTATCTCCGAAGATATGCCAGAAATTGATCGATGACAGAAACGTTAATAACGAGCGTTCAGAAATGATTGTAAAGCGTTTAAATGTGGCGCGCTAGAGATTAATTTTTTAGGTTGATGTCATAACCCATAGGCCTATCATGGAAAGTTTTCAAATGTGTTAAGAAATTTATGATGTTATAAATTCATTCAATATGTAATAATTAATTAAATTAACTAATAATTATAATTTTCTTGATATGTGCCATTCCGATTGACATTCAATATTTAATTATTATGGATTTTTCCAACCGTCCTTATTCTGAAAAAGAATAAAAAATTGTCTACCGCACTGCTGTTGTCAAAGTTGCCATATAAACATTCCGGAAGTAACAACCTTTAGCATCAAAAAACACTAAATAATGAGCACGCCAAATTCAAACACCTTACAGTCTTTTATGAACACTCGGTAAAATCAAAATTTAGGATGGGGTAGTCAAAATTTGTATTACAGGTGTCGAAATGAATGTGAAACTGCAGTTTAGTGAACATATCGATGGTGTAGTGCACACATGTTGTAAGTACAAATTTGAGTAAAATTGAGTTAAGTACGCAGAAAGTTTTTTTCGTACGTAACAATTCTGTGTGAATACAAAACGTAGGGGAAGGTGGGTATGTTAAGGACACTTTTTATAATCCATTTAATTGTGGCCATACCAGCAACATAAAAATTTTAAAATGTATACCATCGAATAGCTTACTGTTTATACCATATTTTGATACTTATTTGATGTCATTTTTTCTAATGGTTAGAATTTTGTTGCAGTAGAAGTGATCATTTGTACTTTTGTCACAAACGTACCTTGCGTTGGTATGTATGGGACAGTCACAAAATGACGGAAGCATAATTGATTTCTTCATCTTCTTCTGTCTCTAATTTCCTTTTACGCTGTGTTTAACCTTCTCTTCCCTTTTTCGAAATTTTTCATTCTTGATTTTTAATGTTTCTTCTATTAACAGTTTTTCGGGTGTGCTTGTTAATATCTTTGTAATATCTTTATAAATTGTAACTGTTTTGCACGGGTTATTCAAGAACCAATTACCAAGAGTCGATTGTGTATATAGGAGGTATATCTGGGACGTCCCAAATATCCCTTTCTTTCAATGTCCCAAACATACCTCATTGTAGTTTGTCTACATTTTATTTTTTTAAAATTTTAGTATAGGACACAAATAAAAGACAGCAAGGTATATTGATCAAAAACAGTTTGTAGACTTCACCAATAATAATTTATTAAGTTTTGTAAATAAACATAGTTATAACCAGTACTTATCTGATGCACCCGATTTTTACTTTGAAAGAACATAAACGCAAACTCCAATTTTTAAGGTTAAAATAACTGACTGCATTTCAAGTTTCTACGATACAGCACTGTAGGTAACACTTGTAAATTTAAAGTAAGAGAACGGGGTAAATTCAAACAAGTTTGCGATTTGGATCAATTGTCCCAAACATACCACCGTCCCAAACATACCCACCTTCCCCTAATTGTTTATTTAAATCCAAGAGTAGTAGCGCCGTTTACCAATTGTTGTAAGTACATCAGATCAAAAACATTATATGCACGCTAGTTGTATAGGCACTTACCACATTTGTGTTTTTCGTATTTGGTTAACGCCACGACTTTAGTTACACTATACACATTTGTGCTACGTAAAATGTTGGGTTAGGTTTTATTTTGTTAGGCGCAGTGTGTTGTTTAAAAGATATATAGAAAAAGATTTGAGATGCTTTTAAGGAGTGAAAAGATGGTGGTAATGGCTCAACCTGCTACAGCAATAAATGGTGTGTTTATGGAGTCTGGCCACTCATACTCGGAGGTCGACTCAATGCATGCAACAATCGAAAGAGCGAGCAAACATAAAAAAAAATACACTACAAGGGGGTGGTCTGTTTTGATATCAGCTGCAATAGTTAGTCCTAAACCTTACTACGTCTATGACTTGACTTTCAATGATTTTTATGATCTTCAAAATCTCGTGGATAAAATTACCTCCAACACAACAGTAAACACAAATGAGGAAAAAGTACAATGGCTAAAAATTAAATGGTTGAGGTTTGAAAAAGGAAATCCTTTTCTAATAAAATATAAATATGAGTTGTACGACGAAGAATTTTTAGTGATTGATACTTTTCATAAAAGAAAGCTCAAGATTGGGCTTCACTGGAATTGCCCAAGAAATACACCCAACGGTTACCAGTCTCGACTAAGAAAAAATCAGACCTTCTATCACTTCTACGAGATGGCATAATACCCGACACATACAGCCATTACATCAATAGTATTCCTGAAAGTTCCGCACCACTGCCACCAGAAGATGATTAATAATAATCATTATTTATTATTTTTTCAATGAGTAGTTATTTTCAAAATTAGGACTCTTTTTCAATTAGTTTAATACTTTGTTTTCCTTTAATAAGTGGCATACCTATTTTTCAATTTTATTATTTCGATTAACATATAAAAAAACACTAAACTTTGGAAAAAAATTATTGCGTGTTTCTTGAAAAATGGGTTGCCTTTTCCAGTTAACACGTAAGACTTGTTAGGGTCGAATCTGGTAAGTATATGCACATATGTGTTAGATGCCTTAAAATAACAAAAAAATTAAAACTGTCCGAAAGATAAAACAATTTTAAGTTTCATCCATTGATCTCAAATAAGAAAACGCACATGAATGTTATATAAGCACCATAAAGTTTACTGCAATTTTGTTGATTTAATTATGCAGATATTAACTTCAAACTGCATTTTCTCAAAAACGTGATTTTTGCACTTGCAACATGCGTGCACTATACCATCGATATTGGAAATTCATGTAATTTAACTGGTGGAACCTCAACGGGTACATGAGAATCTCCGCAAAGACAACATGCTTAAAAAACAACAATAATAATTTCCAGAGTTAATCATCAAAAATTGCTACCAGCAATAGCCAATGATAGTTTAGACACCTTTACGAGATATGATGTCATACATAATTATTTTGAATCTAATATAATTAGTGTAGTATAGTAAATTAAATATATCATTCATATCAGTTTTGTTTCTTTCTCCGACATTATTAGTCAAACACCCTCCTTTCTTTAGTTCCTCATTTGCTTTTATTTGTTAAAATGCACAAGATTGATATGGTATACGTCAGAAACCACGCTAAAATTCATAGGCGATTCGCCAAAACGGAGAAGAGTAGGTGATCCACTATACAACACAGATTATGATCCGATCGTTCGCCGGCGACTTTTCCGGAGAGTTGAAAAAATGAACTCCAACGAACTGCTGGCGATCGACTATGCATACGGGTGTTAATGATTTTTATGAAAAATATACAGAATGTTTCATTTAAAATAACATATATTTATTTTCTAAATCAAAACTAGAATCATAATATGTTTCAAAGAGCACAAGTACACATAGACTTGTGTTCAAGATATTTTTGAAATTAAAAAAAAAATGAACCTTTTCATCTGGAGTTGTCAATCATCACACTTTTTTTTGAACTAGTTCAGAAGAAAAAATCTGCAGATGTTAAACTAAATAATCTGTCTGACTAGTTAACCTCACAATTGAAAACTAGAGGCAAAGAAGACACTATGTGAACTTTTCACAAAATTGAAGTATTGGTATCATCGATTAGTACGTTTTAAAAACTTGGACCCTATTCGAACACACTATTTGTTTCAACACGTGGAAATAGGTGTAAAAACATATCGCATTCTGAAAGTAGTGATGTAGTAATGCTTATATGGAATCTTTCAACTAACAAAGGAAAACGATGTTATGAAGGAAATCAACTTAAGAAACTATGTTAGTGGTGAGAATTGTAGTTGCAAATGCTACCATAAAAGTGCTTTGAAAATGTGCCTCAAATAGGAAGGTTACAGATAATTAACCCGATAACGTCGAGTGCGACATTTTCGTAACGTTTAATGAGAACGTATACGGTATCGAAATTATAAAACTCTTTGCTCTGACGACGATGTCAACGAAATTTTCACACTTTAATGATACGAATACGTAACATAGATCACGCCTCTGAACTGCAACATGCTTGAACAGGATTCTATACGACTACCAGTTTAAAAGAAAAGCAATTTTTTTTCTTAAAATTAATAATTCTGGAGTTATTGGGTTAAGCAATTTAACGAATTAAATTCATTTGACGTGCAAAATATCTGTTTAAAAAATTGATCACAGCATTACCAGTAAAAGAGAGGAGGTCTCGAAAACCAGAAGTTGCTGTATTTTATGATGTCTTCTATCATAAATGGAGCAAGATTTTCTGAAAATGAGGTCGTAGAAGAAAAGGTGGCGATTCGAAAAACGTGTTTGGTAGCATGGTATTGTAAAACAAGCTTCAAATGCTACAAAAGTGTTTAAAAGACAAAGGTGAGGCTCCAAGTAACAGGGGTAAACATTTAAATTGTTTTAATAAGTTCTCAAACTCCAAAAACAATCCTCGCTCATATTAAATGTTTTAAATCAAGTAAATTTTTACGTTAACAAGATGTTTAAAATGTTTAAAATGAAGTTTCTTTTGATAAAAACATCATATGAAACATATCGAACTATATTTTAGTTCGAATTCAATATAAATTGTTCTCCACGGTCAAAATGCAACTTCCGACCAATTTCCAACGAAATTCGAACGAAAAACTTCTCATAAAATAATAATTGGATATCTCAAAAGAGAACTTTTTTACTTAATGTTATAACGAAAACAATTATAGTTTTATTAAAAATTATTTTAAAGCTAAGATACTTATTTTCATTAGGATCGATGGTACAGAAAGGAAAATTTTCAGCTGCGACAGCACTTTTAGTCAGCACATTGAAGAAAGTCGATTTTCCAACATTAGGAACCCCAACAATACCAACCCTAAGATTGGTACCGACTCTACCAATTAGAGGTTTTCGTTCGGGTTCTTGCACCTTCTTCGGAGGCATATCTCTGAAAGAAATAAAAGAAAGTTTGAAATGATCCCAAGAATCTAAACGATGATGATGGGATTTTTAAGTTTTCGTTCTTAGTCTTTTTTATTTATTTTAAAGAGGAAATTTCATTTGCATACGATCGTATAAGGGAAAAGCACGAAAAACTATAATAATACATCCTCTCGGCCAAAAGGGACGATTTAAAATATCTACGGGAATGGTAATTTTCAATCTTGATATCGAGCCGAGCACAAAATATCCTAATAGCCGGTTCGGAAAGGGGCAATTTCGGATTTTATCCCGTTCGGTTCGCGAAAAAGTATTGACATTAATGTAATCGGTCGGATTTCGGCGCCGCAGGTTACGTTTGCGCATCGTAATTTTGCGAATAAACCGCCCGTTCGAGACCGAAACGGGTCGATTTAAATTCGCGCCGAAGATTTAGTTCGTCTACGCCCCGCAAGATGGCGCTAACCCACCCGTAGTAAACGGATCCCGAACCGATAAAATTACCGCTATTATAAACCCTAACATTCAAATTACAATTTTAAAACGATAGCGAGAGCAACTTTTACTTACCTTACTCTATAAATACCACTTCCGAAGCTCGCAGCGGTAATAAGATGCAAAATATACACCTAACCTCAAAAAATACGGTTACGTTGCCGGAACTTTACCAACAAGACGAATTCAAACGACTTTTAGTTTGTATTTGTTAAGTTAAGCTTGTTTAATGAGGTTGTTGTTATTTTCTACTTACCTTTTAGTGTAAATACGGTGGTTTAAACTAGATTAACACTACAACGTGGTTTATAAACTTTCGGATTATTGATGTCAAATGTCAAGCTGACAGCTGTTAATGTTGGTATGTAGATTTGGTTTGAAACTTGGCTAAATGAATTTTTAAATTATTGTAGGGATGTTTTTTTATCACATCAATAAAATTTAAGGTTTTGTTATTTTTTTTTCTACAAAATTATTGACGTTATGGGATTGAAAGTTTTTAAAATCAGTAGCATAAATGTGAGGTTACGTTTTGTATATTTTTATATTTAACTTTTACCTTAACTTCAACAATAAAGTTAAATTTAACACAAATAAATTGAAATAAATTTGGTAAGGAATTAATTACTAACAATGATAAATGTATAACAATGTTTACTTGTCATAATAGATTTTATATGGCATATTTATTATACAGGGTGTCCCACATTTTAATACGCAAACTTCACCAGGACATAGTTCTCATAAAAATAATACAAAAGTTTTATATGAACATGGGGTCGCAACTCTTTTGTTTTCGAGATATGGCCGTTCAAAGTTGGAAGAAAAATTTACATTTTCATTTTTCTTTCAGCTATTTATAAACGCAGGAATGTGAATTTTTACAGTTATCTACTACAGCCAAGTATGTTAATTTCAAGCCTTAATTTAGCCACCCCGGCGTGCCTGAAGGGGTTGAAATTCACGATCATCACTACATTTTCCAAAAGAACTTTTTAATTCAGTAGAATTTTAACCTAAAAAAATATGCGTTAGAAAGCTCATTCCTTAACGAGATTTTCTTGTCTCTTACAATTTTCGCATAAAAGTGATAGATTTCGAGAAAAAAAATAAAATCTTAGCGCGTGTCGTACTGTACCGCTTCATCCCTAACCAAAAGTTCTTTAAAAGTTGGCCATGGTTTTGGTCTGATTTGTTTGTACTGATGAACTGTACGTTGACTAAGATAGAATGCATTTAATTTAAAGTGTAATTGTTAATCTTTTTAGCTTATTATTATTGTTATCACTTATTACTCTAAAACCATAGCTAACTTTTAAAGGACATTTGGTTGGGGGTGAAGCGGTACAGTACGACACGCGCTAAGATTTTATTTTTTTTCTCGAAATCTATCAGTTTTATGCGAAAAATGTAAGAGACAAAAAAATCTCGCTAGAGAATGAGCTTTCTAACGCATATTTTTTTATGTTAAAATTCTACCGAATTAAAAAGTTCGTTTGGAAAATTGGTCTGACACACGCAAAGATTTTATTTTTTTTCTCGAAAACTATCAGTTTTATGCAAAAAATGTAAGAGACAAAAAAGTCTCGCTAAGGAATGAACTTTCTAAGGGATATTTTTTCATGTTAAAATTTTACCGAGTTAAAAAGTTCTATTGGAAAATGTAGTGGTGATCGTGTATTTCAACCCTTTCAGGTACGCCGGGGTGGGTTAATTAAGGCTTGGAAATAACATACTAGGCTGTAGTACATTATTGTAAAAATTCACATTCCTGCGTTTATAAATAGCTGAAATATAAATGAAAATGTAAATTTTTCTTCCAACTTTGAACGGCCATATCTCGAAAACAAAAGAGTTACGACCCCATGTTTATATAAAACTTTTGTATTATTTTTATGAGAACTATGTCCTGGTGAAGTTTGCGTATTAAAATGTGGGACACCCTGTATATTTTAAAATGCATATAAATTGTATTCTCATCGTGCCAATTTTCAAGTTATGCCTGGTAGTAATTAGTTAGCGATTTTATCGCAAACGCTCACTATTTACACGCGCCGTTACAGGAAGTCATAAGTAATGCTTGATAAACCCGTCCAGAAGGTACCACCGGACAAAGTCTTGTACTTATACGCGGAAAATACCGGTATGTTTGCTGATGGAAACGATAGCAATTATAGATATAATTTATTGTTGGAGGTACCACGTGTACGTAATCCTAAAACCATAAATAATAATCAGGAAACACCATGAAATCCACATTCTTAACGTTCAAAAACTTTTTATCAAAATTATATCATTAAAGAACCAAACACAATACATTGTTATATTGATTATTGCGTGTCTTTTGGAACTGTTCGGAAACATTTGTGAAGTAACCGTTCGGATCCGTGCGAAAGACCGTTTATATACCGCAAAAATTGGCAAAGAAACCGGCTCCGGTTTATTAACACAGACATCAAACGGGCGCAGACCCGTTGCGAGTTGCGAAACCGCAATTGTAGGGTTTCTTTTATGCCGAGAGAACATATGTTGCGGGCGGGCGGCATTCACTTCTGTTCTCCGTCCGTCCGGATGTCGAGAGGAACTTTCCTTTCGGCGACCGACCCGAAATTGCAACAATGACGGATTGCGTTACAAACGTTTCGACCGACAGGAAGTGCCCACGGCACCATCGGAGACATACATATTTGTTATGTACTCTTTCGGAAGGCTATTGTAAACAGGTATGAAGCTGTAACGTAACGCTTTTAAGTGGTTTTAAAAATGAAGACATTTCGGAACCGTGAAGGAAGTAGGTATTTGGTTTATAATTGTTAGTTAAAAGAACGGTTTTTAATTTTAATTTTGATATTTGTTACAAAATTTTGTATATAAAATGTGTTATAGATCGGAATTATCGCCATGTTGGCGATACGCCTGCGGCTGCAGCAGCAATCTCACGATTATAGTGATGGAAGCGCGGACATTTTGCCTTCGCCCGGTTTTCTTTAAGATCGTTTTAACCATTCAGCGCAGCCTGGTTATTTTATACTAAATTACCATGAACCGACTTGGATCCAATATCTAACATTAAGGGTAGGAAGTAGCCTCCGGCTAAAATATAACCGCTTTCGATTTGCAGACGTAGAACACCCATTATTTTCCTTTTTTGCGATCTTATATCTAACCAAGAGCAGACGAATCAAAAAGAGTTATAAAATTCCTACTTCCAATCAGAAAGTAGATAAAATTTATAATTTAATGGGTTGCGTTGTTATTGAAATCCTTACAATTGGATGACTTTTACATTTTATATTTTGCAATTGCTCTAAAACGGTCAATTACTTATCGATCAAACTTAAAGTGGGTGATTACAAAATTGTAAATCGTTTGCAATTTAAAAGGGGGGTTTCTACGAAGCGATCAAAAATAACACTCCCTGTATTATACAGTACCGGATTTATAAAATTGGTCAAATTGACTTGATAAAAATCTCTTTAGATTTACTTTAAAAATGTAACGCACTCTTCGTACTCGAAAAAATTTTTGTAATGGGATGGCGTGGCCAGAATATTCAGGAGGGAGACTAAAGAACCCAGAAAATAAACGTATCTGTGTTTTATTTATTAACGAAACGTGTAATTTTAGCTGGCGTGCTTGAGCGCCATAACAGAGCGCCTATCGTGAGCGACTCCTACTCCCCGGCTCCGTATTAATTTAAATGGAAAGGTGGAGACATTACGTCCAATCGGTTATGGAGAATGATATTTCACTCCTCGTCGTTCACCGCCTCTTTTCATTCAACGTGCCTGTCGTTCGAAAACCGGGGGCACTCTTCTATTACACATATAAGATACTTTTGATGAAATTAATCAAATAGTCACAATAGACACGCTATGTGAATCTATTCGTCATTTCATCTATTCATTAAATGTAAAAAAGGCAAAGATAATATAAGAAATGTTGTTATTTTATAAACTTTTAAGGTTGTCTAACGTTCTATACAGGGTGTCTCACGGATGTCGACAAGTCGAAATAATCCCAAAACAGAATTCCAGTGACTTTGAAATTTAATACAGTTTTACAGGCCTATTTTGTAACTCTTAACGACATCGTTATGAAACGATTGTCGTTCATGAACGACAATTCGTATTTTGTAACTTCTAACGACATCGTTATGAACGACTTTCAGGTTAGGTTTGGTCGTTTGGTGAACGACATCCCCGTAGCAGTCGTTTACATCGTTAGCATAGCAAAATTGAATTTTAAAATAAGTCTCTGGTTTAAGATCATCGTTTGGCATTATCTCTGATAAAATTCCATTTTTACAAGTTCAACCTTTAATACCCTAACATGGAAGGATGCCAGAAACTCACTGAACCAATTTGAAATGCTAGATAACATTTTTTAAAAATACAAATTTCTAATAATTTTTTCAGAAATGATTTCTTCTTTCAAGTTATGCCATTTTCCTTAAGACGGCACAAAAATATTACTACCTATAATTTCTTGTGGAACTATACTTCTATGCTTGAAGAAGTTATCAAAACTATTTCTAAAGCAAATTCAAGAAAGATATTAGTGATTACAGCTTTCTTTCGGAAAATAATGTCAAATAATGGATTCTTCTAAAGATACCTCCTTCATCCACTTTCGTCATTAATTGTCAAGCTTGTCAAAATGCAGACATAAGTTCCCCTTTGATGTTATGTTATTAGTTCAAAAGATCTAACATTAGATCAAAAGTGACATTTTATGTTACTATCCTATATGAAAACATTAACTTGTGTCGTTACAGCTAAAATTCCTAACGACTGATTTACAAAATACGGTTTTAACAAAAAGTCGTTTGGGATTGGAGTCGTTAGTTGAACGATGTCGTTAGGTAACGACAATTACAAAATAAGCCTGTTAAGTAGTACATATTAAACTACATTTTGAAAGTATGTTCTGGCATCTGTAACGTTTGGTTATACAGGAAGCGATTAAAGATTTTTTTTATGCAATATTTGTTTTTCGTTAGGCTGGTTAATTTAAAGATAGTTTTGTTTGAAACATTTTTCCTACTGCTATAAAGCGAATAGCCATAGCCACATCTAGTAAGGCCGTTAATGACTGCAGTCCTAGAAAAAGAATAGCAATTGGACTGGACGATTACTTGTTTGAGGAATTAGTAATGAGAGAGCAAGTTCAATTTGTTTAGTGGGAACAATTTAGGTTGAAATAGCCAAAAATGAGTAAACTGGCAAAAGTGTACTTATCAGCTCCATCAAATACAGTTTTCAGTGAGCAGTTATTCTCTGAATAGCTTATCATTTGTATGCTCATTCAATATATTCTTTGAATTTATTAAAACTTACAACAGTCACATAGACCACCGAATATTCGGCAAATAAATTCAATGTTCGGCCGAAAACCGAATATTGTAAATGAAGCCGAATACCGAATAATTATTCAGCTTCGATCCTATCTCTATTTACAACCTTTTTTCGAGAAAATAATGCCAAATAACGGATTCTTCCAATGATAGCTCCTTCTTTCACTTGCGTCATTAACTGACAAAGCTTGTCAAAACCCAGACATAAGTTATCCTTTAAAGATATATTGTTAGTTCAAAACATCCAAAATTCGATCAAAAGTGACATTTTCAGGCTTACAGGGTTATTTTGTAACTCTTAACGACGTCGTTATGAATCGTTTGTCATTCATGAACGACAATTCGTATTTTGTAACTTCTAACGACATCGATGTAAACGACTTTCAGGTTAGGTTTGGTCGTTTGGTGAACGACATCCCCGTAGCAGTCGTTTACGTTGTTAGCATAGCAAAATTGAATTATAAAATGAGTTGCGTACCGAGTGTATTGAACAAATGACTTTTTATATATTTAACTGTAAGTTCAAAATGTGTAAGATCATCTCTGGCATTATCTCTGGTATAAGATCATCGTTTGGCATTATCTCTGGTAAAATTCCATTTCTACAAGTTCAGCCCTTGATACTCTAACATAGAAGGATGCCAGAAACTCACTGAACCCATTTGAAATGCCAGATAACATTTTTTAAAACTACAAATTTCTAATAAATTTTTCAGAAATGATTTCTTCTTTCAAGTTATGCCATTTTCCTCAAGACGGCACAAAAGTATTACTACCTATAATTTCTTGTGGAACTATACTTCTATGCTTGAAGAAGTTATCAAAACTATTTCTAAAGCAAATTCAAGAAAGATATTAGTGATTACAGCTTTCTTTCGGAAAATAATGTCAAATAATGGATTCTTCTAAAGATAGCTCCTTCATCTACTAGCGTCATTAATTTAAGGTGACCAGATTTTTAGATGGGCAAAGCGGGACAATTAAGAAGGATAGGGGGGGATCAACAAATATTTTCATACAGAATAAAAATAATATCGTAATATTTTTTTATTTTTAACATAAGTACAATTTGTAAATATAAAGAAATGTATAATATTTTATTCCTTGACATATTTTTTATTTGAGTGAATTTGTTTCAGTAGATTATTGTTATTTTTAAAGTATTGTAAAAATTTTCACAAGAATTTATCAAGTTATATTTGACACATAAAATGGCTTTTAAAATTTCAACACTTATTTTTGATTTTTCTAATGTCCACACTTGATTTACTGTGGAAAAAACGCGTTCAGTCGCAGCATTAGTTCCAGGTAAAGATAGTGCATATTCCACAATTTTTAATACATTATTGTATGGAACATAGTTTATTTCCAAATGATGAAATATGTCTAACCTGTTTTCTACTGTGATTTTTTGTGATGCCCAATATTTAAACTTTTCCTTATCAATATATTTTTTACTAATGACACTTCATTAAAAAGATCATTTTCGGAAATATTACTATTTTGGAATTTCTGAGAAATACATTCAAATGATTTTTGCACATCGTTCCATTTAAGTTTTGGTTGTAATGCAAGCCAACGAAAATGATCAATATCATTATATCGCCGTTCCGGAACAACATCGACGTAACTGCAATTTTTTGATGAAATGAGATAAGGCCATCAATGTATCCAAAAAATGCTGATTTTAATTATTTTTGCTTCTCCTGCAAAATTTTTTATTTTGCAGTTGTGTCGATATTCTTCCGGAACGGCGATATTGTACCGTCCAGTCTTCCAAATAATCTTTGCAGTTACTATAAAACTTTTTGACATGGTTCACGATATCTTGACGATTTATTGCACCTTGCTCTTCAAGCTGGTTTATATTATTGCGGATAGTTAACAGTAGAAAATTATTTTCTAACCTTGATATTGACATTTTAAATTATTAACTTCATTTGGTACTTCGATTGACGATATTTTGTCACCTTAACCGCACGGTGGGCGCGTATGCGGCAGTTAGCCGCATTTTTTTCCAAAATATGTCTAAGTTCACTGTGAAACCATTAAATATCCTACTGCGGTGTAAAAGCCGCAACGCGCCTATTCGTGTAAGTCCGATAGGCGCGCCCACCGAAGGGTTAAATAAGTTTTATAACGTGTTGAAAAAGAGCAGCTTGATTTTATAGAAACTCTAGCCAAATGTTTGAAGATTCTCTTTCAAAAAACTTTTCTAAAACTGTAGGACATTTGTCCTGTGATAGAAAGTAGGATTTGAAAGGATCATACATTTTCAAAATTCTTTCGATAGCTGGCAGAAGAGCTAACCAATGCGTTTTACTGTATACAAGTATTTTGTGATATTCAGCAGCAAAAGCAATATGTTAGTCGTCGTAACTCGTAGGATTCTTAGAACGTAAAACAATGATTTTAGTAAATATAAAATTTCACTTAATTCTAAAAGTCGGGACTTTTAAAAAATGTCGCGGGACGCGGGACAAATTGTGAAAAATCGGGATTGTCCCGCCAAAAGCGGGACGTCTGGTCACCTTACATTAATTGTCAAAGCTTGTCAAAATGCAGACATAAGTTCCCCTCTGAGGTTATGTTGTTAGTTCAAAAGATCTAACATTGGATCAAAAGGGACATTTTATGTTACTATCCTATATGAAAACATTAACTTATGGCGTTACAGCTAAAATTCCTAATCACTGATTTACAAAATACGGTTTTAACAAAAAGTCGTTTGGGATTGGAGTCGTTGGCTGAACGATATCGTTAAGTAACGACAATTACAAAATAAGCCTATTGATATGAATACATTATAACTGAAATTAGTTTACACTGAGCAGTTATACTGAACATTTCAAAATAAACGCTAATGAAATAATTTGTATATACCTATTACGCTCTGGAACAAGACAGGATTAACAGGCTTACTTTGTAATTGTCATTACTCAACGACATCGTTCGTTCTACGACTCCA
This sequence comes from Digitonthophagus gazella, assembly GCA_036711955.1. Taxonomy (NCBI): domain Eukaryota; kingdom Metazoa; phylum Arthropoda; class Insecta; order Coleoptera; family Scarabaeidae; genus Digitonthophagus; species Digitonthophagus gazella. The sequence goes on along the minus strand of JASCIT010000001.1, from coordinate 25,153,869 downwards.
ATCAGAAACGACTTTTTGTAAAAACTGTATTTTGTAAATCAGTCGTTAGGAATTTTAATTGTAACGACAAAAGTTAATGTTTTTGTGTAGGATAGTAACATAAAATATCACTTTTGATCGAATTTTAGATTTTTTGAACTAACCACAAAACCTCAAAGGGGATCTTACGTCTGCATTTTGACAAGTTTTGATAATTAATGACGTAAGTGAATGAAAGAGCTATCTTTAGAAAGATCCATTATTTGACATTATTTTCCGAAAAAAATCTAATTACTGATATTTTACATTAATTTATTTTAGGAATTGTCTTGATAGCTTCTTGTAGCATAAAAGTATAGTATCACATGAAATTGCAGATATAATATCATTGTCATATTATAGTAATGGTTTTGTACTGTCTTGAGGAAAACGGCTTAAATTAACCACTTCGGTACGGACGTCGACTATAGTCGACGGTCACAGATGACCCCACACAGTCGAGCGTGGACTATAGTCGACGGCTGTGCCAGCGTACGGACGATGAAAGCCGGTTCTTAACGACGTTTCGCGGCCGATAGGCGGCGTACCGAACTGGTTAAAAAAATCATTTCTGAAAAATTTACTAGAAATCTGCATAGTTTTCAAAAAAAAATTATCCGGCGTTTCATATAGGTTCAGTGAGTTGCTGGCATTCTTCGATGTTAGCGTATCTAGAGCTGAAGTTATAATAATGGAATTTTACCAGAAATAATGTCAAACGATGATCTTACAAATTTGGAACTTACAATTAAATATATGTATATATAAAGTAAGGTGTGCAATACACTCGGTATACAACTTATTTTAAAATTCAATTTTGCTATACTATCGACGTAAACGACAGATATGGGGATGTCGTTCACCAAACGACCAAACCTAACCGAAAATCGTTCACAACGATATCGTTAGAAGTTACAAAATACGAATTGACGTTCATTAGCGACAAACGATTCATAACGACGTCGTTAAGAGTTACAAAATAAGCCTATAAGTAGGGGTATCTATATGGTTTAAGTTGCAATAAAAACAATACAATCACAGCATCCTAGAGGTTTTTTTATTAAACGTACTATAAAATTTCACCACCGTTGTAGATCGGGTTTCAAACTTTTAAAAAAACCTTTAAACCACGCCCCAATAATTTTAATTTCCATTGCTTGTTATTACGAGACCGGTCACAATTACGCAAAATAAAATACATGATCGCAACGAACGGCAATCCGCTTTTGTACCTAAAAGGAAAAACAAAGATATCACGATCTTAATACGCGAATTATGCAAATAATCGGTAATGGCGCTGACGCCGCGGTTTGCCGATAGAGGGAGCCGCGTAATTACGGGTACCGAGCCGGCGCCGCCACCGCCTCCGATCCGAATTAAAATTTCGCCATTTACGAAACCGTTCGTTGTTGCTTCGGATCTCGATCTGCGATCTGCCGTTCGCGTGACTTTCCGCACGGTTAATGATCCGCAATTACCAGAGTACCGAGGCTTTTAAGGTTCTGTGGAAGTTGATCGGCGTAAATGTGTTAAAAGAATACTCAAAACGTGTTAATTAGTCTTTCGTTAAGAAGTTAAATTAAAATTCTACTATACGGGGTGATTTAAAATTCTCAGGTCTCAACAATAATACCACACGGAGCGTTCGTAAATGATTGTACGGTGTTTGAATTTGGCACACTTGTACTTTAATCATTTATGATATTAAATTTTGTTGCCTTGGGAGTGTTTCTATTACAACTTTGATTACAGTGCTATCACAGTAGTGCCATAGACGGTTTTATTCTTTCAAGGAGGAAGAGCGCTTGTACCATCGGTGCCCATGAAATATTGGGACATCCAACATTTTTTTTTTTGTGTTTGTCGCACTTTGGACTTGTCAGTTAATTATCATTTGATGTATCAAAATTTCAAAAATAGTAAGGCTATATAACCTGATATTATAACCTTTCTTTAAAAAAAAAACGATTGAATCGGTGTAAATATGGTTATTTTTGTTATTTTTCAATTGACAGGATGTTCCAAGATTTTTGGTCACCAATGGTACACACGCACAATTATTAAATAATAGTTGTTAATTGTTATTATTAGTTAATTTCGTTAAACGCCTTACAAATATTTTTGAACACTCGTTATATCGAGTGATTAATTAAATTTCTCATCAAAGAAAGTCATGAAATTTAAATTTAGGTTGGCGTATCTGACAGATGGCGTTTGCATCAATTTTTAGGTTATGTTTCAGTACGCTAACATAGACTCTAATTTGACAGAACAAATAATATGAATTAATTATGTCACAACTTTTGAACTCTACCATCCATAGAAAAAGAAAACTTACTTCGACGACAAATTTAATAATATAATTTACAAATTATTTCTGTTATTGTAACCCATTTTAACTTTCAATATGGTCAGCACACGCCTCAATTTCTTTCTTAGTAAAACCCGCAGCTGTATCCTGCTGTTTTTGGGCGGTTATAAAGCTGCAACTTGGCATCCCTCTGGAGAATTGTGTGACACACCTTCGGGTCCATATACGAGAATCGTTATGCAACGAAAAGCAACAACCATTATGCGAAAAACTGCTAGTGAATCGAGGGCGGTGCCGAGCGGGTCCTGTTTGGGGCAAACAACCCCCCGACGTCACACCCCCTACAACAGGAGCCGGGGCCACGCACTGTAATTATCCGCAATTTTCGTGTCAAATTTGCAGTAATTTCATTATGTTGCTATAGTCGGGATGCTGGCGAGATGAAAGAGGACTTCTTTTAGGAACGCGCGCGCCGAGCGTTTTGAATGGGTTTTTGCGCAACGCACACGCGTGCGGGGCTCGTATAAAGTTTAAAAATAGGGAGAGAATATCGTTACGATCTAGCCGGCGAAGGAGACGAAGCAGATGCGAAATCCGATTCGTTAACGTGCTTTTAAAACGAGAGCAGTTATGGTAATTTGGACGGTTTGGTCGTATTTGTATTTAAAGATGAACCAATAATGTCTAACAGTATGAAATAAAAGATTTTTGGAAGAATTTCAAGAGTTTGTTCATTGTTTAGTGGTATATTTTATTTAAAGTAGGTATTGTTGGGTAACGAACGACTACAATTTTAAAATATACAATTGCTTGATCAAACTTAACCGTTTGACAGAAATTCGCAGCGCCATGGCAGTCAAACGGTTAAGTATGCTTTGGTTGCTGCAATAGATGGTATTTATCTTTGAAGCTGAGTTATTTGCATTGAAATCCGAATTATTTAACGAAATTAATAATTTCGGTTGAAATTTTCACCCAAGACACATTTCCGCCAAAGATTTGGGTTGGGTTGGTCTTCTTCAAGGAATTTTAAAATTTCCAACCAAATTAGTTCCAATTAAAATTACTATTTCCAGACTTATATTTATCAACTTAGTAGCTACTTATATTAGAACAGGTATTATTTGCATTAGAAAGAAGAATTCTTTCCTTAAACATAAAAAATCATATCATGTAAATTTATCACAAAATGTTTTTAACGAAATGATCGAAGTTATTTTATAAAAGGTAAGTCGAGCAGAAAGGACCAAATTTTAGGACTATGCTGTACACATGACACTAACTTGAAAACCTCAAATATGATTATTCCTTTTTCATTTGATTACAAGTTATAGCGTCATTAAAACATTTTAATCGAATAAGTCAGATCAATTACCCATTCGAAAATTTGAAAAAGTGTTTATACTGAATAATTTACCAAGGTACAAAGATCCAATAAATATTCAGATAACAATATATTAGCTCTTTTGACTTATTGTTAGTTTTATAAATGAAAAACATTTATGAAGTTTAGTCAATTCTTTCCGACTCACCCTATATTAAATATAATGAGGAGTACTTCGAAAAAGAAATTCGACTTGAATAATAATCCCTAAATTATCCACTTTGTAGTCAACCAAGTAAATTGAACTGGTTTCACAGAAATTCCAAATTATAGGTCTTCACTAATTGGGATTGTTCCCTTAACGTCTTTTAACGAAATTAACAGCACCAGTTAATTCCGGTTTAAGTAAAACCAAAATTTTCACCCAAACCAGTTTTCCACCAACGTTTTTTTTTCATCATATCTATATTTCCTTTAACAAGACTCAATTCTTTATCAAGAAAACACTTCATTTAATACCAAGTTTATTTTTCTTTAAATTTTTATGAGTAATGTTGTTATCCGGAGAAAATTAAATTTAGTATCTTGTAAAATTGTGAAAATTAAAAAAATATATTCATGAAAATCCAAAAAACAGTTTCGGACCAACAAGAAAATGAAATACAGTGAAATCTCCCTTGGGCGGACATCAACAGGACCCACCAAAGTGTCCGTTCAAGAGGGGTGTCCGCTTAAGAGAAATGCAAAGTAATTGCACGAGAGTCGGACGGTTCCACGAAAACTGTTCGTCCAAGGGGGGTGTCCGTTCAAGAGGGGAGTCCGCGAAGGGGAACTTCACTGTATCTGTTTTATAACAAAAAAAAGGCAAAATTGTTATAACAATTACTAAAAATTTTTTTAAAAAATCGTAGTCTTAATAATTAAGGAGTTTAGAAAATCGTACGGGTTTTACGTACGGGAAATTAAAAAACGATCTTTGCATTAAATAGAAGTTTTATTTTAGTTTATGCTACAGAGTAAATTAGATCAAAATGTTACAAAAAATTAAAAGATCAGGAAATATAAAATCGAGTAACATTTTTTGGTTTCATTTGGAGGATTTAATAAGTTTTGCTAAAAATTAATAAAAATTCAGTAAAGTTTTTGGACAATTTTATGAAATCTAGCATCTCTTTTTGAAAGTGGATGTAAATCTGACTTTTTTGGTTGATTTACTCATAACTTTTGAGCACAATTTTATAAAATCTAATTTTTATTGAACAAAGTTCAAGGATTTATTAAATTTTGTTCGAAAATTATTTATTATAAAGTTGTAACTTCTAAACTTCAAATTTTAGTATAATCCAAAAAAACAATCAGTTCCGTTTTAGAACGTAGTATAATTTTTAGAAATGTTTCATGTTAAAACATTTCAATTAAGGTCATTAAGTTACATTTTCTCTTCTGAGAGAAAAACTAAAAGTCGTAGAAAATTCATCTTTAGCAAAAATAAAAATTAACTTTCAATCTCAGTTCTCATAAGATTTCAAATGTCAACAACAATTAGTTCCTTACATATGAATTTTTAAAATGGTACAAATTTTAATCGATATTAAGTTATATTTTCTCTTTTGAGGAAAAAACTAAAAATCGTATACAATTCATTTTTGGCAGAAATAGAAATCAAGTTTCAATGAAAATCCTCATAAAGTTTCAAAGCTCAACAATAATTAGTTGCTTATAAATCATTAGTTTAATAATTTATATAATAATTAGATATAAATTTTTTAAAATTGACTAGTTAATGATAATCTAATCACTTTTTTTGACAAAATTACATCTTTGAAAATACATAAAGGTCCGTTTATTTTTTACAATTTGATCAACATTGATTTTCACTGAATTCCCAGTTCTCTGAAATGTTAATAGGCATATTATAGTTTTGTTAGGTTTGCTGCTTTAACTTTTGATTTTTGCAAGTCCTTTAATAAAAATTCCTCTTAAAAAAAATAAAAACATGACGTGTTATATTAAAATGGAAGCCATATTTGAAATTAACGACCGAAAATGATCCAAAAACATAAAGACGTATTGTTGAGGAAACAATTGAAATTATACAGCACAGTGTCATCAATGGCAATCGTCACCGTATTAACAATATCTGATTTGGAACCAGTTCAAATCAGTGATTTTCAATTTCTATGATATGATGAACACTGATGATATAAACATTAAGAGCCGATTTATTCACCTTTGGGTAAATCCATCTGATAAATCCATCTGATATTTACCATGGTTATTGGCCAAATAACATCAGATATCAGATAGATTAATTTATCAAAAGATGAATAAAACAGCCCTAGGACTTAAATGATATATCACATATCCAAATATAAACAACCAATCATAGCCAAGTGAAATATAAAACATGTTATCGATGTAAATTAGGGTAATTTTAGAAAATTAAATTTATCTATGTAAGTTAAGAAAAAAGAAGGAAGTATGCACAGTTTTAAAAACAAATCCAAAATCCCCAAATGAGTGCCAGTTAATGGGTTAAGTACTAATACTATAGAGATAATGAATTTAACCAGAAATTTTGATCCGTTCCACCTTTCCATCAACCTTTTCCCTCAAAATAATAACATTCCCTTCGACAACACACGTTTCCTCCTCAATAAAGCAATTAGGTGTTGAACCCGCAAAGTGAGATAACGAGTTTCATGTTCCGGCACTATAAGTTCACACGTGTTAGTCCATCGAATGAGATGCACGGTCAGTACGTGGTTCGCATAAAACCGATGGGTAATTACGAAAATGTTTAATTAACTTAATTTAACGACGGAAAGAGGGCAGTTCGTAATTACGGATAATGGATATGAATGGAATATGAATGGAGAGAGGTGTGTGCACGTTTTACGCCTTTATTACGAATAATTTATGTTTATAATTAATGATAGGTAGGTGCGTGATAGTAAAGCCAATAAAGATATATCTTTGATTAATCAAATTTTTAAAGAGATCGAAAGAGTTTAAGTTATTTTATTATTAAATTCCAAGAAAATTCTTAACATACATTTAGTCACAGGTAGTTAAATGTCATTAAATATCGCATGTAACAAAGATACAATTAAATGAAGTCATAAATGTGACGAATTCTCGGGTTTACTTTAATAATCCTTGGTTAATAAACGAGTAGGAGCTTTCGTTTTACGAACAAAGAAACTTCCTCGACATGACTTTTCAATTTGCGACATACACACCAAGATTAATGGTGAATTTAGTGTTTCCTGTTTGTGATTGAGAGATCACTAAATACAAAATTTAGTTTGGGTACTTAAATTGACTTTAACACCCCTTAAAGCTATAAAACCGTCCCTTAATCTTTTTTATCTTTACAAATCTTTTCTTTTTATCTTTACAAAACACCTCTTTATCGTTTATTTTGGTCGTAAGCTTATGAGTGCCTAAAACTACACTTGTAATGACGTTGGTCGCCTCGCAGGAGGTCTTCATGGTTGGAAAACGGGATTTTTTCGAGGCGCCAAGACGTTTTTCTGTCGGTTTCTTTGTGAGACGGTTTTCGAATGACCTGAACTCAACTTCACTTTATTCTTGAAAAGAAATTATTTATTCAATATTATTTTATCTCTGTCGTACAAAAGGATTGTTTTAAAGGTTGGTTAATTTTTTTTATGAAATGTTAAGTTCGCTCAAAAAAAAAACTTGAACCTATTAAGTACTTATAAATATTTTCTCTAAAAACGATCCCCTCCATTAGTATCGAAGGATCTCTTATTTATAGCACCTCGGATAACATGAACGTTAATTAAATTCAAGAATAATTTAGTTCGTCGTGTCCGACCGACCGACCGAAGTTCCATATTTCAAGAGAAAACCTTCGCGACGATATCCGACCGATTATAAATCATTCATAGCGGCGGGAAAGTTATCCACGAGGTTGTTCGTATCCGTGAATTCCGATGCGACGCCCGCCTTATTTGCGAACTCCTTATTTATGACCGACGTTGACCCTCCCCCGTAGAGGGGCGTCGCGCGCGTCGGAAAAACCGTCGCGACGGGGTCAAAATGTCGCATATGTCATCGCGGCGATTCATATTTTATTCATCGCGGCTTTTATTCGACGGCTTCTTTGTTTAAAGAGACGTAAATCAAACGGAGAGGAGAGATTCGAAAGTGGATTTTATGTGGAACTTTGGGAATTTATTCATTATTCATGGTCGTGCATTTTCTTTGACTGGATAAACCTTTAATACGATTTCGATAAATTTATATAAGAAGTTGGTGTTGTTTATAAATTGGAATGATTGTGGGGTAATTACAAAGTAAGCTGCAAAACAAAATGTTTTTACCTTTTATTAATGAAAGAGTAAAATTGAGAAAATGGTGTCTTAGGTATGTATTTTACATAATTGTTGGTTTGAACTAATTTGTGTTGTGGCGATATTTATGCAAATTCATTCTAATTCGATCTTTGTAGGCGAGGTTGGAAATCGGATAATATTTCCTAAATGACCTCATCAGAAATTATGTATTTATGCATATTCTCAGCTCGCAGGTGGAAAAAAATAAGTACTCCAAACGAAAAGTTAAATTATATCTAATTAAGAATCATAAAATTAAATACTTAGTTGATTCTCACTATTGAGAATTTCATTAACAAGAATTGACCTATGAACACCTTTCCAGTCAGTGAATATTTTCAAGCACTTTTCAAAAATTCTATACCTTTTCAAGTTCAAATCGGGACTAATTAATTTTAAATTGGGAATAATGAATTTCAAATTAGAAATGTTATATTTATATAGAAAACACGCAAGTTTTGCTAGTTGTTCAATATTAGTGAACTATTTTGCTATTTAGTTATAAAAATAAACTACAAAACTTAATATAAAAAAATATAATTGAGCATTAGAATGTAGCATTTTTCATATTAAAAAGCACTGAGATGTACTATAACCCGAAATGGAGCTGCACATGAAGAGAAAGATAAAAAAATAAACTCCGCTTCGTAACATTCCCGAGTACTCTTTCATCTTTCTCATGATGCAGCTCCATTTCGGGTTATAGTACTTTTGTGTACGCGCTATGAATTTCGTACAGGTAGAGACGGTGTTAGATATGATATTATTATTAATAATAGTTTCCAATCGTAGCACCCCGTTCTTCGTTTGAGTAATTGCCTCTCTGTGTTCCCCACAAAAAAAAGTGTCTGAATGTCATCAGCCAGACCTCTCTTTACTCCAGCTTTAAGAACTGTCCATGGAGACCTCCTCCGGTGGAGGAGGTCTCCTGGAGATAATATTTGATTCTTTCTTCGTTCGTGAAATAAAAAAAATTAAATTGATCTCACACACGCCTTCGCAATGCCCAACGTATATACCAGGAAACTGTAGTATTGGTGACAGATAATGTAAAGAATACGTCCTACTTGCTCTTTATTTGAAATTGATTAAGTCTCTACTTGAATTTGATTACTGTCAATTTGAAATTGATAAGTCCAATTTGAATTTAATTATTCCCAACTTGAAATTGATTATTCTCAATTTAAAATTGATTAATCCCAACTTGAACTTGAAAAGATATAAAATATAAGTGATTTTCATAATTATTATTATGATTTAATATTTTAAATGCCCATTAGGTATTTATTGATGTATTTATAGACCATTTTTTCAATTCTTCCTAATAACTTAATAATAATTCTAATAGTTTAGAAACAGTACTTTACTTTAAACAATACTTTAAAACAACATTTTGTAAAGCATTTGTATTCTTTTACAACATGTATTGAAATATGAGAAATGTCAGTACTATTTCCGACATATCTCCTGCCCGTAAAAAATACGTATGTAGGATATAGCGTGGAACGAAACTGATTGGAAACGGTATGTAAATAGGATGTAAAGTGTGCATACCTCCATTTATTTACAAATAAGAATATTTTAAGAGAATCAACCTTAACAGTCCTCATTAGTTAACAATTTTTTAATGCAGTTTAAAATTGTTTTTGTGAGAAAACTTAAAAAAGGTGTGAAACATCTAAAGGTAAGTTTTCACACACGCACCTCCTTGTTTCTTACAACTCAAATAACACAACAGTTTATACTACAATTCATCCAACTATTTAGGTTTTAAATAAGACATAAAACGATAAGCTTCCGCTTAAAAAAAGTCCACTTATTCTTAGATCCCGTATTATAAAGAGATTAGAGACACGATTTCATTAAGATTAAATTGTCAAGCTGCGTTGATACATTTCTCATGAGCCGTCTGGTTGTAACAAGCTTTTTCATGGTACCTTATACAAACATATGGGTGTAATGGCTCTTCGTTAACCTGTAATTTGAAGAAGATGTGATTTCGTTGCCTGTCACGCCATCAGGGACAACTTTCGTAGATCGGGGGGCCTTTCAGTTAATCTCCAAATGACATTTTGATAGTTTTCCTTTCGGGCTCTCCATCTATAAGACAAATTAAGTTAACGACAGTCAATTTGTTGAATGATTATCGTTGACTCTCAGCTTATTATGAGAAATATTATTGAAGAAGATGAATAAATAAAGAAGAAAAGGGTTCCAAATCCAGAAATACTGTGTGTAAAGATATAGAATGATGTTTTTTCCATATCCGATGTGTCCCATAAAGAAAATTGAATCTAAAAAAAAAAACATTTGTTTCTTATTGAAGAAGATAAATTATTTAAAAAAGCAGAAAGATTGAAAATCCGGAAATATTTACAAAGATAAACCTCTGGATAAAACTCAATTAAAAAAACGTCGAAAAAGTACAACAAAAATTATTTATCGGCGTACGCCCAGTAAATCTAATAGAGATCCGTTTCGCCTCCCGTGTTCGGTAATTAAATTATGATTAATGCTCGGGCCGAAACTCGCCCCCTTTTACAGGTAGTTGCAATTTGTTGCGGCCCCCTTTGTGGTACCATCGCTGGCGCCAGCGGACCTTTTGTCTTTCCGAGCCGCGACTAATTGCGTTCGCCGCTAATTTTATTACCTTCGTCGGCTGACCGACGAATTCGAAACCGGACATTAAGAAATGTTAAAAAATCCCGGCTCGTATAAGTAAAGGGAATCGTCGGTAACCCTACGTTGTAATTTTCGAAAAGAAATTAATGAAAAATTGAGAAGTCGATCACTTTTTTATTCCTATATAAAGAAACTTTTTTTATTTAATATATGAATTGTTGTTTACTTCTATTTTTTATTATTATAAAGGTAAAAATTCGTTAATCTAACGACATTCATAAAAAACCGTCCAGATGTAAAAGTACTATACTCCCTCAATCCCTACGATTCCAGTCTTTTCAACATTGTCTCCGATGTGGTTCCGCCCAACGTCCAGAGGTGCTCTTTGTACCATCGGGGGTAAATTACCGGGTTTAGGCCGGTAATTCGGTACGAGGGTACGTAAGGGTTCGACTCCCGGTGAAAAAGGGTTCTTGGGTTTATTGTATCAGGGCGGAAGTGCGCGCAAATCAAATTACAAAACGTAGCAATTACCTTGGCTATTCTTCGCGTCTTGAGGAACGATTAGAACAGCGACGGGATGTTACCACCACTGGAGATCGCGTGGTTCTCTACGGGGGGTTCCCTAAGAAACCAACCCTTATTTAGGCACGTACCTACTATATTCTTTTTATTTTTTGCTTTAGAATAAATTATAAGACTTGTAAATTTGTTAAACCACACCCACCGGTTTCTTACAATATTTAAGACCGTTGATGTTAACTTCTGGATACAAACCCATCGTCTCAACAACTATCCAAACACACGTCAAAATCGCAAAATAATTTATCGACGGGGTTCCGGAGAGAATGTTTTATGGCTTACATGTGTTTACTGGGTCGTGTGTGGTCCACTCTGTACGGGTATAAAGTGGGCGTTTTCTAGTGCCCGTGTCCTTTGCCAAAAAAGAAGCAAAAAAAACCGAAAGCAAAACCACCTCTTCAGCTGACGATAACAAGATTCCATTATGCCACTTTAACCAGTAAAAAAGGTTGGTTGCGTGCGCTTCGTAAGCGGTGACACTTTTATTCTTTTCCAGAATGCCAGAATAACAAGAGGCGGTTTCTGTGACAAACTGCGATGAGTTAGTGATAGGTGCTCCTTTGGTGGTCTTGTTAAGCCTGCGTGGGGTAGAAAGTCTTTTGAGCTAAAGAGATTTGGAGAGATGCGAAACAGATAGACGTTTGGGAAATCAATAGAATTGAAAAAATATACAAATGTTTTTTTTTTCTTTTATTTTTAGTTGGATGTCGTGTTCATAAGGCTTCTTGTCCATAACGTCGAGTTGTTTTTCCATGAAGCAGATCGCGTGCTTCGGCCCCACCTGTACACAGTCAGATGGCGACCAATCCTCTTCCAGGGGAGTGGCCTTGCATATCATTACAACTGCATCATTACGTATTCATATTATACAACCATTTTATTCGCTGCATCATTACCTGGCCGAGGTACAGCGCTCGCGCTGAAGAAATACTGATGCCTATCTCTATGCGTTTACGTGCAATTTGCCACAAGATGGTGTTATTTGGATATTTTAAAACTGTTCAGGAAATTTCCCCTATTAACTATATATGATCGTGATGATAATAAGGTCATCATAAAAAATCGTCATAACTTCTCTTTGTAGATATAAATTTCATTCATTGTTGTTGTGTTAAAAAAAGTGATAATAGTACCACTAATAGTATTGACGAATGTCAACTATAAATTCGAACAAATAAAAGTTTTCAAATATCAATTTCGGAACGAGCCGTGTCAATTAGCTCACGCGCCACTTCACCATTGAAACGCTTTCGGTGTGAACGTCGAATCCCCTAGAATTTCGGGGAGAGATGTCGATCTGGCACCCGCTCGGGACCATTTAGGGGCCAATGAGTGGAAAATTTATTCAAAGTCATAGCCGGTCCTTTTGTTCCCCCGATGGGAATCGGGGCTCGACCGCCCGATTGTTTGCGCAATCCCCAAATTTGACACCTTCGGTCGCGCAACTCGAATCAATTCTATGTTAATTCGACGATACCCCGATTGATCTTTCAACTGGAAATTACTGATAGATTGATGATTGTTCTCCAACTACTGAAAGAAGACTTTTATTTGCCTTTATAATAAAAGTTTTATTGTATTTTAATCACTACTTACTTTGTGATTCTCAAAAACGTCATTATAACAATTCATATTTTCTAACTTCTACGACATCGTTGTTCATGGATTTTCAGGTTAAGTTTGGTCGTTTAGTGAACAACATCTTTCTAGCAGTCGTTTATGTCATGTGTCGTGTATGTTAGCAAAGCAAAATTATCATTTTTTAAATAAATTATATACCGAGTCCAGAAATTATGTACATTGTGTGTTATAAATATTTGGGTTCAATATGTATAAGATCATAGTTTGGTATTATCTTTTTTAAAAGTCCATTTTTGTAAGATACGAGTTGTTTTATTTTTATGCTTCTTGCAATGTTACAGCATTTTTCAGGAAAATAATGTCAGATTTCCGGTTACTCTACAGGAAATTAACAAAAAACATCGGATCCTAGATTAAATATCATAATATACTGGAACGGATTTACCTAAAAAAGCTTCTTCGTCCACTTGCTTCATTAATTGTAAAAGGTTGTTAAAAACGAAGACGTAAGTTTACCTTTGAGATTATGTTGTAAGTCCAAAAGAACCAACATTACATCAAACTTGAAATTTTATGTTATTATCCTATATAAAAACATATATTACGTACGGCGAAAGATGTCTCATCAAATATTTACGTAATCCTAGACCAATATTTTCAGTTTTCGTCACTTTGTGCCATGCACAATCAGATAAATATTATTTGACGTACAGCGAGAAAAAGGGTGATAAGTAATGACGCATAAGGCATCTTTCGCTGAACGAAAATTATTTGTGTGGTTATAGCTAAAATTCTTAACGTTTAATTTACAAAACACGGTTTTTACAAAAATGTGTTTATGATTGAAACCATTAGGCGAATGATCTCATTGGGAAAGCATAATTATGAAATAAGATTGTTAATCACAACAAATAACTCACTGCTAATTAATTGTAGTCAATAATAATTTTTTAAATATCTTGTAATTAAACTCACTTTTACTTACAGCTCACAATTCATATTTACAAATGCGACTTAAGGCTGCGGTCTCACGGTCTTTGAGTTTCTGAGGGGATTCGGGGTGAGACGTTCGGATGCGAAAAGGTGGACCTTTAAGCGCCGCCCTTTTTGTAAATAATAGGCGTAAGATTTCTATTCAGAACTCATGTGTTTATTTATCTTTTATCGAGGAATGAATGTATGAATAAAAGTTGAGTTTTTTGTGGTCAAACAGACAAAGATGGAAATACTGTATGATTATTTGATACATATCCCTACTATTTGGGTATTTTATAGGTATAATACGACAAGAACTATTCGCAATAAAAGAAATGTTATAAAATAATCAGCTGCAAATCGTTATTTTATAGTGTAAATAAATTTCAAAATTATTAATATTAATTTTGAGAAGAAAAAATGACAAAAATCGAATATAGGAAATACTTTGAATACAACAGTGACAAAGCACCGAATTTTCACTGAATAAATTACATACATTAAATCCCATATTACATGGCTGTCGTGGTAGGAAAACCTTAGCATATAATGTGCTTGATTAAATTGGCAAAATTGGTGGATTCTCTTTTTTTGCAAATCCTTCCGAAGTTAGAAGCTGTTAGACGTTTTACCCTTTCTTCGTGTCATAATTGACTTCTGCCTTGGCCAGGACTTCTAATTTCCATTTCGGCAATTTCTTCCTCGATTTCCTGAAGTTCGTCTAAGAATTCGTCTTTTCTTTTAGTGTAGTAAGTAGGAGATGTGTTGGGGATACCTTCTTCCAAAGCATAATTTTCATCAGCTGGTTGAATTATTTTCTGTCTCTTTCCAACATTGCAAAATTTACGTTTGGAAACGCGATCGATATTGCATCTTAAATTAAAACCAAATCGTTGCAAGGAATTAACTCTTTTACCCCCCACATATTTGCAAACAACAGCGTTGCAGGACACCGCAACATTGTTAGACATATTTAAAATTAAGCTGTGTGTGTGTGATAAATTAAACGATTTACGCAAGATTTTATGTCATCGTACAACCCACAATTAATTAAATCTTGTACCGAATTGGGTTCATTAATATACTGTCTATTGCAAAAATATTGGTCACAGCTTTTATGTTGTCCAAATGCGTGGTTTATGCTATTAGCCTATTTCTTCTATGTCTTCTAATAAAGATAAAGTCTTCTATGTTTTGTAGCGGCAACGGCAGCTGTGTGTAACCTTTTTATGTTGTCTTCTAATATTTTTCTAAGCCGAATAGACACAAAAATACCCCGTGAACTAAACTTTCGACCACATAGCTCTTTTAATCGAATGCAATAATTACGTAATAAATGATTGGCGCACACTTTATCTTTTCTAACAAGTGTGATCCATAGGGTCTCGCTTCCGATAATTTTCGATAAACACTATTGTCACCATCGCCAATTACTTTATTGAATTTAGTATTATACAAAATTTAGTTTTGCTAATAATAATTGCTAGCAATATCATAAATATGAAAAGTTCGACGATGTAAAAATGGTGATTATACTGGTTCGAAAAATATTAAATTTGTCGGGAAAGATTGATAATAAATGGGACAATATTACAATCCAAAAGTATGGAGTTATTATATATATATATATATATATATATATATCTGTGTGTAGAAAAGTTTACAACACGAAAATATGGAATTAAAGCACTTGATAAATTGTTAAAAAATTTTAACAATTTTAGTTTTTTTTAGTTCAACACAACATCTTGATTCAAAAACTTAAACATTTTTAAGGCATTTATTAGATTTTTCATAAATAATAAAATCGGTGAACTCAGAGCTCCAAATCATTCTCGAAAGTATTTATCCTCAGTAGAGAATAAAAAGTAGAATGGACAAAAACAAATAACTGACGTCATCTATTCATCTCGGCCGGCCACACCACATGTTCTCTTAGGGCGGAGCTATCCGGCCGAATTAAGAAATAATTCGAGATATTGTACGGTGGGAATTTCCAATGCTGCACATTTATTTTGCAAAATATCAAAAAGTGGTAAATATAAAAAGAATTTGTTAAATATTTGTCTTTGCCGGCACAAAGTCCGTTTAAAAATTATTCTTAATAATCTCTGTTATTAGCAATAATTACTCAAATATCTCTTAGAGCAAGCAGAGATTTTTCATTATCAGACAACTTTCGTTTGAAAAAATTTTTGATATCTCAATCGGTTACAGCTAATTGTTGGAAAAACTTTTTCGGGCCTGAGACCGCAGCCTTAATCACAACCAATAAATCACAATGAATTAATCACTGCAAACAAAAACTCATAAATTACTTTCTAATTTAGTTTATTAAAATTACAATTTCCAATCTGAACTTTCTTATTGTGAATAAATCGACTTAAAAGTCTCTTGAAAGAATAATGCACCAAAAATTCTTTTAGTGTATCTTTTACGGACGATAATTTTTCTTCTTGGATTTCTTGTAAAATTGTCATTGCACGTTTTCGAGAAAGTCGTGACCCACGGTCGGTCGGGTCGATCGGCTTCGTGTCCTGTAATTTCCACGCACAAAAGCCAAATTATTTCGTCTACACCCGTTCTTGTTGCATCTCTCGCCGAAGAAGGAGGTAAGTACAACGGACGTGGCTGTTAGCTACGTCTGAAGAACACAATAGACGGCACCATGTGTGTTGCCTTACGTTTCTCGATGGTAATTTCTTTCTACTATTGTTCGTTGCATCCAAGAAAAAAAGAAAAGAAAAAAAAATGGTGAGAGTAATTTGGAAAATTTACGAAAATTACTTGGGAATGGCAAATAAAAAAGTTTTAGTCAGGTATTGAAAGTGTGATATTGTAACATTCTTAAGAAGGAAGGTAATTTCATAACAACCCTACAATATAACACAGCAGGAAATCGCGAGGAAGCTTTTACTTAGCAATTCCGCCGTAAATCGTACGGTTTCGCGAACCATAACTTTAAGGTCGATAGCTTGGCGTAAAGCTCGTGCATAATGACGGTTCTGTGTCGACGTTGTTGGACACGATCAAGTCAAATTCGTGTGTTCGCGTAACCGTTGAAAAGCGTATTAATTCGCCCGTTCGGCCTCCCGAGTTACCGCGGGCCTCATTACACTAATTCCGCGGTAACAATCCTCGAGGTTGGTAATATGCGGTATACTGCGCGCCTTTATTGGGGCCCCGGGAGCGCCGCCTTAATGACAGTCATCGAACGTCCGTCCGCTTTTCCTTCCTACTCGCCGTAGAACGAACGAACGCTCGACAATTATTACTCTACCGGCGGTTTTCATTATTGCCTCCATTACGATTGTCCCGCGACGGCGGTTAATTTCTTTGTGGAACTCGTAGAAAAATGCGCGCACAAGGAAACTGCGTTATTACGCGGTCTTCTTAGAAATATGGAAGGAATTTCAAATTGCGCGAAATTGCAGTCATGTTTCATTCGGTGGGGAACGCAAATGACGGTTGTTTTCTTAAAAACACACGTCTGTCGATAATTGTTTCATTCATAAAATCGCTTAAACGTTTGGGATGGCGTGCTAACAATAAGATGTAGGTACATAAGTACGAATCGGTAGTCACGTTAGGTTTTGTAAATTAAGGATGTTATTGAATAACAACCAGTGTTGTTGAATAACAACAGTGTGTTGTTAAATTTTATGTGTTTGTGAGTTTGTGGTGTTAAATGTTACCTTGATCAAAGGTGGTCATAATATGAAAAAATTCTGTCTTGATCAATAAATTCATTAATTAATTAAATAAAGTTTTAACCAGTATTGAAAATTTTAGTATGGGAGTTGTTGAAGATTGAATATCTGGTCAAGAAAAGGTTTATTAAAATAAAGTAGTGCTTGTTTAAAATTATTGAAGACTAAGTTAAGATTAAATTTAGAAATAAATAAACAGTCATTAAAATTAAAACTTGGGTATATTGAAGATCAAGATTAAATTCATACCTAATAGAATAAAGCATAAAATATAACATTTATATACATGATGTCCTGAAATTAGACAGCCATACACTACCAGCCTATTCTACGTTCAAAAATAAGAATAAAAACTCAAATAAACATTGATCGAAAAATGCTTCCTAAGGGAGCTACAGACCCTTGAATGGGACAGCAGAAAAACTATGTTTAAGGAATATCTTCAAAATGGCTTGACAGAAAAGCAGCTTTTAAGGAATATCTTGGGAACAGTTTGGGTTAAGTCAACAAAAATTGATATACTAACCTACAATTACAGGATAAATTAGATGGTGGTATCGATTTTGCATGAAACTCATCAGTGGCGTGCGTGTAAAGGGGTGGTGGCTTGGTTAATTGTTAATCTAACTTTTTACATGTCAACCTTTTACTACCTCTACTTAAAATTTAAATATCTTAGACCTTTCTACGTAAGAATAGTCGTCTTGTTGCAATTATGTAACTGCAACCGTTTTCAAGTAAATCGTCTTCGAAGACCGACTAATCTTATCATTGAGTTAATTAGGATTTTTTTTTGCTAAGAGTGTGCTAAGTGCTTTAACAGCTCAGAGTATTATTAACGTTGGGGGTTTGATTTTATCACTAAATTGCATAATCATAGAAATTATAAAATTCTCAGATGGTTTATTTTGCCATTGGTCTCTTCAAGGAACTGTAGCGTCTTTGTCGACCAATATTTATTTGAGCTTTTGTTCTTATTTTTGAACGTATAATACACTCTTAGAGTATGGCCGTCTAATTTCGGGACACCTGCATATTTATTTTAAAAAGTTTCGTGTAGATAATTCATAACAGAAACCGAAACTACTCTTTCCTATCACGTCATTGTAAATGAACTTATCTACTAGAATGATATTTGAATCATCTTCAATGTTAGCGAATGTCATTGGAACGGTTTTCATATTGACTAGACCGGGTTGAGTTCATTTAATTTAAGTACGGGTTGATCTCGATTTAAGGACTAAAATACTAAAAGACATTTTGGATTTAGTTTAAATTTAGTGTTTTAGCTTTTACCTAAAAATATGATATGTTGATATACATTTGTGAAAAAAATATGAATTTGTATCTTTCGAACAAAAGAAAAATTTCTCCACAAAAAGAAGGATGCAAGATCAGTTTCCCTTTCTTTAACTTGCATCTTTCTCTCCGTGGTCCAATTATCTTGTCTTTAATATTATAAGTTAAGGTTTCTTACTTATGGCATTCAACTTTTTGATATTTAACCGACAATTTGAATGACTAACGTAATTTACGAAGCAGTTCAAATCACATAGCCCAATATTTTGTTGTAGTAATTATAAAACAGAGTATCAGAAAACAACGTTTAAAAGATTTAGAGGCTGGTTGTAAAATCAACCATGCCACCATGAAGTGAAAGATGAAAAAATAAGCCCCCCTCTCTGTAACATTACTGAATACTCTTTTATCTTTCTCTTCATGGTACAGCTTCATTTCGGGTTATAGTATATTTGTATCAAAAATGTTTTGAATGTCATACCTATATATTTCTCTTTCTAAGAATGTTTATTACAATTGCTTATTCTTAAAAGTATAAAGAAACCCTAAAACCTTGAAATATTTGTCTATCAAAGTCATATCTTTACGGTCATTACATTTGTTGAGAATATGAAATGTTTACATTTGCATTTAGCAATATAATTTTGATAAAGTGAGCTTTTAGATTTATCACATATTTCGTTTCTCATTAAAATTTGTAAAATATTGCCTATATGAACATTATAACACGTCATGGTCAATTGAAGTCAGCGTACCTTAGATAACAACAAGGGAACGTCAAAGTTCGATTAACAAATTTTTTTTTTAATTTAATTTGAGCTTTTTAAAGTCAATAAACGTATTGCATGTCAATATCGTTATAGTGAAAGCTTCGGTATCCGAAGTAAAGGATGACCGACGTCGGTTTGCATGTACGATGGTAAAAAGTACATACGTGGCGAGCCCGGTCAGATACACGTACACAATGGGGGCCTCGCCGTCATATGTTCCGTCAAAAATGCTATATAATTTAATGCTTATTTTTCCCGTACAATGGACGCGAAATGATAGGAGCACCGTCGCTGCCTACTAATATCAATAATTACGTCAACCAAGTAGCAGATACATGTGGTTCGTTCGCATAAAAGGTTCGCTCGGTTGCTCGGCGTGCCGCGCTCTTTTTCCGGAAAAACCGTAACCGAAGTAATTACATAATGAACATTTAATAAACAACCTTTCTGAATGTACTCGTATGTACACGTAAGGATAACTGATCACAAAGCATGTAGGCATGTACTCTATAGGAATTTAAAAGCTCATCAAGTTATTACTTTTATTTCTTTTTATGTTTTGCTTTAAAATGCAAATGACGTCGATGGGTTCGTATTAGGTTTGTGCGTGATTGTAAATGTATCATAGGATGAGCGAATGCACGGTTGGCTCCTCTTTGATAATCAAATCGGCAGGCATATCCGAGACTGGGTTATTATAATCAAGGGAGCGAAGCCGCACGCGAAATGATAGGTTTCCCGGAAAGCGGCGGTTTCCATGGAATCCCTCGCTAATTCCAGGGATTACGTCCGCGAAGGTACGGTTCGGATTGGTCGTGGCCGCGTAACCGGCGATAATGATGAATAATTCTGGATTAAATACTAAATTGGCTTGGGAAACAACAACAAAAATTATACCAAACGGAATCTTGAAAAAAAAAGCTGTTTAAAGAATTAACGGTACCATCGTAGATGACAAATTGCTAAACAATAACTGACAGAAGGATGGGTGACGTTCTTTGTCGCGCCTCCTGAAGGAGGCGGTCACGCTTCGCAATAAATAACATTTTCACGCGGGGCGCGCCGTGAATTGACCCTAAAACCGTGGTATTTTTTCCTTTCTCTTTTGCGACCGCCATCCAGGTGTTTTTCGATTCACACCTATCCCCGTCCTTTGCCCCCTTTCAAGGTTCGCGAAGGGACGAACTTTCTATGTTAAGGGTGGTAACCGACATGCCTCCAGAATTACACGATTTGATACACATCTCCTCTCCATATATCCCACATTGATATAAGTACATAAAGATTTCCCTTAAAAGAGTTTAGACAAAGTATTATGATTATCTTAATAAAACATATTCTATACCTTTTCAATTTCAAATTGGGAATGTTATATTTATATTAAAAATACCTAAGTTTTGGTAGTTACTTAATATTAATGAACTATTTTTTTTATTTAGTTACAAAACATATAATTATAAAAAATTAAAATTATAAAGAAATATACAGGGACAGTGGCATGTATTATAACCTGAAATAGATCTGCACAATGAAGAGAGAGATAAAAAAATAAGCCTGCTCTCTGTAACATTGCCGTGCAGCTCCATTTCGACTTATAGTACCTTTGTGTACACACTGTAAATTTCGTACATATAGCGATAGATATCACTCGGTTTTCCTCACTAAAAGAGAATTGTCTGAGTGTCGTCAGCCAAACCACTGTCGCCCCATCTTTAAAAACTGTCCGTACTACTTCTATAAAGACTTCAATGGAATCGTGATATGGAGCATTTTGAGGCACCAAAACCGCAGGGTCTTAGTATATACGTTTAGCATTGCGAAGACGTTGGCTTCAGACTTTTTAAAAGTATGTTTTTGAATTTCATGATGTATCAGGCACGTAGTGCCAATACAATTAATCAAATGAATATTTGATCCTTTCGTCGCCAGTGAAATAAAAAGATTTAAATTGATCTCATATACTCCAATGCCCAATGTATATACCAAGAAACTATGGTACTTGTGACAGATAATGTAAAGAATACTTCCCACTTGGTCGTTAATTTGGAATTAATTGAATTTCAACTTCAATTTCATTAGTCCCAATTTGAAATTGATAAGTCCCAATTTGAATTTGATTAGTCCCAATTTAAAATTGATTATTCCCAATTTGAAATTGATTAATGCCAATTTGAACTTGAAAAGGTATAGTCTAGAGTATCAGGACAAATTTTACAGGCTTCTAAAATTACCTTAACAATACAATTTACAATTAAATAAAAAAATGAGGTTATGTTTAAGGCTGTGGTCTTACGGTCATCGAGTT
The DNA here is from genome assembly GCA_036711955.1 of Digitonthophagus gazella. NCBI lineage: Eukaryota > Metazoa > Arthropoda > Insecta > Coleoptera > Scarabaeidae > Digitonthophagus > Digitonthophagus gazella. The sequence continues at coordinate 25,132,008 of JASCIT010000001.1, read as the reverse complement.
TCTCTGGGGCGCAGGAGACGGACGTGCGGAAGTAGGAAGGTGGACCTTAATTCTGGGCTACGCTCCGCCCTCTGTAGATAAGAGAGACAAAGGATTTATATTCGAAACTCATGTGTTTATTTATCTTTTGTCGAGAAGTGAATACATGAATCGAGGTTCAGTTCGTTTTAGTAAAGTAGAAAAAGACGGAAACATTAGATGTATATTTCTTACTAAATCCTAATAAGATTCTGACTTATTTTAGTATATGTAATAAATACTGTGCAGAAAAATTAAATGTTTTTAAATGGTACAGCAGTTTGTAGTACAGATGGGATAATCGACTGTACTGTACTGGTGGGCCAAATTGGACACTTGTAAAGGGACACCCCTGTTTCTATAAGAGATAGGGTAAAATAATATTGGTGTCTTGCTTGATGTTTATAAGAAATCGGATGGTGAAAACCGCAAATTGATACCTCTTACGGTTTCGGAAATACAGGTGTTTTTCGAAAAAGTGCATTTTTTTAAAATCTCCATAACTTTTTTTCTATTGTATAATATTTGATTCTGTGAAAAGATTCCCGAAACAACTTTTTATGTAGAATTTGTTGGTGTAAATTAGATTTTTGTAAGCAATATTCTAATAGAATCAGACAAATATTTCTTTTTCAAATGGAACACCTATACATTTTTGCATATTCGACGGGAGTTTTTCCAAAAGTGTGCCACACATGATACCTTGCTTGCGATATCACTTAGCCTTTTTGGTTCAGATTATGGCTTCAAACAATCTACATTTTTTTAGCATCGAGAAAAATGAGGTTAAACGTTATCTTCTCTCTGTATATCGTTTATGTAAATACAACCTCTGCATTTTCTCCAGATTCTCTGAAACAAATTATCGCATGTATCCCATTTTTCAAACTTTATAGGCATATTTTTGGAAAGGGAATTCTAGGCTCTCGTGTAATATGTAATAATATAGTGTTCCATTAAAAAAAACACTTTTATGTATGTAGCTATTAAAATATTGCTTACAGAGAAACCTAACCTACACCGTCAAAACCTAATAAAAAGTTGCCACGAGAATGTTTTCACAAAATTAAACATTTTCCAATAGGAAAAAAATTATGAAGATTTAAAAAATGCACTTTCTCGAAAAGCATCCCCAATATCTCTGAACCCGTAAAATATATCAATATGAGGTTTTCAGCATTCGATTTCTTATAAAAATCGAGCATCAGTTACCGATATTTTTTTTCCTCTATTTCTTATAGAAACAGGAGTGTCCCTTGAAAAGTGACCAATTTGGCCCAGTTGTACATACTTTCTCTGGTACATGTAGTGCATGTAAAGAAAAAATTAGTGTTCAAAATTACAATATCGAAGTTTATTTTCATGAGGTCGAGGTATTTATATAACAAAAAGATTAGTAAAATTATTAAATGAACTTTTCATTCATTTTAGTTTATTAAAATTCTAAAATTTTTTACTAGCCATAAAATCTGTGAAGTCCAAACTCGAATAATTCTCCAAAGTATTTATCTCCAGAAATGCACAACGAAACAGAATCGACTTACACAAAAAACTTGTTTGTTTACTTACGGCACCTACTCAACTCCTCCGGTCATACCACGTGGTCAATCAGGGCGGAGCTATCTAGCGAAATTGAAAAATACTCCCAAGTTTATACCGTGGGAATTTCTAAAATTTCTCGCTTATCTTTTAAACTATCAAAAAACGGTAAATGGAAAAAATACATCTTGAATATTTATCTATTCATGCAAATAGCCCTTTTCAAAATCTTTATAAATAATCTCAGTTATTAACAATAATTTATAAAATATCTCTATTTGCATGTCTAGATTTTTCATTTTTATCCAACTTTCGTTTGAAAGTTTTTTTGATTTATCAAACGGTTAACGCGAAATATTGGAACAACTTTTTCGGGCCCGAGACCACAGCCTTAATATTGTATGTCAATTTACAATGTAACCAACTTGGAGACTTTTACTGAAACATTATAGAAAGTGTCCAAATACGTTTTAAGATAGTGTTTAAAATATTTACACCTGGTTACATTTAAACAAAAGCTCATTAAACGTAAAAGACAACTCATAGGTAATTGAAAAATGTTGTTTCGTTAACACATTAGTTTGGAAAGTTAAGAATCGTTTTAAGTGGTTCCTTTTCAATGCTAATTGAGTTAATCGCAAGTTCGTGAACACGGTTTCGTTATTACGAACTTCCTGGGCATCGTCGTTGAGCGCTTTCTTGGGACAGTTGTCCTACGGAGAGTGACCGGTAATGAAAATCTAAACAAGCGCAGCTGCATCATTAATTTCGGATAGCACCAATTTTCCTAATGCCAGTTATTGCGGTAACGAGATGGCGTCGTTAACGGTTGCTTTAAATGCATACGGGTTCGAAAAGTTGGACAGGACGTGTAACTCTATCACATCCTTTGATATCTATATCGTATTTATTTATAAAGAAAACCAACTTTTAAAATATTCAACACGTCATGTAATTTCCTGGCAAAAATGCGGGAGTTAATACGAAATTTATTGGGCAATTTAGCCTCGGTATTGACGTACATAACAGCGTTTGATTAGTGTTTTCAGCGTCGATAACCATCTGAATGTAATAACACGAGATAATTACACGATACCGTTATGTTCGTACACCACGACACTCGTGCACATACGATTTTCGACTGCGATTAAAAGAATTAGGTTAAAACCGCATAAAATGCAAAAGAACTTTCCATAAAAACGTTCTCTCGCCTATTAATTAAGTTACTCGTGTCTTAGCGGCTTTGTAATTCGTTTAACATATGTGATTGCATACTATACATGTATAATTACGAATAAATTATTCTATCGCGTACACCTATATTAAATAAATCTGTTAGGTATATCATTTTTGTGTACCGTATGTTCAATAATAGAAAACCTCCAAAATATCATGATTTCAAGTTCTATTATACTTAAAGCAGAGTACACTTTAGGAATTGACACAAAATGTCAAATATAACATCAAAAAAATTTCAGTATCATAACATTTCTAAAAGAAAATAGATAGACGATGGTAGGTCCCAAGAACGTTAGTGACTCACAAAATCACCTTCTGTTAGATCAGATAACTTTAAAAAGTTATTGTATTAGTAAAATGTTTGGTACTGGTTTGGTGGGACCTCCACACAGTTTAACTCTTAACATATGTACGCCTCTTTCTATTTACAATATTTGTCACGGTACAGATTCGCTGTTCATAGCACGTAGGGACATGCCGTTTGGGAATCGTCTACTATGGCACCCTATGGTGCAGCTGGTTCAAGGATCTATCCGTTACGGGGGATTTTTTTTCAAAACATTCGTCACGGCCACTTTCACAGAGACAAGACCATCATGTTCCACACTGAATACTTAGGTGCCATACTAATAGACATTTATGTAGAAATCTCGAAATACTTCCCGTCCAGCTTATAAAATACTCTTCCGAACATAGACTTACATTATTCATGCTTATAAATCCAATCTGTTAAACCTCTGCTAAACAAATCTACTTGGAGTATTTTCCTTAACAATAAGATCGATCATTCTTCTAAACTAAATACACGAAATCGGTTGTAAAAGCCATCAAGTGAACAGTTTGTACTATTAGAGGCGCGATGCTCTCTCTTTGAATGGAATACCTAAACGTTCTGAATGGAGCGCTAAGCATAATAGGATTTGCGAGGAAAAAGGCTTCCGAATCGTAAATCATTCGGAAGCATGTGAATGAAAATGCCAAACCAGATCGAGAGGATCAATGCGTCGGTCGGAAGCACAATAAGTCGATTGTAGACTCCGGGTAAGGCCTTGCGTCTGAGCTATCTCGTTGACAAACGATTTTGGTATTGTCGACGTTTAAACGTTGCGGTTTTTCAATGGATACAGGACGGTAATAATGACCTTTTGTATGTTGGAAGTGATTTGTTTGCTTTGCACTTTTCCAGGTTGGTTTAGGTTTGTTTGACTATAATTTTGCGTAATTTTAACACAAAAATTTGAAATTGAAATAAGGATTGATTTGATGGGTGTCTATATAAAAAATGAGAGGCAACATATTATCATCAAGTTGAGATATCGATGATCCATTGTAGTGATGGAAATACATCCGATATTTCGGTGGAAAATACGTGACAAACATACGTTGAGCGCTGTCAAAACCACCCCATTCGAACAATAGCGACTTACCCCCCATAACCGAGGGTACAAATTATACGCTTCTCGAATCCCGACGCCGTGGGGCCACTATATCACAGATTTAGTGAATTAGTCGTGTAAAATTTCCTAGCGGGGAGTTCGCATAAAGCACGTGCTGACGACGACGTTTCCGGTCAGACGTCGTGTCTTTCCATCTTTCTTCAAATTTACAACTGTTTCCGTCTTTTCTCATCTTCTGGATAATACTATAATTTTTTTTTTGTGTTCCACATTGAAGAGTACATCATAAAGATTTATCTTCAAAGTAGAAATATGAAGACATAGATTAATTATAATATACTGATATAGATGGCTCATTCCCGATTTTTTTTAGTTTTGATAAAATTTTGCTGTTAGACTGCTTGTTTTTGTTCACTTTCAACATACACAGCTCAAAAATGCAGAAGGGTTTAGGGAATAACTCAAGGACACTCTCCAGTACAACTGCTAACACAACTTTATTCTCGTCAATCTTATTCTGGCGATAGTTAATAACAGAATAATATTTTTAATAGAAAAAGAAACCACAAATCTTCAGCAAATCTACAGTTCACACGCCTTGTGATACTAGTAAAATCAATGATTCGCGTAGTTCCTATTAAAGCCTTTCATCTTTCCACTTATTTCTGGTCATACGTGAAAATACGATGTTAACATTTTTTTCAAGAATTTCAATACTAATTCCAACACCTTGTCCACTCGGGTATTTGACACGTATATATATCAGATATTATGTTCGACATCTCATTGTCAGTGCATTTCATTTTAGTCGGTAAAGAAGCTGTGATTTTCTGCTATCAGCGCTTCCAGTGACGCGGGTTGAACTGAATTTTTTGTCAACGGATACCTATACAGAGATAACACAGCATGTATGAAAATAAAAATAATGAAATTTGGAACCTATATTTTTATTTTCCGTCAATTTTTCGTCATTTTCCATCTATCTTCGTATCCTTCAATGAAGACATCGTTTTTATTAACGAATATGGAAATCCGCACTCTTCAGTTTTCATCGTTTTAATTTTAAGTGCTTCCATTTGTGATTTATCATTGTATTCATCCTTCTGTAAAATACGGTTTTTCGTTTCTTATTGTCCTCTTCTAGATTCTATTTTATACCATATAAAACCCTGGAACATACCCGATTCTTAATCCATATTTATTTTCACAATAACTATAGAAATCAAATCATCTAAACAAATCCTTACTTATTCATTGTTTTTATCATTTAGCACGCTTTGTTTCTATATGAAAATGTACACAAATTCTTATGTCTTGACAACAACTTCTTGTACTGATGGATTTCGTTATTTCATTATTCATCAGCTTCAATCTTTCAGTCATACCTCGAAAAATACTCCGCAAGAATACTAACTGTAAATAGTATAAAATAGAAATAGGGTCATCTTCATAATAAAATATAGTAAACCAAAAATCTGAACAAATCCTCATTTCTTATCACAACCTATTATTTGACATCCTCCTAATTAGATTAATAAGAACGATTTCGTACAAATCATCTAATGTCGGGTTTGGACAATCGTAAACCGCAATTTTCGGCTCATAACGACAATATACCGCACGCAATACGTGTACCGAAGGACTTTCCTTCAAGTATTAATGCATCCTGTGTACGTGGCGCAAGTAGGTAAGTATATTCCGAATCGGATGTCGGTAATTGGGGGCCTCGGATTAAAAATGCACGCCGATGAATTATTTCGTCGTTACGTGAACGGGAATCTGTAATTTCAAAACTCTTCGATAACGACGCCGACCGACGTGGCTCTTTCGAACGGTTTAAAAAATTCACGATTTCGTTCCGGATTTACACTATGTGATTGTCAAAATGAGTACTAAATTTTTCCGTCCATTTGTTTAAGTGGATTTTAAAGTTACATAAGAGGAAAGAACATTTGTTCTTCTCTTTAAACGTTACAGTTAAAGGACAACAACCACGTTATTATACCGTGCGGTGTGTCCCTTTTAATTATAATAATCAATTGGATGTGTTACCGGTTGGTTGGTAGAGTTGGTTTTTATCCAGGACGAAAGGGTTCGGACGGCGACCGGTAGATGGCATACGGGTTCCGTTCCGGTGTTCTCCAGTGTTCAACATGGTGTGTGTGCATGTCGAAACAGGACGGTCGTTGCGGTTTGTCGGCGGCCCTCATTTCGAAAGCAGAACGTTTAATTATATTGGTTCATTTGTTCGGGACGTAACCGGTAATTTGACAGTTTTCGAACGCAAACACACCTTTTGGTTAACGACCCTAACAATAATAACGTGGGTTCCACAAAATATAAACTTACATTATGATTTAGGGATTGCTATATATATTTTTTGAGGTTTTATTTTTATTTCAATTTATAATTTGAAGTTATTTTAGTTACTAAATTATTTAATATTCGTCTTTATTTCTTACAATACAAATGTCCTAAAAGTCCGTTTTCCCATTATAACCACCTTTACTTAACGATTAGTTCACCCTGACAATGTCACCATGAATGTAGGCGGAGAAAAGTTCAACCCACCCCATAATTCTTTGTTCCATCGGGTCCATTATGGACTTTAATTGGAAAACAAAGACCGGGACTCAGCACGTGTTAGGTGTTGGCTAAGAATTTTGTTCGTATTATGCCAAAAAACAAAACCCCCAAACTAAAGTACCTAAAGACAATAAGAGCTGGACTTATTTATACGTAAAAACGGCTGTTGGAAAAACATTAATTAACCGTACAAAGCAATTAAAGCACAGGTCCGTGAACATGTCGTCGCAATGTTGCCGCTCGAAAGGTTATGAATCGGGATAATTGACGTCCTTATTGTCTTCTAATTAAAATGGGGTGTGAAAAGCGGTTTTTAACACTAAGGACCCCGTTGAGGTGGCACCCGGCAGAGAAACTGCGGTCGAAAATGCGGTCTGGTCGGGTATTGTTCCCGAATCTGCCGTTAGATGTCTGTCGTAATCCTCTATTGACTAGGGATTTTCGGCTATAATAATATAATTGAAGCGGTTATGATTTTTCCTCATCGAACACATGTCGTTCTGTTTTTGAGGGATGTGGTTAAAATTAGGTCAGAATCTTTTCGGCTTTTTCTTATTTATTATCAACAATGATGGGAAAGGTTCGACAGGTTTTATTTCTTAAACACTATAAAATTCGAATCTATCAAGTTTGGCTTCTTTAACAATCAATCTACAAAGTAAATAAACTTTAGGAGTTTTTTAAACAAATCTAAAAAGAATACTTAAACAGAAAGGAAAATAGTATAAATAAATTAGGTTTTCTCAACAAGAACAAGCCAGTATTTTATCTATTGACTCTCTTTTCTAAGCTTCAATTGTAAAAATTTATTTTCAACATTATTTACATCGAGGGCGTAGACACTTTGGACGTCAAAGTAGAATTTGAAGCGTTAAGTTTAAACAAGACGCGAAAAGCCTCAAATCATTGAACGTAAATCACCAAAAAGGTTTACACGTGGCTCTATGGTAATTAGACGTGTGTACGCATATTCCAACCCCTCGGGGATTCATTACAAAATCCGTTTCTGACCGATTTAGAAAATGAAACGGTCGTCAGTCTAAAGCTGACTGATCCTATACAATAAACGGCTAATTTGGAATCGAACAGACACAGCACTGATCGTTCTTTGACACTAACTGACAAAGCTTCAATCACATTGTAAATTCCGCCCCTTTTACTTGATTGAAATAATGTATTAGTCACGTGGCATATTTATTTCTAAAATCTTTTACTTCTAAAAAGGAAAATTAAAGAAAGTTTGGGTGAATATATTCAACTCTTTAATAAAATAGGTGTAATTACATGTTGCACGTGGCAATTACTCAATTAATATCAATGTTTCCATTGTACGTCTACAATAGAAACTTCGGTCTTAAATCGCGAAATAACCGTCAATTAACCTGTCGTTCACGTGATAAATCATAATATTTATCCGGTTGTTGCGTAAATGTATGTAAATGCTTTCACCATCTGTACACACACAGAATTCGAAATCACTTTTACACGAGTTACATACATTATAAATTTATTTCAAATTAAACAAGTTATATAAATTTTACTCCCACATGATTGAAAGTTATCATCAATTATTCTTTAAACACCCGCCTAAAAATACTTTTGAGATCATTTGCAAACCACCATGAAATACGAATTCCTACTCATCATCCAGGGTGGTCTGATTTAAACCGTAAAACGCATTATGCTGGGCAAAAAGAAGACCACACGAAACGGGGAGAGACGATAACAGTTGTAGAAGACGGAACGCATATTTTACGAAGTACCTTCCTCGAGAGAATGAATGGTATTGTGCAGTATCGGAAAGATACGGACGGTCGGTCGGCGCAGAAGAATATAGTGGCAGAGAAGCGAATACAATGGAGATCGTCGTCGTCGGATGACGAGGAGGAGCGGTACGCCCTCTGGCGGGCGCAATCCGCCGAGAGGCCGGACGAGGTGTAGAAGGGCGTCACAGTTTTCCGGTATTTATTTTGTAAATGCTCTCTCTGGTTGATTTCCTTTGAATAATAACTAGTAGTATCAGTAAGTATAAGTTATATACAGGGTGTATCCGAAATGCGTGTACAACGTAAGACCTCAGACTCCTTGGCTTGAAACAGGTCGATTTAAGTTCACTTATCTGTATCCAAAGTTGCTTAGTTTTGCTGCTAGAGGGCTTTAAAAATAATATTTTCCCTGAGTTTTTCTTAAATTGCTCAAAAACTCTTCATTAAATTTTATTCATTTTTTGACCACGTCTTTATATCAGCTGGGCATAGCTTTCTGAGAAACAAATTCGAATTTCGCAACATACAGAGTGCTTAGAAACACCCTTACCACAAGCTATTCATCTAAATCTTTTTAAGCACCCTGTGTAATTTTCTAACAATTCTTTTTCCGAATAGCTACATTCATTTAGAAACTATTTTCTCTCTTACAAAATTTCAGTTGAGCAAACGGTTTAGGCACAAAAGAAGATTTTCTAAATGCCTACAAGCCCAAAACGGTAAATTAAGGTAACATTAACAAAATTCAAAGTACAAATTTCTTCACAGGATATGAAGTTCTTTCAAGAAAACCGTATGTTATAAGTTTGGAAGTAGTTTCTTACTTAAAATATTTAAATTTTCGCCAGCATTTGTGAACATTATCAGTGTTTAGCTCTTTTAATCTGTACTATGCAGATTCCACTGTAGAATTGAAGGAAATAAAGGGGAAATCTTGCTCCTGTAAACTGGTCAGTAAGATGAGGAAACCTAGTACCTTCTGATTTTGTTTATTGGGTACCATAAAAGCAAAAATGCAACGAAAAGAGCAAACAGTAAAAATTTTGCACATTGTATTATTTTTACCTTGATGATGGTCACAAATCCTGGCAACATTTTGAGCAAAAACCACTACCAATCCTCTAAAATGTGATTTTCTTGAAAGAGATTCATATCCTGTGAAAAAATTACTTCGTTGAACTGGGTGAATGTTACCGTAACTTACAGATTTGAACTTGCAGGTAGTTAGAAAATGTATTTTTGTGGCTAAACCGTTTGCCCAACTGAAATTTTATAAGAGAGAAAATAATGTCTAAATTAATGTAGCTATTCAGAAAAAGAATTGATAGAAAATTATATAGGGTGGTTAAAAAATTTGGATGGATAACTTGTGGTGAGAGTGTTTGTAAACGCCCTGTATGTTTGGAAATTCGAATTTTTTCCACAAAAAGCTGTGTCCGGCTGATAAAAAAACGTGGTCAAAAAATCAATAAAGTCTAATGAAGATTTTTCAAGTAATTTAAGAAAAACTGATGGAAAATATTATTTTTAAAGCCTTCTGGCGTCCAAACGAAGCAACTTTGGATATAGATAAGTTAACTTAAATCGACCTATTTTGAGCCAAGGAATCTGTGGTCTCGCGTTGTACACGCATTTCGGAGACACCTGTATATATATATATATACAGGGTGTCCCAGATTTTAATACGCAAACTTCACCAGGACATAGTACTCATAAAAATAACACAAAAGTTTTATATAAACATGGGGTCGCAACTCTTTTGTTTTCGAGATATGGCCGTTCAAAGTTGGAAGAAAAATTTACATTTTCATTTTTATTTCAGCTATTTATAAACGCAGGAATGTGAATTTTTACAGTTATGTACTACAGCCAAGCATGTTATTTTCAAGCCTTAATTTAGCTACCCCGGCGTGCTTTAAAGGGTTGAAATTCACGATCATTGCTACATTTTCAAATAGAACTTTTTAACTCGGTAAAATTTTGACATGAAAAATTATCCCTTAGAAAGCTCATTCCTTAGCGAGATTTTTTTGTCTGTTACATTTTTCGCATAAAACTAATAGTTTTCGAGAAAAGAAATAAAATCCTAGCGCGTGTCGTACCGCACCGCTTCATCCCTAACCAAAAGTTCTTTAAAAGTTGGCCACGGTTTTGGTCTGATTTCTTTGTACTGATGAACTGTACGTTGACTAGGATAGAATGCACTTAATTTAAAGTGTAATTGTTAATCTTTTTAGCTTATTATTATTGTTATCACGTATTACTCTAAAACCATAGTAAACTTTTAAAGAACATTTGGTTAGGGGTGAAGCGGTACGGTACGACACGCGCTAAGATTTTATTTTTTTTCTCGAAATCTATCAGTTTTATGCGAAAAATGTAAGAGACAAAAAAATCTCACAAAGGAATGAGCTTTCTAACGCATATTTTTTTAGGTTAAAATTCTACCGAATTAAAAAGTTCTTTTGAAAAATTGGTCTGACACACGCTAAGATTTTATTTTTTTTTCTCGAAAACTATCAGTTTTATGCAAAAAATGTAAGAGACAAAAAAGTCTCGCTAAGGAATGAGCTTTCTAAGGGACATTTTTTCATGTTAAAATTTTACCGAGTTAAAAAGTTCTATTGGAAAATGTAGTGGTGATCGTGAATTTCAACCCTTTCAGATAAGCCGGGGTGGGTTAATTAAGGCTTGCAAATAACATACTAGGCTGTAGTACATTACTGTAAAAATTTACATTCTTGCGTTTATAAATAGCTGAAATAAAAATGAAAATGTAAATTTTTCTTCCAACTTTGAACGGCCATATCTCGAAAACAAAAGAGTTGCGACCCCATGTTTATATAAAATTTTTGTATTATTTTTATGAGAACTATGTCCTGGTGAAGTTTGCGTATTAAAATGTGGGACACCCTGTATAATCTATGATTTTCTGATGTAAAAATCAAGTAATTACCTTTTAACTACAACCTTCTTCAGGGTTTATTTCTTCTTTTTTTGAATCATTGATTTTCGTATACAAACTTTACTTTCTACTTGATATTAAACTACGGCTTCTTATGGTGCAATTTTGAAATCTCTTCTTCCAGTCGTTTTGCTTAGTTCTTAATTTTCTTATTCTAGTTTTGATTTTTTTGTAAGTTTTTTCTTCTGGCATTAAATCTTGATATCCTAGATTCGAACAATGTGTTCCTTAATTTAAATTTTCTTGTTATAGCTATATATAGCTATTATAGTCTAGTTTTCAATCATCTTCTTCTAGCTTTATATCATCTTGTTGTGACTTTAAAATTTTATATACTAATTTTGAAACTTCATTTCTAAGACTCTCCTAATTTTAAAGCTTCTTGCCGTTGCGGTATATTTACTTGTTCCACCTTTAAATCGTCTTGTTGTAGCTTTGAATTATGATCTTTTAGAATCAAATTTCTGCAGCAAAGTCTGCAAGTCTCAAAAGTCTGTTTTTCACTTTTTTCTTCTAGTTAAAAATTTTTTTTGTTGCTCTTAGCTCCAAATCTATCATCCTATATTATTTAATTTTACTTTTCTTAGTTTCGAATTTACCTCTTTTAGCTTGATATGCTTTTTGAAACATCTTCAAGTTCTATGTGCTTGTTGTTGCTTTGCATTTTCATTTTTCTTCTAGCTTCAAATATTATCCTCCCAGTTTCGAATCTTCTTCTTTAATCTTTGCATCCTTTGTCATAGCTTTAAATCTTTTTGTTTTGTCTGTAAGTATTTCTTTTCTTAAAAAAAGAATACTGGAAGATTTTTGCCTCTAATGCACTGCGATCCCAGTGCAGTAATGAGATATTTCTCTCCTCTAAAACATTGGAGGTAAAACCTTTCATTATTTATTTCATTCTTTATGTTAATTATATCCTGATAATTGCCAATTTATTTAATTATATTAACTTTCTTCTCTTATTTTTTATCTTTTGTGGCTATGAAACTTCATCTATTAGCTTTTGAGCATCGTTGATAGTCATATTAGCAAGAATTAAGAATAATTCATCACTTGAAAAGCATACGAATTAAAAAATGAAAGGATGAACGCATATCCGAAAATGTATCGTAAAACGTTTTTCAAGCAATGAATCATTCTCAATTCTCGTTAACACAACAATAGCTTCCAATCTTTTTGTTATAACGTTGAATTTTCCTTCAATTTTCTCCAGTCTTTTTTCTTTTTTAATTTTCTTATTCTTGCTTAAAGCCTTTTACTTTTAACCTTGACTATTATTCATATTGTAAACCAATAAGAACAATACCTTCTGTTTCTAGTTAGAAATCCCGTTGCTGGAATTTTATTTGTATCGTACGTACCTAGATAATATATTGTGTAGGTTTTACTCCACGTTTTAAGATGAATTGAATTTATAGCATACTGTTTGGTGGAGCGTGTTCTATGTTGGTTGAATTGAATACAACACCATACACCATTGTGATCGTTTTGTTTTTTCTCTTTCGTAAAGCTTACAATAGCGTATATAATAAATAATAAGAGGACAAATGAATTTCTTTACTAATTACTTTAGTAACTTAATATACAAGTTCTTAAGGTTCTTTTGTTTAAAGCAGTTCAAAAGGTTTTTATTATAATGAATGTAGACACTTTATCGGATGAGACAATCTTGTTGATGTGTCTAATCTAATAAAATAACCAGGATAATGGGAGTTAAATTAACCCGTAAGCGGTACGTTTTGGCTAAACGAGTCGCGTTGTCACAGATGGATGGTAACACGACGGCGACTCCGTCATTTGTCAAAACTGAAAATACACCTCTATAAATAAGTGGAGCGAGGGGCGTGATCGTGAGCTTCAGAGGGACACCGCGGGCTTGTTTTGCTCGCATAAGGCGATCTTTCATATTTTAACGATCCGTCTCTACCGCGCTATATAACGTCCATCCGCGTCTTTCTTTCTTTCTTGCTTTCTCTTTCTATCTCCCCGAGTGTGAATGATGATGGATAGGGACGCGGAATGGAGAAATGGTCGGCAGCTGCCGTCTTTTGCCGCCGTCGTTGTTACCCTTGTCGTCAGACGACAGATTTTATTGTGAACACTTTTCCGGTGATGCGATATATTTTCGGAACGGGTGAAATATGAATAGGTGTGTTCGAAAACCCCAGAAGGATTTATGAATTTATATTCGAGTGACTGGTGTAATTATAAAACACCTTCTAGAAGTAGCAACATTACTTTGTAGGTACCAAGAACCAAAAAACATTTTATTTTCACATGTCAGAATTTATGAGAGTGGTATCTACATTCATTCGGGAGCCGATGATTGAAAAGATAAAAGAGACAAGTCACGAAGTCTTCAAGATTTTATTTGTTCATTAACGCACAATACTCATCATTACAGGTTCCTATTGTTCGTTGAGCTGCTGCGGCAACAAACAAAAAGAACTTCTTAATGCAAAGAAAGCGATATCCCTTGACGTACCAACGTATTAAGCCATATACATGTGTATATTCTTTTCATTAACGCACACGCGGCTATTAGATAGACCGATCATCGATTATTACAAAGCACATTTAAAACATCCTAAATTCAATAATCCACCCAGCCAAACGTTATCGTCGTGTTTATGGCGCCCATTCCATAAACAAATAGGTACCTATATATCACTTCGGAGGACCACTCGTTAATTGCCAAACTGTCAAAAGATTGCCGAGGAAAAGAAACCCGATCAAAGAAATGCCGAGGCGGGGTCCGAATCGTTAAATTCTTCGTCATCGGTCATATACCGAGAGAACTCGTCCACTCCTACGACTAACGTCGTATTATGGCACGTTTACCATTGAAGACAGGATGTATCGGATAACATTGCTTTTGGAATGTCACCCACGTACCTACTAGGACACGTACTACAACACGTGTGTAAAATGTCTTAATTGGGTTAAATAGGGCTCAAAATCCGTCACGGATGGATTATCTTTTTCGCACTTTTTCCAGGCAAAATAATAGTTCCTGGAATAAGGAAGAAGAAGAAGTGGGATGGTTAGAAATGGAACTTCAGTGAAAGTTTCTATAGTATGATAATTTTACTTAAATCTTTTCTGTCTTAGTTTTCTACTTTTGAATTGTCTTACTTCTAATTCTTTCATTCTACCTTGAAAGCTTCTTGTCGTAGCTTTGAATTTTCATGTTTTAACATCAAATTTGTTTTGTCTAGTTTCGAATCATTTCCTTGTCTTAGAGTACTGTCATTTTGAATTCACTTCCTCCAACTTTGAATCATCTTCTGGTTTTATAGGTTTTCTTGTTAATTCGTACCATCTATACTGAAAGTGACTCATCGATTTATGGTACAATATTGCGCATACGGTACAAATAAGTTGATGTGTGTTAGAAAGAGAGCGCATATTATTAGTACATCTGTTCATACGCTTTTAAGCGATGAGTCACTTTCACAATAGATGGTACGAATAATATAACTTTCTTTCAATTTGAGTTTTCTTCTTCTAGTTTCAAATTTTGTTATGCTAATCATAATTTTTTTCTACTTTAGATGAATCATTTTCTAAGATTGAATGTTCTTCTTCTTACTAGAATTTATCTTCTGTCGATATTGTTCCTAGTCTATGATTGAAGACAGGATGTGTTGGCTAACATTGGAAGAATTTGCTTTTGGAATGTGCCACACGTGTTCAAAATGTTCTAATTGGGTTAAATAGAGCTAAAAATCTTTCACGGATGAATTATTTTCTTCACACGTTTTGAAGGCAAAGTGATAGTTCTTGGAGGGAAGAAAAAATGAAGTGTTTAGGAAAAGATATTGGTCGTTACTTATTAATTTGGTTTACAATTCTAGAAAAAGTAGCCAATCTGCAACTTTATCTTCTTGAAGGTGTTATTATTAATTAATAACAATCAATATTTTTTGCTTTTTGGATAGAGTAAATAAGGTTTTGAGAAAATCATTACCGTGGAAATTGAAGGTGTACAAAAGCTGTTACTTGAAAATTGCATGTTTGCAATCGTCCGAGTAACACATCAAACATCGGAAACAATAATGGTGCGAGTCGAGGGTCTTAATTGGACTTGTATACCTTGTTTAGTCGGGTGCCGGCGGCTCTTGTGGACTTGGGCGCGCATCGGCGGCCTTTTTGAAGTGGTGCAAGTCACCGCGGCCACTGTTACATGCATCATCGTGATTAATTTACAGAAGGAGCTTTTCTGCCGATCACCATCGAGGCTCGGGCGTGGAGCGAAGAAGAGTAGTTTGGCGGGAGCCGAAGTGGCGTCATCGCCAAAGAGATTTCACCCTCTTCGATCGTCGGTCGGTCGCCTTTTAGGCCCAACCCCGCGGCACTGCCGATGACGGCCAACCGACCCATTAGCTTCGCCTCTCAGATGCTCGTCAGGTAACCTTATTGAATACGATACGCCGCAGTCAGTCAACGTGAGTTGACTGACGGCGCCGAAGAAGAAAGATTTCGAGTGGTAATTAACGAAGTGGCTGTGTGGGTTTACGAAACGATTGAAAATAATATTAGGAGTATATTTTAAATGGATATGGTTTTTGAAATTTTTTTAAAGAATAAGAAAGAAAGGTTGTCATTAAAATTTTTGTCAGACGAATTACGACATTTCTTAGAAAGGTCGGTAAATTCGTCTCCGGGATTTTATGACAAGAGCGCTTCCATTTTTAAATATGAGCTCCATATGAAAGGTATTAATCACAGCTCGAAGCCTAGCACGGCGTGTTCTCGCATGTCGTCAAACTTGTACGCTCTTCCCGTATGGAAAAAAACTTCTCGAACTACTACAAACGTGTTTCAAAGCCGCTAACGAAAAGAAAAAACTCCTTATTACGAAGGAGTAAACTGTCATCCTTAATAAGAATAAGTGGTACCCATTTATCTTGGACCCATTATTATTCCAATTCCAAACATCTTAATTAGTCTGTTGAGTAAAAATAAATTAAAAAAAGAAAAATGTGGGAGACTTTAAAAAATCTTTTAACAATAATTATAAAATAAAAAATATTAATTTATAACGAAAAATTTGTTTGGAAACTACATTTGGAAAATGAATAAATACATTTGGATGGTGAAAATCCTTGTCAAAATAAAACGTCCGTGACAGGTTTACAAGCGTCCCAAAGCGCGAACAAGCGCGCCACATGTCTTCGGAAATAAATTACGCGTTAGGCGACTGACGGTACCGTTCTCCGTTGGCGAAGGGTTCGGCCCCCCGACGGCCCCCCTTTTGAAATATCGGCGCCGTTTTTCACAATTAAAACGTAAATTATCGCGGACGTAAAATAAACGTCAACGGGAATTAAGGCTCGTTAACGAGATCGGTGATGGAGATTCGACCATCACTCGTGTTCCAGTTACGAGTACGTGTGTGGACACGTGACACTTTTAGCTACTTACAACACGATTCGCAAAAATATAATTATAGCAGTTAATAAAATGTTACTCAACACTTCCGCCACAAAAAAAAGAATAGACAGATCTTTTCTTAACCAATCTCGATCTCATTTAATGCAAAGTTATTTTTTTCATGTCTAACAATAAAATTTAAAAAATGGGTTATAAACAAATTGTAGCCAAAACCCAAAAATTTATTTAATCAGTATCATTTATTTCGTAGAAATAAAGTAACGACATTGAAGAGGGTCGTTATAAACCAGTAGGAGAGGATAAAAGCACTTAATAAGGGGAATGGGATGACAAATTTGATCGAATTACCACTCGTGCCTAAAGCAAACGATCCCAGGGAATTTATTTACCCTGTAAATCCGAGTCGATTCGGAGGGATTCTATAGATGCGGCTTCTCAATAACTCGGTAATGTGTATCGTTAAAAGTGATAAGGGGGTGATCTCCCTAAATTGATTCTCCCATAAGTCTCCTCTAACTATAGATAATTGTAATTTTATCAAAACTCTGTTGACCTCTTAACAGTTTAATCTACCCACTCTAAAAATAATAAAAGTGCAATTTCTTTTTTGATTAAAACTTTTGTTATAAACTCATAGATCTTTGACAATCGTAAAATTGATTAAGTTTTAACGAAATTTGGCCACAATTCAAGTCGATTTATCACCGTCCAATGCTGTGGCGTCGGCGGAGAGCCCCCCATTCATTTCAATTTGCCGTCGTTTAGTATTGGTACGAATCGGCGGGGAGTCCTTGATTAAAAACCCCACGTTCTTGCTCACAATCGGATCCGACCGTGGCCATTGTCTGTGACAACGCACACAACGCGTTGTTCCCCCAACACACACGAGCTTTGTTTTCTGCCTCCGTGCGATTTGTATGCGTTCGGCACCGATATAACCCAACCCCAGATTAAACCGATCAAGTTCATTTGAATGCGAATTCAAAGTGAATGTAGTAGTATGTTGGTGGTGCAATTGTGTTGAAAGTAGAGTTTGTCCAATTTAAATTTGTCTTTCTCCAATTTTTTTCAGAGATAATATCTTCTTTGACAAACTCTATATTATCAAGAGCGATAGTTCTTATTTTAAAATTAATTAACTTTTGATAAGGATTTAATTTTAATACTTGATACTTACCTTTATAGCTTTGAGTTTTCTTGTAAATTATTTAAAAAACAAGAAATAGAAATAAATGATTTTCCAGATTGAAAATTATATTTTACTGTCAACGTGATTTCACAAAAAGCTCAATATAATAATAATTTACAGATAGTATACAACTTTACAAGAATTACAAATTCTTTGGCGAGAAGAGAAACATGACGTTCATTCAATAAAAAAAAAACGGTGATGCGGTACACGGTACATAAAAGATAAATACAATAACAATTAGATCGATTAGGTGTGTTGTAATAAAAAATGGTTTATTTAAAAATATCACGTTTATCGAACGTAGAGGAGGGAGAGGAATTAATAGATGTAAAAATTTTATTGATATTGATGGTTTATAATAAGGTAGAGGGAGAATAGGTTGATATGTAACACATACGCACACACGTTTCTCAACAGCCAACGGATGACGGATGCGTTCTTACCAGTGCATCACGTTTACACTTATGCATTATATACCAAAGAAAAAATTAAATATATTTATAGATATTTACAATATATAGAATCTCGAGAAAGAAAATAATTCAAAAAAATTAATTATTTAGATTAATACTAAAGCTCTCGATTTCACAGACACTATGTACAGCGCTTTTTTAAGTTTTTTTCTTTACAAAAAAAAGTTCTAACGATAACCCGGGTAGAGTAGTGCGGGGCTCCATCAAACCAACCCGGGTGGTTTAACGTCAAGCCCTGTTACCATGTCCAGTCCGATGGGTGCAGACGGTGGAGGCGTGTTGTTTATAGACCCGGGTGAGTTCACGTTGTTGGTCATATCGCTCTGGCTGTTTTCTTCGGAATCGCTACACGATTCCGAACTGCCCTTCTTCCCGTTCCCATTGTGTGTCTTCACGTGCTTAGCTAAATGATCGGATCTCATGAAACGCTTATTACATATCGGACAAGCAAACCTCTTTTCGCCAGTGTGGGTTCGCAGGTGCCTTTGGAGTTCGTCCGACCTCGTGAACCGTTTCCCACAGAACAGCCAGTTGCACACGAACGGCCGTTCCCCCGTGTGCCATCTCAGGTGAGCCTTCAAGTGGGACGTTTTGCCGTAGACCTTCCCGCAGCCGGGTATGTGACAACTGTGGATATTCTTCTTCCGTAGATGAACACCGGCAGGTCCCAATCGTTCGGCTTCCTGACAATTCGGACAGTCGCAGGTTGCCCTTCCGGTGTAACGTCTTTGCGATCTCGGCGACGGGACCTGGGGAGGTAGACTTCCGGCGCCTGACGTCGGCGAAGGCGCCGATCCTGTCGGGTGTAATCCGAAAGAACCAACTGCCTGAGCGCCGGGCAACATAGACTTGTACGTGTCTTGGAGAAGATGCTGGCCGGACGATAACAAGTGGTTCGAAGCCAAAGAATGTGTTAACGAAGAATAATCAGAAGGGTAATTGGCTGCCATTTGGGCGTGCATTCCGGCCGCTCCGCTCATATCTAACCAACTTCCTGCGGTCGCCGAATGAACGTCCCACCAAGAATTTGACGTTACGGAATCACTTTTAATCCCACCGTGATGGGTTGCACTAGACATGGTGTTAAAAGGCCACGGTTCATAGTGTCTCGAGTACACGGATCCGAGAGCGGCATGATGAGCCGTTGCCGCACCCTCGACTTTTCCCAGCAACGACGACTGGTGATGATGCACGTGTGAGTTATCAGCTACGGCAGGACTTGTCGTTGCACCGGGAAAGTATAAATCGCTTCCATAAGACGCTGTTGTAGGCACACTAGAACACGACGTCATAACTGGCCTGCTGCTGTAAGTCGTGTTTGATGCCGATGACCTTTGGGAGGGTAAGGAGCTCGCTGAAGACACGCTGGAACCTGGGGAAGGTGCTCCTTGGGGACTTTTCTTCCAAGGATGAAAACCTTTTCCAACTGCCGCATCTGCCAACGGTGGAGGTGATTTGCTGTTTAGTTTGTTGCATTGTGCTGCTAACATTGCCAATGGGGTTCCTCTTAGGCTTGGATGTTCCTGAAACAAATATAAAAATTTTTAATAGAGGTTGAAGTAATTTATGGCTACAGCCTATGATGTAAGATAATGATTTTGATAAATAATTTAAAGATTATCAAAACAACGTTTTTACGGCACAAAATAAATCATAAAAAGATGGGTAAAGTTTCATTTTAAGGGGTATATTAAAGCGATCAGGTTCATGTCTTCATTTTTAAAGCCAACATAAAAATTGTATTTGTTTTGAGAAGTAAATCGGTTATTTGTATTAATAGGCATGTGTTATCGTTGTTGGTAGCGTTGTTAAGAACGTGTTGTGGCTATTTAACGGTGTGTATGTTTACAAATTCCAGTAACTCAAACAGATCAGGTCTCTTTAGATCTTAAATATATTGTGTAATAATTTAAAGCCATTAATGTTCGTGGAATACTTTATTGTAATTACAATGCTTATTTAAATGTAAATTTATAATAGTTAGAATATATCGCTTACTAAGAACAATAGTGGCGTAAGTGCAAATTAGCGCTATGGAGATAATCGCGTTCAAAATTTTAATTGAATTTTAATGCAAAATAAAAAGCAACAACCTGTCGTTTTAAATTTTTTATTTCGTTTTACTGTTATTATACTTCATGCAGAGACCTAGATTTATTGTAAGATTTCAAAAATAACATTTTTTTGTGGTTTCGCCACTATTGCGAAATAGTGGCGATATATATTTTGTATGTCGAGTGACGTATGTCGCGCTCCATCGGCAACGATTGAAGTTATAGTTTCGTCATTTATACAAGTAAAAGTATGCAGATTTTTAAACCATTTGCCCTTTAAAAATCAATAATCAACTTTTTGTAGTTTCGCCACTATGATTCTCAACAAGCGATATATTCCCTTGATTTTCACACTTTTCATTTTTTGTTCGTGGAATAGATTTGTAAGAGTAAAGAAAAATCATTATAGTTAAAATAAAATCGTTTCGTTGTTCACCACAGTAAGTGTTGGATGACCAGTCCCGAAGTGGTCATCCATCTCATCCCCTACTGGTCATTAGCGGCGTATCGTAAATCATTTGTTTAACAAAAACCGATGATTACGGTCATTATTTTTAATGAGCAAGTGACCAGATGATATATTTCATTACAAGCCGAGTGTAAGCAAGCAAGCAAAGCTCGGACTCTCCGGTTTTTGCTAGTCGTCTTTCCTCCTCCTCCCGTTCCATTGGCGCTACGTCGCTCTTTGCTTAATGCCCCCCTATTAGGGGTCCCAGCGGGTAGGAACACCGGTAGCGAGACGCCCTCTCGCGGTCGATATCCGTGGCGCCGCCAATCAACTCTTTACGCTCCTCCTGCTCTCGAAGTGCCGCTTAGTAGTAGGAGGAACCGGCAGGAGTTAAGAGAACCATCGCCGAAGGTCGCGGAGACCTTTGTTAATTATCGCTACCTACACTGACGGAGAAAAAGAAGTTGGAAGAAAAAAAAAAACATTGGAGAAAAGAAAAAGAGTCTGGAATCGATGACGACGCTGATGACTGCGTGTTAGTGGACCAATGTTTTGGTTTCGCCGTGGGACGAAACGCTTAAGAAGTTGAGTAAAGGAGCCGACACTAAATCAAGGCCTCTCATCAATTTTCGGGGGTTCAGGGCTACTTAATGTAGAAAGTCGTTTGCATAGAAATGGGCTGAGTTAATATGTTTTTTTTCTTTCGTTTTTAAGATGAGGCTTTGTTTTTAGTTAGGTGCCAATAACTAAGTGATGATTAAACAAATTTTCACCATCCCATATGAATCTGCTATATCAATCTAAATAGTATCCAATGTGGTATTTGTTTATTGAGAAGAAGTTAGTTTTTTGATCCATCTTTTCTACCAGTTAATCTTTATTAATCACGTATTTGTTTATGTTTGGTCAATTAACTGCTTCTACTAGTTTCAAATTGTAGACGGTTAATTAAGTGTTGGTATCAAAATTTGCATCTTATAAATGAATCTTCAATTTCACTGTATTGGAAGCAACACATAGCATTATTAGGCAATTAGTAATCTGGACACCAGACACCCTCCAACACCAATTTTCTCCAATTTCCAATTGTAGTCAGTTAATTAGGTGTTGGGAGGTCCATGAAGAGTGACCATCGAGGTCCTCTTGGGATCCCAACAAAGAAATACCCGCGAAAACTGCGTCGGCAACGCCGCAATCAACGCCGGTAATGAAGCGCTGGCGCCAGAAGTCGACACGCACACAGACAAAACAGGGTAACCGCGTTAACCCGAGTGGAAGGAAGATGGGTCAACTATGGAGCAAGTTAGAAAAGGACGGGAAAAGATGAGAGAGGAGCTGTAACGGCTCCTCTGGGTGAAGCAAGAAGCGAGCTGCTCGAACTGTCCCTCCTAATGGACGATTGCTCCTTTTGTTGTCGGCGAGACCGAGCGATAATTTCCAAACATATTCGGCGATGTTGCGCAGCAAACCAAGCAGCCCGGCTTAAAATCGATGAGTGGCGAGTTTGAGGCGAAAGCCGTGCGGGGATGATGGGGTTATTATCTTCATTAGTTGAACCGATTTGCGGGTTTGTAATGCCGGGTCTAAGTTGGTATAATTTTAGATTACGACTGGTTTGGAATTGAAAATAAATATATATTTTCGCCTGATGTATTTATTGAGTCGATAACTTTTTTCATGACCTTTAAAATCAAGTTACTAAGCTTCTCCTTGTTATAGTACAAATGATATCAATTAAGTTATATTTGTAGTTCCACATGACATGTAAATGTCGATGTCGAACTACTGTAAATAATTCAACCTGTGCATAAATTACTATCACTTGACATTAACATTAGTACTATCACGTATCCAATTTATGTAGTACAATTACAGTCTAATTACTACACGGACAATTATGCAGGAACGCTATTGATGAGTAAAGAATGATTTATTGAAGTGTTAAGTTGCGTGATGTGACCGTACCTTAAATTAAAATAATAAATATTGCTGGATTACGAGGGATCGTTAGATAACGCAAAAGTAATAATTACGAGCCATTTGCAAGCGAACCGCAGACAATTTACCTAATGAATCGCAAATGGACGAACCCCACAAAACCCAATTTCTTTTTTCATTAGTCAAATTTATGCCAAACTAAAAACATAATCTGCATAAAAACGAAAACCGTCAAACGGAATAGTTAGCGTGATGTTTTATGCTAATATTGGCTCATTGTGTTTCAGTTTCATGGTTCCTTTCGACGGCACATCCAACCATTGTTCTGAATTTTGAATATTGTTCTACACGTGTTTACGATTTAATCCGACCACGAAAATAATAAAAATACCCCAAATTATGGCTGTTGTTATTATTAAACAAAAGGTTTTGGCGTGATCCTACCAATGAATAGATGACACAACAAACAATCGTCCGTCGATATTTACACGGACGAAATGCGTTTTTAATAATGATATATCTTCGGACGTGTGGAATATAATGGAGGCTTCGAGTTGGGGTAATGCGGAATTGATTGCTTTGATGTCCGAACTAACAAGACAGCTGGTTCTATAGGAAAAAATAGTCAAGTCTTTAACGATTATTAAATTTTTGTATCCATCCAATAAAATTGAAAATAATTCAAATATTTATTGAGTAGGCAACTTTATGTAAAAAAACATTTTTAATTGTTTTTACTTAACTGTTTAATGTTCACAGTTTAATAAAGTCATTGCACAGATTTCAGGCTCTCCTTCCGAATAGCCTGAAGGTTGGCATGACTGCTCCATTTGCTGGTCGGTAGGCTGGAGCATATCGGGTCAGGTATCCGTTGGAAGGCCAATCCATTATTAAAGTTGCTGCCGCGATTATTATTATTATTTGCAAAAATATCGTAATCTGCCATCGTCTGCTAGTTTGTAGCGTAATTAAATTTAATGGTTAGGCGACACGCGAACGGAGCCGTTCGAAATATGCCACACAACGTCGTTTCACTTTGGCTGTTCATCTAAACCTCTTTGGTATTTGTATGACGTAAATAAAAACATAGTATATATATTTTAACTTATCAGTTTTTTAGTGACGCAAAGGCACATTACTTAAATAGTGGTTAGTATATTTAGTAGGAAAATGGATCCCATCCGAGAAGTTCATATTCATTAACCCGTTAGATTCTTTTGACATGGGTCTAGTCTAACGTTTATTTTTTTTTCTGGTGGTCGTTTTCTCTTGGAACCGAGTGACCGTCTGGGCAATCTGCATTAATTCGGTTTGGGACCGTTTCTGAGAAGTCTCAGGTTCACTGAGAACCTCGCTACCGGGCAAACTGTCTGTCACGTAATTGTTTGTCAATCACGCACTCGTTGAAGACCCTCAGGCCATTTTCTTTAATAAAACGTTAATTGCCGCTACCGAGAACGGATGCTTTTCATCTCTATGTGTCTGACACCGCCGGTGTATCATTTCGTTTTTTTACTTCTTCTTTTTTGTACATCTTGTTCTTCCTCGAGATGAAGAGGAAGTTTAAGTAAATAGTTGGATAACTGGAGTAAAAGGATTTGTTTTTTTTTTACTTTGTATTGAACGGAAGCTTTAGATCTTAATTTGTAGTCAGCATCTCATTATAGAGTGTTCCACTAATAACACCCAAAATGTTCATTTGTATGCTACCCCGAGGGGTTAACCAATAAACATTTAGCGGCAGATTTATAGTTAATCTTGGGCAATTCGTCTGACGGTTTAACGGGTTTCGGTCCGTGTCGAATGGCCCTAAATTAATACAAATCAGACGCTATAAATAATAATTCCGGTCAGCACCGGGAGAAACAGAAGCATCCTCGGTGCCCACGCCTGGGTGGTGCTCGTCCTTCGTTACCATCTCAGACCGAAGCTACCGGTGTTGACGACTTCTTCTCGTCTCTTCGTCGCATTTCTTTTTCTTATATTGCCTACGTCTTCTTGTTACCGCTTTAGCACGATAGATAGCGGCGAGATGATGTCCTCTTAACGAGTTTTCTCGACTTCCACCGCACTCGGCGTAGGTGATCCAACTCGTATTTGTATGCATGAGTGTGCCCGGGGTGGCACTTAGATATGGATTTTTATGGCCCGGCCTGACGGCGGGTCATAGCCTTGGGGAAGTCGACACTTCCGAGATTGAGTACCTCTTTTGGGGAGCCATAAAGCTGCTGCTCGGTAAGTGGTTCGATCGGAGGTCAAAAACTTTTTACGATTTCATATCTTTTTTGTGTTGAATGAAGATATTTAATTCTTGCATTAATATGCGTGGGTAGAAACTTTATAAACCAATCCCAAAAATACCATCGTTCGTGTTTTTTCTTCCCAGCACGCCTCGTCTAGGAGCCCGAGGGCAATTAGCAATTGCGAAATTGACGAAAACGACCGGCGTAATTATTGTATGCAAATCGTCGCTTTCGACGCTCCCAGTCGCTTTTGTGAAATTAGAGGCCCGAAGCCGCTAAAGAATTCCATTTTCTATTAGCCTTACAGTTCTCGTTCGTCTTGTCGCGCCTTCGGTGTCAATCACCGTCGTCACTTCATGTATCTTGACAGCCCCGGGCTGAATATTTTAACTGAAAACTAGTAGGTAGAATACTTTGTACTGCTTATTTTTTATTTTTCCCAAAACGTTTAAAAACCTTCATCAAAATTGGTTAAACCGCAAAATTCTTAAAACCAATAAAGGAGAGAACAGATGTTATCCGCTTGCGTGGTCACTAATGGCAAAGAATAGACCCCACTATGTGGCGTGTAATTTCCAATTAATCATCCGACGAATTGAATCATTTATAGATGCCAGTCGGAGAAGACATGTGTCTTAAGGCATCTGCTATTTTATTGAAAATGTTTAGCCTCAAAACAATTAAGTAATAATATTAACACAAGTGATATCATCACTAAGTTGTTTTCGGCGAATCGATAATCAACCGAATCAACGTCCTCGTCATTCAGATTCGTCCTTCAAACACACAAGTCAACCTCGTCACAAATAGTTTAAACGATCCCAATAACATAAAAGTCCCGAAGGTGATTTATTTACGAGATTCTCATTTCGAGAAAAACAATTAACTGAAACGTTAGAACGAAGGTTAATAAGAACCCAAAAGATGAAGAAAGAATCAATAGGATTTTGTGGCTTTGAGTTAAAGGGGATTTTATAGGTTATGATGATGTCAAGAGAAGATACCATTATGTTAAGTATTGGTAATTTCGTCTCAAAAAGTTTTATAACTTTGACTAGCTTGTGCTACAGAATATTTTTGAAGCTATAGCGGTACCATGCTAGTGTTGTGCTTTTTTTTCAAAAGTTGTTGTATAATTTTTTGCGGTGTAATGATATAGATCTCGAATCATTTTTCACAAAGGTTTATAGCTTACATTTCTACGGCAAGGAGACCTTTTAATAAAGAAGATTTATTGAGGTTATGATGTTGTCACAAGAAGACTGTAGCTTCTTCAAATGATTTTCCATTAGATTTCTTGATGATGCGATGTTATCGACCTCGAATTACCTCCCTCGCACATCCGATGACTTGACAGGCGATTAATAGTGAACATTTATAAATTAATTGTTGTGTGCGTGGAACGACGGGTTGGTCATAAAGTTATTTGCAATCTCAGCCGGTATCGGGCGGTCGCATCGGGCGCACGTTGAAATTTGCATTGGCCATTACGCACCGTGTAATGTGCCATTAAGGCCGGTCGTGCGGGAATGTCTCAATTGCGAAATGTGCTAAAAACCGGTACCTACGTTAATTATCACCGACGAAGAACGTTGGTGGTTGTTCCCGATTGGTTCTGCCTCGTAAAATCTGCAATATTATTTTCTTCAACTATACTTTACTTGTTAAGATAAAGAAAACTTTTGATAAATATTATTTCTGGAGCATACTGTAGATAAATGTTACACCCATGCATAGCAATAGTACTTAAAACGCGAAGTTGCGGAACTGGTTCGTTGTAATTACAGGTTTCGCAGGCTTTTTGTTCGATTGCATAATTCAGAAAGAAATCCAGATGTGTGTCAACCTTGCGGGATTTATTATCAAGTAGGAGAAAATAGTTTGTGGGCGCTTTGACTCGGTTATAGCGTGCTAGGAGGTAATAAGAGTAATAATTAGACCGGTCGGCTTTGCTGGCCGTTCGTTTGTCCCAGAAGTTTTCGTTGAAACCGTCACTACGATGAATTATTTATGCGTTTACATTTTCTTTTACCGGTTCCATTTACGAACGCCTGCGGTGTCGGCGTTTATGTCAACGGTACAGAAGTAGTTTATGAAGTTAAAACGTGATATTATACGCCTTAACAATTCTTACGTAGTAGGATTTTGATACAATTAAAAAAATAATAAATACAAATTGAAATCTTAATACCTATTAAAAAGCCATAAAGGTACCTACATAAATAGTAATAGTACGACTTCCAATCATTTGAATGCATTTACAATTCAGATATTGTAAAACTCCCCTCGCCTTGGTGGAGGTTGTACACTGACGTTGTAGGCAGGAAATTATACGAAATTGTCACGTAAATAAGTAAATATGTCAAGACACCAAAGTAATAGGTTCTTGAAACGGGAAATACTTTCCGATATGAGTAAATTGTCGGGTGAATAATTGAACGTGGTGTTCGAAAATTACACGCTTAAAGTTATTATGGTTCAAAATACAGACGATGGATCACACTAACTATTTCATTTTATTCAATCAATTCATTTTTAATCACTTTTTCTATGAACTTTCATCAATTTCTCAATTCTAAAGCAAACAAGTTTTTAAGTATTATACAAGCTATTGATATCGTGTGGAACAAATGTAAAACACGTCATAACAACCACACAACTTCGAGTCTCGTCGAGTCTTTAAACTATTATTCAGAATATCGTGAAAGCATCTTCCCCCATTGGCGAAAATTGCCCTCTGCGGTTAGAACTTTTATCATCATTGCGGCAAAGTTGGATATCGTCGGACGAACCGAATAAGCTCTGAATTATGGATGGCTTCGACATGAAGAGGTGCTCGAATGAGTACAAAATGGACGTTGCATGTTCCGTGATGGGGTTTTAGTGGTGTTTTAACAACCCAACAATGACTACAACAATTCTAAGTGGATGAGAATGTTTATGGTCGTGTTGGGATTTTAATAATTATTTATTATTTTGGGTTTATCAAGTTTCTTATGGGTGTTAGATGAATTTTCCATACTACGACATTTACTTTAAGAATGATTCATGTCAAAATTTAATAATGATGGTTTGTGCACTCAACAATGACTTCAACAAGTCCCAAATGGATCTTTGTAGGAAAATGTGTACAATTATTTAACATATAGACTTGTTACTATAATTACTATAAAGAAATTTGCTTTAAGAATGTTCTATGTAAAGAATTAATGGAGATTAAAAATTTAACAACGATCACAATAATTCCTTAATGGACATATTTGGCTTCTAAACTTATTGTTGTAGGTTTCGTTGGATTTCATCCAAAAGTCATTTCTGAAAATTACATAATGTATCTTTAAAATGAAGAAAACTGTTGTATGTCATGATTTAATGATGATTAAAGTATACCACAATTATTAAAACAATTTACCAAATAGACGTTAGAATTTTGGCAATTATTTTACTTCTAAACTTATTACCCTAGGTTGGATTGGATTAAATCCAAATAACGTTTCATAAATTCCAAAATTTACTTTAAGAATATTAACCAAGTTTACATTAAGGAAATAATTTATACAAATCTTACTAAATCTTTAAACATCGAAAGACTTAAAGTCTTTAAATTGCTCAAAAAATCTTTAAATAAGAAAAAAACGTTTTTCCTAATTTATAAACAAAGTATAAGATTCTAGTAGTAGCAATAAGATTCGTTTACGTTGATCTCGAAATCAGTTGATTGATAGAAACTGTCGCCGATGTTATCTTTACCCGATCTCTCGGATAAGCACAGTTTTATGCAAACATTATTGAATCATTAACTTGATGAACAGCCGCGCTTACAGTACATCCTCAACAAATCAATCGCGAAGTAAATTAAGGCTTCATTTACCGCGCGAATTCCGATTTACAAATTGCACTTGGGGAATCTATAAAATGCGTTCGGACTTTCGACATTTACATTCCAAAAGAAGTCACAAGGTCAAGATGGGCGGATCGTCTGGAACGAAAAGATATTTTCGAACGTACAGTACACTACTATCTCGATAAACGCAACCTTTGATACAAACAACTTCTCGACTTTTGCAACAGTACAAAACAGTTTTGTGATCTTAATATATGCAACTCCTAAAAAATTATACATTTATTGGGTGTTCGAATTTGTGTTCAACTGTGCTTTGAAATTTTGTTAGGCGATGATGTAGAGAAAAATGTGTGTCCCATTAGTGCACTGTAATCAATAAAGTTTCAAATTTAACAAACGTCAAATGTGGTCAAAGTATACCGCACGACTTGCAATGGCTATTTATTGATAATGTGTTTCATTTGTAACAAAAAAATTCATGATAAAACCTTACTTTCAACTGGTTCTAAAGTCAATGAAGTTTGAAAATATTCAATGCATAATTTTATTGACTACTTGGACATACTTATTGGACAATTTTCTTTCATTTTTTGTGTTGTTACTTATAACCTATTGAACAGTTCCGTGTTATGATATTACTTCAATTAAATTTTATTTGACATACATCAAAAATGCAGGTAAAATCCATAGGTCACTTAAGCATGAATTTAAATGAACACCCGATATAACAGCATTTGGCACTGATTTTAAGTCAAATTGCTTATATGTTAGAGTTGTATCGATATTTTAATACATGAGATATATTGTTCCAACATGTTATATTATATTTTTTCCTCGCGCTGGGTGACCATAGATATAACTAGCCCTATTTTTGTCAGTTTCGATTACTAAGGTAATACTGTACTATTTATTCAGTAAAATAAAAATTTAAATGGAAATACATCATCAGTTTGAGGAAAAGAATGAGAATAAGAAAGAAGTAAAAATTGAATCTGGTTAAAAGTTTGATGAACTGTCGTGTCGTTCGACATGAAAGTTTCACGCGTTTGCCGTCGCCGACAAAAGGCCGACGTCTACCTCACGCTGGGCTTTTCTTGATGGATTCGCTCGGCAGGACGTCCAAACCCCACGTAAATGTTTGTTTCTTTCTCTATGGTGTGCTCGCAGCACTTTAGTAATCAGGGCTAATACCTTTCAACGCGACATTACTCGGTTTTTGAATTGATACTCTTGCTCTTTTTGTTAATCTTTTGAATCCATATGGTGTTAGATATAAAACGTTTACACCCCTCCTTTTTTAAGTTTCTTTTTTAATTTCTACATTAGGTATTTGTAAAATGAGTGATAAATGGGGTTAAAGTTGAATTTATATAAGAAACATAAAAAAAGTTAAATATGAGCATTGTACATACAGAAAATCAGAAGGTAAATAAAATTGAAAAAATAATTATTCTATTGTCGATTTTTCCCGACGGTACTTCTCTCGATTTAATAAATATTTAACTAAATTTTTAACCATAATGTTTTATTCAATCATTAACCCTTAAAAGTCTTTTGTCCAGACATTGTAGACATTACATTGTTCTTTACCGAGTCCTATGTGCAAACGTTGTGGATCCGACATCTAGACAAAATACATTTAATGCTTGAAGTAGTGACAATGAGACGCAGCTAATATTATGTATAAAAAAAATCAGTCTGTAAATACCCTAAAATTTAATTTAAAAGAAAACTTAAAATATATGAACCAACTTCCAGAAAAACTCTGATTTCATTTAATTTTGTAATTTTTTATTAATACATTTGATTACATCCTCTTCAACCCTTTGCCTGCTACGCGCGCAAATATGCGCTCGGTGAAAGCTGTTGGCATAGCATAGACTATGGACGCATATATGCATCCATATAGTCTATGTGGATAAAGTAACAGTAATTGGATTCTGTACTATATTATAATTTATTACACTGACGAACAGATTGAGATTGTGTGAAAAAGTATTCAGACATTAGCAATAGTTATTGCCGTCCGTATGCAGCAGTCAAAGGGTTAACGTCTATCCCAGAAAAAAATTAAATAAACTAATTATTATACTAAAGAATCAGATTTTTGAGTAAGATATTTTAACAGTTTTTTCTTCGTTGATAAGTTAGTCGTTTCGAAATAAATTGAAAGATAATATAAACACGTGGACTGTATATTTACGCGATCACCGCCGAAATATTTGTAGTAGGGCTGTGTTTAAAAATACCGGATGAGTTTCAGCCAGACGACTTTTAGTCGGACGACTAATACAGTAAATACAGTAGATACACTACACTAGATAGACACTATTACCTTAAGATGTTTTCTCTTCCTCTTATGTAAGTCAAAATATACAATATCGACATTCTAACTACATTTCTCGTAATAAGAAAAAGAATCAGCGTATATTTTTAAACCACATTCTTTCACGTTATCGAAATAAACAATTAATATTCATAGCTCAAGTCGTATGTCTTTTTTTGCTTGCGCACTAAGTAAATTGTTTGAATTTTTTCTAAGTAAATCGCGTAACTATTAACTATTATCTACCGAAGGTCAAAAATATTATCCACCTACCTACAATCAAATTTTTAAATAAAAACAATAAAATCGATTATATCCAACACCTAATTTATTAAAAAAAATTTAGAAAGTTGATTTATCAAGAGAGACCAGATGACTGATTACTAGTGTTTATGCAAAACAGATATCACTTGTATAGATGATAATATTATACATAAGATACAACGGTTCATTTTGCTTATAATAAATAGGTGTGTCATGTGTCATATTCGCTCGGCTTTCTCTTATCCATTAATAAATTTCAAAAAAAAATCTTTTCTCTCCTCATTTAGAGAATATTAAAGTAATTTTTCTTCTAATACTATAATCAAAACCGTGACGTGGTGAATTACTAGTTACGTGCATTATTATATTTTGTACTCCCCAATTACACTTTATTATGAATGATGCCTTTAATAATACGCTCCGCGAACCGTGTAGATTTACCAACCTAATTGTTGTTGATATGGATTTAAGCGATAACAAATGTATAAAACAGTAATTATGAACCAAAACTAATTCGGTTACTAACGAGCAAAAAAATCATCGATAAGTTATCTTTATCGTTTTATTTTCCTCCCTAGCAAAAAAATTACCATGAAAAGCATATTAGCTGTTAAAAGTCGAAAAAACTCGAAGGCATTTGAACCTGTTAACGAATAATTGGCATAATTTCGCTATTAGCGCGATAGGCATCTGCACGAGAATGTCCTTCGGACCCTCTCGACGGTGAATGGATCTGTTGAGGGCGCTTAGGCTCCTTTCTGGGAGGGTGCACTCGAATGCTAAGTAGCTTAAGTGAAAAAGCTCCCATTCAGCGGGACCTTAAGAGGATTTCCTGACAATGGAACTATGTCGACGAGCGAAAACATTGGATTAGTGGCTTTTGCAAAACTGTCCCTACTTTACTTACCATAACTCGATGAAACACCAAAGAGACAAGCAAAAAAGGACTACTTTTTTTGGTCTTTTCCGTTTAAGATAACCATCGAAATAAGTAATTGGTTAAATTGATACAATAGAGATAACATAAATAGAATAGAATTTACAAGTGTTAAATTCGTCTCTTTCAGATGTAACGGTGTGAGGAAATTTTCTGGAATTGAAATAGTTTATGATTTTGTGTTCAAGTGATATTTTATAGCATACTAATGGCGCTTTCATTTGGCTGCAATAGAGCGCAAGAATTGGATATTGAATGCATAATGGGGTGCATATTTCACACTAGTTTAGCGCAAAAAAAGTAAATTCAACAATATACGATGAAGTTAAACACAACCATACCTGTTCATGTGATCATAAGGTCACTTATACGTGTCTTCAAGGCTTAAGGTTATTTAAAATGTTTTCTAAACTACAATAATAAAATATGACAAAACACAAAACATTATTTTGCTGTAACCAACAAAACGCGCTATTTTGCACTGGTGCGCACCAGTTTGCCAAAAGAAAACGTTATAAAACGAATTTTTAGATTTGTTCATTCATAAAATAAAAAGAAAAATGTCTGGTAAAAATACAATTTTGCATTGAAAGTTTTTAACTTTTAAAGCTTGTCAGTATAAGTTATAATGATTTCACATAAGCAATTGTTTCAAATAAATAAAATCGAAGTAGTCTATGATTTTTATTTTTGATGGTAATTCAAAACAGAAGAGGTACCTTAACTTACCGTTAAGGTACGACAAAAGGAAGGTTGATTCATAAAATCGAAAATTTGTACAATATCTTCACAGATATCCTTTCTTAATAAGAAATGCTTTTATGGGTTTGAAAGCTTCTCCAAGTAAATTGTAATGATTAATTTAAGAAAATGAAAACATGCTATGGTTTTCCGACAAATATAATAATTACTTATCAATTCAAAAATATTAAAAATAATTGATACTTTTTTGATTTCAAACTCACCAGAATAAATTCCAATAATTAATCAAACAAGATCAAAGTAGGTTAGAGTTCTGCGTCCAAACAATATAATTCATAGTCTACTAAGATAAAATTATGAAAATTTAATTTATCAAGTTAAAAATATAAAATTTCTAAAGATTACTTTTTATATTCAATGTTCACCACAATAAAATTTATCTAATCAAAGTTACATTCCCTAACCTACTATGACAAAACTTAAAAAGAATCATTTTTCAAATTAAATTTTTTGTTTTAATTTCATTTAACACCTCAAATGATAATAACAGTTTGATACCTAAATCGAAAAAACATTTTAGCCTAATTTTATAAAATCAAGTAACCTACGACTTTCAAGTTTATTTTGTTTTATCGTCAATCAGGTATGATCTATCAATTTAAATAATATTCCATTGCCTACTATGATAAAACTTTGTAGACAAAACTTTTTAGACAAAATATTATCCCGCCAAAAGATAAACTCAAAATTCACTACTAAATAAAAAATTACTTACAACTGAATTTTTTATATTCATAGCCATAGCAGGAATTTGTGCCCCGTAAAATTGTCCGGCCGCGGGCGTCATATCCGTCAACATTTTTGATCCGTCGTCGTCAACAACCTCCTCGACAGTCCGATCACAATCCTGAACATTCACGGCTTCCTGAATGGTTGCGATAATAACGTTTCGTATAGTAGTTCAACCGAATTGAGACACCATTCGCCGGCGTCGCGAGCAAAAACAACACACCGTGTAATGTTAAACCTCTATTGTTGAGATCACATCGCTTACTGATTTGCAGAAGGGGAAGGCGCAGGTTCGGACAAATCACACGTTCCCCCACCGGGGCGGCAGCCGAGGGCGTCGCCGGCCCCACCGCCGATCCTGCGACTTCCCACTTAATGACCTTGGTCACGCCTTCGGGTTTTTTACCGAGGACGTTCCAGTTTAACCGGTTCTGCGCATGCTCTATGAGATTCCATAGAATATAGTCCTTTTTTGGTGTTAGCAAAAGAAGAAAACTTTAGGGGGTTGAAAGAGAACAATATTATATTAATTGAATAAAGTCTTGAGTTATTATGAGGGTATTTGAATAAATTCTATAGAAAAAAGGATTAATTTTTGAAAATGAAATTTGATATCACCTTCACTAAAAAAGATTCACAAGCATTGGCATTGTATAAGAACACCCTCAAGGGGATCAATTATAACGCTCTATTTCCTGTCGAATAAAACACCTTTTGGTGAGGCAGGTGGAGGTTAGGTAAGTGCAAAGGAATTATGTTATCAAGAAAGACGATCCTGGATGTACAAGGCCAATATGGGTCGTTTTTTCACAGTTTTGCAAAGCTTTGATGTACGGGTGTCCCCGGTGGGTTACACGAGAACGGTTACTCGAGCCAGTTTGAAAAATGAGGGCTCAATTAAATGCTTTTAACTGTTCAATTATGCGCTTGTTCAGTAAATGTAACGTGACAGAGCAAGAAAACTGGATCATTGTAGTTTTATTTCAGTGTGTGCTCTTTGTAGATGGGTACTCAGTGTCAAGTGGGTAATTTAATGTAGTAATAGAAGTTGTATTTAAAATAATAAAAGCTCTAAGATGAATTTTTGTTAAATTATATTAGTTTTAGTAATTAACTTTAACGTCTAAACACTCTATTATTGGAATTTGATACAAAAAATACATTAAAAACTTTAAAACCCATCTGGAAGACCATTGAAAGTAAAATAACCTTTACAAACTCCTAAATTACATAAATACAGGTGTCCCAAAATTATACCGACAAACTGCTAGGATATATTCCTTGGGTCATTTTAAGTATATTGAGATTAAAACCTGTTATCAGATTTTTTTATAGTTTTAGAGATATTCGATGTTAAAGTCCTTTCTAGTTATGTCAGTTTTTCTTAATAACTTTGCTAGTTTTAAGACCATGCACCTCAAAATTTCTCAGGAATTTTAAGATTTAACCTCAATTGTATGATAATAATTTCAAAAATTTATTACCCCCATAACATGCTTTTTGTCAATCGTTCACAAAGTTAAAATAATACAGTTTATTTTGCAAATCCTCACCTACACAAGAGCATGTTATGAACTTAAGAAAATTTTGAAATTATTACCATGTAGTTGAGGTTAAATCCCAAGACTCGTGTGAAATTTTGAGACATGTGCCTTTCAAATTAACAATGCTATTGAGAAAAGTTTGCATAAGCAGAAAGGACTTTAACACTGAATATCTCTGAAACTATAAGAGATCGGATGACAGGATTTAATCCCGGTCTACTTAAAATTACCCAAGGAATATATCCTGACTATTGAAATTTTTGATGGTTTGTATGTATGTGATCTCTTAAAGGAAGGTGTATCCGATACGTTGTGTAAAGTAATTTGGATTAATGTCGGGATAAACAAAGGGATTTGATGATCTTAAAGATACCCTTCCGGTACTTTTCGGTCGTAATAAAAGCGGTAGGATTGACCAAGTTTCTGCATTCCCCGAAGGTTTATATACTGTATTATACACACTATCTCTCATTCCAGTTATTTTCCTTATTTGATCGCTGTCCGAATTAATACTACTTGCAGCAATGTGAAATTGAACATCGGATCATAATCCATCTTCAGGCGCGTATTTTGTATTAACAAATGCCAAACCGTCGACTCCGTTTGACTACAGTTACAATTCTTTAGCTCTCATTTGTTTTCTAACACTATCTCAGATTAACTGGGTGTTCAAAATTTGTCAGCGGCCAATCAGCGATCAGAAGTTTCGTAACCCTTTAAAAAATCCACGATTTATCATATTTCTTTTTAAGTATTATTTTAATAAATTCTCTAATAACTTGAAAACCACAAGCAATATATATAGGGACATATAATGAAATTTTATAGAGAATTAAATTCTATACACTGTTCAGCGAAAGACAGCTCATGCGTAATCGTGGTATCCTAGATAGTTATTTTCAGTTTTTATCTCTTTCTGTGATGTACAATTGGATATAAAAAAATATTTGACATATCATCGGTGCCCATAAAATATTGGGAGAACGAAAATTATTTTGGTGTGTGTTACACTTGGGATTTGTCAGTTAATTGTCTTTTGATGTGTCAAGATTTCAAAATCAATAATCTAGCATTATAAACGTCCTTGAAAAAGTTTGATTTAATCGGTTTAAATGTAGCTATTTTTGATATTTTTTATTTGACAGCTTATCGCAAGATTTTTTGGGCGTCGATAGTACGTCGATAACAAATAATGACGCATCCGACATCTTTAGCTGAACAGTCTGTATATTTTGTTCAATAAAAAATGTCTCATACATTATTACTTATCATCGTTTTATCGATGGCCCTTAAAATATTGTCTTTATCTGATTGTACATGACAGAAAGAGATGAAAACTGAAAATGTTAGTCTAGGATAACACTACTAATTGAGGACGCATGAGACGCAATTAATTGATGATCTTTCATAATGAGAGCTCAATATGATAAGCTTTCATAAATGATTGTAAGATGTGTGGATTTGGCAGGCTAGTAATTTAGTGATTTTTGATGCTCGACATTGTTACTTGTGAGTTGTCTACATCGTATCTTGCATATCAGTGGCGTAGCCAGACTTATTCATAATGCATTTTATTCAGTATTAAGGATGTATGTACACACAATCACAATTATTGAAGATGGGATATCAATTGCAATGGCATATGTCAATAAAGTCAATAAAATACCTCTCCCTTACGGTTGTTTTGACAGCTCTGGGCAGCTTTTAATATTTTCCATGATGCACCTATCAGATTATTATGTTTATACCAACTTTAATAAATAACCTATTGTGTGCCAAATTCAAACGTCTTACAATCATTTATGAACGATCGGTATCTGATACGCTCATAAAACATGAGGCGTGACATTTAAAATTCTTTACTTTTTTTACATTTTAATGTGAAAAATTGGTAATTCAATTTTGAACCACTCGTTGAACAACCTATGTCAATGTCATCTTATATTTATGTGTTGAAATTAAATATACAATAAAAATTATATAGCTTTCAATTTAAAATAACGAAGTTGTAACTTATCTCCAGTTCTTTAGAAGTGGCGGTCATCAAAATATTTTAGGTGGATGCCCCCATCGACATTAGCATACAAATAAAATTTCTGATTTCTAGTATTTATATCTTTCCCACAATCCATCGATGCAGATTACCATGGGACATCTGTATAGTACTTCCTCTGTCCGAAAATAGTTGCTACATTTTAGTTTAATGTAAAAATTATCATAAATATATAAGATAAATTAATTTATTAAATATCAGTAGGTAGAACATATAATAATTGAAATGTGCCATGCCCTAACCTCCACTTAGCTATTGCCTACGTTTTGTGATAAGTAATTGTTACCTGTAAAATTTGAATGTTTTTGAATTTTAACCGCTCTGCATCAAAAATGGTTCGAAATATTTCGGAAACAAATCAAAGAGGTGGGAAAAAAGCGGAGAATTTAGTAATGAGTAAAGATACCAAATTTTACATTATTTGTTGCAAAATGTGGAGGAAAAAATTTGAAAAGAGGCGCGATAAGTGCAGCTGCACGTAAGTTTTTTGCCGTCGTTCAACAATTTCGAGATTGTGGAAACAAATAAAAGATTGTTTAAGTAAAAGCGCAATAATTAATATTAACTCCCGTAAAAATAATTGTGGTCGAAAAGTTAAAGATTACAGTCAACAAATTGCTAATATATGCTCTATCCCTTTATGTAAAAGAACCACATGAAGATCGTTAGCTTGTGCAAGTAAAATTCCAAAAAAAATACGTTGTATAATAGATTTAAAAATGGAAAAGAAATTAAGAAAGTAACCAGTTTTATTAAGCCGTTGTTTACCGAAGAAAAGAAATGGCGCCGAATAGAGTTTTGTTTAAAATTTGTATTGCCGAAGGGGTATTTTGAGAATTTACTAAACTATATTGACATTGACGAAAAGTGGTTTTATTTAACCAAAACAAAAAAAAAATTATATCACTCCGAAAGAAAAGATGCCGCATAGAACTTGTAAAAGTAAAAGGTTCATTACAAAAGTAATGTTCATGGCGGCAGTTGCACGTCTACGTTGGGATTTTCACAAAAAGAAAATTTTTTGACGGAAAAATAGGGATAATGCCATTTATAAACTCTTTACCAGCCAAAAGAAATAGCAAAAATTGGGCTAAGAGAACACTAGTAACCAAAGCTGTAGAAAGTGTCAATAAAGAGGAAGTAAGAAAAATGATTTTGAATAAACTGGTTCCAGCAACACGGGAGAAATGGCCTGTTAGTTCAAAGAAACATACAATATTTATTCAACAAGGTAATGCAAAACCGCATTTGTACACTGGCGATCCAACATTAATCCAAGCTTTCTGTAGAGATGGTTGGAATATTCAACTGATATCTCAATCACCGAATAGCCCCGACTTAAGTATGTTGGATTTAGGTTTCTTACAATTAGTTCATAAATTATTTTGTATTTTCATTTAAAAACAACAAATTGTTCTACATAAAATGCTTCTGTTTTTGATTCGCCTTAAAATAAATAAATAAATAAAATGTAGCAACTATTCTCGGACAAAAATTAAATTAAAATGTAGCAACTATTTTCGGACAGAGGAAGTAGATGTTTTTTTTTCTATTGAACAATATTACAGATCAAATCCCTATCCAACTAAAAAATTTTTAAATTATCTATTTGCTTACTTCTTCAGATATCTTATAATAAGTCTAATTCTTTTAATTAACCAACATTAAAAATAATATGAGAAAATTTTGAAAGTACATCCAGTTTATTTGTATGAATGAGAGAAGAAAGATAATGTTATGATTCACTGCTCTTTTTAGTTTAGGTTCGCTACATGTTAATGAAATATTAAAAGATTTTACATAATATGAGATATTATGTGAAATGGTAGACATTTTTTCAAATTTTTGTTTAATCATTTTTAATCCTGAGCTCTAACCTTTAAATATTTTCTATACCTTTTCAAGTTCAAATTGGCACTAATCAATTTCAAATTGGGAATAATCAATTTCAAATTGGGACTAATCAAATTCAAATTGGGACTTATCAATTTCAAATTGAGACTAATGAAATCAAAGTTGAAATTCAATTAATTTCAAATTACCGACCAAGTGGGAAGTATTCTTTACATTATCTGTCACCAGTACCACAGTTTCTTGGTATATACGTTGGGCATTGCAAAGGTGTATATGAGGTCAATTTAAATCTTTTTATTTCACTAGCAATGAAAGGATCAAATATTCGTTTAATTGATTGTAGTGGCACTACGGGCCTGATACATCATGAAATTCAAAAAGATGCTTTTAAAAAGCCTGAAGCCAACGTCTTCGCAATGCCAAACGTATATACGAAGAACCTGCGGTTTTGGTACCAGATAATGCTCCATACCACGATTCCATTGAGGTCTTCATAGAAGTAGTACGGACAGTTTATAAAGCTGGAGGCAAGAGTGGCCTGGCTGTCGACATTCAGACAATTCTTTTTTAGTGAGGAAAACAGAGTGATATCTATCGCTACATGTACGAAATTTACACTGTGTACACAAAATTACTATAAGCCGAAATGGAGCTGCACGGCAATATTATGGAGAGCAGGCTTAACTTTTCATCTTTCTCTTATTTGTGCAGATCTATGTCGGGTTATAGTACATGCCACTGCCCCTTTATATTTTTTATAATTTTAATTTTTTATAATTATATTTTTTATAGCTAAATAAAAAAATAGTTCATTAATATTAAGTAACTACCAAAACTTAGGTATTCTTTATATAAATATAACATTCCCAATTTGAAATTGATTAGTGCCAATTTGAATTTGATTATTCCCAACTTGAAATTGATTATTCCCAATTTGAAATTGATTAATCTCCATTTGAAATTGATTAGTCTCAATTTGAAATTGATTAATCTCAATTTGACATTGATTAGTCCCAATTTGAACTTGAAAAGGTATAGAATATTTAATTGGAATTTGATATAAACAAAAAATTAAATTTTTAAAAGCCATCTGAACAGCGGTTATGTTTAGTTGTCAAATTTTAGAATTACCAACCTAGATAATTTTACAAGACATCTTATAGTAGGATGATTTTATAGGAACATTATAATAAACTTTATTATAAGGTTAAGCTTTATTAAATAAAGCTTAATTTATTAAATAAAGTTTAACCCAACCTAATTAGAAAATTTGGTAAAAAATATCTGACTATTTACTTATTGAAATTTATAATATCTTTTTTAAATAACTTGAAAACCTACACACAGATGTTCTAGAAACTTTTACAAAGAATCTGAAATTAAATCATTAAAGATTTATTTCTCTCCCATCCCATTTTTTTTCTCTCTACATAGGAGAAAGTATGTTGATATGGAAATTCGATTGGAAAGTTTATCTCTCCTCCATAAAACATCGAAAATTTCACCATCCCGAGGCGTCTTGGCATATAATAAATAATACCGATCGAAT
Organism: Digitonthophagus gazella; assembly: GCA_036711955.1. Taxonomy (NCBI): domain Eukaryota; kingdom Metazoa; phylum Arthropoda; class Insecta; order Coleoptera; family Scarabaeidae; genus Digitonthophagus; species Digitonthophagus gazella. The sequence continues at coordinate 25,090,891 of JASCIT010000001.1, read as the reverse complement.
TATCCGGTTGATTGATGCGTACCCGAACCCTGCGCCAAGTGTTTGCCAAATAATACGTCCAGCTGAAAATACCGGCATTTAGGTGTAATTGAGATTGTATCTCACATAAATCAACTCTACTCTGAACGTCTTCCGATGACAGTTGAATAATGGCGACCGTCGTTCTCGCAGGCGTCTTGATGACAATGATATATACAATATTTACAAAATTTATAATTTGTAACAACATTTTTTCCACTGTTATAGGTAGAATGATAATAATTTTGTTCGCGGTAGAGGCGATAACAGCTTCTAACCGCTTAATATACTATTACGCACGCGCACTTGTTTCTTTAGCATGCGCATTTGCTTTAAAATTCAAAGTCAAAAACTAATGTGCATGCCTGACCGTACATCAAACGGTTAAAAACCGTACCACGAACAAAGCTAATAACTCATGAAGTTAGAATCGATTAATCAATACGTATCTTGTTTTCATCATAGTAGGTAATAAATTCGGCGAAACTTGTATTGAAAGCTCGCCCACGAGCTCGAGGTTATAATTACGAAATAATAACCCTTTGACATAAACAGACCGCAGTTTGTTGTCGAGTTGATTGACATTGGGGCGCGATCAATCGAGACTGACGACGACGATGACGGTTCTGCCCAACAACTTGGACGGACGTGCGCCGCTCGCAACCATAAATTAGCCACGTAATTAAATGTAACGTGCAATTAAAATTACACTTTCATTTATTCCGGCAACGAGAGGCTATATGGAAAACGATTTATGTAGCTATTAATCAGAATGTTCGAGCTCGAACGGTCCTCAAACCGATGTATAAACAAACTAGATGGAGTTCTTGTTAGCGTGTGTTAGATTAAATCGTGTATTAATTTTAAGGAAGTACTTTGTTAGTTAGTTTAAGATTTATAACTTATTTTAATAAACTCGATTGATTATTTTTTTTAAGGGCTTTTAACTTACATTTCTTATCTTAATATAACTAATCTTATAATCTCCACTTTTTTATCCTGATTAATCATTTTGTTCCTTCGAAGGAAAAGACTTCCAGTCTATTTCCTAATTAGAAATGTAATCTTGTAGAATTCCCTCGCCCCCATCAACATCTGATAATCAATCGACAGAGAATATTCTCTTGCGGATATTTGTCGATAGATGAGGATATGAAATTTTAAATGTCAATTTTGGATATAATTTCGACCCCAACACGTTTGCAAGGTGGTCAGGTATAACTCGCCCCCATTGATGGCTCACTCTTTGCACATGCCCTTTCAATTTACGATAATAACGATATTAATCTCGATTTTGCCGTTGGCTTTTCCTACGTGCGAACGCACGCGGCAATTTGGTCTTTATCGACTTCGGTTTATCGGGAACGTTAACAAACAATTATCGAGGCGGAAGTTATTGTTAGGAAATCAGATAATAATGAAATCGATTACATCTTTAACGTTCATTTTTATAGTAAGTAATAGATAAGTAATAGAGGAAATATTATTAGATTTTCAAATTCAATTAATCTAGGTAGGTTGAAGGTACTTAGATATATTTGATAAAGTGTAAACCATGTGATGTTCCCTATAAAGCAGCAATTTAAGTTAATAGCCGGTACTTATACTGGCAGGGGCATAAGCGAGTGTTGCTTTTGACACGTAATAAATGCAAATTGAGTGACCGCCTATAAAACGATGTTACCGATTTTCTTGGAACTATTCAATAAAATCACTCCAACGATATAATCGTTTAAGATAACTTCAATCAAAAACCCTAAAATTATTCCAATAAATATCTACTAGAAAATTAAAAGGTTGTGATTCAAATTTCCCTTGACCGTTACAATTTTTTATCGGTATTGAACCGGATACCAAAAGACGACTAACGGGTTGAATTAAAAGTTAATTAAAAAAAACCTAATTACGCGCCGGGCTGCGAACCAATTTCCTTCCAAAAAACCTTATTTATTCTGCATTCGAAATTATAATAATCGGACGCCGATTATCCGACCGCCAACATATCATTAAGATAACAATTTAATATAATTTGCGCGAGCAAGCACCCTGCAGAATATTTTTATAGATGTCGAGTGGAGTCTGTTGTCGGACTTAACGATCTCACACGATATTAACCTTTTTACTCCAGTTATAATTTTCTTTTATTTACCTTTCAAAACTTTATTCTCTAAAAAAACGTATTTACTCCTAAATACTTATAATTTATTGAATCGATAAAATTAAGAAAAAATTTCTTGTCGATCGTTAGATTCCCTAATCAAACTTAATGGTCGTCTTTAGCGAGGACATTTGAGCCGCCGCCGTCACATCATGGGTTTAAGGTTCTCGATTGGGGCAGAAAGGACTTTACCGAAGTCCTCAAGGGCGGGGGATGTGCGGTTAGGCACAATGATGAGGATGATCGGGCCGGGTAATGATGATGACTTTTATAATGACGATAATGCGGGCCGGTAAGGCAGGCGCCGCTAATACAGAGAGCCGATGGGACATAATTATAGTGCCCGGTTTTGTCCTCCTGGGACATGGGTTTCTTCGGTCCCCCGTTAGATCTTTTAGATACGAACAAGACTACTTTTACTACTACCCTTTGTATAACACATTTACCAGATGATCTACACTAGAACCTCGCTAATCCGACCTCAGTTCATCCCTCAACCTGGTTAATCCGATCGTGCTGAGACTGACAGTACGAACAAGCACTAAAGAGATTGTTGAGACAAGTTTTGAAGACTAATTATTTTTGAATTCAGAGATTTTTTTTAGTTTAAATACGTGATTTTATATAACTTGTACAATCCGACCTTTCTTGCTTTCTGACTATACCTTCAAACGCAAAGGTGATGGATGAGCATGGCTCTACTGTATTTTTCAATTTTGTGATTTTAAATTCGACTGGATACTCATTTTAGAAGAAAAAGATTCACTTAAATCTTAATATGCTTAAATAGATTGTTTTAATTAACTTAAATTTTGTGATGTGACATAGACAATATAATCAAGACAAAACGACTTTGCTATATTATCCCGGCGTGTGTATACTATATTTTTTGTGACACGGTGTGTATACTGGGTCTTTTAGGTAACAGGCATGTTTTCAAAGCTTTCTAGGCTTGCAAAAATTCTAGAAAAATTCTAAGTTACTTATTGAAGCGTCTACTACATGGCCGAGCAGTTACCAAACTTTCTTTAAAGGGGGTTGCCGAAGCCTACCCTCTATTCATAAGAGAGAATTTCGAATTTCAAATTTTGACTGTTCCTTAAAAGACCCAGTGTACACACGGAGGGTTATATTTTAAGATCTGTAGAAAGACGACTTTTGCCCGTTTTGTACAATCTGCCATATAATTTACTTCCTAATTTTTAGAATACAAGTTGTATATTTCATTTCATATTCGTTTCAGAAGAAAACCATAGAAAATGTAATAGGACTGCATAACTTTCTTGTAGATAGCTTAAATTTAATTATTTGGAAATAATAAGTATTGGTTGATTACATAGTGATGACCTTTGTCATCTTTACACAATTCAAAATTCCAATTTTTAGAAACCAAGTTCTTTTGTTACATCATATTCTTGTAATTAGTTTAAGTTTAGTTATTGAAGACAGTCAACATTAGGACAAGACAATTTTGCCCCCCCTGCAAAAACTTCTGGGTCATCTACTTTATTATATTTTTTCAGAACAAGGCAATTTTTGGAATCTTTATAAAATCCTCCAAAAGTAGATGATTGCCGTCTTAATTTTTGAAATGCAAGATTGATTAATCCCTTCTCTAGCAAGGTTTATAGCCAAAAGCGTTTCTAAACGACACTACTTTTTTATTTCTTCTTCTTATAACATTTCTATGCTGTTTTTTAATAAATAGTTACACTTGAATTGATATACCTGGCGTCCCTGTAAATGGAACTGGAGCGGGTGAGGGAGGAATAAGTAACATCGTTATCATATTTGTTTGAATCCATTGTCTGTGGTAATGTCTTCTTCCTCTCTGCTTTCAGAAGACGATTAAAAGTCATCAGACTCATTGAAGTTAAAATCATTTGAAGTGTTAAGGCTGCGGTCTCAGGCCCGAAAAAGTATTTCCCATGATACGCTGTAACCGTTTGAGACATCAAAAAATTTTTCAAACGAAAGTTGTCTGATAATGAAAAATCTACGCTTGTACGAAGAGATATTTGAGCAATTATTGTTAATAACAGAGATTATTAAGGATAATTTTTAAACGGACTTCGTGCGAGCATAGACTAATATTTAACAAATGTTTTTTCTATTTACCACTTTTTGATATTTTGCAAAATAAATGTGCTGCATTGGAAATTCCCACGGTACAATATCTCGAATTATTTCTTAATTCGGCCAGATAGCTCCGCCCAAATAGAACATGTGGTGTGGCCGGACGAGATGAATAGATGACGTCAGTTATTTGTTTTTTGTCCATTCTACTTTTTCATTCACTTCTGAGGATAAATACTTTCGAGAATGATTTGGAACTCTGACCACCGATTTTATTGTTTGTGAAAAATCTAATAAATGCCTTAAAAATGTTCAGGTTTTTTAACTAAGATATTGTGTTGAAGTAAAAAAAAATAAGATTGTTAAAATTTTTTAACAATTTGTAAAGTGCTGTAATTCTATATTTTGGTATTGTAAACTTTTCTACATATACAGGTGTCCCATTTTGATCAGGGCCGGATCCAATAAGTGCGGAGCCCGATTAAATTTGCTTTGCGGGGCCCCACAAAGTTTAAATAAAAATGTTGATTTTGCTGAAATCAAAACATTATGAAAAATATTTTTTTTTCATTACTCGCAACGATATGGATATAATTTAAGATGCAATATGGCAGCTATTTCGTACACACTCGAGGGGGGGCACATGAAATTATTTATAAAAGGCTGGGCAACAACAGTATTGGAAAACATACATCAAAATACGCCAAATTAATTTCCGATCGTATTTCCAAACGCAAATTGTGCCACGTTGGAAAGAGACAGAAAATAATTCAACCAGCTGACGAAAATTATGGTTTGGAAGAAGATATTGCCGACACATCTCCTACTTCCTATACTAGAAGAAAAGACAAATTCTTAGATGAACTTCAGAAAACCGAAGAAGAAATTGCCGAAATGGAAATCAGAACGACTGGCCAATGCAAAACTCAATTATGGCACGAAGAAAGGACAAAACGTCTAACGGATTCTAACTTCGGAAGGATTGGCAAAAAAAGAGAGTCTACCAATTGTGCCAATTTAATCAAGCAGATTATATACAAAGGTTTTCCTACCACGAAAGCCATGCAATATGGGATAGATAAGAAACCCATCGCCAAACAACAATTTGAAGATAAATACAATTTAAATGTTATAACCTGTGGTTTATTTATAAATACAAACGACTGCTATATAGCTGCTTCTCCTGACGGTTTGATAGGAGAAGATAGTTTGATTGAAATTAAAGGTCCGTTTTCAGCGCAGAAGTATACCCCAAAAGAGGCAATAGAAAACAAAGTAGTAAAATGTTGCACTATACAAAATGATGAAATAAGTCTAAATAGAAGACATGACTATTTTTACCAAATTCAATATCAATTGCACATAAGTAAACGAAGTTTGTTTTAATTTAAAAACATGTTACCAGAGCTAGTGGATCCGCGACATACCAGGAATTTACCAATACGTAATAACTGAACGTAAATTCAAGGGTAGTAATTGAATTATTATTTTTATAACGTCCTAATACTGGATTTTTACCAGGGTATAATATCGGAATTATTTGTAAGATGTAAATATTATTCCCATTTTTTTTGTGTACGTATTCATGGAAGTAATGAAAACAAAAATGAAGGAGACTATTACTACCGCATGATGCCTGAATTAGTGAGCCTGCAAGGATATTCGAAAATCTGACAAGGAAATATGTACATAGCGAGTGATGTACTTCCTAATTTCACATAGTTTGAAACTGTATTTTTAAAAATATTTTATTAGTATAGTAATAATATTTACTATGGTGCGATTATAGTTCGTATGCACCTCATATAAATTTAATGTATCTAATTTATTCAATGAAAATTTGGTACTTTGTCACATTTGTATTCAAAGTATTTCTTATAGTCCCCTCAGAAACTCAAAGACCGTGAGACCGCAGCCTTAAGATGTTGATAAGAACATGAATTTACTATTATTTGAATCATCATTCATTGCAGATAAATAAATCGAAAATATGTAGATTAGGGTAAAAAAAAAAAATAAATAATGCCAAACTATAGCTACTCTTGGGTTGTAATAAGGCACTGAGCTATATCAAATCGCAATGAAAATCTTTCAGTGTCGGTTTACAAACCTATGATTTATAAAAACTAGTTATCTAATTACGTCCATTTTATAATAAAAAAACGAGTATACTACTCCAAGCGTCAAAATAATATAAAGCCGGCTACTCACTACGCGATACTTGCCAAGTAATTGCAAAGTACTTGGCAAGTAGCAAGTAGTGTGTATGAAGACTCGCATAAACTTGGCGAAGTACGTGTACTTCCCATCGTGAGTCGGAAAACGGTCGCAAGTCAAAGGGGACGAGTAAATAATTTCTTTACTTCTATGCCCGCGCTACACTACGCGGCGTTTACAGAGTAGGAGTATCAAAAGTAATTGTGGAATAATGCAGTTGAATAACGAGTTAACTTTAACGTTTTTGGATATTTATCAAAAAGAAAGAGTAACTTGGAATGCATCTAATAAATTACATAAAAACCGGAACTAAATATCCGATGCGTGGAAACGAATACAAAATGCAAGGCTAAATTGAGGGCCAGCGAAAGAAGTGCTGGTTCCTGTGATATATACAGGCTGTCCCACATTTTAATACGCAAACTTCACCAGGACATAGTTCTCATAAAAATAGTACAAAAGTTTTATATAAACATGGGGTTGAAAGAAAAGTTTACATTTTCATTTTTATTTCAGCTATTTATAAACGCAAGAATGTGAATTTTTACAGTTATGTACTACAGCCAAGCATGTTATTTTCAAGCCTTAATTTAGCCACCCCGGAGTGTCTTAAAGGGTTGAAATTCACGATCATCACTACATTTTCCAAAAGAACTTTTTAATTCGGTAGAATTTTAACCTTAAAAAAATATGCGTTAGAAAACTCATTCCTTAACGAGATTTTTTTCTCTTACATTTTCCGCATAAAACTGATAGATTTCGAGAAAAAAAAAATCTTAGCGCGTGTCGTATTGTACCGCTTCACCCCTAACCAAATGTTCTTTAAAAGTTGGCTATGATTTTAGAGTAATAAGTGATAACAACAATAATAAGCTAAAAAGATTAACAATTACACTTTAAATTAACCAGTTAAATGTTTTTGACGAATATATTCGTCATGGCGCAAAATTGTGCAACTCCCAAAAAGTAGTGATATTGGCTATTTAAATTGTAATTTTACTCAAATTCAAAACATATTCTCAAATTACAAGATGTCTAGAATATTTTGAGGCCAGGTCGAAATAAAACAAATAAATAAAAAATATGAAAAATTTCAGTTGAAGTCGTATAGGTGCGCGCTTTCAAAGCGGAGCGAAACAGTTAACTGGTTAAATGCATTCTATCTTTGTTAGTCAACATACAGTTCATCAGTACAAACAAATCAGACCAAAACCATGGCCAACTTTTAAAGAACTTTTGGTTAGGGATGAAGCGGTGCAGAACGACACGCGCTAAGATCTTATTTCTATCAGTTTTATGCGAAAAATGTAAGAGACAAAGAAATCTCGCTAAGGAATGAGCTTTCTAAGGTATATTTTTTTAGGTTAAAATTCTACCGAATTAAAAAGTTCTTTTGGAAAATGTAGTGATGATCGTGAATTTCAACCCTTTAAGGCACCCCGGGGTGGCTAAATTAACCACTCCGGTACGGCCGTCGACTATAGTCGACACAGCATATAGGGCCACAGGTGCCCCCACACGGCCGAGCGTCGATTGTAGTCGACGGCTGTGCCAGCGTATAGACGATGAAAGCCGGTTCTTAACGACGTTTCGCGGCCGATAGGCGCCGTACCGAAGTGGTTAAGGCTTAAAAATAACATGCTTGGCTGTAGTACATAACTGTAAAAATTCACATTCCTGCGTTTATAAATAGCTGAAATAAAAATGAAAATGTAAATTTTTCTTCCAACTTTCAACGGCCATATCTCGAAAACAAAATAGTTGCGACCCCATGTTTATATAAAACTTTTGTGTTATTTTTATGAGTACTATGTCCTGGTGAAGTTTGCGTATTAAAATCTGGGACACCTGTATAAACCACATTGGTTTGCCTTTGTTAAAATTGTAATTCGGTGAGGAAACAGGCTTCAATCGGAGATTGCTTTGACAGTTAATATTTTTCCTGCCACGCAAATTTACCTCCATTCATTAAATATTCCGCAAATTCTTCTCTTATATTTTGCTTCAGAGTTTGGTTCCCTCGCTACTTTTTGTATAGGCAACAGGGATGTAATGTTGTCTTGATCTATTCGGTTTTCTGAAAATTTGAAAAAGGGAAGCCATAATTCCTTAATTACTTTACTCGTCCTTCAACTTGCACTTCCCGAAAAACTTGTAACATTGAAAGTAGGCGCGTAATGTGTACAGCTTACTTCGACTCGAACAAGTACTTCTCAAGTTTATTGCAAGCCAAGTTACTCTGAAAGTACCGCGTAGTGAGTAGCCGGCTTAAAGCTGAATGACAAGTTTACTCGTCCATGCCAGGCATGGAGTTAAGCACTTGTTTTAAAAGAATGATTTGATTTCTAGATTTGCTGGATCTAAATTTAGTTGTAAGTTTTTTTTCGGAAGAAAACAATTTTTGAAAACTTTGGAAAATTCTTCCGATGATTTTCTTTTTATGTTTTGAAATACAACATCAATTAGTCACCGATTTTAAAAGAAAATCATGAAAAGCATAATATGGGTGTTATAAAAACGACTTTGCTAGCCATTCTAAATCAGGTGGGTATTCTACTTTTCGATGTTCAGAACAAGACATATTCAATCTTTGTAAAATTCTCCAGTTTGTCTTCTTACAACCGGTTTATTCACCTTTAAGTAGATTAATCTATCCGCTATCAACCATGGTTATAAGCTAACTGAACTAGCCAGTCATGGCAAGTGAAATTATGGTAATTATGGAAGATATCGGATAGATTAATTTAACCAAATGTGAATAAACTGGCCCTTAATCTTTCAAATAATTTAAAGTCCAAAACAGCGCTTATTTTAAAAGAAATATATAAAAACCACAATATAGTTACATAATTTTGATGTAATTAGTTCAAATTTAGTTATTAAGGGTAAGTGAGCGTTGGTTGACCACATAATCTAACATATGGTCTAGATAATTTTTAACCAGTCTGCATGCGTGAGTCCTCCACCACATTGTGGCATCAACTGGGACATAGCTGACCACTGGGCTGTTTCCACGTGGAATATCTTAATTGACCACGTCCGTTAATTGTTCACACCCATCGAAAAGTGCACGCACGTGACCATTTCAACAGTTTAATCCTCCTCTCCTTTTATTGGTTTCTCTTCTCCTCATTCTTTTCTTCAACGTATAACTTTCTATTCAGAATTACAAGCATATCTAAATAATTTCAAACTAAACCAATTTCCAACGACCAGTACTTTTTGATGTTATCTTTAAATTCACTTTACAAATTGAGTCATCCGAAAACATTCATCTTGAAGAAAGAAAATATACATTACTCAGAGTAATTGCGCGATTCAACCTTTTATAAACATCAAAAACTGTAGATCACGCGCTCGTGTGGATCTGCGTAGGGGGCGTTGTTAGCGTCCACTCCTACGGATCGCGGCGAGATCAAAGCGCGGGAATCCCGCAGGATTTACGTTCGGCGACCACACGCGAGACGTCTCTAACGTCTTCGGACGAACGTTGACACGCCGCAGCGCGAAAATTGTTCATTAATCAATCGGGCGAGCTTCGGATACGGTACGAAATCGTCTTCTTGTGGAGGACGAGCGTGCGGAATTGTCGACACGCCCTCTATGCGGACGTGAGGTGGATGGATTCACATCGGTTTCTCTCTTGGACGTTATTAATAGCGGTATGGTTTGGATGAAAAATTGAGTTATCTTTATTTCTTTTTATTTATAATTTCAGTGTTAAACAGAAGTAAAAATGTTAAGATATGTACGACCTTCTTAACACTCTATATAATTATGTATACAAGTTATCATGGATGTAGAAAAAATTATAAACTACCCGTGAAGTCATCAAATTTGCAAGATAACCACTTATATATGATACCTGGTTATTATAAAGATTATTCAGGAAGCTTGGTTCTATGACTTAATAAAAGCAGTAACTGCAACCAAGGTATTAAAGAACGATTATTTTTGCATATAAATCCTTTAATGATTGGTGCAAAACGGATTTTCATAATTTCTTAAGAAGACACTTTCAAGCCAAAATCACCATATTACATAAAATTAGAAGTAATTTGTAACAGACACACGTAGTGAGCATTTTTTCTTGTGAACATTTTTTGATCTGGATAAACTCAAGGTTGCATATATAACAACGGGAGCAGACTTCCTGGTGGTAAATGATAGCAATAATGGGGTACCCGGCGGTTCCGCCATTGAGACAAGGTCATGATTACTCGGTGCAGTCCGGCCTCTTCCTCCTTAGCAATTTCGCGTCCACCTCTTGATTACGCCGGCTTCTCTTGCGCTAAGCAATTGCCGCTCATTAGTTGTATTTGCCGACCGCTATCTCTGGATTAAAGTGTAATACGCTTCGTTATTAACGGCTTTTAATGGCGGACCTATGGGAGTTTCGTGATGATTACTTGCCGGCAACAACCATCTGAATTATAAGTGAACACTCGAACCACTTCTATCTACACCAGTAGATTTTAACCACTATTCATATCAAGAAAATTACTTACTTCCTCAAGATTATACATACAAGATGAAAAAAATTATCTTTGAAAAATCACGTTCCGAAGCAACACTAGGTGAATTAATTTGATAATCATAAGTTTTAGGTCTAGTATAGATCAGATCATCTATTGCTGAATCTATATCTGAATCTATGAGAGTTTCCTGATTATTGCTCATGATGAACTGTCTGAATTAGACTTCTATTTATATTTGACTTGAACCGATTTTCCTCAACGTTTCGTATACATATATAAGATGAGAAAATTTACCTCTAGAAAATCAGCTCCGGTAGCAGCTGTAGGTGAATTAGCTTGAATCTGATAACCATAAGTGCAATTCATCTCGGAGGCACGTGCTTGGTCATTCGGAGGCTGTGTGAAGACAGTCCTGGCCGCTATGGATGAAAAGTCGTTGGTCGCCACTTTATCTAAATATGTCACTGATATCAAAGCACGGTGCGTACGTTTATCGTTGTTAGATGGCACGCGGTTGCGGCGTCGTTACTGGTCTGGGTGCGTGGCCGTCCAAAACGACGTCGGGCGTCCGGGGCGGCCACGGATGGCAACGCCCACGTGATGGTGAATTGTGGCCCTTATTGGACGGAGCACCTGCACACGCCCAGACGTTGCCAGTTCGTCAAAAAATACCAACAACCATAAACTTATATTTTTACTCAGATATGTCATATGACATTATATCTCATGTGACCATAAAAAATTGCACTGTACCCAATAACATGTGTTCAATAAAACTTGTAAACCCTACAGTGGGGCAATTTTTTTCTTTAGATTGGCAACACTTTAAATTGACATATAAGAAATCAAAAATCTCGTATTACTCGTCAACCCTAATCTATAAATATTTTGTAATAACATAAATGTTAAAAGTTTGCATTGTCAAATTTAAGAGTACAAACTCAAAAAAATTTACATGACACTGTTTACCGACAGAGGTAGTTTTTTCTATTGTTTTTCTATTCAACACACGATACCTATGTGCAAACAAAAAATTCTTTTCGTGTTTATGGGTTGGAGGTCCATAAATATTGATAATTTCGTTGGAGTTTGGCGAAGCGTGGCGGTTCGACAGTGACAAAATGGGCATTTCGCTCACGTGTACGCTGGGTCCGGAGGTTCCCGACCTTTCGCATGCATTCATTTTCTTTCACGCATGCATTAACCTCCGGATCGTGCATTAATTTCGTTTCTAATCTGCCGCCGCCGTCGCCGTCAAACATTAACATAAAATCCGCCTTCGAACGGCTGGAAAATATTCAATTTTCACTTTTCAATTATCCGTGGGACTTGTACCACCTTCTCCCATTGAATTTGTTCTCGTCTTTTTATATTAGTAGATACGAAGGTGTAAATCAATTTCACAATCAAATAAAATAATCACCAACACAAATCATTGACGTGGATTGTCTTGACATAATAAACAAGATAATACTGTGTCATAAAAGAACAAATCAATAAAATTACAATAGCTGTAACTTAGATTTTCTTATATAAACTACTTGAAGCGTGGAAGGAATAAATCTTGTTGAAGACAAGTACGGAGAATTATTCTAGGAAAAGAGGGCATAAATCGAGTATCTTGGCGTCTCCTCTTCAGATATGCGCATTTAATGGCGTCGATAATCAATTTACTGACGGGGCACTAATTTGACATGCAAATTATCGGGTGATCAGTTTCGGGACTTTTATTTTCCGTCGGCTCGACGGCCGCTGGTTCTTCTTGGAAAAATAAGACTTTTTCCAATTATAATCCCATTACAGTGCCACCTGGTGCGCGGTCGCGATGTAAAGTTTGTCGCGCGTACAACGCACCGAACTGCTTAATGAAGTATCGGATAATCGGAGTTATCGGATAATCGGTTCCGGTGGGCTTTTTGCATTTTCGATGGCAAAAATAACCCCCCTCGGTAATTTAATAACGATAATTATACGAATTAGCGGGTGCGAGGAGTGGACGTCCAGGCTATTTATATTTATGAATATAAATATTGCTACATTTATAGTAACGATCTCCTTTAAAACAAACAAGCTTTTTCTTCTTTTCGGAAAAGATTATAAAAACAAGATTCTCATTAAAACTTTGATTATGTATGCTAAAGTAACAGTAAAACGAAAACATCTCTAACATAAAACTCAAAGTTTACTAAGTAATTCTTAGTACGGTTGATTTATGGAGGTAAGTTTACGCATTTTTAGTAAACAGTAAGTGATATACAGAGACCATTGGGTACATCAAGCGATGGCGGTCGTATAATTCCATCAACACCCTGTAGATAAAGAGGGAAGGTTAACGTCAACAAACATACCGGGAAAAGAACTCAAAGACAGCCAATAATGTTACTTTTTCAGTAGCGAGCTCCACCCATTCAGGTAATCCACTAGTTGTTTATTTTTATAAAAAGCTCTAGTGTTTATTTATAAAGCTTCGAATGGAGATTTTTCTCTTTCATGGCTGCCAAAGAACGTCTCTTGTAAATACTTAGGTTAACTTTTTTTAAGATTTTTTAATTTTTATTAAAATTCTAACTAAAATTAATGACGCTAATGGTTTATGATAATACAGGGGACGTGCGTGTACTTTTGCGCACACACGGTATAATTGGAGATGGCGGAGAGCCATTATGCAAAACGGCCTTATTGTGCCGGCGTTTAGGGCCCATTTCGCGACCATTAAAAACAGTCCTCTGACCACAGACAAAGAAATAAATTTGAATATTTAAATACGTAATGTGGTTCAATTTCGGAACCCTCCTCAGTTCGGTCGTTTTTCCTCCTCACAGTAAAACCAAAATAATAAACGAAAGAGGAACCAAATATCGCAAAATAAACAAATTAACACCAACATAACAATAAAAAATTAAAAACGACTCTCTCTATCATTTTGAAGGACAAAGAATTCATAGGTAAGAAAGATGAATTGGTCGATATCGGAAAATTACACCTTAGTATCGACTACCAATACTCCATGCCAGGTGTATACACGTGCTGGAGGAGTTCCTTCAGTAGAAACTCCGGGATCCTCCCAGTTCCGCTCCCAAGGATCAGATTTCTAAGGAGATCACCTCAGATCCTTGGTTCACATGACCCCGAAGACTTCGCGAAAAAGATCTTCCTATTATAATGTTGGGGGGTTTATTGAACGTCTTAAGAATGGTAACAAACGAAATTGAGAACCCTTTTCCTGTAGATTTTTTTAACAACAAAAAAAAAACGCTTTATGTAGTCATGTAAGTATTTCAATGTCAATAAAAAGATGAATTTCGAATCGATATAAAACCTAACCGAACCACTCATTTAGTGATTTAGCAAATTAAAATCGTATCAAGCTTTTGAGATTCACCGACTAACTGATCTACAAGATTCCTTAATGGATCTCCCATAAACGTGGCGATTTAAAATAATTCCGATTGCCTTCGAGGGATGTGCCAAGGCGGAGGCGGTTTCGTTCTTTTCTTGTGGTTCGCGTGCTTTTACAAGACATAGAGAACCGGTGCTGGAGCAATTAGCAACTAACCGCCTTTGAACGTTGCGAACCGTGGCAAAACTATATCGTGAGGAATTTAAAAGTGTCAAGTAGACCAGTTTTCGTCCAACGACCTTAAATGTGCCAGCCTTTAAGTTAATTTTCTACAAGTATTTGTGTAAATGATTAGATTGAATGCTTTGTTAAGATTTTTCATGTGATGATATTTGTTGTTTTCATCATTTAGTTTTTTTTTTCAACTTATGGATTATATTTTCCTTTTGTAAATTATTTCCCCCTTTTTCCTTTCTTTCCCCTCTTTTCATTCCTGCTCGAGTGAGGCAAAGGGGTTCGCCGTTTTTGTTTTATTTATTGCGAGGGGGCCATTATGTCCATTACCGCGGGTCGATTTTACGCGCGTTTAGGGAACATGTGGTCACGTTGACTTAAAATATCGACGTCCCCGACACGCCTACACCTCCAGACGATCTTGGGTCATCCACTCATATTAATCATCAAATTAACATAGAAAATTTTAGAAATTGTAAAAAATCACCCCTTATGTTCGTTACAAAACAATAAAATTAATCTTCATCTTATTTTGGACTATGGACAGAAAGTGCAGAGCATAGAAGATGAATAATATGCATTAAAAAATCAATATATCTTGAGAAACATAGAAATCGCACAAAATCCTCATTAAAAGTCTATAAGTCCTGAACATATATGGAGAAAGATAAGTATTAGAGAAAAATTTTGCTGATGATTATCTGCAATTGTATGATTCTCGATTGAGAATCATTCAATTAGTCAACAAGTCAAAATAAAGACTCTTAGAAATCCCAAAGAATTTCTTCTAAGACTTCACTATAAACTCAAGAAGTTCGTCTTAAACTTGTTCTGGACTTTGAACACAAATGAAGACAAAAAAGAGTGAGTAAAGAATGTCTTAAATGTTCGGGAGTCAACTTTGATTTGAATATATCGATCAGGATCATACAATCACAGAAGTTATCAAGCTATGACAGACTATTGGACTTTTAGAAATTATGAATAACCTTCGGTAGCACTCCCGAGACGGTTCATAAATCCAAGAAGTTAACTCTCAATTCGTTATGTACTCTGGATTCGTACCAGGCGAAAAAATTATATAAAGTAGTAATAAGTGAAGAATATCTTAGGTGGTAGACAAACCGTAACAAACTTCTAGAATCTTAAACAGCAAATAAAATCCCCTTCAGGAATTTTTCATAGGAATATATAAGCAGTTTCTCTTAAGTTTCTTCTGGATCCTGGAGACATATGAGAAGAGTAGAATGTTAATGGAGATAATTACCAAACATGATGGCTTAAAATGTTGAAAATCAAATCTTATTTTTGAAAAAATTCTAATAAGTTATTTGTATTCACTGTGTTCCAAACACAGAAGATACATACATGAGTAGAGAACGAATATGTGAGAGAAGAACATCTCCCTCCTCCCACACTCCCCACCCTCACACTCCCCCGTACCAAGGGACTGGGCCATCGGATGTTATCAAGAGAGGGCCCCCGCATACAGAAATTTACTGTCCATAATTACAGGGTTGGCGATATTTAATTACAGATCCTTCGGCCGATCTCTCCTCTTCCTTTCCTCTCGCCCGGGTCTTCTTCGCCGGGCCGAAGGTCTCCTAAAGTTGCGGCAGCCACGTCAAGAACAACACCAAGACATTTTGCCATCTAGCGAAATTTAGTTTTAATTAAGGTAAGGGTTTTTAGGCGTTTTTTACTTGGGAAACCATCAAAAAGTTTCTTCAGTTAAGGAACTCATGTCACTTCTTGACAATCTCTAATTTGAGCTATTAAATGATATTTTTAAAGATAGTAGGGTATGTGTGGTTATAACTGTACATTTAATACAAAGTATACACCAAGTTTAATACAAAGTTATTTAAAATCAACAAAAACAACATTAAACATCAAAAACAGTTTCAAAACGATTTCCTTTAAATTTATTCCCAAGACAATTCCGTTCTAATGGCCAAATTGTCACTTCTTCATCGAGTTTATTATAACCGCAGTTTTTTACAATGGTTATAAACCTAACTGGAACCATTATCCGCTATTCAAGCGTAAAACGGTCACTATAGTTAACGGGGCGTTAAATTTAAAGTTGTTCAAGTTTTCTCTTAATACAAAAAAAGTTTCGCTGCGTTTAGCTTAATATTCCTAACGACAATAGTTTAATTAGATATATTTACTAAACTGCATTATATTACTGGTTTCTAAAAACGTGATATAATAGAGGACAAATGTTGTATAACCTAACAAGGATAATTATCCCGCGTCCCTTTACATTTCTGACATGGAAAACGTACATTTGTTAGGCAGTTATCGGATAATTTACCGTTTGCTAGATATTATCGGCGGGGTCATTTTTTTCCTTCTTATAAAACTGTATCCACGGAAAACAATTCGGCTAATGCGACCGATATATAACAACTTTATTCGTCTTCGATTTACCGTAATGACGCTGGAAATTAGTTGTTTGCGATTACGGAAGCGCCGCGCATACATAAATAAACTGGACAAATTGTCGACGATTTACCGGTCTTTTGGTTTAATACAGATATAATGGATTTCATACCCGATCGTTTTCATAGTTGGCAATTTAATCATTTTGTTAATATAACGTAACGATCTTATTTTGTGTATGTAAGGAGTTAATGTTGGAAATGAAAAATTTTTATTAACCATCAAGGTAATAAGTATCTATGTGTACCTAATGATAATGTGAAACTGTATTTGAAAAAAAAAAAAATGAAACTAAGCAGTCCTATGCTAACAATTAATTGCACAATCTAACAAACAGACATGCTCAACAGATAATGTCGATTGTTCACCTTCGTATAAATATTATTGACAATCCAACATAAAAATGAAAGCAAGTTCTGCAATTCAGCAAATAGATACATAAATATATAGCTCATCAGATTCCTATCAGGTTATTACATAGACAGGATGTCAACATTTAATAATCTACCTGGTATATTTATACTTCTGTCATCGTTAGAGATCGCAATTCACACGTATTGTTCTTCATTTCACGCATGCGTACCACTCACTCATCGTCTGCGCACGCGGGCGAATAGCGAATCAGCTGGAATTGTCATTACTCAACTACTAACAAATCTGATAATATTCATAAATTAATCGACAGAACAAAATTTGCTTTGAAACATTTCTAAACATAACGTATCCAACTTAAATACTTTCCAAATTATTAATACTTTAAACCGAAAAAACAATTCTGAATGCTAAAATTTTAAATTATTATAACTCGTCTGTTTTTAATCATAGATACATCGTGTTTGTACTTGAATTAAATGATTTTTAATAATCTTTAAGTTTTTTTTTGCAATTAATCGTTTTTTTTGTATTCTAAATAAAAACGTTACTTCATTGATAGAAGTGCTGTTTGAATTGCTTATATACCTATTTATTGGATTGGCTATAGTGTATCAAAGATAGATTTTCTGTTATTTAAGTTAATATAAGTAAATACCGTTAACTTAATGAGGAAAACAACCTTTAAGTATACTTTATATCTGATCAGACTCTAATAAATACCTGTATCTGTCGATGATCGTAAACCGTTGTAGATATCTATGCGGTTGCACATAGTTGCAGTTGGTGAGTACGAAAATTGCGATAGCCCTCTGGCCACCACCTACCAGTTAAACGAGCACCAGTTTGATAGCCTCTGAATTGGCTGAGATCGTGATTTGGTTGGAGCCGTTCGTTTTCGCGTCGTTCGCTTCTAGATCACCGCCAGGGGGCGTTCGTCGAACGAGTAGCCGGCGCTTGCGCCGCCCAGTCCTCGCGCAAATTTGCGCTTAATAGTTATAATTTCATTGAGTCCGGACTACTATCCGGGCTACGGCGATTTGTTTATTATTCAATTATCTCATATCAGCTTACAATAACTGTCCTCCAACGTTTAAAATAAATCGCTTACTATTTATTATGTTTTAATTTGGACGGATTCAGGTAAAGAGATGCCGAGATAAAATCGTAATTGCAAGTGCATCGCAATTAAGTCGGGTTGATTGTTATAATTGTATTTAATTATAGTAAAGAGTAAATGATAATAAATGGTTCGAGTCAAAACCTCACTACCAACATAGCGAGAAGGTTCCGGAATGGTTGCGTTTATGTATACAGTTGTAGGATCTTAAGCGTTCATATATCTTCCGCGGAAAGCACACACTGACACGCAAATCATAAGGCATCATCCGGAATGTCGTATATCATCGGAAAGAGAAAAGAACCAGTTCACACATTCGTGAAATGTTGGCGTAGCCGTTAGCTGTTTGTATGTGTGCGTCTCTCGCGGCTTGTATTTGCAAAAGAAGAGGAACGGTCCGGTCCGACCCTTGGGCAGAGCTTATAATTACGGCTTTATCTGATCGATGTATTATCGGAGGCAATATTGGTGAAGGTGCTTATTAAAACACTAGTTGTTCCCAAAGCACGCCGGATTCTCATTTGTAACAATTATTTATAACTTAGTGGCTCAGCCCGTCCGCTCGATCTTTTTTTGGGAACCGCCATCGACTGTAAATCATAACGTCCGCGGAAGGATTGTAATCTAGAAATCGGCTTCGTTTAGCTTTTGATGTATGAATAATTTCATCGGGTGATTTGCATGAGGCGGACAATCAATAATGAAAAACGACAAATTAAATTAAAAATGCAAATCGGAAAATTACCGTGGCCATAAAATATATCCAAAAAAACGCCATTTCGACAGATGTCGTCCCAAACGAGTCTACAAGCTCTTTTTTTGGGGGGAACCAACATCCAGCTCGGGGCATATTTTATATGACCGGCACTAAATAGAGCACCTGTCATGTTTTGTTCGGCGGAGATTTAGTCGAATCTACTCTGCCCCCCCGAAACGACGCACGCATTTTGATGTTTGAGGGTAAACGACACCGAAATCTGTATACGGAACCGAGCGCCCTACATAAATCTTCTCGTACGGTCAATTGAACCTCAACATGTCGAATAAATTGAGCGAGCATTATCGATGCACCCTTATTTATAGGTCCTCTATTTAGTAGAGGAATCGCTCAGAAAGCTTTGAATCACACCAATTTAGAAATCTAAAAGAAAAACTTTGTTTTAGAAAGTTTGCGAAATTCGATTACATTAACCCTTTGACTGCTGAATACTCCGATTAGAAATGTTTCGCGTCAACGGTGTGTACCTAGCAATAGTTATCGCTGCAGACTGAATTCTTTTTCACGCAATCTAAATCTGTTCGGCGCTGTATTAACAGGCTTATTTTGTACTTGTCGTTACTTAACCACATCGTTTAGCCAACGACTCCAATCCCAAACGACTTTTTGTAAAAATCGTATTTTGCAAATCAGTCGTTAGGAATTTTAGCTGTAAGCTGTAAGTTTTGCTATGCTAACGACATGAACGACTGCTACGGGGATGTCGTTCACCAAACGATCAAACCTGATCTGAAAGTCGTTCACAACGATGTCGTTAGAAGTTACAAAATACGAATTGTCGTTCATGAACGACAAACGATTCATAACGACGTCGTTAAGAGTTATACAATAAGCACGTAAATTATAATATAATACAGAATGCAACCACTTATCACTTTATTCACATAGACTATGAACGCACATGTGTGTTCACCAGGACAGCTTTCACTGGACACATATTTGCGCCAGTAGCAGTCAAATGGCTAACGAAATTAATATTAAAACAAAATTAATTTAAAATATTAAAAAAACAAATTTGCTTTAAAATGACTACAAATGTGGCAACTTTAAGTAGTTTAGAAGTTATGAATGATTTTAAGCAAACATAAAAAGTGGGAGACAATCGTCTTTTTTTTTAACTAAATGAGATAACTCGGTCGTTTTTGATTGAAGATACATCGTGTTTGTACTCAAAGGTTTTTTTAAATGATTTTTAAGAATTTTTAACTATTCTAATTCTTACTTTAATTTTAGAAAATTTTCCCCATTTAATAATTAATTTTCGAATGAAATATTCTTGAGAAGTGGCGAGGAAATTAAATTTCCTAACTGTCGTAAGTAATGGAGAAGATATTAGGTAGATCTTTAGTAGTTATTTTTATCAAATTTTCATTCCTAAAATTTTCAACCTCAATAATTACTAAAAGAAATATTTTAATGTTCAATTCACGGCTAGCTTCTCAATTTCTATTTTATTTTAGCTTGTTGGTGTGGTTAGCGGATCGATTTAATTCACCACAATCCTTGTTGTCACCGTTATTGTTATGAATCCGCGTCGTTTGATTAAATTTGGGGTGGCTCGCGCGATTTCGGTCGCAGGGTGCCGTGAACATGGCACGGCTGATTGCCGTTTCATTAAGTATTCATTGGTCGGGCGCCCCGGGAGCGCCCGGATTCCCCGGGGATCCCGATTGCCCGGGATCTTTTAATGCGCAATAATGCCCGAAAACGGCTCGGAATTCGGTTAGGGCTAGAAATCGCTGACGGCGCCACCCCGCGGCGTTATGTTTACCCACTACGTAGGCAATTGTTTTCGAACGTCCGTTGTTTTCGGTAATTAAGTTAACCCACACTTAACTTGGTTAAGTTGTGATGTGGTTTAAGCGGAATGTAAATTAGATTTCTATTAATATTTTATTTATTTAGGAATATACTGCAGGGGAATATATTGACAATTAAAATAAAATTAAGATGAAGAATTTTTGAAAAATAATGAGGTTCAAAGTGAGAGGCTTTTACATCTAACGTCGAGAATAGTTTCTTATTTTAAACTGTTTTACGCATCCGTAAAGTTCAAGAAATCGCGAGGAAGATGATTATTATGACGGCCACGTAGGAAACTCTATATTTGCATAATTTCGCGTCGGTTTCAGCAGATAAACGTTCACGTCCTGAAATTATACCGTCCGAACACACTGATTCAGCGGATTTGACTTGTTCGCGTTAAATAAACCGCACCACCCCGCCGCTTTTTGTACCTAGCCACGTACCATAAAATTAAACAGGCTTTAAGACAGTATCTGACCGGCATCTAATTTCTACGGCCACACCTTAATAATAATTTGTTTACGTTTGAATTTCATACCTTATTATGTTAATTATTTTAATAACAGTAACTACTTCTTAAGTCAACCTACTTATAAATAAGTTAAAAATGATGAGTAATCGTTTTAAATAGATTTTATGAGTAAATAATTTTCAGATAAAATTTACAAATTTTAAATATGAAATATATAATTGAAAACCATTAGGAAATTAAATTGACTTCAAGATAAGTACAAATACAACACATTTAAATTTAGTAGATATCAAGTTATTAACGGTTTGGAAGACGTTGAAGACTTTGGAAAAACCTAAAAGGTCATAACTCAGTTGCTTTTGATCATAGATTTGTCGTGTTTATACTTACATTAAAGAATTTTTAACACACTTTAAGTTTTTTTGTTGTTTTAGTTCTTTAAATTTTAATAATCATTAAAAAATTGTTCGAAATGATTAAAATTACACTAAAATAAGTTTCTCGCGTTATGGTGTATCTATTTTAAAACAGTAATAAAGTATAATTGTGTAATGATACAGCTGTTAAGTTAGAGTAAGTGCAACAAAGTGCCGTGCACAAAATAATCCGCACGGACAGAAATAGCGCCGGCTCAATTAATAACAGAAACAATGGCAACGAGGAGCAATTTTAATGAAGTGATGCCACACCACACTCGTGCTGGTAATATTCCACTTCATGCGAGGCAATTGTTGTTGAAGCACTTATTTTTTTATGTATTTTCAAATCCGCGAAAGCGTTAAAGGCGAAAAACGTAAATCACGCGATCATTAAAAAATTCCAACTAAAACTAAAAATAAGTTTAGAGCTGCTTATGTTAATCTATCTCAATAACAAATCTGATATTATCATTACTTGTCATTAAATCTAGGAATTTTAATTGTCCATTTCATACGAAACTAATTCCCTATTTAGTAACGAAGATGTGATATCTTATAGTTTCCACTCGGTCGTTTTCCGCTATTCAAGTTACGCGATAATTTGTTAGATTGCATACGAGCCGCACTTTTAAGTATTCCTGCGGGAAAAACCGAGAGCTTAATAAATTTAATCGCACTCGACTTAAACCGGGCGATCTCCAGCGAAGATAGCTGCGCTATAACCTACCGCAACGGTATCGTCTTGTCTTTCTTTCTCTTTCATGTCTAGATGGACGTCGGGCGTAATTACGGCTACGTTCGGAGATCAATTAGCAAAACTAGATTAAGATTATATCGATTAAAAGCACTCCGTGAGCTCACGGGGTACATCCTCGGCGACGTTCAAGTAATTTAACGGAGATATGGTCGTGATATACGAATAAAACGTTGAGTGTACTTCGTGAAGAAGACATTATGAAGATAAAATGAAAAATAAAATTTTAAAAATGGTTTATTTTTCTTATTTCTTAGCAAATATAAAATTTATCATTTCATGAATGTGCATCATCCACCTACCGTCTATTAAGAAATGATACATTTGACAGCATCCATCAGCTAATCGATAGAACAAAATTCTCTTTACAAACGAATAGAAAATTAAATTTACTTTATGATAACTCTAAACACCACACATCTAACTTAAATACTTTCCAAGTGATTAATGTTTTAACCCAAAAAGAGAAAATAATTGAAGGTGGGCCATTAAAAAAAAAAGAAATCTAAAACGTTATAGGTCGATTGTTTTTGATCATAGGTAAGTCGTTTTTATCCCTTAACTACTAAACATACGTCTCACAGACGGCTTTAGATATGTGAACATTATTAATTATTTATTAATTTTAAGTTATTAATTATTATTAGTTTAAAGTTTTATTAAATTTATTAATTATTATTAGAAAAGTTGACAGAAGACAAGTCTAAAAACTAGATTCTACTGCAAAGAGAAGCAATTTTGAAAAACAGCTTAAGTTTGATAATTTTTAAAATTGCCGTCTAGGAGACGCATCGTTAGTGAATACGTTACAAAAGTCAGATGTTAGTAGTTAAGGGTTGTACTTAAATTAAAGGACTTTTTGTAATCTTTAAGAATTTTTAATTATTTTAGCCGAATTTTTATTTACAAGTTTTCTGATTTTATAAATCACCAAAAAACTTTTTTTAAATTTTAAGTTTTTGTATTCATTCTTGACGTTATTTTGTGAAAAAGATTTCTAATCCTTCAACTAAACGTAAAATTGATTAGACCTATTCATATCAATCGATAATCTCAAATTGTCACCGTTTTGACTAGATGCTATAGAAAGAGGATCCCTATTGTAAAAAGGGGTTCGGGATATTATCCGGATAGTCGCGGGTTCTCCCAGCGGGAGAGTTTAGGAAGCCGAAGGAGAATATCGATTGCGTTTCGCTCGCAGTTAGCGGTCCAATCAATCACTAACAATGACGCGGTGACAGCGACAAGTCGCGCGGGGCACCCCTTTTCAGAATCGGGATACAAGAAGGGATTGTGGTTCGGGAGTAGTCGTCGACGTACGCTCGGACGCTTAAACGTCAGATGCACTTAACAATTGAAAAGTCGAGGAGATAAAACCCGAGGGTAATATCGTGACAAATTACCCCCATAGATAAGGAAAGAGGGGAGATAACGTTAATTTTCCATATGGAATTTGAACTTAACAGATTTAGGGTGATCAAAGAGTTGGAAATAAATCAATCCGGTTGGTTCGATCAAGTGGTTGATTTTTTTACTCGGTAACGAACTGAAAATACTCGGTTTAGATCTAATGAACCCTTGTAATAACAATAATCAAAGGGAATTTGTGTGCACTTTGCGACTGTTTATATCAAAAAATGATTAAGGCCGTGATTGATGGATTGACGGCCCGCGTGGGCATGGGGGGCGCGGAAGGCGTTCGGGGGGCTCTTGAGGGGCGCGGGGATCCTCGCTTGATCACAGTAATTTTCCCGTCACAGTCGCGGCCGCCGCCGCCGCCATAACCGACCGACTTTTACCGGACCCCCGAGTCCCTCTTCGGAGATTCAAAATTTATGTGCCAACCTCTATCCATTATGCGTGGTCATCTTCATACCCACACGAATAAAGAAAAAATAACGAGTCATAAATAAAACTTCGAGGAAAAAAAAGGCGATTTAATAATGTACAAGTTCTAAGATTTAGAAAAATGTGTGAATTTTTTGTTAATTAACATTCAATTAACCATTTCAATACATTATTAACCTTTGAGATATTCAATTTCTTTTGACAATGATACGAATAAAACATGTTCGGTGTTGTTGGGTAATCAATAATCCGGTTTTGAGCTATCAATAACGTGAGCGGCGGCCGAATAACGCCCAAAAGGACGTCCCGGGGGCGGCGAGACGTGGCCCCATTGTGTTGTTGTTCGCGGTTTATTAAAAGCGCTCCGCGTAGAAGATGCGAGGATCGCGTGCTGTCCAGAATGGAGGTGAGGAGATCGGTTCGCGAAAGAGAAGAATGGAAAATGGACGGGCGCCCGGGGTCGGCCCCCGAGTGCGCATTGTTGTTGCCGCCGACGAAAGCGGCGAAATGCCCTCTGACCGGTCCGACGCCGCCACCAATGACTATTGTTCGGGATTTGGTCGTCGTTTTTCCATAGCATTGTGTCCGGGGATAAAGTATGAATTGAATCGGAGGATTCAGATAAAGGTTAAAATTCCAAAACGAAAAATTTAAAAATTTTAGTATAGTTTAGTGTAGTTTTTCAACTTGTTGAGTAAGGGTCTATGGTCACAACACTATAGGAGATCAACATCACATTCAGACGATATGTCATTCTTCCTATGATCAGCCTACAATATTGTACAACTTCTGGATACTCCCATAAGAATATATGGAGGCAATATAGATGCGTCAATGTCGTGTTGACGTTCTGTGGTATCATGGGGATAGACCCTAAGTTAACATTTACCATTTATGTCCATTATTTACTACCATTATTATTAGCCAAAGCTAATTTGTCAATATATCATTCTTTTTTGTTCCTAAAGTTATAAAAAAATCTCCTCCACAAGCAAAAGAAAGTTGATTTTCCAACCAGGCAACTGGAAAAAAACTCGTCGAAACGGTCTTGGAAAAAATCACATTAACGAGATTTCTCCGAAAAGAAATTCTCTCCTTCGGTTAGTGGTGATAACCGTCAAAGATTGACAACGTCGCCGTCGAGGAGTGACAACCAGGTGCGCGCCACGCCCTCTGTCTCTATGGCAACGGACCCGTCGAGGGGGTGTGTCGTCGCGGCGCCCCGCGCCGTCGCTTTTTATTAGGGCGAACGTTCATTAATTTCGGCGTGGCGCGTGTCATAACACGTGTATTTTTACACGGGACCAACACTCGACACCGGACGAAAGCAGACGTGGGGGTTGGGGGATAACATGATAAATCTGATTATATGGACAATTGTCAAAATTTATGGAATTCAAATGGATTATTGAAATAAAATACTTAATACTTTGAAATATGTTGAACCAGAAAGTAACAGATTTAACAATTTTTAAGCAACATTAGTCTCTAATTGTAAAACTTTCTAATCTGCGTGATTTTCATGCATCGATTAAATTTGATTTTATAGAGAAGACCCTATATAGAGACTAAGAGTTAATTATGATATAATAAAATAATTTAGTTTTATAGATATTTGTAAAATTTTATCCATTGAATTATAGAACGTGAATTCTTTCAATCTTGATTCTTTCAATGAAGCATTACTTAGCTTCTACCTAGGCACTTTCTAAACTTTCTTAATCTATGTGATTGTCATACAACAACAATTCAAATTAGACTTTGTAGAGTTTATAAAATACAATGTGCAGGCTAAGTGGTTATTAAAATAATTATTATGTTTTATGAATATTTGTCAACATTTAACAGTTGGATTATGGAACCTAAATCTACGAAGCATCACTCAGCTTCTATTTAGGACTTTCTAATTAATGTGATTGTCATTCAATAGTCCTATCTAAAGGATGAGTGGCAAATAAATCTGCGTTAATTTTTCTTCATATTTTATGATATTGTATGATCCGCCATTGCATTTTTACGAATGTTAAAAAGAGAATGATTCTCTTCTCTTCATCCTTCTTCTCCTTGTTCTTTTCCTCCTTTGTCTTATCTTTTTATTTTCTTCTTGGATTGTAAAGTTATATTTGGAGCGTGCAGACAAGAAAGAAACAAGAAATAATTAATGCGTCTCGAATGGAGACGAAGAAGTAGGAGATGAAGAACAACCATCCGGGAAGAGATATAGATACGTCTCGATTTATCAACGTTACGGTCGTGGTTTTGGTTGGTCAGTCGGTTCGGTCGCCCACCGACCTGGGCCCGGTCTTGGTGTAGCTATTTTTTAATTGGCTTGCCGGCTGGTTCCCGCACTCTTCAAATCGGTTATGTGGGAGATTCACAACGAATGGTCCAGCCAACAGTAAAAAAATTTAGACGAAAGCAAAAAGGTTTCTCATCGATTTCGATCTCTAATTAACAATAAATAGAAGTAAATTTAGTCAAATCTTTAAAATCCTTTAACCCCCTCAGGATACCAAAAACTACCAGGACGAAAGGAAACTTCGGTTTCATCACCGTCAGGGGTTCTCAAGAGCTACGACTTCTCTTTAGCCGATTCTTTATAGGTTTCCCCCCATTTAGTCAATTTCGGAAACACTCCGAATCTGAGTCCTCTCTCTTTTCACTCTTATGTCGTCTTGTTCCACATTATTAAGGGGTATCTCGTGATTGTAAGAAAACGCGAAGGGGAAATAGTAACGAATAAAAACCGCCCTGCGTGTATAAACGCTCCCCTGGTAGATCGGGGGTGGCATCAGATGGAGGTGTCCCCCATTTGGGGGCCGAATGGGCGTGGCTACGTTATAAATCAAGAGATGCGCCGCCAAGGCCAAGTTATCTACGGGAAAATGTATAATGGAAATGATCAAGAAAAAGAAAAAAGGAAAATTTTGTGGTTAGTTTTATAAGTAGTGAATTAGATATTCAATTTTTAATTTATAAGATTTAAGAATTGAGGGTTTTATGCTGATCTAAGCCTGAAAAAGTGGGAAAGATAAAAAACAGAGTGAATTTAATAATGGTTTGTTAAACAACAAAGTTGCCGCCCAGCGTTTTAACTCTGTTACTAACCCAACCGAAAAGATGCAAACTCATTCTTAATAAACGTTACAATCTTAGATATTTTTTTATATTTTTCTAAAACAGATGTTACGGGTAAATATAATGAAATAAATATAATAAAATCTCATGAATGAGAAATGTGTTTGGCAAATGGATAGTGGCGGAGATTGATAGGAGGTAATAAGGGGATGCAGGCTTAACAGCTCGGATGTCTTGAGCACGTGTGGGGTGCACGGGGCGATCCGCCCCCAGCCTCCGAACTATGAACCCCGTCTGACCGGAATGGTCACCACTTTTGTCAATGGCCATTAGCGGAGTCATTAGTTCCGGATGACCGTCCACTCCGACGACTCTTAACGTTGCGAGCATTCCCGGGATATTTCGCACCACGTGTGATACCATAAAGGTGATATTTATAGGATTACACAACGATACGCTTAAAGTGTTTTTAGTTTTAAAGAAATACATGACAAAATTTAAGGTTGTTGGGAAGGTAATGAAGAAGATCAAGATGTATTCAAGATTGGACACATCGGATGCCGAAAATCGCCGCGATTAATATCTCTACTCACTATATGATTATCGTGCATATTTTTCTCCCTTACGTCGCTCATCCATTATATCCTCTCCCTTACGGATTCTCACATCTTTGCGTTTCCACTCGCGCCATAATCGTTCGGGCTTAATTAAAAATCTGGCCGATTAATCATCGAACCCCTTTTGCCGCCGCCCGGCAACCCGGTATTTAAAACAAAATTAACTGCTCGGCCCCGGGTTTGGGGCCCCCGATCCTCGATCATCCGCCGCGTCTCCACGGGGGAAATCACACGTTGCCTCCAAATACTATGTAATTACCGGAGTTTCTTGAGATGTTAAGTGCAGAGTAGGTGAAGCGCCAGTGCCACCAATAAATAAATCCGACAGACCTTCTCCAACTTCGACCGTTTGCGGCTACCCAAGATTATACTTTTAATTATCGGTTGTGTGTCTCAAAGATGATGTGTGATGTTATGGATTTAAAATTATTTAAAATAAAATTGAGATTTAATTTGTAAAACTTAAAATCTGCTGAGTCCTTTAGAAAATGTTCATTCTGATTGTGAGTCATTGTGGGCTCTTAGCCGGATCGTGCTGACCCGGAAACACCATCCGGAATACTAAAAAGCTCCGGACAATGCTTATCTTGAAAAGGGGGCGAAAATCGAACGCGAAATGTGTTCCGTTTGAGAGGTACCTTCCTGCTTACGACTGAGAGAACGTTTTTCCCCTATTAAATTCACTATTTACATTTTATCGCTATAAGGAAGGAATAAATTTAGAATCTTATGAGCAAATTGAAATCAAATACCATTTGCATAGGCAATTTGTATTTCTTGCAAATGAAATTGCCTATAAAAATGATTTAAATATTTAAAACATTTTTAATTTTAGCGAGTGTGCTTAATTTTTGTTAAAGTTTCGTAACAACCATAAGTACATATTTCTTCTGTTGGATGACCATTAAATGAGAAAATGATCCCGGCGCCACCGGCCACACAAAAACACACAACCCGACTTATGATTTATGTCCTAAGCTATGAGCTGTGTTCATTTTTAACTTGGAACCGCCCCGATGCGGTGCTGAAAACGCTTCATAAACTTGACTGTGATGGATACTATACCGTTGTTATTTCTATTGTAGTTATAACAAAGGCCAATATAACTTTAATTACGGTTCTAGTAAAAACAAACGTTTAGGTTTACTTTTAAAGACCATCAACGTTTTACGCTAATATCATTAAATGGAAAAGTATCCATGGACATAAAACCATAATAAAATTTTTTTAGTTCACTTTAGAAATGTTGTCTTGGTAGTTAATTTAAAAAAGAATTAATTGCGAGGTATTAAGTATTCAAGTGTTGAAAGAGTTGAATTTACGCAAACAAAGTGCGTGTCCGCAATAAATTCCGCATTAACGCGATGGCGGCCTATAAAGATCAGCATCGATGATAAGAGGTGCCCTTCGTGCGAGGAAAAAGGACGAAGAGAACGATTTCCAGGAACGATTTAACGAGTTAACGACGGATATATCAATATTGATTTTTATACACGGCAATCAAAAATGTTTTTATCCTTGTTTTAAGCTTTAGAGATTAGAATTATGATGCGGGATAGATTTCCTGTCTTTATTTAGATGTCTAATCTGACAGAGGTAGTTAACTCTGCGTCTACTTTTGAAGCTTGCGGAGGTATTTTTTAAGCTTTGAACATTAAATTTGTAATGGGAATAGATATACAGTGAAATTCCCCATCGCGGACACCCCCATTGAACGAACATCCGCCTTGGACGGACAGTTTCTCATGGAACGGACCGACTCTCATATAAGTAATTTACATTGCGTTAAGTCTCTCTTGGATGGACATTCCCTTGAACCGACACGGATACTAGAAGATGTTCTCTTAAACGGACAATCGCGCCGCGCGCTGACTTGGCTGTCTCTCTTTAATAAAAGATTTTCCCTTTAACCGGTGTTTTGCCGACTTCAAGGTACTGTTTGCAAGGTACAAGCGCAATCTATGTTGTGCCCCTCTGCTTAGCTTGAGTGAGAGACTTCCCCGGGTACACCGAGAGTTAAACGTTCTCATTTTTTCGGTACATACGGCGTTTAAGGCTGTGGTCTCGGGCCCGAAAAAGTTGTTCCAATATTTCGCGTTAACCGTTTGATAAATCAAAAAAAAAATTCCAACGATAGTTGTCTAGAAGTGAAAAATCTAGACATGCAAATAGAGATATTTTATAAATTATTGTTAATAACTGAGATTATTAAGAAAGGTTTTTAAAAGGGCTATTTGCATGAATAGATAAATATTCAAGATATATTTTTTCCATCTACCGTTTTTTGATATTTTAAAAGATAAGCGAGAAATTTTGGAAATTCCCACGGTACAAACTTGGGAATATTTTTCAATTTCGCTAGATAGCTCCGCCCTGATTGACCACGTGGTATGGCCGGCGGAGTTGAGTAGGTGCCGTAAGTAAACAAACAAGTTTTTTGTGTAAGTCGATTCTGCTTCGTTGTGCATTTCTGGAGATAAATACTTTCGAGAATTATTCGAGTTTGGAATTCACAAATTTTATTGCTTCTAGAAATTTTAGAATTTTAGTAAACTAAAATGAATGAAAAGTTCATTTCATAATTTTACTAATCTTTTTGTTATATAAGTACCTCGACCTCATGAAAATAAAGTTCGATATTGTAATTTTGAACACTAACTTTTTCTTTACATACATTACATGTAGCAGAGAAAGTATGTACAACTGGGCCAAATTGGTCACTTTTCAAGGGACACTCAGAGACACACAGAGGAAAAACAGTATCTAGTAACTGATGCTCGATTTTTATAAGAAATCGAATGTTGAAAACCTCATGTTGATATCTTTTACGGTTTCAGAGATATTGGGGATGCTTTTCGAGAAAGTGCATTTTTGAAGTCTTCATAATTTTTTTCCTGTTGGAAAATGTTTAATTTTGTGAAAACATTCTCGTGGCAACTTTTTATGTAGATTTTGACGGTGTAGGTTAGTTTTCTCTGTAAGCAATATTTTAATAGCTACATACATAAAAGTGTTTTTTTTAATGGAACACTATATTATTACATATTACACGAGAGCCTAGAATTCCCTTTCCAAAAATATGTCTATAAAGTTTGAAAAATGGGATAGATGCGATAATTTGTTTCAGAGAATCTGGAGAAAATGCAGAGGTTGTATTTACATAAACGACATACAGAGAGAAGATAACGTTTAAACTCATTTTTCTCGATGTTAAAAAAATTTAGATTGTTTGAATCCATAATCTGAACCAAAAAGGCTAAGTGATATCGCAAGCAAGGTATCATGTGTGGCACACTTTTGGAAAGGCAATTTAAACTCCCGTCGAATATGCAAAAATGTATAGGTGTTCCATTTGAAAAAGAAATATTTGTCTGCGTCTATTAGAATATTGCTTACAAAAAATCTAATTTACACCAACAAATTCTACATAAAAAGTTGTTTCGGGAATCTTTTCACAGAATCAAGCATTATCCAATAGAAAAAAAGTTATGGAGATTTTAAAAAAATGTACTTTTTCGAAAAACATCTGTATTTCCGAAACCGTAAGAGGTATCAATTTGCGGTTTTCACCATTCGATTTCTTATGAACATCGAGCAAGACACCAATATTATTTTACCCTATCTCTTATAGAAACAGGGGTGTCCCTTTACAAGTGTCCAATTTGGCCCACCAGTACAGTATAGTCGATTATCCTATCTGTACTACGAACTGCTGTACCATTTTAAAACATTTAATTTTTTTGCACAGTATTTATTACATATACTAAAATAAGTCAGGATCTTATTAGAATTTAGTAAGAAAGATACATCTAATGTTTCCGTCTTTTTTTACTTTACTAAAACGAAGTGAACCTCGATTCATGTGTTCACTTCTCGACAAAAGATAAATAAACACATGAGTTTCGAATATAAATCCTTTGTCTGTTATCTACAAAGGGCGGAGCGTAGCCCAGAATTAAGGTCCACCTTCTCACTCCCGCGCGTCCGTCTCCTGCGCCCCTTAGAAACTCGATGACCGTAAGACCACAGCCTTAATAATAGTTTGACGTCTATGCAGAAAAAAGATGCAACATGAAATGCCCAAGGAAACAGTTAAAAATTGCTCCCTACAGCAGAATTTAACCACGACAATATGCAAAGTGAAGACCAACTAAATGAGGATTTGACATCTGATCCAGAAGATAACTTACCACTTAATACAGTTACAGATATTCTCAAAAAAAAATTGTTGGGATTGACTGACAACGAAAAGCTTAACGATTTTTTGGAAATGGATCAAAATTTATATGTTGAAGATCCAGATTCAGGACAACAAATCGAAAATTCAGAAGTCGAACAACTGTCGGAAGATTCTGACGTCGATGAGGTACCAGTTCCAGCGGAGGATATCAAAAATTATGGTGAAGCTATTACCCTAAATTATCAGCTTAAGCCTTAAACGTTTTGAAAATACATTTAGAAGTACATTTTCTGGAGGTCTGTTAATATTATTATTGTTATTATTTAATACAGAGGGCAAGAATACTCTTAATTCTACTTAATGAATCTTAGTTTTTTGGTTATTTTAAAAACATTCACATAAGCACTTTAAACAACCGAATTTTTTAAATTATAGTTTTCATAAAGAAACGATATTTACTTGGCGTTTCTCTTAGGCGGACACCCCTCTTGAACGGACACTTTCGGTCGGTCTCCGGTCTCGTTGGTGTCCGCCCAAGGGAGATTTCTCTGTAGTATCTTTAGTTATCTAATTGTACAAGACTGCTCTACCCTTACTATTAGTCAAATCTCCAGTAATTTTTAAAGTCTGTGGTGGTGTATTTTAAATCTTTCAATAT
Source organism: Digitonthophagus gazella (assembly GCA_036711955.1). Taxonomy (NCBI): domain Eukaryota; kingdom Metazoa; phylum Arthropoda; class Insecta; order Coleoptera; family Scarabaeidae; genus Digitonthophagus; species Digitonthophagus gazella. The sequence goes on along the minus strand of JASCIT010000001.1, from coordinate 25,057,820 downwards.
GTATAAGTACTTATTACTTTTTAATAATTTCTGCACGAGGATATGTCGAAATTGTGATAATAATAAGAAGACAACAAGATAGTATTCCCCTCAAAGTTTTCGCGTAATCTTGCACTTTGCGGGGATTTACTCTTTTAAACTTTAGAAACTAGAACTTTAGTGAGACAAAATGTACTGTCTGTAGGCTGCTCGTCCACTGGACTTGTAGTCGTGTAACTAAAGAGTCGTGCGTGTAGGTCCGTATTGACATGACTAATTCCAATACACAGATTGTGAATGAACCGCCTCTATTGCAATCGACTACTTACAAGGAGACCACAAGATGTTGTATTCATCGATTTTGATGAAAGTGGTATCAATCGATAGATTGATACACAATTAGTACACAATACAAATCTGTAAAATATTAGGGTGCACTATTCAGGGATTCGCGAGTAACACCACTTTACGTCATCCGTTAGCCACTCCCTCTACGACCGCCTCTGGTTCTTTTTTAATTAAATTAAATTAAAAATCAAAGTAAAAACGAAAAAATGTGTTGAATTATTTGTTTTCAAAACATATAACAATAAAATATTAGAAGAAATAAAGTGAAATATTAAAAATTTTGATTGTATTTAAAAAGCAGTTACGTCATGAGGTTCGAACCACCTCGTTCCGCATGTGGAAGCCGGTTCGTGATGAGTCATCAAGAGGTGGGATCGGGAGGAGGACAACCATTGATATATAAGTGGGGTGGCCTCGAATTGCGACCTAAAATCGCGATTTACTTGCGAACTGCTAAATAATGCGCCCTAATATTTTACACATTTGTACTACGTACGGATATCTATCGATTGGTACTACTTTCATTAAAATCGGTGAATACAACATCTTGTGGTCTCCTTGTTAGTCGTACAAGTCTTTCCTCGACTACATGAGTCTTGCGACTGATCCTTCTGAGGTAGGATTTTACGCACGTAATACATAATATGCACTGAATATATTTTCTATGATAATAAGTATTAAAAAATCCCTTGATTTGTATGTGGAATTACCTCTTTAACGAAAAGTCCAACATCCAATTTACGTGCTATGATATACTACAATAAATGTCATGTAAATACAGATCTGTCATAATTATTGCAGAACCCGATGCGAAGGTTGGCTGCAGGCAATGCTAAACGGAGTAAGTTGACTAACATAAAAGGAATCAAATTTTAGCATAAAAAAGTTGACTCCCTATTTTCTGTAAACTGCATTTCAGGTACTGCTGACAATTTCCTGTTGCTTGTAACGACAGTTTTCGGTTACTTTAACAATAGTGAAAAAGTCATATAAAGGCCATTTAATTAAAACAGCTAACAATAGGGACTTTCAGGTTATGATAACGATAATGTCATTGATTCCTAGGAATTTTAGGACCTAAACAGATAGCATTTAAAAATATGTTGTACCTATAAAAATTAAGGAACTTATGGTTGAGTTTTGAACTTGTTTGTATTACAGAAATTGTTCCGTTTGGTGTCCCCTGCAACCTTCTTTCGGGATCTATATAATTATGAAATACCGTCAACATTACATTAGATGAAAAATATTAAGTATGGCGTAGATGGATCAATCAACCTTTGCACCTTGATCAAATATATGTATTGTACCCCGATATGTAAAACTTAACATTTTGATAATCGAGCATTCAAGATGTTCTCAAACGTAGCGAGGCGCATCCGATAATAATCAAACATTTTCTGGAACTGTCCACAAAGGAAATACAGTTTTTAAGTTTATTCCGATTTCAAAATACAACTAATGTTTAACTACTATAGTACTCTATAGTAGTAGTACGTAGGTCGTCTCCACTGGACGACTCTAGTCGTTCCAAAGTCGGATGAATAAAAGTCGTATGATACGTTCTGACTAGAAGTCGCACGACAACGCGCCAGTGGACGAGCAGCCTTATTCAGTTATCTAATTCGACAAAGATATTCTGTTCTCTGGTATTAATTAAGTCTCAGCCAATTTTTATAACTTGCGTAAGTTTATTTTTAATCTCTCGATATCTAAAAGTGCTTATTATTTGTTGCAACAATTTTTTTACGTGGATAAGATGGAAACGTGATAATAATAAGAAGATAACAAGATAATGGTCCCTGAAAAAGTACTTTTTTTATAATGACGTAATTGCAGTGGCGACATACGTACTTACTTAAACGGGTATAGTTACATAGTTCTAACAAACCGTTTTTATAGGAGAGTAAACGTGAAGGCGACCGGACGGTTGTTCGTCACGGCAGCTTCGGCAGACGGTGTTATTATTCCAAATTACGGTTCGTTTGTGGCGTTAATTACCAAAAACCCAAAAGGCAACCGAAACGAGTACCCGGTTGAAAGAAGCCGTTTAGAGTTAAATTTTAATTGTTTTTTAAACCATTGATGATTTCATAATCTATAGAAATTAGAAACCTTTTCTGTGGTATAGCACGTGTCTAGAGATAAATAAAAAATCATACATTTTCAAAGTGTGAAATCGATTCGTATCAGGTAAATAAGGGTGTTCGTTTTTGAAAGGCGCCACCGTGTCGCCCGGCCAGTTAGTCACGACGACTGCCGAACGCCCTACCTTTAATTAGAACGGATCCTAAGCTTGACTTGGAAACTGGCCGAATGGACGAATCCCTTAAGAGCTTAATGTACTTAGGAGGATCAGGGCGAGCGGTTCTCTTTGTCTACGGTCTCGATCCGTCGGGTGGGCGTCGACCAATTTGTATTTTGTTGTGGGAAAAGTTTGCCCATTTTTCCTCTTTATTCCCTCATCCAAGTGGAGATCGTGTGCGTAAAGCTATTTTTAATGGCGCCATTTGTCCGAGGGTTTGATCGCTTTCCCTCTAAAATTTATTAAAAAAGAACACCAAGAAGGGCCATGGAAACGATAAAGGTTTGAAGAAATAATAGAAAAAATTTGATTAATAAACCGTAAAATCACTTTATATTCCTTTAAATTAATTCATCTGGCAATATTATTCACAAAACGAATAATTAACGGTTATTTGTAATGATTACCGTCGATTAAGTCATTAATGTATAACGATTTTGGTGTCACTCGGGTATTAAATTAAGAAATAAGGGAAAGCAAAAGTTACTTAACGTTTTACAAAAAACAAGAAGTTGTTCAAAATAACTTGGTAAACTGGGTAAACCGTTAAACCTATTATACTATTCCTAAGTGATTTACTATCCGGCTAGGTTAATTAGAAAAGACAAATTTCGACCCTATGGGCTTATAAATCGTCGTTACCCTCGTTCTTGGATTTAATTTATTACCCACGTGTGTTTTACATAACCATTCTTCCCTATTCTATAACGAACAAAGCTCTTCCCTTCATTCTCTCACGAAGATTACATTCAAATAATTTTCTCATAGGGAAACAGTGTTATTCAAAAGAAAAAAACAAGTATAATTGAATTAATTGTAATTGATCATCAGTAATTTTTATAAAGGATCATCAAGCTTGTTTACTATATTTACATGTATAATATGTAAATAATTCACAAAACTATGAGTGGATTTTTGTAAATAAGAATTTTAAAAATATTTACATACTAATTATCTAATGATAAAACTATTAATTTAAAGACAAAAACATTAAAGTTATTATTAAAATACAAATTTGTTTATATACAATTTCTAGAACCTATAAAAAGTATCTCAAAATTCATTTCTCATTGTTTTATAAATTTTCTCTCATTTAGAGGAAATAAAATTTTTATTTTATTGAAGTTTCTCTTCCCTTTCTTTCAATTTAAAATAACGGAAACTTCTGGTTGAGCGAACGTTGGCCACACTGATTAGAATCTCGCGTGAAGCTTTAAACACAAGGGCACTCAAAATTGCTTCTACGAAATTAGTCAAAAGGATGCGATCCGGATGCGCTTTTGCCCTTCGTTTTGTCTTAATTTTCCCAGAAAACGAATTAACCAGACCACTTTTATTATAATATTATAATAAAAACGACCTCGACGATCTGAACGATCCTAAAAACATAATCCAAAAATAAAAAAAAAATTCTTGTCTAAATAATACAAAACAAAATTGTATTAAAATGAGAAACAAACTGTTTTTTAATGGTTTAAACGTTTAACGTTATACATGGAAAGTTCTAAGAATTTTGTTATTACCATTTCAAAGTTATTTATGTATATTCATAGATTCAATGGAATGAATGTATTGATTGTCTTTTAAAAATAAGTCTTATTGAATAATCAAAGAATTACTAACCGATAATTATAGGTGGGATGAAATTGTGTATCTAGGACATCCAAAGTATATTCAGCTTTCACTTAATCATAGATTAAAAAGTACGAAATATAAAAAATTGGTAATGAAATGAATGGATTATCTTTTCCAATTATATTAAAATGTCTTTAGATTTTTAAATGTAAAAGTTAATTCTTCTGAAAATTAATATTAATGTCAACATTCATAGGGTATCTTTAAAATTTCAAGTGATTTCCTTTATTAAGTTAAATTAATTACAGAACATTTAAATTTTTAAATTTCTAAATAACTTCTTCTGCCAATTAAAATCTGCATAATTTTTTAGCAAATTTCACTGACTCATAAAGTGACTTCTTGAAGCCTATTGCTACTAACAACAAATTTTTTACGAAGCTTAACTCTTTAAAAAAATTCTTAATTTTTTAAAAATCCTTTTATTCTTAAATCTCTAAATGTTTTCTTCTGTCAATTGAAATTAATAAGAGGATATCTTCTAGATCTTTGAATCTAAAAGTAGTTTTATTTTCCATTTGATATAAACGTTTTCACAGGATATTTCTAAATCTCTAAATGATTTCCTCTGTTGAATGAAATTAATTACAGAACATCTTCTAGCTTTTTTAATCTATAAGTGATTTCTTCGATCATTTAAAATTAATATAATTTTTTAGAGAGTCTAACTTTTTAAAGTGATTTTTTGTCCATTGAAATTAACATAATGTTTTATCAACCATAATTTTTTTTATTTATCTTATTTTTTCAAGTCCTATTCCTAAATGTGTGTCTTCTTTTCTCAATTGAAATCAACGTTAATAGTGACAGAATATTTATAAATCTCTAACAAGTAAGTGATTTCATATGCTGAATGAAATTAATTACAGAATACAGTGAAATCTCCCTTGGGCGAACACCAACGGGCCCGACCGAAAGTGTCCGTTCAAGAGGGGTGTCCGCTTAAGAGAAATCCGAAGTAAATATCGTATTCTTTTAATGAAAAATGTTATTTATAAAATCAGATATTTAAAGCGTATAAGTATGTGAATGTTTTTAGAATAAATAAAAAAATTAAAGCTTAAATTCACTTATTAAGTAAAATTAAGGGTATTCTTGCTCTCTGTATTAACAAATTGATGTACCCATTAACTTAAAGGGACTGAAACTCTCTTTCAAAGATTAAATAATTCATCGACGTCAGAATCTTTAGATAGTTCTTGCACTTCTGGATTTTTAATTTCTTGTCCTGAATCTGGGTCCTCAACATGCAAATTTTCATCCAGTTTTAAAAAATCGTTAAGGTTTTTATTATCAGTCAATTTTAACAAATTCTTATATTTGAGAATATCTGCAGAGTACATTAAGTGGTAAGTTATCTTCTGGATCAGATGTAAAAACCCCATTTAGCTGGTCTTCACTTTGCATATTGTGGTGCTTAAATCCTACTCTACGGAAGCAATTTTTAACTGTTTCCTTGGTTACTTGGGCCCAAGCGGTTTTTGCAAACTACTATACATCCGCATATTCTTTTCTGCAAAGACGTCAAACTAGTATTGAACCCCGTATGTACCGAAAAAATGAGAACGTTTAAATATCGGTTAGTCGGGGAAATCCCTTATTCAAGCTAAGCAGAAAGGTACAACATAGGTTGTGCTTGTACCTTGCAAATATTGAAGTCTGCCAAGTCTGCGTGCGGCGCGATTGTCCGTTTAAGAGAACACTTGGTAGTGTCCGTGTCCGTTCAAGAGAATGTCCGCCCAAGAGAGAGTTAACGCAATACAAATTAAATGAGAGTCAGTCCGTTCTATGAGAAACTGTCCATCCATGGGGGGTGTCCGCTCAAGGGGGGTGTCCGCGAGGGGGAATTTCAGTGTATATAGTTTTTCTTACATCCCTAAGGGCTGGTATTATAGACGCAGAATAAGATAAATAATTTGCAGTTTTTGTTTAATGAGTACAGTTAAATCCCCCTTGGGCGGACACCAACGGGACCGACCGAAAGTGTCCGTTCAAGAGGGGTGTCCGCCTAAGAGAAACGTTTTTTATGAAACCTATAATTTAAAAAATTCGGTTGTTTAAAGTGTATATGTGAATGTTTTTAAAATAAACAAAAAACTAAGATTCATTAAGAAGAATTAAGAGTATTCTTGCCCTCTGTATTAAATAATAACAATAATAATATTAACAGGCGCACAGTGGGGCGAAATGCTCAAAAATCGGACATACGTGCAAAAAAATAATTTTTTAAAAACTGATACTTTCGGAATATTTTTATATTCTACACACTTTAGTCTACTTATAAATGCATTTGAAACATTAGTTATTATCGAACTTCCTATAGAAAATATTTATCAAATTCGACACTTTCAAAAGTAATGAAGTTTCGTCGTTTCGACATGTACTGCTTTAAAAAATTCTCCCATCAAAACTAACCGACGGGGATCATTGAAAATTTTATATTATGAGGAGTAGGTTTCAAACTTCATATTATGATTATTTTCATCTTTTAAAAATGTTTGGATACGCTTAAAACGTGCTTTAAATCTAACGAAATGTATATGACACAGATCACATATTTTAAACAGCCATAACTTTTAAGGTCCAAGATGGACCAAAATATGGAATACACCAAATGATTGTCGAAAGACTCTAGTTTCTAAAAGCCCTTATTGTCCGTCCCCTCTCGTCCCCTTTTTTATAAAAATCGCATTTAAAGAGAAAATATGTCAAATTTTACGTTATCTGTCATGTAAAAGCGGTTTATATTAGGATAATAAATTACATAAAATCGTTATTTAGAACATTTTTTTTTGTATCATGGAAAGAATTGTAGACAAATAATGACATTTTTAACAACTCATTAATTCCGTTGGAGCCTATAATTCTTTAAACGCCTAAATTTTGCAAGAGAAGGAAGATTTGCAGAAAATTTTTCTGAAGACAAAAAAATTAATTGTGAAATAGCAAAAAATGTATTATTGTATTAAACTTGTAGATTCGACAATGCAATTATAAATATACAACATTTATAAGTCATAATTTTTTTTATCAAATATCTGCATGCTGAAGTCATGTGGGTATGGGTTGTTACCATCTTCTTGCACTTATCTTTGCTAATATAGGATCATTTGTAAGCTACTTAATGTTAAAAATCTGCTATAATTCATATTATTTATAAAAAAATTACGTCCTGTTTGGGAATTGAACCCGCTTCTGCATCAAAATGGATTTTTTTCCTTTAAAAACAAATAAAGTGTTAATTTCTTTAATAGCATACGCACAGCTCTTTCATATACTTATTCGTATATCTATTTTACCCATTTACACTTAATTTTAAGGTTGTTCTATCGAAAAAAAGAAAGTTATGTGGCGAAGTCCGTAATTTAGCTATGTCGCCCCACTGTGAGGCGTCCAGAAAATGTATTTCTAATTTGGAAAGCAGCTCCAAAGACCCTACATCTCCGTGATTTTCGACAAAATGTTTAAGCTGATTGGTTGGGGTAATAGCTTCACCATAATTTTTGATATCCTCCGCTGGAACTGGTACCTCATCGACGTCAGAATCTTCCGACAGTTGTTCGACTTCTGGATTTTCGATTTGTTGCCCTGAATGTGGATCTTCAACATATAAATTTTCATCTATTTCCAAAAGATCGTTAAGGTTTTCGTTGTCAGTCAATTCCAACAATTTTTTTTTGAGGATATCGGTAACTTTATTAAGTGGTAAGTCATCTTCTGGATCAGATGTCAAACCCTCATTTAGCTGGTCTCCACTTCGCATATTATCGTGCTTAAATCCTGCTTTAGGGAACAATTTTTAACTGTTTCCTTGATTACTTGGGCCCTAGCGGTTTTTGCAAAGTATAGTACATCTGCATATCTTTTTCTGCATAGACGTTAAACTAGTATTGAACCCCGTGTGTGCCGAAAAAATGAGAACGTTTAAATTTCGGAGTACTCGGAGAAGTCCCTGATTCAAGCTATGCAGAGAGGCACAACATGAAGACAGCCATGTCAGCGCGCGGCGCGGTTGTCCGTTTAAGATAACATCTTCTAGCATCTACGCCCGTTCAAGAGAATGTTCGTCCAATAGAGAGTTAATGCAATGCAAATTATATCAGATTCGATCCGTTCCATGAGAAACTATCCGTCCAAGGGGGGTGTCCGCGCAGGAGAATTTCACTGTATTTTTTTTTATTCAGTAGATTTCGGTATTATAAATGGGAAATAAAAAATTCCGCTATCAAATCTCATAATGATTTTACTTGCACGATCTTGGATTAAGCAAATTTTTCATCGCACTTAATATGAAATCTATTCCATTATTGTTAAATTAAACATTGGAGTGCTTTGTATTTAAGCGGGAGTTGTATTTATGGTAATACAGTGGCATCAGTATTGTTGTTCTCAGTTAGTAATACATCTGAATAAGAATATAAACATCGGCGTCCACGAAGACTTTGTATTTTTCATTGAAGTTGATTCAACTGCCGTTGGAGATGTAGACGATTCTAAAAAAGTTAACATGATATTGCATATGCTGCTTGAGTGGGTTTTTTGTTGAAAGTTGCATAGGTTCACTTTAAAAAAATCAATATCAATTAGCAATAATATTACCAAAAAATGCCAATTATTCTTTTTCTTTGCAAAAACACTCTAGAAAGTTCATATTTTCTAAAATACAGGTGTTTCATTTAAAGTGACATACTGATATAAAACATACACTAAAGCAGGAATTGAAAAAAAATAATGTAACCGTTTTGTTGTTAAAAAGTGAGACACATAGTACACATAAGTAAACATTTAAGGGTTGCCTAAAGGCCTTTCGACGATATTTTTGTTTTTCTCAAATAGCACACTTACTTCCTTCTCTCTAATTTTTAAACAACTTGAAAATCTATTATTAGCCTTATCATCAGCAGTTTGTGCACTACTAAATTTATCAGCAATAGCATTCCAAGCGTCCCGATTCTCCTTTACAATTCAGTTATACGTTCTTTTGTTGTCAATTATATTTCTATGCCCTTCCAATATTTCATAGTGCTAATGAAATAGTGCTAATTTTCGGTATTTTTAATCCCATTTTGGCATTTACATTCAAAATTGGCAAGAATGTCTCTGGACAAGACAATATCGACATCACATGTCGATTTAAATCTAATAAAATTCATTAAATTAGAAGTGTTTGTTCAACCAATAACTAATTTGATCAGATTGTTTTATAATAAAATCGGGAAATTGGTCCCTCTTTTTTTCATTTAGTATTTTGACCGTACTAATCAACGGAACTATTTTTTATTTTTATAGCGAATTTTAGAATTTCCTGGGGCGTACCACAACTATGTTCATAAACGTAACTTACGAAAATTTGTGTACTGAAGTGTGCACAAGTTATTAGCGAATCTACTTTTTCAAAGAGAGCTTTTTAACCAACCGAAACCACATAAAACTTTTATTCTTAAATCACAAAGTGTATTCTTATACCAATTCTAGATTTTTAAATCTAAATGAAGTTCCTAATGTCAATTAAGATTCACAACAGAATTTTTAGTAATCCCTTTTAAAACATTTCACAAGTTTTTAATATCCTTTTAATCAATTATTTATACCAAATAAATAAGTATAACTTCATTCAGTTTTAAGCAAATATGATATAATTGCATTAATTAAAATTAAAGTCTATAATTTTTACTCAAGGGGCGGTTTTAATAATATCACCTTTGATAACATGTCAATCAGGCTTTAGAGAATCAGTTGACGCATCTAAATAGTCAAACAGTTTCGACCTTATTGAGTCGACGACACACGCCTTCCGAAAAAAGGCCCCTTATTGAATCTTTGATCCCAGGCAGGGAGCATGGATCGAACTCCTAATTTGCATCATATCGTTTTCTTTGTGTCCCCTAATCACGATGTTTTAGAATTTTTCTTAGATCCATTACAGATTATATCATGTATTTGATTAAATATTGAAAACGATTAAAAGCATATTAACGAAAGTGTATCCAACTTAGGAGATTTTCAATTTAACCCGATCTCGATCCATCAAGAGCATCACTTTGTTGAAATGCAATAAATGCGGCAGATTACCGGCTACATTATCGCTTATTACGCGCGATCAGCACATCAGAAAATGGGTCTCGACGTTGATCTGCTTTCAGCCGCGATCTGGGATGAATCTTCGGGGGGCGCGATGTCTTATCGGAGATTGATCTCCTCCGGTGGACGTTCGCTTTCCACTTACGAGGACATTACGTTAATAATAGTTATTAATGCTTTTTATTTGCACGTCATTTATCTTGTTACGTTACTTAGGCCGTCGCGGCCTCGGATCTCGATGATATTTTTTGGTAATCCTTTTGGGACCGGTTGAACCCAACGTTGGACGAACGATCGACCCATGAAAATTTTCAAAACACCGATTACGGTTAAATTAAATTTTGACGGGATCCTATAAGAAATAATGGGAGATGAGTTTTATTACTAAACCGTGTCTTGAATTTTATTTCATCTAAAATAAGATTTAAATTCAATCACTTTGAATTCGTTGTCATTTATGAACATAACGGTAACCTTGAAGCAAATTTACATTTTGCCACATTCACCATTCACCATCACGTATAAATAGATGCATGCACCTCCGGCTTTATTCCTTTCTCCGTGCCCACACTTCCTACCGAAAAAGCTTTTACCTCAACGAATATATTTCATTCTTGGTTGGTATTTGCCAACAAGAATCAACAGCAATAAGTCCCCGTTAAAATCACTGCTTTCATCTGGCCACAGGCTGTGGTTAAGCAGTTAACAATTCTAATCAGCAGTCTGCGCGTCCGCTCTCCCGGTTTTAAGATCGCCCGTTCGTCGTAGAAGATAAGCTTCCGATGGCCGGGAAGAAGAAGAAGAAGAGGAAGAAGAGAAAAATGCGATCGAAAACCCGCCGCAATAATTAATCGGTGGAGGCTGTGCAGTTGAATCAGCCTGAATTACATAGGGCTCGGTTCGATCACGGATTCCAATCACGCCTAATCGTTACTAAGGCAGCCCGACTTGCAGGAAACTTCGAGTAGCAAATGATAGGTTTCGTTCTGATCTTGCACGTACATGAATCTCTCTCTTCTCGACCATGTATATGTATGGGTTTGTCTAGTCCTCTTCTAAGACGGAAGTTGTATAAGATACAATTGTATGATTGGTGTATGATTGTTGAAGCTACCATTCAATAATATCAGGATAATATGAAAATTATTCTACTTTTGTAGGGGAACAGAAAGAAAATTATTTTTTAGAGTTTGAAAAGTCAACTTCGTAGGAATTTTTTATTATTGTTTGTTATTATTGTTTTATCAGATCAGTTGAAAACAATCGTAATATAAAAATTGCTCTTGTTATGAAATAAAATTTTGTTATTGAAATCTAAAACTTTGGCAAAGGTTGGCAAATCAGAAGATGACGCACAATCTTTAAGACCCTGTCTCTTCGATATGAAAATTACTCGTTCTCAAACAGAAAAGAAAACATTTCTTGGAACCTCAAATCTAGTCAATATTAAAATTGAAAAGTAGCTCATCTGAGAAGAATATTCGAGTATCATATTTCAGTTTAGATTTTGTTCTGATTCTGCACAACCTGACTTAATGTTTAAACAATAATATTAAATTGTTGGTAAATTAGAAGAACACAATTTTTAAGATTTTAAGCAATCATTCAATAACAAATCGTTGAGAAGAGAAAGAGTTTGACATAGAGGAGATATTTTTTTTTGAGAAAAATTTCAAAATTAAGATAACAATTCGATTGAAAAATAGCTTTTTCTTTTAAGAAAACTTTAGCCAAGAAACTTTTGTTTAGATTTGATACATAATCTGATCTTTCACAAACTTGAATGTCTGCTCGAAAATTCCAATCTATTAGTCAATGATTTGTATAAGCTCTCGCTGATATTGTGCACTCAAATAGAACAGAAAACATTGTTTCGAATCCAAAATCTAGTCAATGTTAAGATTGATAAGTAGCTCAACTTAGGAACATACCTTGATTAACAAATTTCTATTCAAAATTAGTTCCGATTCTATACGAACCTGAATATCTCATCGAACAAGTTTAGTAATTTTGTAGGCAAATCAGAAAACGAGACACAATTTTTAAGATTCTAAGCTACCATTCAATAATAAATTGTTGAAACGAGAAAAAATGTAGAGAAGAAAAAATCTCGATCTAGTTCATATTTCGATTGGAAAGGAACGAAAGAAACTTCCTTTCTTCGAAGGAAACACAAGCAAGAAATTTGTGTTTAGATATAGTTCTGATTTTGTACGAACCTCAATCTCTGTTAGAATCAGTATATTAATTTGTAAGTGAGTTAAAAGATAAGGCACAATTTTTAATACAGGTAACCCTTCTATAACACGGTTTTCCCCAACACGGTTTCGCTCTAACACGATTAGAAAATTGCGGAAGCCCTCCTTTAATACGTTAGTGGGTTTCACTGTAACACGGTCATGAAAAACAGAAATTTAATTTTTTTCAAATGGCACACTAAGTTACCATAATAAGAAGTTTAAGGATTGGTTTTTTAACTGCTTTGTCCCGGAGGTGGAAAATTATTTAATGAAAAACAATTTGAGTATCAAAGTGCTTTTGCTGCTCGATAACGCGCTGGGTCACCCCCAGGATCTAAGCCATCCCAACGTCAGGATAGAGTTTTTGCCACCAAATACAACGTCGTTAATACAACCTTTAGACCAGGGCATTATTTACACCTTTAAGTCATACTATATACGACGGTCCCTTCAATGGATTTTAGAAGCAATGCATTCAAAAACAAATGATATAATGGGAGCGTGGGAAGAATTTTCATTCAAAACATGCATGGACATTATTCTGCTTGCCATGAAAGAACTTAAAAACAAACCCTAAATGGATGTTGGAAGGAAATATGGCCATCATCGGTGGAGAGTTGTGTTCTACCAACAGAAAATAGAGTGCAAGACATATTGGAAGTTTCTAAGACGATCGGAGGAGAACGTTTTGCAGATATGAATATTGAAGATGTCCAAAATTTATTGGTAGAGCAAGAAGGTAGTGAAGAAGATTTAGTGCTAATGATATCACAAGATGATCCCATAGAATCAGAAGACAGCACTGATGAAGAAAATTCCGAAGCTGCTAATTTCTCTCTAAAAAAAGTGCAAAAAGTACTAAACTTGGCAAAAGATCTCGAATTATACATTTTAAGCGAAGATCCTTGTTCTGAAAGGAGCTTAAAATTTAAACGGGAACTGCAAAATGCCCTATCATCCTATAGTGAAATTTACCAAGCACTTACAAGGGCTTCGAAGCAAACCAAAATAACAGATTTTATAAGTAAGGAAAAAGATAGAAAAACCCCTACCGAAGAAAAGGATGAAGAACCTTCGAACAAACGACTTCGACTTGTTATATCGAGTGATGAAGAAACTTATTAAAACTATGTTTTAATATTATTAGAATACATTTTTTGTTTATTGTTATATATTTTACTGTTTATTTACTTCATTTGTAGTTATTTTAATAAAAGATGCGTTATGTTTTAAAAAATTGTTTTTTTTAATTGTTTCAAATCACTTTGTATTACTCATTTTGTTTTAAGCGACCTCCTGTTACACGATTTCACATAACACGACATTTTCTAGGAACCTATCTACCGTGTTATAGGAGGGTTACCTGTACTTCAAACTACCATTCAATTTTGTTATTATGGGAATTATTTGAGGAAAAAAAATTAGAGAGGAAAGAAAAAAATGTTGAGAAAAAATCCCAAATCTACATATTTCAATTGAAAAGTAGTATTTTCTTCTAATAAAACCACGAGTAAAAATTTTTTTGCTTATATTTGGTTTATACATTGACCCCTCACAAACTTAATTGTATGCTTGAAGATTCAAAACTAGTTCATTGAAAAGTGGCTCCACTTAAAAAGAAACTTCGAATAGACATTTTTTTAAATTTGTTCTTGATCTTGCACACACCTGAGTTTTTGCTCGAGGAAATTTATTGATTTGTTAGTAAGACACAAGATAGAAGACATAATTTGTAAGGTTATACTGTTGAGAAGCAGAAAATAATATGTTTTTGTTGAACTCTGAAAAGCAATGTTAAGTAGTAAATTCTTGTTTAGATTTAGTTCTGAACTTACGCGAATCTGATTTCTTACTGGAATTCTAAAAAAATTATGAGATAACGGAAATATATTCTGGTTGTAAAGTTTACTTTTTGAAATTTTAAATCTTATTAATATTAAGATTAAAAAAAAGTAGCTTACTGTATAGGATGGAATAAGCCTGGATATGGGTGATATTTTAATTACACGGTATATCCATTAAATAACCATCGGTGTAACGAATTATAATATTATCGGTAATTATAATTGATAAGCGGCACTAACTCCTGTAAGGAGGAAGTTTCCCCGATAATATCTGGTCACGTCTTGGGCTGAACGTCTTACCATTTCGATCACGGAACCCGAAGTTAAGACGCGATCAATTTTCGAAAGCAATTACCCGGCCGGCACTTAGCTGAAACCGTTTCTAGTAAATTGTGTATCTATTTAACGGCGGCAATTTCGACTGAATTGCCGTAGAATAAACGTCCTCGTCCCGTTCTACGGGGGAATTGACCAAATCGGCTCGCTCTTATACCTACATTACAATTTCTAATCAAAACTGTAAAACATTAGACGTAAAAATTAACTTTCCCGTTAAAACTAAAAGGTTCGTACTTTTTTATAAAACCGAAAAGGATTACTTCGCCACATCACATAAATCCGTGCTTAAGACGTTTCTTAAGAGCTTCTCCTCGCCGTTTCTACACTACAAATACAGTAAAAACTGAGGCATTTAGACGATGATCCGAGCCAACGGTTTATTGCAGGCTCCCTTTTCGTTTTGGACGCACTGTTCCAGTGCCCATTAGCTTGCTTTTTCTTCTTTTTCTTTTACCTACGGTGGAACCACTCTTTTACTTGACCGAAAAAAAGTTACACCCGGCGTTCCGCGCCTTGTAATTAAGAATCAACGTGAATGATGAACTTGTGATAATATTTTAGGTATTTTTAAAATCAAACTTTTAAATTGCGTGTCTGAAACTTTCTGGAGGGTAAGAGAGCGATAACTCGGCTTCCAGAAGGAAGTAAAACGTTTATCAATTTACCCTCCGCCGAACTCATGCATTCCGTGTGCCAGTAACTCAGACGTCCAGACGAGTAAATTATTTCTCTTGAATTTACGACTCCAACGTAACCAACAAACTAACCAACCCTTATCAATCTTAACTGCTTTCCTACTCTACAATACAAACACGTTAAGGGACTTTAGAAACATACACAACTAGGGATAAGATAAAGACGATAAAATAAGAAATGTAGGATACATGTGGGTGGGTTGTAAATTAACCATAACATAATTGAAGGTAATTTAAGAGATGGATGTTTTTAATGATGGGAAATAAACATTTAGATTATACATAATTGATTGGAAGACATTTAAAACGATAATCTCTTTGTAATTATAACGTTCATTGCAGTTTAATATTTTATTCGTTGATGCATTTTTGAAATAAACTTGACGGTAATGTATTTATTTCATTTTTATTACTTTCAAGTTATCTATTTCATTTAAGTTTCTTTAGAACAACAAGAATAAAAAAAGTAAAATATTAAACGTGTACAGATTTAAAATTATCGATCGACGAAAGATTAGCCCTCATTTCCCCATAACCGAGCGCGAACCAATTTTCGATTAAACCGTACATGTGTGTGATTTATAGCGGTTAAATTAAACTATATAAGAGGAAGCGAGTCGACCAGGTCGAGCTCTCTCCCGTTCGGGTTGAACCCAAATTACACTTAGAGGTTTATTAAGGTTAATTTTAATCTGTACTCCGGCCATTAAACGAAGAAGGAACGACGACGTTTTACACAGGTGCTTTGTAGGGAATCGATTCGCCGGGGTAAAAGTTATTTTTCTTTCCCCCTTCGTCGTTTTCTTCGGAAAAAGGTAATTTTATTATAATGAGAGCGAGAGGAGGAAATGAACGATCAACGAGTGGGACAGCTGTGTCGCTTATATCTTACACCACAAGGATGTTCACAAGGAAATATGGCGCCAGAAACGTTTTTAATCATAATAAGCCATAAAATCGATAGAAGGTGACGATGAAGTTAAATGTTTTTACTTTCACTTTTTTCAACATTAGTTTATTGTGTTTACACAATTTTAAAAATTTTTAGAACGGAACTTTCTGCACTTCCTTCTCGATACACTATAATTTAAGAAACTAACTACATATCTGTTCTACAGTTGTCTAATCAAACAGCTTTAATCGCTTAATTATGTAAAATTTGTTTTAAACCGTTTCATCTTGATAACATACAATCTTCCCGGGATTAATAACGTAAAATTAGAGTCTGTAAGATAACTGAAACTCCAATTTAAATTTTATACCTATCTACTTGCTGATTAAATATTATTAATGCTTTCATTTCAAATCGCATCTGTATAAAGAATAAAAAAAGTATGAATGATACAATGTTTATTAATTACGTTGGCAAATTGTACAAATCATCTTATTAAATAAGACATAAAAGGAAAAAAAGTTTATTGGGACTGATTGATTAGTAGAAACTGGCACTAATTAAGTTTAAACATAAAAAAATATATCCATCGTAGCTAAAGTCAATTTTATAAGCAAGCTTCTCATTTCCATATCTAGTTTAATAAGTTGCATTTATGTATTTTGTAAAAAACAGGTCCGTCCGGGTATCTGACTTCGAACGAAATTGCGTAACTGATTATGCAAATTGCGCCGGATAGAAGAAAAAGGAGAGACGAAAGAGCACAAAAATGCTAATCAGATCGTCGTTTAATGAATGAGAGAAGTAAAGAAACGATGGATTATGTGTCGCGACGGTGCCTTGTGCATATTTAACTATGGGATTAAATTCTTAATTACCACCACAAGAATCATTACAAACAAAAAAAACGAGTACTAACTCAAAAAATACAAATTAAAGTAGTACATCTTTTGGGTTTGGATGAGATGGCATGTGAAAAGATGGTAATAGATTCTAAGAAATTCATAAATGTGTACCGGTGTGTGGTATATAAGTTGATGATGATGATGCTGATGAGGTGGTTAAAAACCCCAACAAATTCGCATAGTTCACACGACATTCCAAAGTACAGCATTCTTGGATAACAGCATAACTACTTCAAATTGGTTTAGTTCGAGTGCCAACCGAAATATTTCAAAGTAAAACTTAGGGTTTGTCTCTACATCTTTGTCACTCCGAAGGAAATAACCGTCTCTGCGTGATAGACAATGAAAGACACGTCAACACAAATCGTTTCTTCGAATATTCATGTCTTTGCTGAACTAACGCGCCCTGAGCGTCCACTTTTGTGTTCTAACAACTTACCAACAATTGTGTGGTTTAAATTCTTAAGTAACTACTTCTATAATGCACAAGAGAATCTTTTAGTTGAAGCTTTTTAAAGAAAGTTTGATAAAACTTAGAACTATAAGAAATAAAGTACTGTATACTTTGGATGAAAAGAATGATTGGTGTTTTTGAGATTTATTTCAATTTTTAACAAATTTAATTATTTATATTTTTATTTTATTTTTTTTGTAAGAGCTAGATTCTAAGATGAATTTAATGATTTTAAGGAGAAATAGAAACTTTAAACTATCACTTTTTAACGTTTTTTAAAACTTGTTAATTTTATATTGAGGACCAGTTTATTCACCTTTGCGCAAAATAATCTATCGGATAATTTCTATGGTTCATGCAATTTCGCGTGATATGATTGGTTATTTAGCCAGTAACCATAGTAAATATCTTATAGATTAATTTATCCAACGGTAAATAAACCGGTCCTAAGTGGAGTTTTTTAATAAAAAGTAGGATTAAGCTTTCATTTCTTGTAAAAGTAATTTCTTAATTTCCAAAATATTGGTTATCTCAAAAAGAACCCCGAATTTACAGCTACTGTAAATCGAATTTATTTACTTAAAACACCAAATAAAACACACATTTCTCTTCAAAAGAAATTATGACAATTCCCTATCACATATGTATTTCTTCATCAACTTCATCAAGGACACGTTGAGTTTGTTGTTTGAGTTAAAACAAATTATGCAATTTATTTTGATAAATTCGTAACTTGGTGTACCATCATATCAAAAAGTTACAAAGTGTCAAGTCAAAAGATCGAGCTGGGAAGGTTTGGTCTCCTTCCATAATCGTAGGATATTCGCACCTCACGGGGTAAATCTTAGCGTGTAATAGTGATCATATGCCCGATATGGTTTTTCATGTTTAAATATCTGCTGAAGAGAGTCATCTGCTTTATTTGCTCCCTTCAAATAAATAGATTCGACTTTTAGTAGCTTTTAATACGGTGTTCTTTTTGACATACCCTATATATTTAACGTGACCAGATTTTGAAGTTCGAAACTCGGGGTACTACATAGCATGTTAACGACTGCCCATTCCTTTCAAAATTAAGATGTTCTATCTGATGATATTTTCAACTTTCGGTTCTGGTCGAAAATATATGTAGTCTGTTCAGCCAAAGATATTTCGTACAGACGCACGTTGACACCGTTTTCTTTATCTTATCTTTTAACTAATTGTACGTGACGGAGAGAAACGAAAACTGAAAATACTGTTTTAGGATAACACAATTAATTAATGATGCAAGAAATTTTTCGCTAAACAGAATACATGTCTAACAAAATTTAGTTGAAGCTATATTATAAAACTGAAATGTTCAATAGATTATATCAATGGTGAACAAAATGTTTGAAGAATTTGATTGCAAAATATATTGCTAGAAGTTCTTTGTCAAAAGTGGAATATTTTGTTTGACTAGAAGAAAGTTTTTTTTGGAAAAAAAAGTTAAAGGTTGGACTTTATTATCAATAGTTTAAGAGAGAACTGCTCCTATAGCTATATTAGAAGCATCTGCTGTCAACGATAGAAAAGCATTGGGAGAGGGATGAGCAAGAAATGTTGATTTGGACAAAAGATCTTTTGCTTTATGAAAGGAATTATTGTGATCTTCCGACCAGCAAGATATAAATTCTTCTCTTTTCGAGTAAAGATCGTTTGATAGAAAATATAAAGGTGCTAGGATTGTGAAATGTTAGGAATAAATCTGTGATAGAAATTTACCATTCCTAAGAATCTCTGAAGTTCTTTTAAGGAAGTTGGTTTTGGGAATTTACAGATAGCATCAATCCTGGATTGTGAAAGGCGAATACCTTCAGAGGAAACATGATGACTTAAAAAGTCTAAGGAAAATATGCCAAAGATACATTTTGTAGGTTGAATGTTAGTATAACAATCACTTACTCTCTCAAATAATTGTTTAAATGAGAATAATGTTCTTCTTTAGTGGTAACGAGAATTAAATTTAAATAAACGAAAATAAAATTTAAATTGAATAATACTTCGTTAATAAAGCGGTGGAATGTTTGAGCCGCGTTTCTTACTTTTATTCTATGGATATTGATCATGAATGGTTATATGTAACACAGACAGAAAATAAGAGAAAATGGGACTGATAAGTTATTTTTGGCTAAAACTCAATCTTAACGCCAATCTTTTTTGAAAATTCGTCATTTATAAAGTGATTAATAAATTTATGCAATGAGTATTTCCAAACATTGTTAACTTTCGAGCCAGTTTGAAAGTAAGACTTTTATCAAAAAAAGTTTTTGTTACAAATTAAATACTTAATAATTATCAATTAATAGCCGTTTCAAGCCATTCAGTGTAATTTGATCAAGTTTGACGTGGCACAAATTTTAAATTTAATTGATTAGTTTGATGATTGAGATTTATCTCCATCATCGTCTAACAAAATTACTAATCATACTAGAGTATGAATTTACATGAACAACCGTTATAATACACATTTTCTCTCTAAGAAAAACTCTGCAAATATTGAAAATTCGTCTTATTAAAGTTCAAAATACATTTTGATCTCTAAGGCATATCTTACACTGGGGCAACCAGCAACAAATAACTGGCGATCAGTAAAACGCGATATTGCCACTAGGTGACATTTTACATAGAACTAAATCACGTGTAACGTGAGACCCATTCGATATTGCAAATATAGAAGCGATATTGAATTGCACAAATGTGAGACGTTGGCCTTAATTCTATGTAAAATGTCACCAAGTGACAATATGGAGCCTTGTTTATTGGTGTATGCTGGTTGCCTGAGTGTGAGACGTGCTTAAAAGTTTGCTTATTACGTTGCTGTGCATTGAAATCATAGTTTATTAAATAACAATCTATTGCAAATTGTAATCTGCACTACTATTTAAATAAATCATGAGTGTAAATCTTAACACAGTGAACAGTAAATTTTGTCGAAGAATATGTTAATTGACGTTGATTTTTTTATTCTGAATTATTTTAAAAAATAATTACGACGAATATGTTTTAACATTAGAATCTACTGATATGCTGACAATTATCCGTTATTTACTAGTTTAAGGGGCATTTTAGAATAAATTCTTTAAATTTGGGACCAAAAACTTAAATTGTAAGAAATTAGAACAGGGATTGAAAATTTGGGACTTTCCCTGGAAATTCGGGATATGGTCACCTTATCTACAATTTTGTACGATTTGTTAAAGATAATTAATGTTTGTTAAAATAATGTAAAACATAATTTTTGAATTTTCTTTCTTAATTTTTATAAGAATTTTTTAAATTGATTAATTTTAAGATATGTTGGATTAAAATTTTCTTAAAATCTCCTTTTAATGATTTAGTTTAAAATATTCATTCTCAGTTTTTCTTGTATAAATACTTCTCGGTTAAAAACACTAGAAACTTACAACACGATTATGTTATTAAAACCTGTAGTAGTAATTATCATAACAAGACGGGTGACAAGATCCTCAAACAAGTTCTTCTTCTCTGTCAATAAGCTTAGGTAGTAATAACCAACAGTTACGGTTATTATTATTACCGTCCTAGCAAGACTAAAGAACTTTTCAAGACCTGAAAATCCAATTAAGATTACAGTAAATAAATTGCAATTAGTACCGATGCTAAATTATTTTAATAATAGAAGTTTATAGCAATAATTCTTACTTAAGAGTGTGGCAAAATAAACATAAGATTGTTATCTCCTTTATACATAGTAATTTTTGTATTAACTAGATAAATTCTTACTTAAAAAATAAAAAAGAAGTCAGTATATATAAGACTAAGAAAAAGTCTCACATAAAATAAATTTTATACAGATAGAGGCCAATAAGGAAATATCTCGTTCCACCGGGTAATTAGTCATGTACGGTCGATTTGAATTGCAAATGCGTCGATTGAAGACCGATTTGGTCAACGTTCTCGCATTTCTTTGCTACTTCTCGACCGGGGCTACGACAAAAAGTCCGCTCGATTTGAGCAAAACGAAATTAATCGCACCACTTTACGGTAATGACCTGAACACGGTCTGTGTGCGCAATTTTACCGCAATTTGCATACCTGTGTGTATATCCCGGACGTGTATAGCGGACCTCAAAACTGGAATATGGATCAATTCGAATGTTTTAATCGATAAACTAAAAATTTATAAGAAAAATAAATTTAAAAAAATCTTTTTAGGTTCTTATTGACATTGATCTTGTTTGGTTTTTTATACTTTTCAACCGTGTAAAAAATCCGCTTGACGCAATTATCGGTAATCAAATTAAGTTAATGAGAGCGTTGCACGTCGTAAAATTTATTCATAAAATCCTTTTGGTGGGTTACCTCGAGGGGCAATCGCCCAGTTTCGGTGTTTAACACAATTAAGCGATATAAAAATTTAACGGTTTCGGTCTACCATCCAATTTGTATAAGAGACAACCAAAATATTATTCGAAATTTTGTTCGAATAATAAATTAGGTTTACTTTTTAAAGTGATAAAATATGTTCGTTTGCCATCTTTTCTTTTATTTATTTTTTTTTTCTGATAACAGAAAGAAATTTGAGATTGACTACAAGCAACAGGGTCCTTAAACTTTAATTTCACGTAAAAATCATCTTTTGTTCCTATGAATAAAGTCTGGGCGATTTTTTAAAGTTAGTCAAAAAATGTTTGCAGTTATGTTAGGTTTTGCCAAAATCCTTGTGTTTTTTTTTTTAATTAAGAGAAGGTAATAATTAGAATAAATTTGACTTTTATAATCAAAAATAGAGTCTTTAAATGTTAATTTAATGTAAAAGTTATTTATTGGTCTCTGGAAATAAACGGTACAATTTTTTAAAGCTAGAATGGTATTAAAAAGGTATTCTTAGGGAATTTTTCTCAAATTTAAGAATTTTTTAATTTTTTTGTAACAATTAGGACAATTTTGACTGTTTAGTTTAAAACAGAAATTTCTACGTTTAATTTAATGTAGAAGTCATTACATAATTCTTATAAATACAACTGATATGATTTTTCGAAGTTGGTCAACAAATTATTAAGTTATGTTAGTTTCGATTCAAATTCTTGAATCTTATATTTTCTGTAATAATTATAATAAATTTAATTTTTATAATAAATAATAAAATCTTTAAACTTTAGAGTAAAAATCATTTCCAAATTTCTATAATAGTACGTAATTTAAACAACAAATTTGGAACAGGATTGTTAGCGAATAAGTTCGAATGTTTGTAAACGAGTGCCATAATGCATAGTCTTTTTATAAATGAAAAATATCCATTGAAATGATTTTAAATTAATGAAAATATAAATCAAATATTTAAATTTAAATTTGAGCAATTTAAATAAACGTCATAAATGATTAAATTAGTCAATTTAGATAGATTGTCTATAGTAATCGTTAGAATTTATATTATTTTTTTGTAAGTTTTAAAGACCAACGTAAGAAAAAATACGTAAATAAAAATTTTGTACAATTTTTTTAAAGTTAATTAGAACCTGAGAAAATGTTGATGAAAGTTTGTAAAATGATTAAATGTGTAATATCCATGACCACAATAAATTTTATAATGTCTTTTTAATGACAACAAGAATTCAATTAGATCTTTCTTAATCAACCCGACAACTTTTATTACTATAAAATAGATTGTAAGCAATTTAATTTGAGTACATTCACCGAGAGACCAATGACAAAATTTAAATACAATTTACACTCCTTAATTGTCATTTTACAGTAACGGCCATGATTAATATTCATTTAGTAAGTCACCCAGTAATTAAATCACACTTGCTAATTATTCACTTCGTCACCTACCTTATATATTAACCAAAGTATGTTGTAGAATATCACTAAAACATGTTATTAAAAGACTGTTTTAATTAACGTAATAAATATCATACTAGTTAAGTTTTTTTAAGTTTGTGTACAATTTATTATCACATAAATCAAATTACCCTTCCCATAGACAATACATATTTAATCTTTTTTTTACATTTTTTCCTATAACTTTTCTTATATGTTTAATTCCAATAATAATCTTTTAAATCTAACAATGAAGGAGGTTTCCTTCGACGGATGAGTTGGAAGTCCGAAGTCGGCTCCCATAAATTACTTTAAAGCTTCTTTAATTAAGAAGTGCGGCGCTATGGGTCGATCGGTAATTAAAAATGTCGAACGGTGCGGCATCCGTCTTATTTATGGGGGGAATACTGCCGGTCGTGTGGGAAAACGTTCGTTTTTGTCGGGCACGGGGGCCCCCATTAAAACTGGCATAACGAAACTGTTCGCATTTCCGCAATTAGCCTCGTACCGGAGTTTACTTTGCAAATCGGCTCAAAGAGATGTTGTTAGACTTTACTTTGGCAATCAGTTTCTCATAAAGCCGCGCAATTATGGGAATGATGTCTTGGGCAAAATTAAACCATCGGTTACAAACTATCCATCTCGTTAAAATTGGATCAAGATTTCATTCTTGCATCAAGTACAGGTAACATTTTTTTTTTTTAATAAAAGTAATTCATCTTCTTTCACCTAATGCACTTCTTCCTTTTACAAGTTGGTTTGATGATTTCAGACCAGGTGAGGAGCCTTCGATAATAAATTACCGAACGATTATTTTAATTATGACAACCACATGGGCTATAAATTGCGTTTAGATAATTGGCCATTAAAGTTTTTACACAACCCATATCCTGTAGTACTATTTTATTTAAAACTACAAAAATTTCTGTAAAAGACGATTAAGTTATCATCACGTGAATATACTCTTTATACGTGTACATAAATGTGCATATTTTCACGGAGACTATTATCTTGGTTAATAGTGAGAAAAATTGAGTAGTTAGTGAGCGGGATTTAATTATATTGAGTCGGAAAACTTACTATTAAAGGATTTTTTGCGAACAATGAAAATGAAGATTAAGTGTAATTATAAGTGTTAGGAAATGTAAAATGAGTTTATGCGCAATGTCTTAGATCTCATACATAAAGATTAATGGCATCGAGAAAGCAAAAATCGCGCTCTTACAACCCTTTTCTTGTTGCAAGTCACATTTCTATTAAAAATACTTTTTTGAAGTTATATTTCTTATTCCTCTCAATAGTTAAATCTTAACGTGAACAATTATTTCTTAAAGTATTTTTCTTAAAATGATAATTTCTCTTGAAAACACGGATACAGGCAATCAGTTTCGTGCACGTGATGATAATCGTCGTGAGTAAATTATGCAGATAACGCAAAAATCTTAACGGTCCGCTATCTCCTCGAAGATTATCGGCCAATCGATTATGTAGGTACGAAAATCTGGGTCAGGAGGACTGCGTTAGGTTCCCCGCCGATTAACATACTAAAAACAATTGTGCCGGCGGTCATCCTGAATATTAAAGAACAACACTTGTTCCTATAGCACGATACGACAACCTCAATTATGGCGTCACGAAACGTGTGTCCGCCAGAGGCAAAACTTGTACGTACAGGTGGTCCATTTTGCGATGTTCGTGAACTAGATCGTAGAATCTTAATTGTACTCGAAGAAAAAATATGAGTTGGTAGGAGAAAGAGGCGAGATATGGTGGAATAAAAGTTTTCTTAGAATGTAGATCTGGAGTGGATGCCAACATGCGAGTTCGAAACCGAGTCAAGACGTGTGACAACCGGTTGAAACGTAACAGTAATTATAGGTTGTTACCAAACGCCCTAGGACAGATGAATTGACGCTTTTACTAACTCTTTTACTATACACTCATTTTAAATTAATCTTACTAATCTATCTGCGCTCACTTATATTATAATAACTTATAATTATTGCTTTTAATACCATGCCATTGATGTTCATCTATTTTATCATCAACTGAAGAACATTTCAACCATTAATTCCAATTCCAGAAATTCGTCAGGTTATTTTCGTTAATCTTGGCAATTTTCCAAGGGCTACGAAGTTGGGCGAAATTGTGATCTTAATAAAAAAATTCAATATGGCATTATGCGGCGATAACAATCTTCGGGTATGTAAAATTACGGCCATAAAGGTCGTTTTGTTTGATTTTCGGCGCCCGAAATGGTCCGATCTTTATGGGCCGCCGGATGACCCAATCATGGACCGCTCCGCGTTTATGTTCTCTTCGGGCGGGAGAAAAAGAAACGCCTAAACCTTCTCGCGAGACACCAACACCAGACCTGTACAATGTCTACCCCTCCGGACCTTCTTCGGACGCATTGTCTCACATTTTCCGCCTTATAAATTCTCTTCATGTGTTTGTGTCTTTCTACAGAACCGGATTAAAGCTATTCTAATTCTTGAATCTCACCCATAACTAGATTTTCAAATGTTTAAAGATAAAAGCTAGATTTTAAGTTTTAGAATAAGTTCAATTTCTTAAAATTTTTAGTTACCTTAACTAAGGAATTTCAGCTTAGGATATGTTCGTCACGAAATTTAATCGGTTTACAGACTTTATGTCAACTGATAGGGCACAATTAATAAAGTTGATAACTTAAGATAAAGTGAAGAGTGAAACGATAATCAAATTCAAAAATTATCATTGTTAAACAAAATATCTTATTGTGATGTAAATTTTCACATTACTTTAGTTTTACAAGAAGACTTAAATGTCTTGAAATTTCTAGTTAAATTCGTACATCAGTAGAATTTTGTGAAATTGTCCAAAATTAGAAAATCAGTGTATATTCAATGGATTAATTATAACTTACAATCAACTAATCTCACTTAAAAATGTTCCTAATGAACTGTTCCAACAATTTCTATGCGACTTCGTATCGATTTTCTTACAAACCTAATTCTTCAAAAGCTTGTTACTACCAACGACACAATGATGTTATCAATAAAGCCCCCATCCTAACCCATCTTAAGTCAAAAGTCAAGTTGAGAAAATAATGCAAGATTATGTATTGTTGAAGGATTTGAAACTACATGTTTAATGACGTTCAAAAACTATAATTTCAACATCATATAAACCATATAAGAAGATAGAAAGGACATTACCAATGTCTAGAGAAATGAGTATGCTCCAACGTATAGCACGTATAGTATGTAGCTGCACAACAAGTATTTGTAAAACCAATTGCTATACGAAAGGTACCTGATACAAAATCGTATCTGTGAAGTTGATAACCAACCCAAGTTGAGAAACAACGGTTACTATGATCGAAATACATTTATTTATCACAACTTTAGGAGAAGACAGAATATTATCAACATGAACTGATCTATTCAGACGACATTATATCATTTCCGACAAGAAATTGTAAAAAATTACATATTCAGAAAATAATTGGAACATATGACTTCGAAACTATATAAAACAAGTTATCGTCGGCATACAGGAGAAAGTGACCAAGTACAAAATTCTAGATTTTTATGTATTAATGCCCATGTATGCAAGTACTATCTGTGAATTTGGTCACTTTCTTTTGTATACTGACGATATTAACATTCTTCATAATCAGTACAAAATTTAAATATGCTTTTCGATATTAGAGCCGGTCCTGCGAAGAAGAGTACAGACACGGCCGATAATAGCAGGGCATTAAAAAATTCCAGAGATGGCCGCACGATAAATTCGATGTGGGTGTAGACGATGGCGGATGCCTTTGGGGGTATCTGTCGTCCGATCTTCATTTTCGAGCCCGTTTCGATACGGCCAAAGCGCTCCGTTCGGTTATTAAAGGTATTTTTAGCGCCGCGACGCTCTCCGCGAATTTCTACATTATGGACGCCACGTCGGGCGGTTTCATAAATGTTCGAAGGCGTCGTTGGTGTTAATGTCACGCCTATTTTACGCGTTAGGTGTCCCATTGTAGGCGGTCACGTTGTTCAGGTGTACGTAATAATTGTTTCGCAATTTATTTTTAATAAATGAAATTTTTAAAAAGTTTGTCGTTAAGCTTTGTTGCCTCGAATGTGGTATTCGGTCGTGGAACATAACATAAATATTTATGTATTCTTTATGCTTCTATAGGTGTTTCTACAATTTGTATTTTAGTTTCATTTTCCCACCGATGGGACATATATTTTTCCCTTCCAGGCACAATTACCGATAAATTATTAACCGGAGAGCGTTTATCATAGTCCACGTGTACCGAGATAGTATTTCACAAATTAGCATAGTGCATTTTAATTGCGCCTCGGGCGTATTAATGTGGACCAATTAAGGTCCGCTCCATTAGCATACCGAGTGTATACCTAATTACGATTTAATGCGGTACCATGTTCTACCTACCCGTTAAAATGAAAATAGCCAGTTCGTCTCGGTATTTGCCATACAACCACGATACACTAGGTATTTGGTTCTGGATTAGCAAGGCAATTCTTTTGCAATTCATATTTTATAACCAGACATTAAACTCTTTAAAAAACAATCTGTTAAAAAATCTGTTTTCATAAAAAAGTAACTTGCTTACGCTATACTCACATGTATCATTTGTTTGCTCCGAGTGTGGGGACTCATCTCAATTGAATAATAAACATGGTTGAAACGACATGACTATTGTGGTATAATTAATCTGTGGAGTATCAGAAAGTGGCGTATCAGCAAGAGAAGCGACAGTCAGACCATTGTCAATTATGTTAGTCGTGTGCCATACTCGATCATATTTATTAGAGGGAACCCGGCAGGGATGAGATATGCCGGTCGGGACGATGTCGACCGCAGCCGGTCGTGCAGACAATTGCGGACGACGTGTCACCGCGGACAAGATAAACCGCGTTTCACCGAACCACCACAATTCACACTCCGACGCGTGCACGACCGTGATTTGTCGATCGTTTGATTTCGATAGATTTGATGGATGCTGTATCAAATCGAACTTCCATGAACTCACTCATTTTATCGTATTGGAGATTAACATGAAAAATTCAGTAGTTTCGGAATTTTCTCTTTAATAAAAAAAGACAAATAAACCATTCGCCAATAAACCGATATATCCAAAAGAGATGGCGGTACGAGTTTGAAATTTTGGTGGTATGTACACCTCAAGTGAAGCAGTAAATGATAAACATTTTGTCGTGACCTAAGAACCTCGTGCATGAGTTTTTGTGTGGTATTTAATATTTATACGTTTCTTTTATGCGATGTAGCTACGTTAATGATCACCAGCCATCTTAACCTTGCCAAACTCTACTTGTATGGCTATAAAGCTCTGCGACCATCGAAATCAGCCTTACAGTCAATTAACTCGAATTGAGTTGAATTGTGGGACGTTTTCGATTTCTCGAGTGGTAGGTATTAATGGATATGATTAATAAAAAAACTCTTTGTGTTAATCATGCTAAGTGTAATTCAACGTTCTTTTGTTGAAAAATATTGTTAAAATATCTTTGAAAATATGGTAACAAAATTGGCTCTAAAATGTTGTCAATGTTATTGAGTCGCAGTCAGACCTTTTTAAATGAAGACTAGGGGATTACCGGCTTCCAAACTATATCTCATTCCATTATAACACTAGGGGTTAGGAATAAATATTCTAAGACACAATTGTCCACCAAATAGCTATAGACAACAAAATCGATATTTATCACCAAACACGATACGGTAATCAACACTACTCGATTCTGATAACATGATGCTCTTGGATTAAAGAAACCCTGACAAATTGGTTAGTGAGCTGCCAAACTGTAGCGATGGATTCTCCGATCAATTGTTTGCATCGATACCTGACATCCCAAAACAGCCCTCCAAGTAGCCTCCACTATCCAAGTTGTTCCAAACGAGTTAACTAACAAGGCATTCGGCAAAGATGTCTCTTTTGCCGTTTATTCATGATCGACTACCGCCTATACTACATATTTTCCAGACTTCGACTTAATATTCTGACAATTTCGTGACAGGGTATTCAATCACTTACCCATTTTTATAACACGACTCTCTTTAAAAGGGGTTAAATGAGTGTAAGATTGATTTCGGTAGATGCGACGCTTAAGACATAGATAAGTAAAGGATTTATTAAAGACGAGATCGCCAGTAATTATTAACATAGCTTCACACTCTAAATGAAATGTGGTTGTTAAAACATAAAATTCCAGGCAAAAAACAATCAAAGAGTTCATATTAGTGTGTCACATATTACCTAAATTTCAAGTTATTACGACCATCAATTGTGGATGTTGAGGTTTGGTTCTATATTGTCGCATTTTAGTAAGCAGAGACGTCAAGACGCATCAAAAATAAGCAGAGACTTAAAGCTTTCTGAGAAGAGTTAGGTTAAAATACTTGGTTTTCCCTACTATAAATTAAATATCACCTGCTTTCTGTGATAGTTTTCTAAAATATTTGCATGAAAACAAAAGAGTTATTCACCTAAATTCTAGAAATGTTCACAGCTCTTATTTATAAATCAGAATTTCTTATGTCTTTCCCTTATTCAAAAATGAAATAACCAAACTTATTCTAATTTAATTTGAATAACTAACATCTATTTGTAAGAAAATCTTCCTCAAGCTGAAAGAAAAAGCTAATATATGATTTGTGTTCATAATGTAAATTGGCCACCATGTTGTTGAAGTAAACGGAAAGCTTACTTAAAAAATTATGTTAGCCAAATGGCACCTTCCAAAGTTGATGCACATTTGTAATCATTTTATGATATCTTGAACTGTTGCTTCCAAAACATTTCCCTCTAAAGTGGGAATTTGTACTTCAGTGTTGGCTTTCAAGACATGCAAGGTTCATTGTGAGATTTAAAAAAGTTTCAATAGTAAGTCTGGCGCCGATAAATATGAGCAGGCTTACCATAATCCTGAAATTCCAAACCGGGACAAAAGTGAGAGATAGGACGAGATGCACAAAGAGAAGCACGCATTAGCATTATTATTATTAAGTACTACTTCCTGCTGAGTGAACTTTTTTAGCACTTTGTTCTACTTTTTAATATTTTCATAAAATTTGTTGCATGTAATGTCAAAGTTTATATTACAGTATGGTAATGCTCGCATAGTAGACTCCAGTATACGACCTCAAACATCCGACCAATTGTATTTTATTATAGAGCAAACATGCTCTAAAGGAGCGAAAATTTCTGGTAGACTCTAAATGTATTGAAATACTTTAGCCAGGTTAGGTGCTTCACAATCGGTTGGTCCTGAAAATATTTGCCTAGTTGGTTCCAGTTGTCGACATATTTAATTTGGGTCGTTGTTGTATCTCGTAAAAAAGTTTATTAATATGAATCGTTTGTTGATTATATAAACTGTGTATTGCGTTAATAGCTTCAACAAATTATCCAACATCATCCTATTTCTAGACGTAATTCAATTCAACCTAAACAAAGATCTCGGCGCCACCAAAATCTCTTCCCACAATTTAATGTAAGAAATACGGCATCTTTAAAAAGGACGTATGTATCATTTCTGATGTAAGCTTATTTACATCCTGGTTATTATCTAAGTTTCTCTTTCTGCGGGACAAGGTTACTATCCATCCTTTCCTAAATTATTCAATTCCCCCTGCACAAATCTAAAATAGAATTCATTTCAGTTGTAAAAAAGCTAACAACAGCAGGAGCTAATTTTGTTGTTTTTCTTGAAGTGTCGTCTGTAACATTCACAAACACTGTCTAAGTAGTGCAACTCAGCATGTAAGTACCTCTTCCATTGATAAAGGGGATAGCACATGTAAAATTAACGCTTCACATGTGGTTTTCACAGCATCAAATTTTGGCTGATAAACATTTGCTGTCAATTCCGACAGAAAGTCGAGTCTATTCGGTAATTAGAATTTTTCAAATCAGAACTAAATTATGCGTTCCTATGTCACCACTCACACGAAGCGAAACAAAACGAAATGTTAACTACATTAGTGATTTGAGTAACTTATTTTTTCGCATCCCAACAAAAATGGCACTGTACCAGCTCATATGCATTTATTATAGTTTTAAGTTTACATACAGTTTCTAAGTACACATTGTCAAAAACGAGAGATCAGAGTGTGGAAAATTGGTGTTAAATAATCTTCGTCGTTGCCATAGTTATGTGAACGGTTCCTCGGTTCTGTAGAATTAACAATGCTTGAAACCTAATCCACCAACTTGCTGCAAAAGTCTTTTAATGTCTGGTTTTCTCCGGAAAGCACCCCACCCCTCTGGGGCACAAGTCTGGAAAGCGAACACTTACTTAATAATAAATCATCAATTTGGAGCCAAAATTATGTTTTGCGAACAATAAATCAAAATGCCATTAAACGAACATATATTTGGATCAACTTATGAGAAGGTTATTTTACTGATATAATTTTTTCAACGTAATACTATTAATTTTACATCTTAAAACATTTTCTTATGAAAATACAGCCCTATTCTTTCCGTTTCTAACAAAATAATAGCCAATTCACAGAAGGACATTACTTTTGTCTCACCTTGTACTATAACCCGAAATGCAGCTGCACCATCAAAAGAAAAGTGAAAAAGTAAACTCCCTCTCCGTAACATTACCGAGTACGCTTTCATCTTTCTCTTCATGGTGCAGCTCCATTTCAGGCTATAGTACTTTCGTCGAACCAGATAAGACTAGATCAAAGTATATTAAGATAGTTGTTTTATCTCCACCATAAGTTTAGTTTTAGTTAGGTTTTACCTTGTGAAGGTTTTATAGAAACTATTACGTCTAAAAATGTGATTTTTTAATAAAGAAAGGTTAAACTAAACAAAAGTAGTTGTTTTATCCCCATTATAAATTAATTCTTTACTACTTTTTCTGATTTATTGAAGTTTTACAGAAACTATTTACATCTAAAAATGCGATATTTTAGTGTAACAATCAAACAAGGAAGTTTCGTTTAAAAAAAAAACGAGGGCAAAGACGCCCGCAGACCGTTCTTGACAAGAAAATTGCTGCTCTAAATTCGGAGAATATCCACAGCCCTTTCGGTCACGCAATTCGGCCACAAAGCCTTCAGACGTCGACGCGATTGAAAAAGGTTTCTTTGTATAAATCATTTTTTGTAATTTTGTAGCAAAATCCTCAAAAACAAGATAAAAATCCATTTATCCGCTGAACTTTCTTAAATTATGTTTACAACATTAATAAATCCATAAACAAAGTAAATATCCTTTACAGATTATAATTAATTCAAGTTTTAATCGCCCAGAAACGCCCATCAGTTCTCAACGTTAGAATTAATCGTACGAAAAAATTAATGTAGACATTTATCTATCAATCACCTGCGAGGTTTCTAACCGATGATATGTATACGGCTATTAACCTAGTACCTTGTAGGTGTTTTTTTCAGTATTATAACCGAACCGAACCGCATTAGATGTAATGTCTAGGCTAATGGAAGCGATTAAAGCTATTTTACCCGGACGGCCGACCGACACCTGCTTTCCGTAAATTGTTGTTGCGATATTTAAATTCAATGGAAAGGTGATGTATCCGCGCGAGTGTTGAATGGATCTGCGGGTAATCTATTCGTCCCGTTCCGGACAATGGATCGCGCGTAAATGAGCCGTACGCTCGCGATGATGTGTTGTGTTGTGCATTGTAAAGTGAGTAGGAAATCTCTTTTTAATGAAGTACGCGCTGGGGATTGTGTGTAAAAACGGGCTGATAAAGCGAAGTCATTGAAATAATTGAGTCGGCAATCCCCCACTTTCAAACGGTTTGTTATTACACATAAAGGTTGAAACGGAAATTTGAAACAATTTTTATTATGAAAAAATTATTAAGTTGTTTGTTATTATTAAAACATATATTTATAAAGTATTTTTACATTTGTTAATGTTAAAGGTTTATTTATTTATAATTATAGATTGTAATCCTTTTTTGAACAAAAGGAATATTTCGTTATCAAGTTCCAGTTCTATAAGAAATAATCTAACTCAATCTAATTTTGGACCGGTTTATTCACCTGTAGGTAAATTAATCTGTCTGATATTTTCCATGATTATTGTATTTTTACTTGCCATGATTGGCCATTTGGTCAGTAACTAAGGTAAATGTCAGATTGATTAATTTATCTAAACGTGAATAAACCGACCCTTAGTGTTAGAAAATTAGACCATCTAAAACATGTAAATCGAAAAAATATATACCAGTTAAATAGCTCTCTCGTAAATTCATGCAAATTTATCTTCGTTTAGCGGCATTTTGATTTGTTGTTTGCAAAACATTATTTTGGATCCAAAATAATGATTTCTTCTAGAGTTGTTTTGCAATATTTGTGGATTATAACGGTAAAGGCGAATTTTCAAAAATTCCCTCAAAAAGAACTAGGTACTAAGCGAGTTTTTTTTTTGCAGCAAGTTACTAAATTGATTTTCGAACATTGTTGGTTCTAATAGGACCGATCAATCGCTTACACAACTCTAGCAAAGATTAAAATTTTTAAACACCAAATTCCCCGGCACCGTGATCTCGTTTTTATCAATTTCAACTGGTCGATCAAATTTGCCCTATCTAACGGCTCTGGGTTTTATTATTTGCAACCAAATGTTTTAGAAGCAACAATTCAAAATGCCATAAAACGAGCATAAATGTACTTCAATTTACGGGGGGTCATTTGGCCGACATAATTTTTTCAGAATAACATGATCAGTTTTACTCCTTTAAAAGAACTTTCCGCAAAAATGAAGTTCTATATTTTATAAAACAGTATCTAGATTAGGGATGCCTATACAGTAAAGCTCCGCTTGTATTTAACGCACTTTTATGACTTTTAAAAAAGTTCCAATAATCCGGATGTTTCACTAATTCGGATTGCCTCGGTTTTCATTGATCCGGATTAGCGGAACTTCACTGTACATGTAAAACATAACACATTTAAAAAATCCGAAGTGATCTGTATAATTCCTTGATTTTTCCAAGAATTTCCTGATTAAATCAAGTTTCTTTAACTTTTTTAGATCTTCAGAATTTCAAGTTGACATTCACCATTCTTAATTATTTATAGAAATTTTATCTTTAAAATATCATACATCTAAAAGTAAAGTAAACTGTCCAAATCTCAACCCCCTAAAAAATACTTCCTTATGTGGCTATGCTATAGAAATCCATATAGAAAAACTCGAAGGTCGACTTTAGACGCATAGCCAAGATTTGGTGAGGTTACCTTATCAGAAAAGTGGAAGTTCGAAAAACTAATTTCGAATTCCTTGAAGCATAGAAGTTTTAATTTCAAATTTTCTGAACATTACAATTTTTCAAATGTCTTTGGCGTTTTTAGTTCTTCCAAGTTTTTGTGAAATTATTTTGAAGGATAAATAATCACTAAAATTTTATAAAACGATAGTAGTAGAAAAAAATTGTAAGACAGTTATAATCTTCAAATAATTCAAATTTATAGATAAAATACATTTTAGAAAAATATTTTTTAAAAATGCATATAAAAGAATCACATGGGATTTATATATTTCCTTGACTTTTTCAAGGTTTTCACTATTTAAATCAACTAAAAATAGTGGACAGAATTTTTAATTATTTATAAACTTTCTAACTGCAAACAGCAGCTTAACAGCTGACTTTTGTGCTTTATCGGGTTCTTATCAACTCATTTTGAAGGATCAATATCAATAACATTTTATAAAACGATTGCGGCAAAAGAAATTATAAATAAAAATAAGTAGAACAGGAAAGTTTATGCAGGGTATCCCATTTTGGTTGTCCGATCCTTTACTGGTATATCCTTTGACTGAATACAAGTAAAAAAGTTCTAATGAACATAGGTCCGAAAGTGGTTGTTTTCGAGATATTCAAAGTTATAATTCCATTGGATGACCTATTATTAACACTATTACAGCGTTACATCTAAATTAAATTATTAAGTAGTTGTCACGATTTTGATTAACTTTTGTAGCTGACCAATGTAACCTAACAATGACATTTATCGAAACTTAAATGATTCTCGTCGATTATGTTAATAATAGGTAAATTTAGGGAACTAAACTTCCAATATCTCGAAAACGAATCACTTTTGATGATTCCATGTTTATTAGGACTTTTCTGCTTATCTTTAGTCAAGGAATTCGTCAGTAATGGATCGGACAATCAAAACGGGACACATGTATAGGTAAAGCATAATACATTTTTTTTTTTTTTTTATTTCAAGAAATGTGCATAATTCCTTGATTTTTAATTTCATCGATTATTCCTCACTCTTTAGAGTTTTAAGGAGTGTAAAGTTTGTAGATACTATTCTTAATTATTTATGGAAATTCTAACTTCCAAACAGTAGAACTATTAATAACTATAATGGTCATTAATATTTAATTTGATAGAAAATTTAATCCAACCTAATTCAACTTACCGTAGGAATTTTAGGTCATCCTGAATACAAGTAATTAAAACTTTAACGACCATATTCACCAAAACCAACTTTTAAAAATGTCAAAAGTTCTAATTTTAACTGAATTAAATTTTGATGTAAAATTCGTCCTCCAATTAATCTACAATAAGAATTTAAAACCATCTATATACAGGGTGTCTCCGAAATGCGTGTACAACGTAAGACCTCAGATTCCTTGGCTTAAAACAGGTCGATTTAAGTTAACTTATCTATATCCAAAGTTCCTTCGTTTTGCCGCTAGAGGACTTTAAAAATAATATTTTTTCTGAGTTTTTCTTAAATTACTCAAAAAATCTTCATTAGATTTTATTCATTTTTTGACCACGTTTTTATATCAGCTGGGCACAGCTTTCTGTGGAATAAATTCGAATTTCGCAACATACAGAGTGTTTAGAAACACTCTCACCACAAGTTATCCATCCAAATCTTTTTAACCAGCCTGTATAATTTTCTATCAATTCTTTTTCTGAATAGCTACATTAATTTAGACGTTATTTTCTCTCTTATAAAATTTCAGTTGGGCAAACGATTTAGCCACAAAAAAACATTTTCTAACTCCCTGAAAGTTCAAATCTGTAAGTTAAAGTAACATTAGCCCATTTCAAAGTAGTAATTTCTCCACAGGATATGCAGCTCTTTCAAGAAAATCACATTTTAGAGGATTGGAAGTAGTTTTTGCTCAAAATATTGCCAGAATTTGTGACCATCACCAGGGCAGAAATAATACAGTGTGCAACATTTTTAATGTTTGCTCTTTTCGTTACATTTTTGCTTTTATGATACCCAATAAACAAAATCAGAAGGTGCTAGGTTTACTGATCTTGCTGACCAGTTTACAAGAGCATGATTTCCTCTTTATTTCCTTCGATTCTACAGTAGAATCTGCGTAATACGGACTAAAAGGGCTAAATCCTGATAACGTTCACCATTGCTGGCGAAAATTTGAAAATTTTGAGCAATAAACTACTTCCAAACCTATAACATGTGGTTTTGTTGAAAGATGTTCATATCCTGTGAAGAAATTGGTACTTTGAATTTTGTTAATGTTACCTTAATTTACCGATTTGGCCTTGTAGACATTTAGAAAATCTTGTTTTCTGCCTAAACCGTTTGCGCAACTGAAATTTTGTAAGAGAGAAAATAGTTTCTAAATAAATGTAGCTATTCAGAAAAGGAATTATTAGAAAATTATACAGGATGGCTAAAAAGATTTGGATGAATAACTTGTGGTGAGAGTGTTTCTAAACACTCTGTATGTTGCGAAATTCGAATTGTCCCACAGAAAGCTGTGCCCAGCTGATATAAAAACGTGGTCAAAAAATGAATAAAATCTAATGAAGATTTTTCGAGTAATTTAAGAAAAACTCAGAAAAAATATTATTTTTAAAGTCCTCTAGCGGCAAAACGAAGCAACTTTGGATATAAATAAGTTAACTTAAATCGACCTAATTTGAGCCAAGGAATCTGTGGTCTGACGTTGTACACGCATTTCAGATACACCCTGTATAAATAATTAAAATTTTAGAAGTCAAGAGATTTGAGGAGATTTAATGGGCATTAAAAGCAACTGTTTTTATTTGTTAAATAAAAACTTTAATATTTAATTTAGTATTAAAATGAGAAACTTAGATTTTCAAGTGTGTAGTGGTCCACGCTAAGGTTCAGAATCCAACTATCAAAAAACCTAGCTCTCTGTTACTGTACTGTCAGGAAAACCCAACCATTACTTAAGCTAAGACTGGACCAAGAATCCCGTGCAATTTAGAAAAACAAGGACCTACTAAACTATGTGTATGTAGAACATTACTTTTATAACTTGCTTTTACTTGATTCTTTTACCTATGCCATCATAAAAGTATTGTTAAAGATGTATCGCTGTATCGTAATTTCGAACCTTGGTGTGGAGGACTATACATAGAAGTTTAAATATACCTATAATTTTAGTGTACCTGATTTTTTCATCAAATAATAATTCTTTGAATACTTTTTTACAAGTGTGAGTACAGAAGTTAATGCCATTTTATTTTCTGAATATAACGGAAGGGAAATCACTGCTGCGAAAACATTTGTCAAATCTTAAGCCAAAGTTTAATGCAATTTAAATGTGATTTTCTTCATGTCATTGTTCACCTCTTTCTTCAGAAATATCTAAAGAAAAAAAAGCAGATAAAGGTAGACTTTCTGTAAAGACCATAAACAGGAAATGAAGTACTGGATTTTCGAAATTCCCCGCTTATCAAGACCTAGCATTTTGTGGCCTATCCCCAAATTTTCCATTTGTAACTTTTTCTTTGTGAATTCCTGAATAGTAATAACGATTGACAGACCGCAAACCACACCATAGTTGGATGGATCCAACCAGAACATTCGAAAAATGTTGACACCTGTTATTTTAAAAAAGTAAAATGATATGGTTTTCTTAACTCAAACTTGTAAAAAAGAATGAGAGCTAACGTTTGATGAAAAAATTGGTCAATTTAAAATTTTCCGCTTTTCTGGCGAACCCAGTACTTTCAGTAAATTTAACTAAAGTTCGTCCGGCGAAAAATTTCTTATGCGTCATTATTTATCACGTTTCTTTTGACGCCTGTCAAATGATTTTTTTCTTTAATTCGCCGTTCCGGAAGAACATCGACATAACTGCAAAATAAAAAATTTTGCAGAAGAAGGAAAAAACAATTAAGATCAGCATTTTTGGATACATTGACGGCCTTAACTAATTTTATTAAAAAATTGCGGCAAATTGTACATGATAGAAAGACACTAAAACTGAAAACTAAGATAACACAATTAATTGATGACATTTTGTTTCCGACGGAAAGTGCTAAAAGTAAACGTAACACTTACATATCAAAAACCAAAAATAAACAATTTTTCTCTTTTAATTTTTTCATACTTTAACATATTTTCTTGTTAATATAAATAAATAAAACGAACCGACAAAAAAAATCCATTAATTTCCTTTCTTAATGTTAGTTTGCCCTTCGTTTAAACAATGTTTATTCACGTCGGTAAACAAAACCAAAAAGGGGTAGCGGTTCCACATCACCATTAATAATCGTCTAAGAACACCGACAAATACTAATGACCATCGACCGACGAGCGGGCCTTTTAATAAATGAAGACGTAGACCGGCGGAGGTCTCTCCTTTTAAGTATTCACAGCCACCGAGAGCTCTCCAACCTATCTCATAAGCCCCCATCCATCTTTTATTAACCCCTTTTTATATACATATATACATAAACGTATAGAGGTAGAAGAAAAAATATTCTCGAAAGGTGGGCGTGTAACTTATATAATATTCGGTATAAAACTCACAGCTAAAAGTTCCGGGGACGATTGCCCCTTATCCCTGTCCTTTCGATCCTCCAGTTTGAATAGGAACGTTGAGCGACCGGTACACTTCTTTTTCTAAATTAACACAACCAATAAAAAAAAGTAATAATAAATTTTCTTTTGGTTAAAAGTTTCACAACTTGATTGAACGACACAGAAATGAACGTAAAAACCACTTTTTAAATCGCCGACACCCTTTTAAGTAAATCTTGGTTCAAAATCGGGGCGGTCGTCGCGACGCACACGTCAAAACCTGTACGCATTCATATGTTTTGATTCGAACTGACTTTAATTCATCAAAGAGCTCGCCGATCCCCTCTCAGGGCAACCCCACCGCGCATATAAAATATCACAGTGTGTAATTTGCCTCGTTTTTTTGTTTTATTTTACTACGACGAAGCCCTCCTCTGTCAGGGCGGCCATGGATCCGTAAAGCCCGCCCAGTTAATAGCACCCTCAATTATCACGACTGCAACGCTCTCTCTACTTCATAAAACGTACTAAACCTTCGTGAATTTCCCACTAGGTGGAAGCACATCCTTAGATAGATTTTTTTTATGAAATCCTTAGATATATATATATATATTTTTATTTTTAATCGAAAGTATGTAGCTGTGATTTGTTTAATTTCCTTTATTTGATTACCATGGTTACTCATCATGGATAAGGGTGCTACTTCAAAACAAAAAATGAATAAATAAAGCTATGTAAAAAAATGACAATATTACAAACTTGATTCAATTTTCATCTTGATTTAAAAAATTCAATAACCTTTTGACTTACTAGATAGAATTTAATAATAAAATTGAAAATCTGAAAAACTCGTAGGCATAACCCATAATAGCCGTAACCTTTGTGTGGCAGTCAATAATTACCATATGCCCACCTTCGCGGTGGACTTTCGTAACTCCCTCAAAAAATTATAATTACACATCACGGAGTTAATTAAAATTTTAATCACCGCTTACCTTAATGTTGGTACGTTACGATATAGGAACCGTTCCAGCGTATCGATGCTAATAAATCAATGAAGACGGGAGGAAGACGTTAGTGAAAAAAAAAAATGAAAAGGAGAATAAAAATAGCTTCAAACAAAATAGATGAATAATAACGTTTATTTTCTTAAAAATATATTTATATACAATAATAAAAATGTACAATCTTAAACTTTGTCATTGTCTTTGTTCGATTAAATGATGGTGTGGTATGTAAAAACTATAATGTCCACTTGTTTGACTAATATAACTCGAATTATTACCCGATTCTTGCAAATGATGTAAATATTGTGGTGTACTAGATAAACGTTGTATTGTAGGTGGATTTGTTTGTTCCTGATTTCCATTTGTTTTCTTTTCATTACCTTTATTTGTAACTTTTTTAGTATTCTTATGTGTTTTAACATGTTTTGCTAAATGATCCGATCTCATAAACCTTTTCGAGCAAACTTCACAAGCAAACCTTTTCTCCCCAGTATGTGTCCTCAAATGCCTTTGTAGCTCATCTGATCGTGTAAATCTTTTTCCACAATACAACCAATTGCATACAAACGGTCTTTCTCCCGAATGCATTCGTAAATGTGCTTGGAGATGCGAAGTTTTTCCATAAACCTTTCCGCAATCTGGATAATGACAAACGTGAACCTTTTTTCCCGAAGTTTTAACACCCCCGTTTTCTTCTTTTATACAATTAGGACACTGGCATTTTATACATCTCCTTCCTTTAATGTAATTCGTCGGAAACTCCGGTTTTATTCCGTACGGAATCACGTATGGTGATTGAGGTGGGGGCCATGAATATGTGCAATAACTACCTTGAGCTACAGGAGAAAAACTCCCTGAAGACGCCGAAGAAGTACTTCCAGATGGTGACTGTGGAAACCAATACTGATTACTATATTGGTAATGAGGAGAATATTCTAATTCCGGAGGCACTTGTGTGGTCCAATCACTACTTGTTGATGATGCTGGTGATGGTGTCATTTGAGTGTAACTATCGTAAAGTCTACAAGATGGTATTAAGTTTATTGATGACATCATCTGAAATAAATTTCAAGAAAAAATAAAATCAAAGATGTGCTTCACTTCTTGTTGTTAGTGTTATACTTAATAAATTCATACCACTTAATGACAGGGTGTCGAACAGTGGTAGAACCACATCCACAATTACTATAATTACACCGGTTACTACACGTTCACGTACCTGAGCTTGCGCAGTTCCGGCGACCGTCTGATGATGGTATTCTGATGTCTGATGAACGACGGTGGCCATCGCTTTCGTCCCCCTTATAACAGTCACTTTAAGCCCGGCGCTCGCTAATAACTGAGATTTGAGATGCTGCGTTCAGCCGACGGCGGAGAGGACAGATCCGGGGGCGGAGCTGCGCGATGAGCCCTGCGCCAGGGAGCGCCGCTATCGCCTTAGGAGACCTCCTAGTGGCCCCGGGATCAGCTCGAGGTGATCTTGAGGACGAAACGGGAGGGGAAAAAGTAGAAGAGGACTATAGTACCTACGGGAGGGGTGAAATGCGATATATGGATGTATCTGTTAGGTTGGAGAAGTTGGAGAAATCAGGATGATTGGAGAAGTTGGGGAGGAACGAAGAAAAAGGGATGATTTTTCTACGGTCAGATGGTCAAGAGGCGTGAGGGTTTGTTTCTAGTAGTTTTTGGGGATTGTATAAGAGATTAAAGAGAGGAAATGATCCGCATTTAAAAAAGTAAAGAATATTTTTTCTAATCCAAATTGTATATTTGAGATTTCTGCAGAGTTGTAGACGTAGATCACCCACGTGAAAGATCCTATTTTTAAAAAAATGTTTAACTTACGAACTGCTTCCATATAATTTATCACGACATAAAGCTTAGTTTGGTTACTTTGATGAAAAAATCCACGAGAAACGTAAAAACATTCCATAATGATCTTAATTAATTGAGTTTTCTAAAATAGAATAATTTAAATTTAATTTAAAATAAAAAGGTTACTCCTAGTTAATGCTTATAATTAAAGTGTACGATTCTTTTAAACACTTTTTCTTTAATTTTCACGAATCTAACAAAGTACAATCAAATTGTTTTGTGGTTTTGAAATGTTTTAATAAACACTGGTGGTTATTGAAAAAAATTTGATTATTTTATGGAAAAACAAGATTTCCTATATTATTTCTAAAACAATTTTTCAAAAATGTGTTAGTTGAATTATTAGGCTTGTTTGAACATTAGAGAAAAAAGTATGATACATAGAACAAATTGGTCGAATTTGATGACAAGCAGATTTTCCATTTTATCCTCTACTGAGTTACTTTTCTTTAATTTCCATAAATACACTTTTCAATTTCTTAAAGTCTATTATGTTTTTAAGTGCTTCGAGAATTTTAAAAAATCTTGGATAGGGATTAATCCACAGAATCTTGTGTTCTGACGATTTTAGTATAAATTTAGGGTTAATTTAACTTTCAATAAACTAATTTCTATCACTTCCATAAATACCCTGTAATAAATAAGCAACGCAAATTTAGACAACAAATAAACACCTCATTAGAATTCTTTAGTCCCCTCAAAACAAATTCTGCACAATTGTTTAAAAATAGTTAAAAGTTTGAAGATAAAATTTTTTCGGTCTTGGGAAATTAAAAAAATCTTTAGTAGTAATTAGAATAAGTTCCATGATTTTAGTAAAAAATAGGCTTTTCCATACGTCCTTCCTTGCGTTATTTTTCTTTAAATAGCGTACTATTCTTTAAGATTTGTTAAAAAATGTAAAAGTGATAGTACATGCGATCAAATGTTATTAGTTTCTTTAAAAAATTTTATTTTTTGTAGAAATAGAACAAATCTGACGACATTAATGAAGATTTGGTAGATTATGTTAGATACGATTAAATTAATTGTTCGATATTTTAAAGTTTCTTTTTTAATCTTGAATAGTAATTAGAAAATTTATCGGAAATTTCTTTGATTTTACTCAAACTTTACGTTTTTTCTTCAATTTCCAATTAGCTACACTAAATGCTTTAAAAAAGACATCAATTAACTAGTTAACGTGAATAATTTGAAAAGCCGTTCCAAATTATCTACATTCCATTATACTGCCCTCCCAACAAAAGAACCAAAAAGACTCCCTTTTCTCCCGAAAGCTCCTACCGGGTCATAAACACTTGCACTGAGATAATTAGTAATACTACCCACAACACAAGTTCGGCAGTCGTTCGGTCAACCGGGGAAATACAACAGGGGTCCGAGGTTCGAAATCGTATAACTTTTGCGAAAGAAAAAAGCTACCTACCGGGCAAAGGGGCCAAAGGGACCGCCGAACCTCAAGAAGACGCTGTAAATCAAACGGCCGCCGGCCGAAAGGTCCGAGGGTATAAATCAGTCCCCTAGCGCTGCTGTTGACGGCCGCCACTGGACAATACACGGGTGAATCTTCGCCGGGGGCTTTAAGAAAATCACCAAAGGAAATTTGCTAAAGTTTAGTATCTATTGTTTGATCTAAATGGAAGAATTTCCTATTCTTCTTAAACGTAGTTCTCAAGAAATATTATTAAAGCTCTTATTTGCTTAGGAGACTATTTCGAATTGATATCATTAATCATAACGTCAAAGTTGTTATTTAAAAAGTAGCAAAGTATTGCTTAATCTGACTGGATTCTTTTTAAACTGAGGGGCTTGAAAGTTTGAAAAGAATCTTTCGAGTTCTATAAACAGTGG
The DNA here is from genome assembly GCA_036711955.1 of Digitonthophagus gazella. Taxonomy (NCBI): domain Eukaryota; kingdom Metazoa; phylum Arthropoda; class Insecta; order Coleoptera; family Scarabaeidae; genus Digitonthophagus; species Digitonthophagus gazella. Next base: position 25,013,764 of record JASCIT010000001.1, on the reverse strand, counting down.
CGGATGATAAAAAACGGTATTTTGTTACAAATATCGTATGTCAAGTATATTCCCATGGCCATAAAAATCGGGATTGTTCACTTAGAAATCCTGGAAGAATGGTTAACAAAGAGCTGCGAGGGTGCGATTTCAGGTGTATAAAAAGACCTTTCCTTTTGTTACGGAGGATCCGGCTGTTTGCACTACACCTGATTTTTGTAACAGGTTAAAGGGAAAGATTTAAGTATTATATAAATTCTTTAGAAGTATAAAAAACTGGGAAATGGTTAAGTATATAAAAAATTACACCTTACGGATAGGTAGGACAGAGATTTTGAAGATTTGGTTGTTATTAGAATTCGTCTAAAACAAACTTTTCTGTGTGTCAAAAGGATTTTTTCTTATACAAAGGAGGGTAACTCGACGGGACGTCCAAATTTGCTACGGCTTTTGCAGATTTTTACAGAATTAATGATCTTGCCTGACTTGAAGGATTTTGTGATTGTTGGTTATCATAAAGAAATCGTCTAATTAGCCTCTTTATATCTGAAGCGTATAAATGCAAAAGCAGACATTCGAGATTTTCTTCAAAAATTAGTTAGACACGGATCTGTATTGTAAATTTAGCAAGAAATCAATTTTTGTGGCCCGAGGAGCGAAACAATACATTTAAGCGAGCTATTGCAATAATAAATTCCGTTTTAAATGCAAAAACAGACATTTGCGTCAAGTAATTAGGTGCAAAAGCAAACGTTTGACTTTGAACCTATCCAGGAATCGCATTACCTCACGTGATAGCCGTCACATTGAAGTAGATGTTAGTTTTGCTCTCTTCTGCATGATTATTTTAAACGAGAGCGTGGTAACGAACGTATTACGGAGTTTTGATTACCTTCTAAAGTGACATATTTAATTAGTTACTATCTGTAACAAAATAAATGGATAACAACATTACCATTGAGCCAAGTCCTTGTGCCAAAGGGCGAAAGAGAATAGCAAGTAAGCAAGAGTGAAAGTGTGAAAAAGCCAAGACAAAGAGGCAGAGGTTTAAGGCAAAAGCTTTAAACCTAACAAGATAAGAAGCATTTCCTCTTTGCTAACCAAACACTATGGTGCAGAATGGGAAAACGATGAACGTTTGGAATTCTTCAAAAACGCCTTTGAAGACAATCCAGTCAACACTTCGGAAACTCAGGCGAATATGAATAACACACTAGTGTTTTCTGATACGAATTTAAATTTGTGCCTAAGAAACTAATTTTGTACTTTTTTTCAATAAAATCAGCTTTTTTTAAATCTTTTTTATCGCAATTCCAAATTTTATTAGTGCGGATACTGCTAGTTTTTTACAGAAACGCCAAATCCAGAATTTTGCAGTTCACGAAGCAAAGAATTCCAAGCCTTAGATGCAAAATAAGACATTCTCATTTTTTTAATCAAAATTACTTTTTTACTATAAACCTGACTTGCGCTTTAAAGCACATAAAGACGCGTCAATGCATTATCTACTTTTGGTTAAAATACCAAGTCGATTGAGTGACTTAAACGACAATGAGAGGTTTTTCGCATTTTACTCAAAACTATTCGAATGTCAAATGTCTGGTTTTGCATTTATACGCTTCATCTAATGATAATAACAGTGAATTTATTTTTATGGCAAATAGAAAAAAAAACTGTTAGTAGCCGTCAAAAACTAAATAACTTTATTCTTTCGTTCTTCAGGCCTAATAAATGAAAAAGGTGGAAATGTTAGCAAATGTTTCATTGCTAGCAAAAACATCCATACGGATCTATTTGTATAATATAGGGACCAACAATAGATTGAAGGTTTTCGATAACGCGTAACAAAATCTCCTGGTATACTGAACTGATTTAAATGATGTTATCTTTAAGCACTTGTAGCGTTAGTGGTATACTTGGGAAGCTCTATCTTTCAAATAATCCCATAAGAAGAAAATCAAGGCTAGTTAAACCCGGCGACATTGGTGGCCACTTCAAATATAAATGTCTGGATACAAGTCGTCTAGGAAAGATGTTTCGTAAAACAGCCAAACAAATTTACACAGTATGACTTGTTACCCCATCCTACTGAAACCATAAGTCATTTTTATCTTCACCCAGTCGTTGTAATTTAGCGCTATCACAAATAAATGAAACGTAAGGCTACGCAAGTACACAACCTTAGGTTTCAAACATTCCGCACCATACCGTAACTTTTGTAGATTGGAAAGGTTGATCGTGAATTTGTTGTTGTTGCACAGCAGCCCATTACCGAGAATTTTGATAATTCATACATTCAGCTAATATACGCCTTGTCATTCATTATTAAATTATTTAAAATCAAATGTGACCCTAACTTCTTTATATAATGTTCCATGTTAACAAATAACGTCTTGCTGTACGTGCTGGACCTCTTCCTATAGTTTGTCGCACTATCTCTATGTTTTCTTATATACGCATAGTATATACAGAACCGACATATTCATTACATACACGTTCATGGTCTCAAAATCTTGCAACTCATGAGTAAATTATTTTAAGTGAAGGAATTTTATTCCGTCTAGGAACATTATATTCACGCCGAAATTGTCGTTGCACTTCAAAGACTTCGATCACTAACACGTCTTAACGCAAAATATGCGTTAATTTCTTAGCTACATACCCATAGTTGTTAAACTGTATTTATGTATGAGAGAGAGAATGTCATGCCAAGATCACCACATTTTAAATTTAATGGGTAAAATTTTATTGTTTGTAACTTAAGGTACATTATTGAATATGAGTTCAGGAAAAAAAATCTTAATTAATTTTTAAAAAGTTAGTTAGGTTAATTTCAATTAAAATGAAATGGATTCGATTTAACTTTTTAATAACAAAAAAGCTGATAAAAAAATTTATAACAAACATACAAAAAAGAATTACAACAAAGTTTCTCTAAATTCGTCTCTACATTAAACATCAACCTTCCAAGAAATTTCAAGGTTACAAATCTAATTTTTACAACATTGTAGGCTGTCGGCAAATCCTTTGACTTAAATCGTCGTTCGTTTCAAAAGTAAATTTTTAATAAACCAAACGATCTCGAAGACGCCTCGACCGAACCGAACAAAATGACCCTCTAACTAACTCCATATCCTCCAGGTCAGAAGAACCTATTTAGTGTCGGAAGACTTAGACGGCAAGCGCTGAAATAATTATAGAAACCAATATATTTCGGTATAAAACAAAGGGGGCAGGTTGACCGGCAATGTAGGTCGGGCAGAGATGTAGCCCCCCGTTGTTAAACCGAGCCGACAAAGGGCAAAGTGTCGAGAGGAATCGTGGTAAACCGTCCGAAGGGACTATTGTCGGCGATCGTGTCACTGCGGTGACTTTTTAGGGATTTCTTGTCACCGAAACGATGGGTTAAAACTGTCTCGTTACTGATGTGTTTCATGGCGAATGCCGACGAGACGTTTATTTCATAATCTTTTCGGATCGTCAATAAATACCCGACGTGGACGAGGGACGGAAATATCTTGAGATGTGGATGGTCGTAAATACCGTCACGATTCGTAGTGCCGATGGGGACATAACTGGAGAAGTTTTATGGGTCGTAAAATGTGTGAGAAGTGAGAACAAAAGTTTGGAATGAAAATATCTACATAGATAAGACATAGTAAGATTGCCTTTTTTTATTATTATGCATTTGTAACAAGAATGAGTTATTTATTAAGTAAATATGTGTTCATTCAATCTAAACTTTAAAATTGGAGAATAAAGAACATTTTTCTTCAACGTTTAATTCTGAAGAAAGAAATGTTGAAATTAAAAAAAAAGCTTAATCGATTTTTAATCGGTTGGAGTAACTTCAAAAAATCTGAAATTTAGTGGCAAGGTGAAAGTTAATACCTTCCACCTATCTGCACTAGCGCCAGATTTTGATTTGAAGATTAAAATTCAAGCTAGTGCATATTTGTCGCAATCTCTGAAGTTTAATCTTGAATAATCCTAAAGGAAGAAAATGTAATTTGATGCTGTAGATTTGAATAGATGTTAGAATTTAATTTGAAACTGAACTGCATTGAGATTGCAATACCTAGAAGGAGTGGATATTTTTTGATCAAATTTCTTAGAAATGTTGCTCTATTAAAGTATAGCAATTGATTAAAGTTTTGTGCGAAATAAGCAAAAAATAATGTACTCACATATAGCACATCTTTTAGAAAGGTTCTACTGCTATAACTGATAGCGCTGGGCCCGTTTTTTCAATTTTAAGTGGTAAAAATCTGTGTATTCTTGGCCTAAGAATAGCAGCAAACATATTATAAGGAATTAAACCGATAAACAACATCTTCGAGAAATATACAAATTACAATTAGAGCAGTAAAAACATAGTGAAGCATGTATAGAACAGAAATGTTGACTGCATCAAACATACGCGCTTTAGAGTCAGAAAATTTTAATCGATAGAGTTACTTACACCCGTATGCATAGTCGATCGCCAGCGATCTCCATCTTGGCGAATTGCCGGTGATTTGTGATGTATAAGTGGTGCATACATTACGAAATCAAAGATATCCCTACTGGCATTATACATCACATTCCAATCGCGATCCATTTTATATAGACAATAATGATATAATATAAATTATCATTTTGTTGACGTTTTTGACATCTACCGATCTCCGGCAAATCTACTGGCGAACGGAGAATCTCCGGCGAATCGGTGGCGATCGACTATGCATACGGGTGTTGCTTTAATAGAGCAACATTTCTACCAAATTTGAGCAAAAAGTACCCACTCTTTCTAGGTGTTGCAATTTTAATGTCACGCAGTATACTTTAATAGGTTCAGAGAGTTTTCCTAAGCAGAATCAATGTTTGATACATTGTGTTTTCGCCTTGTTTCTTCATATACTCTAGAGTTCACTCTGTTCGACCAATAATGCTACACGTCACCCTGAGCACATCTTCTTCTGTACACCCTTCAACAAATAACTCGATGTCAACTACGCATACCTTACGTGTAAGTGGCAAAAGTGATTAATTTAACCTGATCACATCTATTTATTTTCAAGTTCATACTTCACGGTCGAGTACGATTTAATGGCTTTCAAGAAATTCTGACAATTTTGCCATTGATCCTATCGGTCAATGAATAACCGTTTTAAATAGTTTTTCACATACCTGTGTCTACATCTGACGTTGCCATCTTTGTTACTCCCGTCGATGCCCTACAAAGTTGCCTCAGTACCCTTAATGGCTAGGTATTATAATCTAAACTGTAGTTGCACCATGACGAGAAAGATGAAAATGTAACCCCCTTCCCGTAACATTACCTAGTACTATTTTATCTTTCTCTTCATGGTGTAGCTCCTTTTCGGGTTATACCTACTACCCAGAATAAGATCAAACTATGTTACTGTACCATAACTCGAAATGGAGCTGCATCATGAAAAGAAGGATGAAAAAGTAAGTACCTTCTCCGTAACATTGCCGAGTACTTTTCATCTTTCTCTTCATGGTATAGCTCTATTTCGGGTTATAGTACATAATTGTTGCAACGCTGCTAAAACCACTTCCACCATTCTTCGTGAATGTTCGCTAGTACCTTGTCTCTTTTAAAAATTTTGTTGCGATCAAGGACGTGATTTTAAAATGTTGATGTGAAGATTGGTATCATGTGTAAATATTGATTACGATAATAAGTAATCTTTAAACACGTTCTATAAAGACTTCTATCGAACGACCACATTTTTATTGTCTTAACCCTAAGATTTTGTTTTAACGAACCGACAACTATCGCACTGCTACATCTCTCATATTCTCTCGTCGTGTAAATCATCCGTGTAAATATAATCAGCGAAATAATATTACGGAAACCCCTTTTAAATGGATCATATGTTGTACTTGCCTTGAGAAATTTAGTAAGCTCAAGTCTTGATTTATTAGGGGGATGTAGAACGTAGAACCATGGGGAACTATCTGGATACCGACAAGGAAATCCAAGGTAAAGTATTAAAGAAGATAATGTAAAATCTATTGATTGTATTGATTTTAGAGTGCCAACACAGTTTAAAATTCAAGTCAATTTATAATTAAAGGATCAAGCTGACCAAAATTATTTTTTATCTTAAAAATCCAGATACTCATGAAAATCTAATAACTACTGCCACCTATGAATATTTTTTCTAACTATAAAATCTACCAAACAAATATTATTGTAAACTTTTTAAACACATTTGATAATCATCTTTTTTAAAACATTTACAGTTTTATACTTTCACCATTTCTTTTTATAAACCAAAAATTAAATAACCTACTACCGTAAATATAATAAAAATATACATGCAACCCACATCACACGCAAATTATAATTGCAATCTTTAAATACTAAATAGAAACATTTTTTTAAAAGCTTTAAATTTAATCTGACCTACAAACTAACTTAGAAATCAACTTAAACACTTTTTATTGAAATTTATTTTTATTACCACAGGTAGAAAAAACTAGGAAAAGGATAAAACCATCTGTTGCTACTGTTTTCGTGTCAGTCTGTGATCCGTGACCCGTACAAGGCCAGTAAAACGAAACTACGTGTGTTTTTCAATTTCCAATATTAATTTATTAGGCGGAATTGCCATCGTAATGAACTTCAATTAGGTGGAGATTAAATTAATATTACCGAACGAGATAAACGTGCCATAAAGATAAATTTTAACAATACTAACTAAGACTTTCATTGTAATCATTTATTAATTTAGTTTTGTGAAAATGTTTTTTACGAGTGGCAGTACAAATTTTACACCGATTTTAATTCTACTTACCTTGATACCGTTAATTAAAACTTGTATGTGTATTACAATCTAACAAGTTTGTACTAAAAAAATAAAAATTTAATTTAATTTGTTATTAGCTTGGGTTGATGATTTAAATAAAAGTGATGATAACTGGAATGGTAGGTGGTTTCCAACTCCACCAGATCAACAAAATGATACAAATCCTGTGGTTAGTGTTGATGAGGATTTACATGATGATAAACATGGAATTAAAATGGGAGTATCATCAGTCAAATGTGATAATGCTAAAGTAAGTTTAAAAGAAGTTTAATTTATCTTGATAAATTTTAATTAATGTTTCATTCAAAATCATTTTTGGTATTTTGTTTTTAGATCCATTTAGAAGTTGATTGGTTAGATGATCCAACTAACTATACTTGTTATGAAGACAGACTACTTTATTTGCCAAATGAAAATGTTCGTCCTTTATTTTCTCAGGATTATATTCCAAAAGGATATAGTGTAAATATTTTTTGAATTATATTTTTATAATTAATCTATAAAATTCATTTTCTTTTTAATTAGGCTCCACATAAATGTATGACGGAAGCAATCACCTACAACCATTCTGTTCCAACATTGTAAGTATTTTTTAGCTCAATTAATTGTAAAACAATGGTGCATAAAAATAGATAAGATTTCTTTTAAAACTTTTCAATTAAACAATACTTTACGCTTAGTAACATCTTTTTATAACAATCAGTAAAATAAATAAAGAGAATATTCCTTATTTTTAGTGGTGCTCATAGACCATTATGGGCAAAATACGGCGAATATCGTTTTGTTCCAAAACAACGATGGCTTCATAACTTGGAACATGGTGGTATAGTAATGTTATATCATCCTTGCGCCAATCCATACGAAGTTAATTTTCTTAAAAATATTGTAACTGGTTGTTTATATCGGCACGTAATTACATCTTACAATTTATTAAGTCAAGAAAGGGTAAGTTTGAAACCGATTTTAATTTGTTTAAAAACATACAAAAAAATTTAAAAAAATGTTGTAGCCTTTGGCGTTAGTTTCATGGGGAAGAAGATTAGAAATGTCGAAAGTCGACCCAAAAATCGTTATAAATTTCATCACAGCATTTGCAAAACACGGTCCAGAAAAAACACATAAGGACGGGCAGTATGGTTATGGTTTGATTCAAGCTGCTGAACCACCTATGGATAAATCCGATTCGACCGTTTGTTCACGTTTTCAAGAATTTGAAATGAAGTGAAATTAATACCAAGACTTGAAGTAAAGAAACGATAAATAGAATAGGATTTTGAAGAGTTTATACAACGACCAAATCGCAAAACCACTTTTTTTAGTATTATTATTATAACTGTATAAATAAAGTTATGTGATTGTGATCAGTAAAAATAATATATGTTATATGTTGAGCATCCTATTTTGAGCATTTTCAACATTTATACCACTTATTAATTTACAAAATTAAATACCTAAAATTTCTCATAGAATATTTTTAAATTAAAAATTAGTACAAGAGTTATGGATATTGATTATACAGGGTGAGTCTGGATAAGCGCCCCCCCCTCTGTAACTTCTAAACCATTAGGCCGTCCGCACACGGAGCAATCGGAAAGCAACGCAACGGCAATGTGATATCGCTTCTCGGTTGCTTCCTAGGTATTAGAGTGGAGGTCCGTCAACGGAGCAATTTAAAAGCAACTGATGGGCGATATAAGCGATATGCGCGATGTACGCAACCTTAGCAACCTGCACGGAAGTCACCAAGATCGCAAAAGTTGCTCACATCGCCTGTGAGCATGAAGGCATTTAATACTAAATACGTGGGTGCCATGGAAAAATATTAAAAATATGACCGAATGCGACAGTTATACGCGACAAAGTCTTCGAAAATTGGACTTCTCGAACACATGTCATGTATTAAAATCGCGGGAGATATTTGAGTGATTTTAAATTCAGTACTTATTGTCATAAAATATTCTTTAAACCAGAGAAAGAAATGAGTGGGTTCCTCACACATAACTTATTTCATTTACATTTGAAAGTAAAACGTTTTTATGGAAAGACCCTATACATAAGCTCCACAATGTAATTCCTTTGCTTAATGAAAAATTTGCCAAAGTGGAAATTTGTAGTTCTTTGATTAACAATAAGCCGACGAATAATCAGACAAACAAATAGAAGATGTCCGATTATACGTTTGAACGAATATAGTAGAGCATCGATAATCCGAATCCTAGTTAACCGAACTCTTTGATAATCTGAATTGCCTTCTGTCCCAATTCGGTTGAAAGTTTAACCAAGTATTCTTTATTCGGCTAAGGCAGGTATTATTCATTATCTAGCATCTTAAAAACACCCCTAAAGATCACTAAAAAACGCCATACTTTACTTTTGTATAATATTGTTTACAGAAATACTATTTTTGGAAATATAATAATTATACAGGGTTTTTCACGCAACTGCTTAGAACCGTTAGAACTGATTCGTTACAACCTTTTAGAGTTTCATTCCTACTTTTTTAAAATTTTGTATACAGGGTTTCTCACGCAACTGGTTCGTTAGAACTTTATTGGGTTCCACTATTAGTAGAATTTTGAGATTTTGTCAGTAGGGGTTGTTCATCCGGATCTTTCGACTTAAAATATTTTCAAGATGGCTGCCACTTCCGGTCGACCGGAAGTAGGATATAACTTCGTTATTTTAAATGGAATGGTATAATTTTTATTGCATATTTTGATTCTACGTACAAAAATAAGTAAACTTTCATAAAGGTTGTTGGTACTTATCGCTTTTCGTTTTCGAGTTATTTTGATTTTAAGATTTTTTTAACAATTTTTAACTTGCTGTTTAAAACCACATTTCTCAGTCACTGTTCAAGCAAGAAAGCTAATAATTGATACGTTTACTTTCCAGCCATTGCCAAATAGAACCCCACTACCCCTATCCTTCTTTCACATACAGAGTGGTCATAAAGAGAATTACCGCTCTTCCATATTCAATTGCAATAAATCGGTTAAGGTTTCCAAGATATAAGGGAATTTGTCAAAATCGCGTATAAAATGTCAGAAGAAGGCTTGTTTTTATTAGTAGGCTATGAAACTTGAACAGTTTTTTCGCTTAATACGGTAGAAAATTTAATTCTTTACCAATCTTCAATACACTTCCTTATCCTGTTGGTTAAAGTTTTTAAGATATAAGCGAATTTATAAAATTGTCGCGTAATATGTCAAAAACAGTTTTTCTTTATTAGTAGGCTACGAAACGTGAACAGTTTTTTGATAAATTCCCTTATATCTTTAAAACTTTAATCGATAGGTATAGGGAAGTGTACTGAAGGTTAGTAGAGAATTAAATTCCCTATCGTGTCAAGCAAAAAAATCGACCAAGTTCCATAGCCTACTAATAAAAAAAAGAAAAACTTCTGACATTTTATACGCAATTTTGACAAATTCCCTTATATCTTGGAAATCTTAACCGATGGGTATAGGGACATGTATTGCAAGTTTGTAGAGAATTAATTTCCCTATCGTATAGGCTAATAAAATATAGGGTGTTCCATTTAAAATTTTCGATTTTTTTGCAATTAAATATGGAAGAACGGTATCTCTCTTTGTGACCAGCCTGTATATCAGAGGAGGGTGGAGATAGTGGCGTTCTATTTGGCAATGTCTGGAAAGTAATCGTACCAGTTATTTCAAACTTTCTTGCTTGAACAGTGACCGAGAAATGTGGTTTTAAAGAACATGTTGAAAATTGTCAGAAAAATCTTAAAATCAAATTAACTCGAAAACGAAAAGCGATAAGTACCGACAACTCTTATTAAAGTTTACTTGGTCTTGTACGCAGAATTAAAATATGTAATAAAAATTATACCATTCCGTTTAAAATAACGAAGTTGTATCCTACTTCCGGTCGACCGGAAGTGGCAGCCATCTTGAAAATATTTTAAATCGAAAGATCCGGATGAACAACCCCTACTGACAAAATCTCAAAAATCTACTAATAGTGGAACCTAATAAAGTTCTAACGAACCAGTTGCGTGAGAAACCCTGTATAAGGACTGTTCATGCTACTGAATGTAGGAAATAATTCATTATTTTCAATAGAATACTTTTTAATGTATATTTCAATTGCAAAATATTTGTTGTATTTTAATTTCCACTTTGTATGTACTAAACATTTAGCTACCATTTAAGAAAAATTAAAAAATTGGCTCAATTAGTCTTCAAACGTTGTTAATACTTAATATTTAGTAGCATTCTCTCCTTGGATGCTACGTGTTGACTAACAAACAAATTGCCCCGTGTGCGGATCTCTGTTGCTCATGTTGTCGATATCGCCGATATCGCTTCGCGAAAATATTGCTTTCCGGTTGCTCCGTGTGCGGATGGCCTTAGAGATTTTACAGAAATTTTTACAGGAGTTTAATAGGGCGTTCAATGAGCCAATTTCTGTTATTCAAAAAATGAATTCAGAAGTAAACGTCCTGCTTATTCTCAAGGAAGTACAATTTGAATTACAAAATGAAAGTAAAGTTGTAATTTGGTACAGTCAACAATGCCCAGATGACAGATGTCAAGTAATTGTTGAAATTTAACAAGACCCAGCCTACCTGGATTACTAAAATTGACACTAAATCTGTCCATATTTGTAATCTACGAATGCGTTTTTTTCTAAAACTATTAATTTTTGATAAGCATTATGTCATACCAAAATGTTTGTTTTTCAAAGTACTATCTAAAACGCTCACAATAAGCATATTGTTTTAGCATAAAAAGCAATCATTTAGGTTGCTGCTCTGTTATGGAACACCCTGTATAAATGTTTTTTGTTTGACTATGTAGAACATTGAACGCCCTATTAAACTCCTGTAAAAATTTTTGTAAAATCTCTAACGGTTTAGAAGTTACAAAGGGGGGGGCGCTTATCCAGACTCACCCTGTATAATGTCCAAAAATGTCGTGTACAGGTTAGGCCAAATTGGACACTTTTAAGGGGAAACTCCTGGTTCTATAGGAGATGGAGGAAAAATATCATTGTCTGATGCTCGCTCCTTATAAGAAATTGAACTGTCAAAACCTCATAATATCTCTTACGATTCCAGAGGTACAGGCTGTTTTTCAAAGAAATATATTTTTGAAAAGTCTTCTTAGCTTTTCAAGAGAAAAGCTAATAGAAATTACAAAATGTTCCATTTTGCGGAAACGTTCCCGAGTCAATTTTCATGCAGAATTTGACGGTATACGTTAGATGTATCTGTAAGCAATAATGTAATACATTACTCGCCAAAAAACCGCAACATTCTGAAGGGAGGGTCGTATGAACTTGAAATTTTGGTGGTATGTACTATAAGATGATCCTAAGGCTCACCATGCAGAGAAGGATGCAAGAGCGCGGTTTCTCCCCGTAACTTTGCCGAATAGGCCCGATTAAACTACAGTGGAAAGGAGGATCGGAGTATCTACCGGTCCTCGCAAACGCAAAGGTCTTCAGGCAAAAACGCCGTCGATGACAGGCCCACCGCACCTCGCTACTTTAACTTTTACGATCAGACTTTTGGCCATTTTTCGGGTCTTACATCAAAAATGAAAAGTGTTAACTCTCCAAAAACAATTATTGTCAACTTTTCACAAGATAGAAATATTAGCATAGCCTGATAGAAAATTTTCAACGCTTTAACCCTATTAAACTGTTCATGTTATAAACACACTTCGTCATTAAACGATAAATGTTTATCAAAAATTGATTTCAGAATAATAAATTGGTAGTACTGAAAGCGAATTTGTGATTCCACATCCTAATGTGTATAAAATTTGATTAAAACTATAACCAATAATTGTGGTTGAAGAGTTAGCACTTTTCGTTTTTGTGGTAAAACCCGAAAAAGGGCCAAAAGTCTGACCGAAAAAGTTAAAGTAGCGAGTCGTTTTTGACTGAAGACCTTTGCGTTTGCGAGGACAAATTGATATTCTAGTTCTCCCTTCCATTGTACTCCACTCGGGCCTACTTGGTAAAGTTACGGGTAGGAACCGCGCTTTTGCATCCTTCTCTCCATGGTGTGGCTTAGGATCGTCTTATAGTACAGCTCATACGAAATAGTAAATGATTATAATTTGGTCATGATCAGTAAAGTCTTAAGTGGTTTTTTGTCTGGTGTTTTATGCTTTAATAGACATATTTCTTTTAAAGCGTGTAGCTATGTTAATCATTAACATAGCTACACTATGTTAATGATTACTGGCTATCTAGACTTTGTCAAATCCTTTACTTGTGTATGTGTTATGTCCCGCGTCTACCGAAATCAGTCTTACATTCAATTAACCCATTTCAAGGAGAGTCAAAGTATGGACATGTATAAAGCTTAAATATCCTTTCGCGAAATTAGCGGAAAATTGAGTCGAAATGGTTTTACTGTCATTCAAACAAGAAGTGTCAAGTCTAATGAAATCTGGAAAACGCCTAATAGAGACAATGGTCGATCACAAATCATGAATAAACAGTAAAAGAGAAATCTTCGAGAATGCCTTAATTAACCCATTTCAGATAACTCGGTCAGTGGAGGTTACTTAGAGGGCTGTTTGAGAAAGTCAGGCATCGATACAAACAATTTATCGAAGAATCCATTGTAATGATTTAACATCAAGTTTTCAGATTCAAGTGGAATAAGTTGAGGGAGTATTAGGTCGAAGAATTACACCAAATCATTTTTAGTGATTAATGTCGGTTTTGTCTATAGCAACTTGGAGGCCAATTTTGTCTCGAAAGATCTAGATCAGAAAGACTAAATTTGGAACTCGCTTTTGAGCATTATCCTGACGGAACATCTGGTGTTGTAATGGGATGAAATTCAGTTTGGAAGCCAGTAATCTTAAGTCATTGTTCAACAAAAGTCTGACTAAGATCTGGTACATCAATCAAATTTTACAGCCAATTTTGTTACCATACTTTCAAAGACCTCGCAGCAGTGTATTTCAACAAGAGC